>OY728129.1:306096578-307346578 GCA_963277665.1 Viscum album
GAATGAGTCTTTCTCTGCATTGGCCAAATGCAGGAGAAATGATCACACAACTCCACAAATCTAAACTACCAAAAACGAGCAATTGACACAACCTTTATGAGGATATAGTGGGAGAAACATACCTCGCTAGATGACACCTCAGTCGAGGGAGTATCGACTCAATGTATAGAGGACTCGTGCCTCGCTATAAGACACCTCAGTCGAGGGAGTATCGAACCCCTTACATAGTGTGTGGTGGACCTGCACCTCGTCGGCTTTGTTGGAGTACCGAATCCATGCCGATCTAGAGGACCCACGCCCTAAGTATGCTGGGGAGTACTGAAATCCATGATGGAAAACAAGGGATGTGTGGTCTATCACACCATACTGTCAGGGGAGTACTAACCCCATGAATGCTCTGAACATCACTCCATGAACCCCATCATCGGCCCTACAGAGCTAAATCCTAAAACCGCTTGTCTCACCTTAAAATTGGATTCATATGTATGAACAGACAACATCCATTGTGATTTTTCACGACCCCCTCCCACCAAAGATACTGTAATGAAGGGAGATAGATAATGACCCCCTGAGTTCTGCCTCTAGTAGGCACCGGTTGGCGATTAACACTGAGGGTATAAAAATCGAATAAAATGGGAGGTATTACCCTCTATAATAATATAGGATTGGGAGATGATATTCCATAAACAAATCAATGACATAATATAAAATAAAGAAAAAAAAACATCCCACAATACATGGGTAAATAAAACAGATACATAAAATGTCTCCAAATTAAATATCCAAAAGAAAAACTAAAACAGTGACACAACTGTCCAAATGTCTGAGTTAGTAATGTTCAGCACGGTTCATGTAATCCTCCTAGAAATCTGAAAATGAGTTTTATATATGTAGGGTGACCATACAAGTATACTTAGTAGGAAAACCAAAGTATCACGTGCATATGAAAAAAGAGCATATTAATGCACCCGTGAGAAAACAGTAAAAAAATCACATAAAGAGGTCAACTATTCATCCCAACCTCACTAAGACACACTCACCAAATAACTTAGGTCAAGTGTAATAACATAATATGAAGTATATTGATATAGGGTACCCCGCACCGCTTTCCCACTGATTTTTTTCTCTCACACTCCAGCGTCATAAGGTCTGACACTCCCACCTCTTCCATATAACATCTCATCACATCACATCACATGTCACCCACAGACACTTGAGTCATATCATCACATCATATCACAGCCATAACCAGAGTAGTAGGGTATTGTGAAAATGTATAACATCAACCTCATGTCCTCCTGCCATGCACGACCCCCACCATAAACCACCTCATCATCTCATCCGAAAACACCTGGGTCATCATATCTCACCTCACCCAAAGACACCTAGACCATCTCATCACATCCCATCTAGACAATGATGCTTTTGAGTTCTGACCATCACAGCCCATGCATGTCTTTATTGCCTAGAAGAGGGAGTGGATAAGAGCGGGTATCCAACCATCCATCCTCACCACCGGGATGTTGGGAAAAACACCCCCAAAACATTTAGTCGTCGGCACTTGGTGCTCGGCATGGGTGGGGCGTGTATAGAAAATCACAAGGAACATACATGGTATATAATATTACAACACACAAGTAAAACCTATGAGTTTACAACTAGATCACCAACCAACTCACAACATTACCAAAACACCTCACAACCTCTGCCACCTTTGTTGCCAATGCTAAATGCCAACGCCACATAATCAAGCCACACTTCATTTTTCACATTCCACTTTTAATCTACACTCAACTGATCTACAAATTCTCATTACCAATTAATTCTACCTTAACAGCCCATTGGTTCACAAGATTCCAGCACATTAATTTATACTTAACAGCCCACCATTCCTTATATAAACATCAACCATTTAAATCACATTCCCCTTTCAATTCATTATCCATTTCAACCTTTTCCATTTCAATTCACTATCAACCACATTATTCCATTCTACCCGGGCAACTAACACAACGTCTTGCTACACAACAACCCATCTTTCCTCTTTCCAACAAACCCACGTAGCACAACCACCACCATATCTGTCACCACTTTCCAGCACAATGGCACCACAACATGGCCTCACAACCAATCACACATCGCCTTATACCGCATTGCAACCACACCTCATATCAAAACACCCCTTCTCATCCCCCACAACCTCTGCCCACACGCCACATTAACACAACAAGCCATACCACACCACCACTTCCACAAACACATTCCACATTACACACAACAAAGCATTTTCAGATTTGACATAGGGGCTCTTTATCACTTTCACTTCATTATTTAGGTGTGATCTCACACAAGCCTTATATTAAGGGGAAACCATTTCAATATCCAAATATAAGTGATTAGGCAATTCCATTTAGGGTGACATCAAACAATCACAAAAACTAGGGTTCCCTAACATCACAACTACAATGCACACAAAGCCACCAACTAACCTGATTTCCAGCAAGACATTAGAACTATACTGATAGAAAACTAAGACGAACTACTTGTATTATCGGAGGAAACAGAGTTACATGGAGAAAGAAGAAAGGATGGAAGAAGAAAAAAAACACCCGAGAGGCTTAACCAGATCTCCTGCCCAAACCCAATGGTCGAACTCCAACCAACTGATTCCCTTTGTATCTCCCGCATTCTACCTCTCTAACCCCCTTTTAAACTAATTTCCTTAACAGAAAGTGGCCCCCCAACATATTCCTCCAGGTACCCACAAGCAGTTACACTCTAACAAACCAACATCCCAGCATTCCTATCACTGTTGTCGTCCTGAAAAACCACTTTGTCCTCAAGGTGGTGGATTTTGTAGGTATGCCAAGAAATCTCCCATATCAGTCATGTTCCATGAAACTGATGACAAGGTGAACTGAACATGCAATCATGCCAAGAAATTATCCAAATGAACCTCCCTAATCCATGGGCCAGTAACTCTTCTTGGAAATGCTCCTTGACTACACGCATTCCTCAGACAATCTCCTAGATGGACCTTCCAACACTATGGACCCTTCGTGTGTGTTGCTTCATGGATGGCGTGACCGGTAATTGTCGAAACGAATGTGCGACCACCTCCATTGTGCAGTATGACACCATGATAGAACTAGGCGCCACCTAAAGCATCACTACGCCCATTTCTCACAATCACTAATGCAGATGTGTCGATGGCCAGTATGTCACCCTGCTATGCCGATGCCTCCCAATGAGGCAGTCCCCCAACTGCCTGATGTCCCACCATCGATGAGTGGCTAGAAAACACCTGTGCACCAAACTGCTTCACCTCAACTCCACCCAAAGATGAAATTCGAATGTTTATAGGGGTCACAAAAAATGCATCATGTTGCACATCCTCCCCCAATTCTCTCAATCCACTAGCGTTATCACTGATAGCAGACTGCACGGAGGAGTGCACCTCATGTTGCGCGGACATCAGTGGTAGCGGATGCATTTACTGGTAACGCGAGTTGACTGGCTCCATAGTCGGTGTCAGCTAAAGTTTTTCCCTGTGAGTCTCTGATACGTCCTCTGGCGCACGTTGCAGCAGTGTTGGTGGAACAAACTCTTCAGTCGGCTATTGCAGGTCTCGACTCATCCACTGTATCATCGTTTTCTGAAATTCTGCCTCCTCACATCAGTGGTGGTCCCATTTCTCCTCCCACATCTGCTGGTCAGACTGCATATATAGCAGTTGAGAGTCATCCTCCAGTAGAAAAATATATTTTTTTTTTGTTATTTTGTTCCCGAGGCCGAAAAGTGGGTCGCCCTCTTCTTTTTTTTGTTGGTACAGAGAAGTAGGGTTCTCGACCTTTTTTTTATTACTTGTGTTTCCCACCGGCAGAAAAGTCGGCCCGTCTGTGATTTTTTTTCCCACACCTGTAAGGGTCTCATTCCCGAATGGACCCCGCTCCTTCGAGCCGAAACCGGCTGAGAATACCGGCCAGAGGTGCGCCACCACTCAGCAATGCATGGTGCGCGTAACGACAACAACGATTTTCTCCCACTTTTTCGATGTCACGGTTGGTAGCGTCGAAGGTGGGTGTGGTTCCTCTCCATCGTGCGAACTTTCTCAGGCAGAAGTCGGTTGTGCTCGACGTGTTGCGGCTCCGCAAGATGTGATCGGGTAGGTCACTGCCACCATGGAGCCTGGCGGGCGTGTTACCGGCGAGCTGAGTCATGGCAACGGTCTGTTGGCAGCAGTCGGCTCCTGCAAAATTGACGGTGCTTCCGGTCGTCAAGTGGGACTTCTAGACGTGCACGACCTACGAGTGAAGACTGAGAAAAGATTGCACAGCAAGATCAGAGTGCACATCCGCATGGGTCGGGAGCAGGCAGCACACGTTCAGTCTGTGCGCACCTCCTCCTGGTGAAGTTGTGTATGGTTCATTCAGCGCGCAGGAAATGGATGGCAGTGGATCGGGTGTTGTGAGTTCGACAGAGGAAGACACAGCGGGTGCTCCGGCGCAGGAGAAAGGCAGGTCATACCAATTGACATAAAACTAAGATTAACTACTTGTATTATCAGAGGAAATAGAGTTACATGGAGGAAGAATAAAGGATGGAATAAGAAAAAAACACTCGAGTGGCTTAACCGGCTCTCCCGCCCAAGCCCAGTGGCCAAACTCCAACAAACTGATTCTCTTCATATCTCCCCCATTCTACCTCCCTAATCCCCTTTTAAACTAATTTCATTAACATAAAGTGGGGCCCCCAGCATATACATCCAGGAACCCAAAATCAGTTACAATAACAAACCAACATCCCAACATTCCTATCATATACAGTCGCAATATCAAACATAATAAAGCTTTGTGAAAACATGTGATTCGCATTCCCCTGCCCCTTTTTAAATTCATTTAACCAATTAGTTTGTCTCTATTAATTTGGATGCAACCGTCTCCACATAGATAAACAAAATCAACCCTTCCCGCATGATACACAGAAAGAGAAACGAAGGAGAATTCCTCACCTGGAAGAAAAAAGCCTCACTCGACTCGCTGCACCAAAACAGGGTGCGTGCGCAAGATGGAAATGTCGCTAGATAACTCGAGCCACTGGCAGAAGGGTTCCACCACTCCAAGGGAAGAGTTCTAGAATGTTCGGTTTTGAGAGAACGCAAGCAGGAAGGAATAAAGGGAAGAATCTTCATTTTTGAGTCAACAAATACAGAACGATTGGGATTTTAGATCACAACAGATTTGATTTACCAATTATTGTGGATCTCATTAAACTCCACGAGGAAGGACTCATTTACATCCTCGACCATTTTAGAAAATCAAGGATATAATAATCCATTGACGAAACGGATTTTGAAGGCCCTTGATTTGTGTCGCCGAAAGACCCGCATGGTCGTTTTAACAAAATTGGCTGAACAAAACCATGTAGTCGGAAGCCCCACGTAGTTGATCGATCACATAGATCATCGCTTACGTAGCCGATTCATCCACATAACCGATTCATGTAGCTGATTCGTCTATGTAACTAATTCACATAGCTGATTCGTCCACGTAACTGATTCACGTAGCTGATCCACATAGCCGATTCAACCACATAACTGATTCACGTAGCTGATTCGTCCATGTAACATATTCATGTAGCTGATTCATCCACATAACCGATTCACGTAGCCGATCCACGTAGCTGATCTAGCGACATAACCGATTCACATATTCGATTCGTCCACATAACTGATTCATGTACCCAATTCACTTAGCTGATTCAGCCACGTCGCTCATTCGTCTAGCCGTGAGGAGAAACCTGAGTAAAACAAAGGGAGGAGACTCCAAACGCCCTCTAACCATCAAAACTAGTGAATTCACGGCCTGAGAAGACATATTTTGTTACATCATATACATCTAAAACGATTCTCATCCTCGAGAATCAAAACCAAACCTAAGAAAGAAAAGGGTGTTTGAACAATCACCCCGCTAGGTAACTCTCAAGGTTCTTGTTACACCTCTAATGTTGCCACCAACCAAACTCACCAACTGAAGCACCCACAAACAGCCCATGCAACCACATCACCACACAACCACTGCATAACCATCTCAACCTTCATGTAGCCCGAAGCACAACCGCCACAAACAACAAACTGCATTGCTCTGAACATGAAAATTAAGGAATTTCATCTTTTATATTAAGATAATATCCGCTCTGGACGGCACTGACTCACTTGCACGGGTTTAGTCGCACCATAGCATAATGCGTCTAGTGTTGTCAAAGGCACGCGGTGCAGTAAGACGCAAATGCTGCATGGGGATGCGGCACGAGACACGTGCCTCTCGAAATTAAGGTGCCGATGACATAATTAAAAATATGCAGTTTTCAACAAAATTTAAAGCTGCTGCATATATATTATACATCCATCTCTAATATAAAAACAATAAAAAACATAGTATTATTATTATAAAATTAAATAGTTGTCTGAAAATAAAAATGATCCCGGTCACAAAAATAGTATAATCAGCAACACAAATCGCAAACATAATCTTCATCTTCATAAACAGTAAAAACAATAATAGTTGCACAGTTGAAATTGAGTTTTTTATGTCAAAACATGCGTTAAATGTTTTATAAAATTAGAAAATCATGTTTTTTGTTTTTGAAAAAAAAGAATATCTAGTATTATTAATACTGTTTAGATGAAATATTATATATACCAAAGGCGTCATTTTTTTGCATGCTACAATGACTTCCAATCTCGCGCACTCAAAACCCCTACCGTCGTCTGCACCGCCTACTTCTCCACCTGCTAGAGCTGTCACCTCCCAACCTCATGTGCACCTGCCATGCCTCCCGTTCGCCTCCCAGTGATATCCAACCCGATCGACATGACCTTGTTTTTGGAGCCCTGCCCTGCCAGTTAGTGCGACACTGTCTCCCAATACTACAGCACGACAGCAAGCAAAGAAGATAAGGGTGAGGCACGCCTTTACAGAAATTGGTGCCTAAGCACCTTGATGAATGGCGGGCAAGGCGTGTGCCTTTGGCGCGCCTCAGCGAAGTCGTCGCGCCTTGTCAGAGGCGAGGCACTCCAGACTCGCCTCGCAGCGCCCCTTGCCAAGGCGCACGCCTCAACGTGCCTTCAACAAGAATGATTGTGTCTCAATTAGGAATCAGATCCTCCCTTTTTCATACGTCCAAACTTTGTCACACACCGCACATCAGTAAAACAACATCAAAGGAACGGCTCTTACAAAACATCAAGATCCAAACATCACATCATCCAGGAAAATCCAAACAAAACAAAGCAACTCAAAACAACTCTGGGTACTAGGCACACATCTGCTTCTCAAGCTCCTACGCACTCTCCTCCAGGCCACTACACCACCAAAACACGGGAACCAAAGGAATGGTTTGTCCACGCAACGCCTTCTCTCGACGATCTTGGATCTCTACTGGCCGCTCCACGAACGTCGCGTCATTCTCGATATCCAACTCTCCCAATCAACGACATGAGAGTTATCGTGAAGATACCGACGAAACTGAGACATATGAAAGACGTCGTGGATCCTCTCCAACCGTGATGGCAACGCCAACTCATATGTCACCTCACCGACTCCCCCCAACACCTCAAAGGGCCCAATGAACCTAGGAGAAAGCTTACTCCCTCTGCCAAACCTCCACTACCCACGTTGAGAGGAAACCTTCTAGAACACATGGTCTCCAACCTTGAACTCAAATGACCTCCTCCTGCGATCGACATAAGACTTATGTTTGACCTACGTTGCTTTCATTCTCTCACGAACAAGTTGTACCTTATCTGTCATGCTCTACACCACATCGGTTCCAAAATATGATGCCTCCCCAACCTCTGTCCAACACAACAGAGAACGACATCGCCACCCGTACGAAGCCTCAAACGGGTTCATATCAATGGATGAGTGATAACTGTTGTAAGAAAACTCAACCAAAGGCAAGTGTCGTCCCCACGATCCACCGAAGTCCAAGACACACGCCCGCAACATGCCCTCCAATGTTTAGATAGTCCGCTCTGTCTTCCCATCTATAACACCCCAAATATTTTATGGTATGCTTCTATTAAATACATTCTATTCATAGCATATATTTCAAAAATCACTATGTTCCTTTGAAACAACACTTGGTAATTTAGGAGATAGTCAAAACCAAGCCACTAAATATAAATTTTTCACTTTTATGTTTTGAATTTCGAAAAACAGTCATCTATAGTTGTGACCAGTAAGTCATTTAGGGTATGATAGAACCAACTTGACTTTTTGATGAAAAGTAACATACCCTTATGAATAGTAATATGAATAGTAATATGACCATTATAAAATTAAATAATGATAATATTTTATTTTTTAAGGTAATAAGATAATGAGATCTTAATTAATTTTTCAACGTGATATAGAACTAATTATATCTTTAAAATTGTTATTTTTCGAATTAACTATGATTTAATTTAAAAATTAAATTAAAAATACATAGAAATTTATTTTCAAAAAAATGGAGTTCATTTTTGAATTATACACACCAAAAAATGGTTATGGTGAATTTTTTGGATTTTTCTAAAATACATGAATTTTTCATAAATAGTAAAAATACAGTTTTGAGTTTTCGGTAGTTTAATGTCATCATAATGATGTAATAATTAAATATAAAAGTATGGTCGACTTTTTTACAGTAACTTATGACATGAGGTGTCCCAAGTGGATAAAACCATGGGAAAATACCATGGGAAAGCTCATGGTTTGGCAAAAACCACTAATGAGGTGTCCCTTTGAAATTATTAAAAAACTACCTCTCTTTTTCTATAAGTACCCACTCATCCATTCGTTTTCTTTCATTTCAAAATCAATATACTCAAAGATCTGGTATTTTTACCTCTATAATATTCCTCCCAATGTGTCCATAAGCTCTCAAGGTCCCATCCTTCAAGATCTAGGAGTTACTTTACAAGGTAAGGGAATCCTTCATTATCTTCTTTTAGTCGACACTTCTTTTATGTTATCTATTTGAAACTCCATTCTCATATGTTGGGGTTTGATTTTATGTATTATTATTACTTTCCTTTTGATTTCAATATGACGAGATACCCTTTTGTTCTCATCATTTCATTTTATGAAATTTTAAGCGACGTCGTTAGGCTGCCGAATTTTCATAAGGGATCTCTCAACTTTTCTTTTATTTTCAAGTTCATCTCTTTTCTTTTTCTCTTCTCACCTCCTCTGTCCAAATGACCATGATAAACTCCAGTATCATCTATATACTTGAATTATATCATGTTAATGGAATAACCATCATCAATATTCTTACTCCCCCTTTTTATTTTTATAAACGAAATCAACATCCATGAGCTTCCAATTTATAACCTTTGTGGATGGAAGAGTTTTTTTCTTCACTTTCTCCTTCATTACTGGTAATGAAACCATTTTAATGGTTGAAACAGATCAGAATATATGTATTTTATCTCATTAATGTTCTATAATCTTTACACACTCATAATATGGAATAATAATACAAAACAAGTTCATTGTATACAAAACTGCCAAGCTAAATCCAAGCGTTTATCAAAAACTTTTAACTAATGATTCGTCCTCAAGTATATAACCTAGAATCATTATAAGATAATTTATATCTCTTTAATGTCACTAATAATATATATTAACAATTATGGATGTTTAACCACATTTCAAACAAACTTCCATTCATGAATGCAAGTAAACGAATCATAAAAAACAAGGAAGAAAATGCTTACAAAACAATAAAATTGAACCTCTTAAACCTATTAAAAGGTATATGGATGAACCTAATAAGGTTATACTAAATCAATTACATGTATAGGAGGTTCTGGAATTATTAATTAATGAATCTAAATTTGATTATTCAGGTCATTAAAATAAACAAAGAACACACTCGAGCAAAAGGTAAGGGGTTTCTCATTTGCCTAAATGGACCGAAGGCCTTCATTTTTATTGATTTTTGATAACCCCCCTTTCAAGGGATGAGGGGGAACCCTTACAAGGTCCGTAGGCTCATAGATTACATGTCATGTAGGCTTAGAAGATTACATGACCCGAAGGTCTTAGTAAATTCAAACAGACTATCTACAAGGAACTGCCCCTCCCCAGTATCTGCATCCTGATAGTAGCTCTCCACCATTGCATGACCGTCTGGCTAGGCTTCCCGTGCAAGCACAGGTTGGTACCGATGGCATATCCATACCCTTTCATTCTAACAATCCATTTGGCTCTGCTCTGGTGAGTGCACCTGCTCTGAATCCTCTTCTGGGGTTGCTCCTTTTTCGTAGTGTGTCTGGGGCCTGCATTCATGTGTCCCGAAGGCCTTGGGGTGGCCCTAAGGCCTTAAGGTGGCCCGAAGGCCTTAAGAATCAACTGGCCCAAAGGCCTTGGGTGGCCCAAAAGCCTTGCAGGACCTGAGGACCAAACCGGGGGCCCGAAGGCCCAGATAGATGAATAGTTTTGGATGCTACAGTACCGAACAGTGCCTGCTACAGTACTGCTACAGTAACCCGGAAATATGCCTCCACCTGGATTTTATCTCGGGTCTCTTGGATGCACCTAGCGAGTCCTCACCAACTGGGCTGAGGCTCATGTGCGGGGTTTCTCATCTCACTTTCATTTATGTGAGATTTTCATTGTTCGCCACTTATTTCTTGTATGTGGTATACGTGTACTGCCATTTGATATATAATAACATGATTCTCTTTATATTCATGTTATTCAATTATTCATTTGAGGGTTATTAAGTTCCGGTCATATGATTCGACCGATTACATTGTGGTAAGAGACTTTGTCTCAACTACTATTTTATTGTGAGAACTTTGTGTAGTGCACCTAATAATCCTTATGTAGTGTACCTAATACCCATTTGAGATCACTTTTCATTTGAAATTATATTTATATTAAATATCCATAATCTCATATCATGGATATGTTTGTTGTATAAACCGTATACCATTTTACATACGGTGTTTATATGGAAAGTTATTTTAATTATGGAAATATTGATGAATTCGTATACTCTACTCTATACGGATATTGAAAAGGCATATTGTTATTGTATTGAGTCAATTTATAAAGAATGCTTTAGACATGAAGTGGAGGGTGGGGCCCTCTATAGCCCCTCGATGCATCGGTAGGTCTCATGAGACAAATCATTTTGGCAACAAACCCTTCGAGTTTGTTTCCAAAAATCAGACGGGTTTCTACCCACAGAACTAAACCGTTTTAATGGTATTGTGGTTTCATGTGATAGATACATGACATCCAATTAATAAGAATTATCTTTATTCATTATCATTTATTATTATTATCCATGAGGTTTTCACTATGAAAAAATCTATGGATGCAGTTTCATTCTCAGTTTATTAATGGAATTAGTGTTTCATTTATTCACCATGCCATATAGATTATGCTAGATTGGCTATGATTCACTTATTATTTCATTCATGCTTCCTCTATTTGTAACCCTTACTGATCTTTTGAGCTCACCCCTTTCATTTTTTACTTTCGACAGGTGACAAAGAGGATATCATTTATTGAGTTCTTGTGGATGCAGCTTTTAGTTTTCATTATGTATTGTATTTTCTAAACTTTTCCAATGTAATTTGAGTAACATCTATGTATCTAGTTTCTTCAAGACTACTAAACTGGTCGTTCCTTCGGGATTTTCATTCCTTCTAACCATGCCAATATAACAAGTAATGCACTGGCTCTGGTCTAGAGGGGTCGGGGTGTTACAGTTGGTATCAGAGGAAGTTTAGTATAAAACTTGGAAACTAGAGTAGGAAATGTATAGTAGGGAACAAAGCCCTAAGGTAGTATTTGAGGATAAACGTACAAAAATATCCTGGTATTTTGGTAAGGAATATATTATGTGAATCCTTCTAGAAAATACATCCCTGTCTGGATACAAGCAGGTAGAGGTGGCTCTGGCACAGATGTACCTAGGAGTGAAAGTTCCGACAAGGAGTTTCAGGCTTGACCCGGGGTATCCTGGTACACAACAATGGGATTTGATGCACTCTTTCTTACGACACTCCTGAGGGATATTCTTAGGATAATTTACATTTTTTTATGAGCCATTATGAATGAGTTTAATGTAAATTTTTCCTCAGAGAAACCATGTTATAAGATTAGCTATGCATAGAATTCCAATCTATATTGAGTGCTTTTATGTTTGAGATTAATAAATTAATCTAGTGTATCCCATTATTTAGAAATGATGTCTAACGGAAGAAGGGGAATCAATAATCGTTGGTAAGTTAGGGATCTCCCTACTGAGCAAGTCAACACAGTCAATGTTCGAGCAGATCAGATCATGACCATATTGGGACAACTTAATTAGGTTGTAACGAATAACCATTCCACACCTATGTTGGATCGTTTCATGTGGCATAGGCCCCCATATTTTAGTGGGACTACTAACCTAGTGGTTTCTGAGCAATGGATCAAGTCCCTTGAAAAGATATTCATGGCAATAAGATGCAATGAAAATGAAAAGGCGGTACTAGCGGTATACTGTCTCAAGGGTGATACCGATCAATGGTGGTCCTTGATTCAGAATACCACGGAGGAAGAAGAAATAGAAGATATGGAATGGATGACTTTTAAGGAAAAATTATTTGAAAAATATTTCCCTCGTGAGAAATGAACTAAAATGAAGAGAAAATTCCTTAGCTTAAAACAAATGGAAGAAGACAGTGTTGTAGAGTATGAGGCTACTTTCACAAGGCTGGTCAGGTATGTCATAGATTACGTACGTGACTCGGCAGATAAGATTGATCATTTCTTTGAAAGTCTTAAGCCAAGTCTTTGAAGAGCACTGGCTTCTCAATCATTTTCATCATATGATGAAATTGTATCAAGTGCCATCAAAACAGAGAGGGAATTTTCTAGATCAAGTCTTTTCAAAGGAAACCAAGATAAGAAGCGGTACTCTGATAAAAAAGGAAAAGGAGAAGCACCAAAGAAGAGCAAGGGAACAAAGCTATTCCCATTATGTGAGAACTGTGGAAAGAATCATCTCGGGAAATACTTGAAAAACATGGGAGTCTGCTATAACTGCGGAGAAAAGGGTCATCAATCTGATGAATGCAAGGGGAAGAAACAATTCAATGATATTCAATGCTACAATTACAGAGAGATGGGACACTATGAAAATGATTGACCTAAGCGCCAAGGAAACATTACTCATAAAAGGCCAAGAGAGTAAGGGAGAGCCTATGCGATTACAACCGCGGAGGATGAAGTTCCTAATGACGTGGTTGTAGGTACTTTAATTGTTTCCTCAAACTTAGACAACACTTTATTTGATTCTAGATCATCGCATTCATTTATATCTTCCCAATTTTCCAAGAACATTAGATATGTCCAATTTGATTTAATAAAGGATTTTTCAGTCAAAACTCTCAGGGGATGTATCATTGTAACAAAGGCATGTTGACTAGTCCCCCTCTAGACACCAAAATGTGATCTAGTTGATAACCTTATCATCATACCAATAACTGAATTTGATATAATTCTTGGTATGTATTGGCTGTCAAATTATGATGCGAAGATTTATTGTAAGAAGAAGGAAGTTACAATTTTTAAAAATGGTGTAGAGTCCCTTGTCTTTAGGGTAGAAACTTCGCCACCTAATTCTTATCTGGAACCACCCCCAGTAGCTCTACTGAATTCAATACTTGGAGAGGAAGATAAACCAAAATCTATGGGTGAGGAAAGGAATCTTCAAATTGAATATGTGCACATAGTTCAAGAATACATTGATGTATTTCCAGAGGATTTACCTGAACATCCTCTAGATCGGGAAGTTGAGTTCTCTATTGATTTAATTCCTGATGCAAGACCTATATCAAAGACTCCTTATAGAATGACCACTGTGGAATTAGTAGAGATAAAGAAACAACTAGAGGATTTGAGTAAAAAAGGATTTATTCGACCTAGTATTTCTCCATGGGGAGCCCATGTCCTCTTTGTCAAGAAGAAAGATGGATCCATGAGGCTTTGCATTGATTATAGGGAAATCAATGCTATTACAATAAAGAATAAGTATCCTCTACCCCGGATTGATGATTTATTTGACCAACTTTATGGAGCTCAATACTTTTCAAAGATTGACCTTCGATCCGAATATCATCAGTTGTATGTGAGGAAGGAAGATATTCCTAAGATAGCATTTCAGACCAGGTATGGGCATTAAGAGTTTACAGTGATTCCTTTTGGACTGACAAATGAACCCTCTATTTTCATGGATTTAATGAATAGAGTTTTCAAGGAATATCTTGATAACTTTGTTGTGGTATTCATTGAAGATATCCTCGTATACTCAAAAAGATATCAAGACCATGAGAATCACATGCGGGTTATTCTGAGAACTCTTAGAAGAAATAAATTATATGGGAAGTTTAGAAAGTGTGAATTCTAGCTTCAATCAGTTTCTTTTCTGGACCATATTTTCTCCAAGGATGGAATCCTAGTTGATCATGCGAAGACAAAGGCAATCCAAGATTGGCCCACGCCAACAAACATAATAGAGGTACGCAGTTTTATTGGTTTAGCAGGTTACTATCACCGTTTCATTCAAAATTTTGCTCGACTGGCTAACCCGCTAACCAAGCTCACACGTAAAGGGGTTAAGTTTGTATGGAAAAGAGAATGTACAGAATGCTTTGAGGAATTGAAAAGAAGATTGGTCAATGATCCAATTTTGACTCTTCCATCTGGAAGTGATGGATTTGTAATATACAATGATGCATCAATGAATGGGATGGGTTGTTTCCTTATGCAAAATGGTAAAGTTATTGTTTATTCATCAAGGTAGTTGAAGAATCATGAGCAAAATTATCCAACACATGATCTGAAGTTAGCAACTGTAATCTTTGCTCTGAAGATATGGAGACATTATCTTTACGGTGAAAATGTGAGATATACACAGATCACAAGAGTTTGAAATACATTTTTATACAAAAAGAACTCAACATGAGGCAAAGGAGATGGCTCGAGTTACTCAAAGATTACGATTGTTTAATACACTACCACCCGGGAAAGGCGAATAAGGTGGAAGATGCATTAAGTGGGAAGGATCGTGGACTTCTGACTCAAATGAGGATAGAGAGAGATCATGTATTCATAGATCTACTAAAGATAGATATGGGAATCGTTAAGGACGGGGAAAAATATTTCCTCTTTCAAATGATTGTCAAACCATCTTTACTAAAGAAAATAAAAATCTCCCAATATGATGATGAAAATCTACACAAGAAAATTATTGTTGTTAAGGATGGGAGATTGGAAGACTTTGTTTATGAGGAAGGAGTTCTGATGTTTGGGAAGAGGTTATGTGTTCCATCAGTACCTAAGCTAAAAAGGGAACTATTAGACGATGCTCATAGATCAAATTTCTCTATACACCTGGGTAGCACAAAGACGTATAGAGATCTGAAGGAATATTTCTGGTGGGATAATATGAAGTGGGAAATTGCTGACTACGTGTCAAGGTGTCTAGTTTGTCAACAAGTGAAGGTAGAGAGGAAACATCCTAGAGGAGTGATGAAACCTATACCTATTCCTATGTGTAATTGGGATAACATTACAATGGATTTTTTCACCAGACTACTGAAAACATCTAGAAGGAATGATGCAATATGGGTAATTGTTGATCGCCTCACAAAATCAGCACATTTCTTTCCTATAAGAGATGATTTACCACTTGAGCACCTGGAAAGACTTTATATTAATGAATTTGTAAGACTACATGGTGCACCTCTATCAGTTGTGTCCGATCGAGATCCCTGGTTTACATCAAAATTCTGGAAAAGTCTTCAGAAGGCTTTGAATACTGATCTTTATATGAGTACTGCTTATCACCCCCAAACTGATGGACAATCTGAAAGGACTATTCAAACTCTAGAAGATATGTTGAGGTCATGTTCTCTTGATTTCCAAGGTATGTGGGATCAATACTTATTTTTGGTGGAATTTTCATACAATAATAGTTTCCATTTTAGTATTCAAATGGATCCATATGGAGCATTATATGGAAAGAGATGTCGAAATCCAACTTGTTGGGATGAAGTTGGTGAGAGGAAACTTATAGGCCCAGAACTTATTGAAGAGACCATAACAAAGGTGAAGACAATACAAGCCCATATTAAAGAAGCCCAAAGTAGGCAAAAGAGTTATGTTGACAATCGAAGAAAGGATTTGGAATTCCAGGTGGGAGATCATGTCTGTCTGAAAGTATCTCCATGGAAGGGTGTCTTAAGGTTCGGTAAGAAAGGGAAACTGAGCCCCAGGTATATCGGACCATTTGAAATTCTAGAAAGAATCGGAGCAGTATCTTACCATTTAGCAATGCCACCAAATCTCTCTAAAGTCCATGATGTGTTCCATGTGTCATTATTGAAAAAAATACATGGCAGACCCAACGCATGTACTCACCTATGAAAAAATTGAATAGGAACCTGATTTGTCATACTATGAAAAGCCTATTGGGATTCCTGACATAAGGGAGCAGGTATTGAGAAATTAGACAACTTGTCTAGTAAAGGTTCTTTGGAGAAACTAGAATATGGAGGAAGTGACATGGGAACCAGAGGATTTCATGAAGAAGAACCACCCACATCTTTTTGGTGGGCTTTATACATAAAATTTTGAGGATGAAATTTCTAAAGGATGGAATATAACACTCCAAACATTTTATGGTATGCTTCTATTAAATACATTCTATTCATAGCATATATTTCATAAAGCACTATGTTCCTTTGAAACAACACTTGGTAATTTAGGATATAGTCAAAACCAAGCCACTAAAAATAAATTTTTCACTTTTATGTTTTGAATTTTGAAAAGCAGTCGTCTAGAGTTGTGACCAATAAGTCATTTGTGGTCTGATAGAACCAACTTGATTTTTTGATGAATAGTAACATACCCTTATAAATAGTAATATGAATAGTAATATGACCCTTATAAATAGTAAATAATGATAATATTTTATTTTCTTAAGATAATAAGATAATGAGATCCTAATAAATTTTTCAATGTGATATAGAACTAATTATACCTTTAAAATTGTTATTTTTCGAATTAACTATGATTTTATTTAAAAATTAAATTAAAAATACTTAGAAAATTATTTTCAAAAAACAGAGTTCATTTTTGAATTATACTCGTCGAAAATTGGTTATGGTGAATTTTTGGGATTTTTCTAAAAATACATGAATTTTTCATGAATAGTAAAAATATAGTTTTGAGTTTTCGGTAGTTTAATGACATCATAATGATGTAATAATTAAATATAAAAGTATGGTCGACTTTTTTACAGTAACTTATGACATGAGGTGTCCCAAGTGGCTAAAACCATGGGAAAATACCATGGGCAAGCCCATGGTTTGGAAAAAACCACTAATTAGGTGCCCTTTTGAAATTATTAAAAAACTACCTCTCTTTTTCTATAAATACCCACTCATCCATTCGTTTTCTTTCATTAAAAACTCAATATCCTCAAATCTCTGGTATTTTTACCTCTCTAGGAGTCCTCCTAAGGCGTCCATAATCTCCCAAGGTCCCATCCTTCAATATCTAGGAGTTACTTAACAAGGTAAGGGAATCCTTCATTATCTTCTTTTAGTCGACACTTCTTTTATGTTATCTATTTGAAATTCCATTCTCATATGTTGGGGTTTGATTTTATGTATTCTTCTTACTGTCCTTTTGATTTCAATATTATGAGATACCCTTTTTTCTCATCATTTCGTTTTATGAAATTTTAAGCGATGTCATTGGGCTGCCGAATTTTCATAAGGGATCTCTCAACTTCTCTTTTCTTTTCGTCTCTTTTATTTTTATCTTCTCACCTCCTATGTCCAAATGACCATGATAAACTCCAGTATCATCTATATACTAGAATTATATCATGTGAATGGAATAACCATCATCAATATTCTTACTCCCCCTTTTCATTTTTATAAACGAAATCAACGTCCATGAGGTTCCAATTTATAACCTTTGTGGACAGCAGAGTTTTGCTCTTCACTTTCTCCTTCATTACTAGTAATGAAACCATTTTAATAGTTGAACCAGATCATAATATATTTATTTTATCCCATTAATGTTCTGGAATCTTTACACACTCATAATATGGAATAATAATACATAACAAGTTCATTGTATACAAAACCGCCAAGCTAAATCCAAGCGTTTATCAAAAACTTTTAAGTAATGATTCAACCGCAAGTATATAACCTAGAATCATTATAAGATAATTTATATATCTTTAATGTCATTAATAATATATATTAACAATTCTGGATGTTTAACTAAATTTCAAACAAACTTCCATTCATGAATGCAAGCAAACGAATCATGAAAACCAAGGAAGAAAATGCTTCCAAAACAATAAAATTGAACCTCTTAAACCTATTAAAAGGACCATGAATGAACCTAATAAGGTTATACTAAATAAATTAAATGTATAGGAGGTTATATACTTATTAATTAATGAATCTAAATTTGATTATTCAGGTCATTAAAACAAACGAAGAACACACTCGAGCAAAAGGTAAGGGGTTTCTCATCTCACTTTCATTTCTGTGAGATTTTCATTATTCGCCACTTATTTCTTGTATATGGTATATGTGTACTGCCATTTGATATATAATAACATGATTCTCTTTATATTCATGTTATTAAATTATTTATTTGAGGGTTATTAAGTTTTTGGTCATATGATTCGACTGATTACATTGTGGCAAGAGACTTTGTCTCAACTACTATTTTATTGTGAGAACTTTGTGTAGTGCACCTAATAATCCTTATGTGGTGTACCTAATACCCATTTGAGATCAATTTTCATTTTAAATTATATTTATATTAAATATCCATAATATCATATCATGGATATGTTTTTTGTCTCAATCGTATACCATTTTACATACGGTGTTTATATAGAAAGTTATTTTAATTATGGAAATATTAATGAATCTGTATACTCTACTCTATACGGATATTGAAAAGGCATATTGATATTTTATTGAATAAATGTATAAAGAATGCTTTGGACATGAAGTGGAGGGTGGGGCCCGCTATAGCCCCTCGATGCATCGGTAGGTCTCATGAGACAAATCAGTTTGGCGACTAACCCTTCGAGTTTTTTTCCAAAAATCAGACGGGTTTCTACCCATAGAACTAAACCGTTTTAGCGGTATTATAGTTTCATGTTCAAAATACATGATGTCCAATTAATAATCATTCTCTTTATTCATTATTATTTATTATTATTATCCATGAGGTTTTCACTATGACAAAATCTATGGATACAGTTTCATTCTCAGTTTATTAATGGCATTAGTGTTTCATTTATTCACTATGCCATATAGATTATGTTAGATTGGTTATGATTCACTTATTATTGTGTTCATGCTTCCGCTATTTGTAACCCTTACTAATCATTTGAGCTCACCCCTTTCATTGTTTTCTTTTGACAGGTGACAAAGAGGAGATCATTTATTGAGTTTTTGTGGATGCGGCTTTTAGTTTTCGTTATGTATTGTATTTTGTAAACTTTTCCAATGTAATTTGAGTAACATCTATGTATCTAGTTTCTTCAAGAATGCTAAACTGATCGTTCCTTTGGGATTCTCATTACTTCTAACCATTCCAACATAACAAGTAATGCATCGGCTATGGTCTAGAGGGGTCGGGGTGTTACACCGTCTGTTTGAGGATGAAAAACAATGTTGAGGCATAACTAAATGCCAAAAGCATGCGTAATCCCCTTCAGACTCATGAGGTAAAACATGTGTCCCAATTTAATATAGTGGACCTCATGACTCAATGCAGCCGCACCACCTCATCCACATAACTTCTCGCCAAAATATCCCTGACACCTTAATCCTTGATCGCTAAGAAGTGGACTGATTACGTCAACCAATTCATGATTACCTTGATAGCATCAAAACCTCCCTGAGCTCTGAGTAACCTTGTGATGAAATCCATCAAGATGTCATTCCATTTCCATTCGGGGACATCCAAAATGTAACACCCCAAGGTTTTGAAAATAAATATTGAGTGCATTTTATAATCTAGAGGTCAAACTCAACTTTTCCTCTTCTATGTTATGAATTTCAAAAAACGGTCATCTAGAGTTGTGATCAGTAAGTCATTTGGAGTCTGATAGAACAAACTTGATTTCTTAGTGAATAGTAATATACCCTTATGAATAGTAATATGAATAGTAATAAGACCCTTATGAATAGTAAATAATATTATTATTTTATTTTCTTAAGGCAACAAGATAATGAGATCTTAATTAATTTTTCAATGTGAAATAAAACTAATTGCACCTTTAAAATTGTTATTTTTCGAATTAACTATGACTTTATTTAAAAATTAAATTAATAATATTTAGAAAATTAATTTTAAAAAATGTAGTTCATTTTTTAATTCTACACGTCGAAAAATGGTAGGGGTAATTTTTTGGGATTTTTCTGAAATTTAAGAATTTTTTATAAATAGTGAAATACGATAAAATGTCGTATATACAAATTATCAGTTAAATACACTATTTATAACAACATAAGTGATGCAAGGCCACTTGGTTAGAAATCACGTGCACTTATTACTATTAGGGGTTACATGAGACAACATTATTGGTTGTCTTGAGAGAAATAATAAAACAATGAATTAAATATTCAAAATTTACCCCTCCACTATAAAAACTCATCATCACTCCCTCTTCTATTCACTCCTCTAAGCATTGAAGCTCCTCAAAGTTCTGCCCAAATACCCATACCTAGTCACTCCCCACGACCAGGAAGCTTTTGGTCTTTCCAAAAGACCAAAATCTCTTCCCTTAAGGAGGTTCAAGTGGAAGTTATTTCAAGAGGTAAAGCACCTTTCTTTTTCTTTTAGTTTCATTTGAATTTATCTTCTTTTGTGATCCTCTCCTCATCTCCTCTGTCCAAATGACCATGATAACTCCAATATCATCTATATACTGGATTTATATCATGTGAATGGAAGAACCATCATCAATATTCTCACTCCCTCCCTTTTATTTTTATAAACAAAATCAACGTCCATGAGGTTCCAATTTATAACCTTCGTGGACGACGAAGTTTCGATCTTCAATATTTCCCTCATTACTGGTCATGAAACCATATTGATGGTTGAACCAGACTATAATATATGTATTATAGCCTAATTAATATTCAGGAACTAGTGTATGCACATATTATTAATTTATATGACAAGACTAGTTCATAATAATCCAAATACCACCAAATAATCGAAGTGATTGTCATCTAATGATTCATCCTCATTCCATGTAACCAAATCATAGAAAAGGCCATTAACAATTATGGATGTTCATAAATAATATTTAATTTCAATTCTGTATATTTACATCTATACCACTTCATTACTTAAGAACAAGTGAACCGATTATGAAAAATAAGGAAAACAAACACTCTAGAACGATAAGATTCAATACAATAAATTATCAATAAGGACATAAATGAACTAACTAGAATTATAATAAAATAAATAAATGTATAATAGGTTCTTAAATAAGTTATTAATAAGTATAATTTCATATTCCATGAGCTTAAGTTCAAGAGCGGAACATGTTCGGAGTTAAGGTAAGGGTTTTTACACCTGAAATTCCATTTTCATTCGGGTTACTTTCATTATCTAAATGACTCAATAAAATTATTATGTATTGTTATGTACTCCTCATAAATTATGTGTGAGTATAATATATATGTTTACCAACCAGAACTCTTCCTTATTTTAGGGATAGTTACACGTTTTAAAATGAACTTTCAAAATTGTTTCCAAAATACAAGCCAGATTCAAGGGAATTTCTCAAATTCTTACCTATTTTCATGGGCACTCTATAATCTGTTTTTGGAAACCATTATCCTTATAAAAAACACTCATTTTATCATGAAATACTACCTTAATTCACTCATGGTTTTATACAAAGATTTTTCTAAAAGAACTCTTCTTCTCAAAGTAAAAGGGTTTTTATCTCAAGAATTACTCGAAGATTTTATGAGAGTATCTTCATCAATTTCAACACTCTTGTTGATTCTTATGTATTATTGGGTTTAATAATTTATGATGTCATATACCATATTTTATTAAATGGTTTGTGACTAAATCTATTGTGGATGATCTATCCTAAAACCATTCACCATATTACTCAGAATGGTTAGTGTTTTATGTTTAATGATTGGGAAAATAGTTACATTTCATATGATAGTTTCAATATGAATGTATATGGTGTTTATGTTTATCCCCACTCATATGAGGAATGAATTGGACTTATTATGTGATGGGTGGGGCCTTCTATAGCCCCTCGATGCATCGGTAGGTCTCATGAGACAAACTACAGTCTTGGCATAAGGGCTTGACAAAATGATTATTTATGGTCCTAGCATGAGGCCTGGACGATATGGTTATGATGTCCGGAATATGAAATTCCCTCATTATGATTCTAGTATTTGAAGTTCATGTGGTTATTCGACTAGTAAAATACCCATGATTATGTTTTATTATGGAATTATTTACTCATCTCATATTCATGCCATAATGTGTTCTAGATTATTATTCTTTTTAAGGCATGTGTTTTCAATTACTTACCATGTCTTATGTTTATGTTATCTTCCGCTTTATTGCTTACCCTTACTGAGCGTTTGAGCTCACCCCTTCCTTATGTTTCATTTTCTCAGGGTATGAAGAAGTAAATTATGAGTGACTTTCAAGAATAATATAGGAGGCTTGGATGTTTTGAAGAGAATAATTTAGTGTTGTTTTTTCTTTCAATTTGTAAAGTTGAACTTATGTATGTATCTTATTTACAATAATACTAAACTACTCGATACTTCGAGATGCTTATTCCTTGTTTATATTCCAATGTAATAAAATAAGGCATCGCCTCTGGGCAACTGGGGTCAGGACCTTACAGTTGGTATCAAAGAAAGTTTAGTAGAAAACTTGGAAACGTAGATTAGGTAAAAATCCCTAAGTGGGTCTTTGAGGATAAACATACAAGAATGTCCTGGTATTTTGGTAAGGAATAGATTATGTGGATCATTCAAGAAATACACCCCTGTCTGGATACGAGCAGGTAGAGGTGGCTCTAGCACAGATATATCTAGGAGTGAAAGCTCCGACAATGAGTTTCAGGATTGACCCGGGGTATCCTGGTATACAACAACGGGCCTTGATGCACTCTTGGTTACGACACTCCTGGGGGATATGCTTAGGATGATTCAAATTTTCTTTACAATCCATTATGAAGGATTTAAATGTAAATTTTTCCTCAAAGATACCATGTTTATGATTAAGAGATTAGTTATGCGTAGAATTTCAATTTATGCTTTGCAATTTTTCTACATTGAGATTATAAATTATGATTCATACCCTAATCTAGTGTATGTCATTATTTAGAAATGGTGCTTAGTGGAAGGAATGGAAATCGCACGAATGCATGTGTCCCCTATAGGGATTTTCTTCCGATGCAAGATAATGATGTTGGATCTGGTGATGTGACTGGTGCGGAACAACTCATAACTATACTGAGACAACTTACTTAGGTTATGAATAATAACCTTACCCGTATGGAGCATCTGGATCCACCATGTGGAGGAGCTATGCTAGATTTATTTATGCGACAATAGCCTATATCATTCAATGGGACTACAAACCCATTTATAGCTGAGCAGTGGATAAGTTCCCTCGAGAAGATATTTCTTGCTTTGGGATGTAATAAAAGAGAGAAGGTTATCATGTAAATTTATCGGCTAACGGGAGATACAGATCAGTGGTGGTCATTAATCCAAAACACAAAGGAGGGGGAAGAAATAAAAGAGATGGAATGGAGGGATTTTAAGGAAATCTTCTTAGAAAAATATTTCCCTCATGAACAGCGAACAGAGAGATAGTTCTTGAATCTGAGGTAGAAGGAGGATGAAAATGTTTCCAAGTATGAATCCAACTTCACAAGGTTAGCAAGACATTTTGTGGACTACATACGAAATCCAAGGAGCAAAATTGATCGATTCTTTGATGGCCTAAAGACATTCCTTTGGCAGGCACTGGTATCCCAAAGTTTTTCATCATATGAGGATATAGTTTCATGTGCTATCAAGACAGAAAAAGAATTCTCTAAGTCTTATGAATTTAAGGGAAAACAAGATAAGAAGAGGGATTTTGAAAACTCTAGGAAAGGAAACAAGGAAATAGGGAATAAGGGAAGAGTTGAATTTTCACCTTGTGATAATTTTGGAAAGAAAAACCCTGGTACCTGCTTAAAAGGAAAAGGAGTATGCTTCAAATGTGGAAAGAAAGGTCATATTACTGGTAATTGTAAGGGAAAGAAGGAGGCTAACAATGTTCAATGCTATAATTGTCAAGAGATGGGGAACGATGCTAATGATTGTTCAAAACGTCAAGGAAACATGCCACAGAAAAGGCTAGGGGAGCAGGGCCGAACTTATGCAATCACAATTGCAAAGGTTGAAGTTCTGCATGATGTGGTGTCAGGTACTTTGATCGTTTCATCAAACTTAGCCAATGCTTTATTTGATTCTGGATCATCGCATTGTTTTATATCTTCCTAGTTTTCTAATAAAACTAGATATTTCCAATTTGATTTAACATCGGAGTTGTCAGTCAAAACTCCTAAGGGAAGTATCATTGCAAAAAAGTTTTGTAAATTGGTTCCCATTAGGGCATATAAATTTTCTTTATCTGTTGATCTCATTGTCATACCCATGATTGAATTTGATATAATCCTCGGTATAGATTGACTTTCGAACCATGATGCAAAAATTTATTATAAGAAGGAGGTTACAATTTTCGATGATGATAAGGAGTACCTTATCTTTAGAGCAGAAACGTCACCACCTGATTCTTATCTAGATCCACCCCCAGTAGCTCAACTAAATTCAATTATCGAGGAAGAAGAGAATGAAATAACTATGGGTGAAGAAAAGAATGTTCAAATAGAATATGTACCTGTTGTGCAAGAATATATTGATGTATTTCTAGAGGATTTACTTGGACATCCTCCAGAGCGGGAAATTGAGTTTTCCATTGACTTAATTCCTTGTACAAGGCCCATATCAAAGACCCCTTATAGAATGGCCACTGTGGGGTCAGTGGAGATAAAGAAACAACTAGAGGAATTGTGTGATAAATGATTTATTCGCCCTAGCGTTTCTCCAAGGGGAGCCCCTGTTCTTTTTGTTAAGAGGAAAGATGGGTCTATGAGGTTGTGCATTGATTACAGGAAAATCAATGTTGTTACAATAAATAATAAGTATCCTCTACCACGAATTGATAATTTATTCGATCAACTTCATGGAGCCCAATATTTTTTCGAATATTGATCTTCGATCTGGATATCATCAGTTACTTGTGAGGAAAGAAGACATTCCAAAAACAGCATTCTGAACCAAGTACGGGCATTACGAGTTTACAGTAATGCCTTTTGGACTAACTAATGCACCATCTGTTTTTATGGATTTGATGAATAGAGTTTTCAAGGAATATCTTGATTAATTTGTGGTGGTATTTATTGATGATATCCTGGTGTACTCTAAAAGCTATGAAGAACATGAAAATCACTTGCGCATTATTCTGAAGACTCTGAGAAGAAATGAATTATATGATAAGTTTAGCAAGTGTTATTTCTGGATCCAATCAGTTTCCTTTCTGGGTCACATTGTCTCTAAGGATGGAATATCTGTAGATCCTGTGAAGACAAGGGTTGTGCAAGAATGTCCTACTCCAATGAACGTAACTGAGGTACGTAGTTTTATTGGTTTAGTAGGTTATTATCAACGCTTCGTTCAGAACTTCGCTCATTTAGGAAACCCAATGACCAAGCTCACATGAAAAGGAGTTAAGTTCGTATGTACAAAGGAATGTGAAGAATGTTTTGAAGAATTGAATAGGAGGTTATTGAATGCTCCAATCCTAACCCTACCATCAGGAAATGATGGGTTTTTTATCTATAGCGATGCACCAAAGAAAGAACTGGGTTGTGTCCTTATGCAGAATGATCGAGTGATTGCCTATGCATCTAGGCAGCTAAAAATTCATGAACAAAACTATCCAACTCATGATATTGAGTTAGCAGCGGTGATCTTTGCTCTGAAGATTTGGAGACATTACCTCTATGGAGAAAAATTTTGAGATATATACAGATCATAAGAGTTTGAAATATATATTCTCACAGAAAAAACTCAACATAAGACAAAGGAGGTGGATTGAGCTACTCAAAGATTATGATTTCACAATACACTACCACCTGGGGAAATCAAATAAGGTAGCATATGCTTTGAGTAGAAAAGACCATGGAATTTTGAACCAAATGAGATTTGAATGGGATCCTATATTCATGGAAGTAAAGATGGATATGGGAATTATCAAGGAAGGTAACACATCACTATTTTTTCAAATGGTTGCCCAACCTTATTTACTAGAGAGGATAAAAAGTTCTCAAGATGATGATGAGGAGTTTTAAAAGAAAATTAAGGCTATAAATGATGGGAAGATGACTAACTTCTCATATGAAGGTGAAATTTTGAAATTCAGGAAGAGGCTTTGTGTTCTCGTTATTCCTAAGCTAAAGAGAGAACTGTTGGATAATGCTTATAGCTCTAATTTCTCTAAACATCCTGGTAGCACAAAGATGTATCAAGATCTCTGAGAAAACTTTTGGTGAGACAATATAAAAAGGGAGATTATTAAATATACATCAAAGTGTCTGGTATGTCAACAAGCGAAGGCTGAGAGGCAAAAGTCTAAGGGGATGATGCAACCACTACCCATACCATCATGGAAGTGGGAGAACATTACCATGGACTTTGTCACTGGACTTCCAAGGACATCTAGAGGAAATAATGTTATATGGGTTGTTGTGGATCGTCTGAAAAAGACATCTCACTTTATCGCAATTCGAGAGGACTTATCATTGGATCAACTTGCACGGATTTACATCAAAGAAGTGGTAAGGCTACATGGAGTACCACTCTCAATTGTATCCGACCGTGATCCTCGTTTCACCTCAAAGTTCTAGAAAAGTCTCCAACATGCTTTAAGCACTAAACTGAACTTTAGTACGGCCTATCATGCTCAA
This sequence comes from Viscum album, assembly GCA_963277665.1. Classification (NCBI taxonomy): domain Eukaryota; kingdom Viridiplantae; phylum Streptophyta; class Magnoliopsida; order Santalales; family Viscaceae; genus Viscum; species Viscum album. The sequence continues at coordinate 306,123,762 of OY728129.1, forward strand.
ACTGATGACCAATCTGAGCAGACTATTCAGACACTGGAAGACATGTTGAGAGCATGTTCTATGGAATTCAAAGGAGGATGGGACCAATATCTTTCCACTGGTTGAATTCTCCTACAACAACAGTTTCCACTCGAACATCCGAATGGCACCATATGAAGCCCTTTATGGGAAAAGGTGTAGAACACCGGCGTGTTGGGATGAAGTCAGTGAGCGAAAGCTTTAAGAATCTGAATTGGTTGAGGAAATGGTGGAGAAGTTGAAAACCATTCAGCAGCATATCAAGACAGCCCAAAGTCGACAAAAGAGTTATGCAGATAACCGTCGACGAGACCTTGAGTTCAAAGTTGGAGACCTGGTATTTCTACGAATATCTCCATGGAAGAAGGTCATGCGGTTTGGGAAGGAATGAAATCTAAGTCCTAGGTATATTGGCCCCTTTGAGATTCTTGATCGAGTCAGAGTTGTAGCCTATCGACTGGCACTTCCACCTACCATGTCTAAAGTACATGATGTCTTTCATGTATCCATCTTAAGTAAGTACATACCAGACCCTTCACATGTACTCTCTTCAGAGGTGGTACAGTTGGAGGATGATCTTTCCTATGAGGAGCAGCCAGTGAAAATTTTGGATCGTAGAGACAAAGTTCTATGCAACAAGACTACTTATCTGGTCAAGGTACTATGGCGAAACCATAAGTACGAAGAGGCAACATGGGAACTAGAGGAAAAAATGAAGGAAAATTACTCCCACCTATTTTTGGTCTAGATTGTAAAATGAAATTTCGAGGGAAAAATTTTTGAAGGGGGGAAGAATGTAACACCCCAAGATTTTGAAAATAAATATGGAGTGCATTTTATAATCTAGAGGTTAAACTCAACTTTGCATATTCTATGTTTTGAATTTCAAAAAACGTTCATCTAGAGTTGTGATCAGTGAGTCATTTGGAGTCTCATAGAATAAACTTGATTTTTTGTTGAATAGTAACATACCCTTATGAATAGTAATATGACCCTTATAAATAGTAAATAATATTATTATTTTATTTTCTTAAGGCCATAAGATAATGAGATCTTAATTAAATTTTCAACGTGAAATAAAACTAATTGCACCTTTAAAATTGTTATTTTTCGAATTAACTATGACTTAATTTAAAAATTAAATTAATAATATTTAGAAACTTAATTTTGAAAAATGGAGTTCATTTTTTAATTCTACACACCGAAAAATGGTAGGGGTAAATTTTTGGGATTTTTCTGAAATTCAAGAATTTTTTATGAATAGTAAAATATGATAAAATATTGTATATACAAATTATCAGTTAAATACACTATTTATGACATCATAAGTGATTCAAGGCCACTTGGTTTGAACTCACATGAACTTATTACTATTAGGGGTCACATGAAACAACACTATTGGTTGTCTTGAGAGAAATAATAAAATAATGAATTAAATATTCAAAATATACCCCTCTCCTCCACTATAAAAACCCCTCATCACTCCATCTTCTCTTCACTCCTCTAAGCCTTGAATCTCCTCAAAGTTCTGCCCAAATACCCTTCCCTAGTCACTCCCCACGACTAGGAAGCCCTTGGTCTTGCCAAAATACCAAAATCTCTTCCCTTAAGGAGGTTCTCGGGGAAGTTATTTCAAGAGGTAAAGCACCTTTCTTTTTCTTTTAGTTTCATTTGAATTTATCTTCTTTTGTGATCCTCTCCTCACCCCCTCTGTCCAAATGACCATGATAACTCCAGTATCATCTATATACTGAATTTATATCATGTGAATGGAAGAATCATCATCAATATTCTTACTCCCTCCCTTTTATTTTTATAAACGAAATCAACGTCCATGAGGTTCCAATTTATAACCTTCGTGGACGACGAAGTTTCGATCTTCAATCTTTCCTTCATTACTGGTCATGAAACCATATTGATGGTTGAACCAGACTATAATATATGTATTACAGCCTAATTAATATTCAAGAACCAATGTATGTACATATTATTAATTTATATGACAAAACTAGTTCATAATAATCCAAATACCTCCAAATAATCGAAGTGATTGTCATCTAATGATTCATCCTCATTCCATGTAACCAAATCATAGAAAAGGACATTAACAATTATGGATGTTCATAAATAATATTTAATTTCAATTCTGGAGATTTACATCCATACCACATCATTACTTAAGAACAAGTGAACCGACTATGAAAAATAAGGAAAAAAACACTCCAGAACGATAAGATTCAATACAATAACTTATCAATAAGGACATAAATGAACTAACTAGAATTATAATAAACTAAATAAATGTCTAATAAGTTATTAAATAAGTTATTAATAAGTATAATTTCATATTCCAGGAGCTTAAGTTCAAGAGCGGAACATGTTCGGAGTTAAGGCAAGGGTTTTTACACCCGAACTTCCATTTTCATTCAGGTTACTTTCATTATCTAAATGTCTCAATCAAATTATTATGTATTGTTATCTACTCCTCATAAATTATGTGTGAGTATAATATATATGTTTACCAACCAGAACCCTTACTTATTTTATGTATAGTTACATGTTTTAAAAGGAACTTTCAAAATTGTTTCCAAAATACAAGCCAGATTCAAGGGAATTTCTCAAATTCTTCCCTATTTTCATAGGCACTCTATAATCTGTTTTTGGAAACCATTATCCTTATAAAAAACAATCATTTTATCATGAATTACTGCCTTAATTCACTTATGGTTTTATAAAAAGATTTTTCTAAAAGAACTCTTCTACTCAAAGTAAAAGGGTTTTTATCTCAAGAATTACTCGAAAATTTTATGAGAGTATCTTCATCTATTTCAACACTCTTGTTGATTCTTATGTATTATTGGGTTTAATCATTTATGATGTCTTCTACCATATTTTATTGAATGGTTTATTACTAACTCTATTGTGGATGATCTATCCTAAAACCATTCACCATATTACTCGGAATGGTTAGTGTTTTATGTTTAATGATTGGGAAAGATAGTTACATTTCATATGATTGTTTCAATATGAATGTATATGTTGTTTATGTTTATCCTCACTCATATGAGAAATGCATTGGACTTATTATGTAATGGGTGGGTCCCGCTATAGCCCCTCTATGCATCGGTAGGTCTCATGAGACAAACTACAGTATTGGCACAAGGCCTTAACAAAATGATTATTTATGGTCCTAGCACAAGGCATGGACGGTATGGTTATGATGTTCGTCATATGAACTTCCCTCATTATGATTCTAGTATTTGAAGTTCATGTGGTTATTCGACTAGTAAAATACTCATGATTATGTTTTATTATGGAATTATTTACTCATCTCATATTCATTCCATAATTTTTTCTAGATTATTATTCTTTTTAAGGCATGTGTTTTCAATTACTTACCATGTATTATGTTTATGCTATCTTCCACTGTATTGCTTACCCTTACTGAGCGTTTGAGCTCACCCCTTCCTTATGTTTCATTTTCTCAGGTATGAAGAAGTAAATTATGAGTGACTTTCAAGAATAATCTAGGAGGCTTGGATGTTTTGAAGAAATAATTTAGTGTTGTTTTTCCTTTCAATGTGTAAAGTTGAACTTATGTATGTATCTTGTTTCCAATAATACTAAACTAATAAATCCTTAGGGATGCTTATTCCTTGTTTATATGCCAATGTAATAAAATAAGGCATCAGCTCCGGGCAACTGGGGTCGGGTCCTTACTCAAAAGTTACAACAAACCGTCAAGAACATGATGCTTAGCTTTTACCTGCTGAAAAACCAGACACCGAGCCACAAACTCTGTCATTGCCCATTTCATCTCGGGCCATAAAAACTGCATCCTTAAGCCACGATACATCTTGTAAACTCCCTGGTGTACTGCTAACAACGAGCTATGAAACTTACGAATGATTCCCTCACGCATCGCTACCAGAACAACCTCTCTTGAAACAACATTTGGTTCTGATCATCCTCTGACCATCCCTCTAGAGCATCATCATGGCCTACACGATCGTGCATCACCTCTGCCTCTAAGCCTCCCCACTGAGACATCTCCACCCGCCGCATTAGAAAATACTTCACTGTCATATGAAATTAACAACCTCTACCATAAACCACCCTTGCATCTAAGTGCAGGGCTGCCAACTCCTCCATTCTTTTCTAAACATCCCCGGACTCCCGAACAACATCCTTCCATGACTTTTTGGCGTCGGCTACAACATTCTATTTACCTGAGGTGTAGGAGATCTCAAAATCATAATCCTGAAAAAAACTTCATTCATCTCTGTTGTTGCAAGTTCATATCATGCTGAGAAAAGATATACCTCTAACTCTTGTGATCCATGAAAACCACAAAACACTCCTCTATCACGACCCGACCCATCGAGGTCCGCCTGGACAACAAAAGGTCATGTTGTAACTACCCTAAGCCCGCCTCTATAGGCCAGGGGCTGGCGACCAGCGCTGAGAGATATAACTATAAATGGGATACATTTGCTTAAAGTACATGTACGCACGCACCCAACCACCTCCAAGCAGAAGTGTAGAGGAATAATATAAATGACAATAACGTATAGAGTAGAAACCATGCATCCAAAAACCTCTAGGGAATACAAAAGAGTGTGATAGTGCAATCTGAAAAGCAAAGGAGAAAAATACACGCCCAACTAGAAAGGATGTCTCAATGTGACTGTAACTGGAAAAAGTAAATGCTGAGAGAGCCCAATTCTAGATCTCCCCGACCACCGTACGTGGTCAAATACACCAAGGTATCCCTATGCTCCTCTGAAATCACCTCTGACTTGTCCATCGTCTGTATAAGACATGACACGTGCAGGCAAAGCCCATGCAAGGGTGAATATATACATACCCAGTAGGACGCCCTGAAAACTGGAGGGGGAGCAATGAGTGATACAATAGAAGTAGACAACTCAACTCATAGAAAGAGAGAAACGAAATCCAACAATAGAGAGATGCTCATAAAAGAAACTCAGATGAGAGAGAAATAGGATCTACATCTCACAACCTAACCCAGGATGACGATTCTGTTAATAGTTCCAAGAGTCCATCATTGATGACCAACATCTCGCGCGTTTGTCTGAAAAAGTAATCTTGTGGAGTCGCACCTCGCCACTATATCATACAGTCGTGGGGGCACAATCTCTTGGTAGAGGACCCATGCCCTGGTACAATAGGTTAGTTACACTCAGTAAATAGAGAACTCATGCCCTGACACAATAGGAGGGTTCCACTCTGTAGATAGAGGACCCATGCCCTGATACAGCAGGAGGGTTCTACTCTCTAGTTAGAGGTCTCATTCCCCGACACAATAGGAGGGTTCCATTCAAAACAGTATGAGGAGCATGGGGGATTTCCAACCTCGACCTATCTCTGATGATTCTGCCTGATCACTACCGTCGTGGAGCGTCTCCTAAAGAAGTGTCATGCTTGGAATATCTCGTATCGTATCTCAAAAGCCACTACGAAGGTCACCATCCCATTTTTGCATAGAAAAACACTTAGGATGAGCTACTTGCAGGTCAAAATCCGAGTCAAAACGAAGGATATAAGAGAGGTAAAAGTTTCCTAAAAAAGGAAGTACACAATGTGTAAAGGGGTATGCACGTCGTTCGACCCTGCTCCTCTACCTGGCTATTTCCTCACCATGTGGTACTACTCGATGTGTAAGGTTATTACACGACATGTCTTGGCCACCTGAGGCTTGTCTGTGTGATCTTGGTCATGCCTGTATACACTGGTCATGTGCCCGTACACGGTGTGTGCTTGGTTGTGTCTGTGTCTGTATACTCCCAAAGTACATGCCAAACCGTCAGCATCAGGTCACACGACGTGTGGGGTCCCACACGACGTGTGATATTTAACTCGTTTGGAAACCCTAGTCACCGTGAGGAGGGGACTACACGTCGTGTATTCTTCGGACTACACGATGTGTATTTGAGTTTTTTGAAGAATTCCAGATATGTCACGCGGATCCCAAATCCGCCATTTTCGTCACCATTCGCGCTCGATTGACTACCGAAATAAGTGGAAACCTCCTCCGGTCGTCGATTCCGGCCCTTTGTTGACAAGAAATCAGAATTTGGTTCTCCCGTATGAAGTAAGCATGTTGTCGATGTGTCTCTCGTGTCGTTTCCATCTTCGCTTCGGATCCCTGATCCACGACGCCATCACCAGCATCTCGCGACCCATCCCTATTTTTCCTTTAATTGAAAATCTGTTTGTCGCACTTGAATCTGTCCCGGATTTAGGGGTTTGATCATGCTCGAACCCGACCAGTGAAGTCGAACTACGATCCCGTAGGCCACCGGTGAAGAACACAAAGAATGATGGGGGGGAAACACTATAACAAAGGTGATAATCATCATTGGCCAAGAGTTATCAGCCAATGATTGCAATCAGGGAATCTAGAGCGAGAAACATGGCACAATGAGAATAATAAATCGAATAAACAATTTAATTTGATGAAAGGGCTTATGCAAAGGGTGACAATTGCCAAGAAATTAAAGCAGAGTTATAATTCATGCTCTATTAATTTAAAAGGGGGCGGAAACCAACAAAATGCGCCCCCTACTTCGATATTGGATCGTCCGTTGATGAAGAATTTGTTCGCTAACGATGGGGAAGATTTGTTGCATTCGTTGCACCTTGATTCACCTTGATCTGGTTGTCAGTCATCGTTTTATCTTAATCTGCCAACGAGGAACGGTGGAATCTTCCTCTCAACAATCTCAGAGTTATGTAGCTAACCCTGGTGATTCTCCATAACGACCTATTTATAGATGGAAAACAGTTTAGGACCTTGAATTTAAAATAAATAAATTATTTATTTATTTTAATTAAACACACTTTCCAACTGTTGCCTCTAAAGGATATCCCGCACCGACCAACTTTAGGTCACGTTTAGGGTAAATCTCGTGATTCGGATTCAACTGTGGTCTCATATTCCGATCCGAGACTCGGTTTAGGAAATATCTCATTATTCCTGAAAAACCGTGCAAGCGTGATATAAAATATTTTTAATATTTTTATAAAACTAATTTCGGACTCACTGTGCCTCAAAATTATGCGTTGCCTCAACGCGTAAGTTTGAAAATATTTCTTAATATATTTCAAAGTCTTACAAAGCAAAAACAGAGTCTTATCCCTAATGGGGTAATGCGGCCACAACTTCAGCACAAACACAACCACTACTAGCTCTAGATCATAGGTGGCATAGATACACTCGTGGGGACGTAACTGTCGATACCCATAAGAGATCACTGCTCTCTGCTGCCTCAACACGCATCCCAAGCCTAGGCGAGAAGCGCACAAAACATATCAAACATCACATTCTCCTCAAACAGCTGAATCATTGGAGCATTGACTAACTTCCCCTTTAGGTAATCAAATGTTTCCTGATACTGATTAGTTTACACAAAATGTTGGTCCTTCCTAGTCGACGTTGTCAATGGGGCTGTAAATCAAGAGAAATCAGGCACAAACCTCCGGTAATAGACCACAAGACCAAGGAAGCTACGAACCTCATCCATGTTCTTAGGTGTTGCCCAAGAAATAACTGCATTGACCTTTGACGGGTCAATTGCTACACCCTGCCAAGACACCACATGCCCAAGGAAATGCATATCTCATGTTCAAAGCATACACTTGGACAACTTCCCATAAAGCTAGTGGCATCGAAGAACCTGCAAGACAACTCTGAGATGATCGTCATGATCCTCCTCAGACTTTGAGTAGATCAATATGTCATTGATGAAAACGAAAACGAACTGGTTCCGGACTTCATGGAACACGAAGTTCATGAGCCCCGTGAACACAGCTGATGAGTTTGTGACACCGAACGACTTGACTATGAACTTGAAGAGCCCATACCTACATCTGAAGGCAGTCTTCAAAACATCACCCTCTTTCACTCTCAACTGGTGATACCCAAACCGCAGATCGATCTTAAAAAACCATCTCGCCCCTCTCAGCTAGTCGAAAAGATCATCTATCCTCAGAATTGGGTAATGATTCTTGATCGTTACCTGATTTAACCTCAATTAGTTTATGCACAACTTCAGACTACCATCTGCATTCTTGGTGAATAACACTAGAGCACTCCACGATGACACAGTAGGTCGAATGAAGCCCTTATACATCACATCATCTATCTAAATCCTCAACTCTCGCAACTCAGAGGGTGTCATCCAATAAGGAGACATCAAAATCAGAGAAGCATCGGGCTGTAAGTCTACCCCAAACTCAACATCACGTTGAGTGGATAGCGTCACAACCTGCTCGGAAAAAACATCCAAAAACTCCATGAAAACCTTGGGTGTCTCCTCCATCTCAGCATCTACGGACTCCATAGACAGCTCTACCATCAAAGAAAGAAGGGGTTCCACAAGTCTATTGCCCAAATGACGTCCCCACTCACCAACGAAAACCACACATTGACCATCCACATCCGAGAACACGACTCTTCTTTGAAAGCTATCAATAACAGCACGTATAGAATACAACAAGTCAATGTTGAGAATGATATCGTACGGGTGCATTTGCTACAATAAAATATCTTAGTGAGATTGATGTGACCCCATCATCAGTCTACACCCCCCAACACACATCAATCAAGTTGTGGTCTGGCCTTTGACTGGTGTAGTCAACACCAGGGGCACAGGAAGCCTCTTTACGTTCATTTCCAAAGAATGGACTAGAGCAGGTGCAACAAAGGAGTATGAGGCTCCTGAATCAAACAATACACAAACAGTGGTACTAAAAAAATTGATCATAACCTTAGAAACCCTAACCCCTCCAAACCCTACACACCCTAACCCCTCCAAACCCTATATAATTCTTAAACACCCATGTATAACCCTAAAAAACCTTTGAATACCCTTATTACCCAATTTTACACCCTAAAAACCCCAAAAGCCTACGATCTCAGGCCCCTCTAGTGTTGCTGCCCCCACTGCTTGCAACTGACCACACCTAGCTCCTCTACATCTCTGCGGACGACCGCCTCCATGACCATGCTCTGACCTAGATTCCTGAACATGAGGAACATCCTGAGGTTGACCTCTACTTATTCCATCTCCCATCGGTGGAGCATAAGCCTACTGCCCCTGCTGCTGAAATGGCATTGCTGACAACTACTGTTGAAATTGACCACCTTGACCAAGCTGAGCCACAAGAACCACCGGGCACTGGCCCTAATGATGACCATGACTTCCAGAGGCAAAAAAACTAGCCCAAAGTTCCCAAGAGGCCGGAAAGGAAACTGCTGAGGTCGACTCTCCACTGGTTGAAACATCGAAGGCCTCGACAGCTGAAACCTACTACCAATAACTCTACTCCTCGAGGAACCCTATTGGCTCCTCTCTCATTCCAAACCTCCTTGCGAGTCCATCCACTCGATCACCTTTGATTTCTTCTGAACCTCCAAATATGCAAGCAATGTAAAATGACTAACTGCGTACTGGACCGAAGGACAGAGTGTCTCTTCAAGACGCCTCGTTCGGGACTCCTCATCTGGGAAAAGATCTGGGGAAAAGCGTAGAAGGTCCTTTAACTTGATTTCTAAGTCTAGCACTGACAAACTCCCCTGCTGAAGAGAAAGAAGCTTCTTCCTTTTCACTACCTTAATGGTTGATGAAAGGAACTCTACTTGGAACTCTTTCTGAAAGTCGACCCACGAAACATCTGCCTCCTTCTGCTCACCTAGAAACAATGTCCACCACTGACACACAGCTCCCCACATTGGACCGACTGCCAACGAGACCTGGTAGTCCGCCCTTGCCCATATCAAACTGAATGCAATCTCTAACCCCTCCAACCAGCGCTCTGTCTCTATATCAGATTCGCTACCCTCATACTTTCCCAAAGCATGCCACTGAAAATCGTGCAACATCCTCTGCTACTGATGCTCCTCAACTGGATCAACCCTCCGGCGATCAATCGGGTCAGACTGTTGAATCTTCACTGCATGAGCCACACACGAATGACGAACAGGAGCCATAGCTGGAAAAGAAACAAATATTTCCTAAGCCTGGTAGTAATGAAATTTTATTAATTCTTAATTCATTTTTAACTTATTTAAACATTTTTAGAACCAAACCACCCAGTTCAAAAAAAACACAAGTCATCATGATGCAGGTACCTCTCCTAAGTCTCTACCCTTCAAACAGGATCAACTCACTTAGTTGTTCAATAAGCTCAGAGTCCTTGCACTAGATCACGGGGGCTCTAAAATCCCGTGTCCTGGCCAGTCTTCTTAGCCTATGTCACGTACCATGGTCAATCGATACTGTTGTCATACCAACCCATGAAATCCTCATTGCGCCTAACTCCAAACTCTATCTTATCTCTCAACCATCACCTCTGATACCACTCTGCCATGACCCCCTCCTGCCTAAGATACTACAATGAAGGTAGGACGATAATGACCTCCCGAGTCCTGCCTCTAGTAGGCCCCAGGTTGGCGACTAGCACCGAAGATATAAAAATCTAATAAAATAGGAGACATTATCCTCTATAATAATATAGGATCGGGTGACAAGATGAATCTTCCACAAGAAACTCCATGAAATAATATAAAAGAAACTCAAAAACCACCCCACAATGCATGTGTAAATAAAACAGATACATAAAAAGTCTCTAAAGCAAATACCCAAAAGCAAAGCGAAAACAGCGACACAACTGTCCAAAGGTTCGAGCTAGTAATGTTCAGCACGGTCCACATAATCCTCTTGAAAACCTGAAAATCGGTTTTATATACGTAGGGTGAGCATACAAGTATACTCAGTAGGAAAACCAAAGTCTTTCATGCACATGTGAAAAGGGAATACTAATGCATCTATGATAAAGAAATAGAACCAACATCACCTAAACAGGTATCCATCCCAATCTCATCAAGACGCACTCACCAAATAATGAATCCAAGTGTAATAACATAATATGATGCATATCAATATAGGGAACCCTGCACCACTTTCCCACTGATTTGCCGCTCTCGCACCCCAATGTCGTACGTCCTGACTCTCCCACCCCTTCCGTATAACATCTTGTCACATCACATGACATCCCGCCCGCAGACACCTGATCCATCACATCACATCACAGCCATAACCAGAGTGGTAGGGCATTGTGAACATGTAGGGCATCAACCTTGTGTCCTCCTACCATGCCCCCCCCCCCCACACTATAAGTTACCTCATCATCTCATCTGAAAACACCTGGGTCATCACATCTCACCTGGATCAAATACACCTGGTCACTTTTGACTTCTGGCCATCACAACCCGTGCATGTCATCATCCCCTAGAAGAGGGGTGGGGAAGAGCGGGTAGCCACCCATCCATCATCACTACCAGGATGCTGGAAAAAACACCCCCAAAATATTTCGTTGTCAATACTAGGTGCTCGACATGGGTGGGATGCGTATAGAAAATCACAAGGAACATACATGGTATATAGTATCATAATGCACAAACCCAACCTATGAGTTTACAACCAGATCACCAACCAACTGGAAACATTACCAAAACACTGCACAACCTCCACCACCTTTGTTGCCAATGCTAAATGCAAACGCCACATAAACAAGCCACACTTCACATTCCACATTCCACTTTTAATCTACACTTAACTAAGCTCCAGATTCGCATTACCAATTAATTCCACCTTAACAACCCATTGCTTCACAAGATTCCATCCCATTAATTTATACTTAACAGCCCATCATTCCTTGTATAAACATCAATAATTTAAATTACATCCCCCTTTCAATTCATTGTCCATTTCAACCCTTGCCATATCAATTCACTATCAACCACATTATTCCATTACTACCTGAGCAACTGATACAAGAACGCCATGCCACACAACAACCAACACAACACAACAGCCCATCTTTCCTCTTGCCAACAAACCCACGCACCATTACTACATTCCCAGCCACATAACACAACCAGCACCACATTCACCACCACTTTCTAGCACAACCGCCCCATAGCACGACCTCACAACCCATCAAACATCACCCCATACTGCATCGCAACCCAGCATCACAGCCACACCTCACATTAACACAACAAGACATACCCCATAACCACTTCCACAAACACATTCCACATTACACAGCAAAACATTTTCAGATTTGACATAAGGGCTCTATCACTTTCACTTCATTATTTAGGGGCATTCTCACACAAGCCTTATATCCAAGGGAAACTATTTCATTAGCCGAATATAAGTGATTAGCCAATTCCATTTAGGGTGACATCAAACAATCACAAAAACATGGGTTCCATAACATCACAAATACAACACAATCAAAGCCTCCAATGTCTACGATTTTTAACAAGGCATCACGCCTATACAATCACAATATCAAACATAATAAAGCTTTATGAAAACATGCGATTTGCATTCCCCTTCCTCTTTAAATTCATTTAACTAATTAGTTTGTCTCTATTAATTTGAATGCAACCGTCTTTACATAGATAAAAAAAGCATCCCTCCTACATGATACACATAAAGAGAAACGAAGGAGAATTACCTGGCAGAAAGAAGCCTCACTCGACTCGCTGCACCAAAACAGGGGGTGCACATAAGATGGAAACTCCGCTGGAGAACTCGATCCACCGACGGAAGGGTTCCACAACTCCAAGGGAAGGATTCTAGAACGTCCGGTCTCAAGAGAACGCAAGCAGGAACAAAGCGAAGGATCTTCGTTTTCGAGTCAACAGATACGAAACGATCAGGATTTTAGCTCGCAACGAATTTGATTTACAAATTACTGTGGATTTCATTAAACTTCACACGGAAGGACTCGCTTACAGCCACAACCATCTCAGAAAATCAAGGATATAATAATCCATTGACGAAATGACCTTTGAAGGCCCTTGATTTGTGTCGCCAGAAGACCTGCATGGTCGTTTTCACGAAACTAGCGGAAGAAAACCACATAGGCGATTTAATGTAGCTGGAAGCCCCACGTAGACAAAATCCCACACAGCCGTTTTCAAGTACCCGATTCGCGTAGCTGATTGCTCACGTAGTCGATCGCTCACGTAGCTGATCTAGCCATGTAGCCAATCGCTCACGTAACTGATCGATCACGTGGTTGATCGCTCACGTAGCTGATCTAGCCACGTAACCGATTCACGTTGCTGATTTATTTATGTAACCGATTCACGTTGCTGATTTATTTACATAACCGATTCACATAGCTGATTCATCCATGTAACTGATTCACATAGCCGACCCACGTAATCGATTCGTCCACGTAACTAATTCACGTAGTCAATTCGTCCACGTAACTAATTCACGTAGTCGATTCATCCATGTAACTGATTCATGTAGCTGATCCACGTAGCCAATCCAGCCTTGTAACCGATTTACGTTGTCGATCTAGCCACGTAACCGATTCAGGTAACCGATTCGTCCACGTAACCAATTCACATAACTGATCCACATAGCTAATACATCCATGTAACCAATTTATGTTTCTGATCCAACCACGTAACCGATTTACATATAGCCATGTAGCCGATTCGTCTGTTTGTGAGGAGAAACCTTAGAAAATCAAAGGGAGGAGACTCCAAACACCCTTTTAACAACGGGTTGTGAAGGCGCAAATCGTTACACGGTCCATGTCAAAAAATTATTTATTTTTCTCCAACGTACATCTGACAAGAAAATCAGAAAAATTTCACCATAAAGGCGATGAGTGGCCACATGGTAGCCCTTAGCCGAGCCACATGGCGCGCTGGGGTAGGGGGTGTAGGTGCATGGCTCCCATGCACGCTGCGTGTGCCCTCCTGGCGCCGACCGACCCAGTGTGGTCAAGTCGTGCCCAAGGCATCCCCACCTACAAATATATGTAGAGGGCTAAAAATAGTATATTATTTTTAACATATTATTTTCGAGTTACGCAACGCTTGTAATTCTATATCGGTTTATCCCAGGGGTAAATACTGCACCCCATAATCAATGTATCCATCAGAAGATTTTTACAAGGTTGACTACTCGGGTAAATTTATCATTTTACATCTAGGGCGGTTTCGAAACTCAAAAACCCAAAAATTTAGTTAAGTCTCAATCGGAAAAAATCTAGGTCACTACACAAAACCCCCTATTTCTAGCCCTAATTTTGAACCATTGAACTACCAATCCATGAACTCTAGAACATCCCTATTCAAAGTCTTTTTGTCATACATTCTATTTTCTCATTTTGGTGGAGGATCTAGAAATGAATTGAGCATATTAAAAGTTCACATGTTTTCTTAATTGAGTAAAGTCTTCTATAAATTGTTTCTTGAGTGTGAGAAATTAATTTAGGAAGGGAGTTTTGAGTATTCATGGGTGGATCAAATGATTGAAATGAATTTGAATGAATAAAAAGTAAAAAAATAAATGAACATAGTATGAAGCATGATGGATGCCATATTGAGAAAATCATCTTTTAATTCTCTCAAATTACTCCAACAAGTATCGATCGAGAATCTATGCCTTGAGAAATTCTCTATTTTTGAAACAGTTTTGACTTTTGGATTTAATCTCACACGAGCTAACGTGCTGAGCAATGCCACCCCGATATCATCTCCAAATATCTCCAGTCGAGTTTTAATTTAAATTTTCACGATTTACTCTATTAAATTCTCAACTAAAATCTCCATCCAAATCGTCTATTTAATTCTCCATAAAAATAGACCTATGGATGTCTATTTAAAATAAGCATATATACTCGAGGATGCTGGCGATTGTTGCGTTGTGGATGGTCATCGAGTAGAGGGACTTTGCAGGCTTGGAATGATGTGGGTTTCGGCTTAGTGGACACCCGTGGGGAGTTTAGGCACTTTGCGAACTTGAAACTAATAAGATTTTGGCTTGGTAGACACAGTTGGGATTGATGATGGTAATCTAAATCCATTTTTGTTTTTTCAAATACCTATTTTTCTAAAAATAAGGCTGAGTTGTTTCATCGATGGACTGAGAGGTGATGTTTGATGACATGCATTGGGGTATACTGTACCAAATCTTCTTTAGGAATTATACCATATAGGATGGTTCATCTGAAGATATTGAATATTATTGAATACTCCATTAGAACTAGAAAAACATGAATATTATACACATAAAAGAATAAAATTTTAATACATGGATGCAAATGAGTTGCGATTATTGTATTTGAATGTATTAGTGAAATTTAATTGATATTATTGATTTAGTTGATCCCTTTTAAATGGAATATTTCAATTTATAATAAAAAGTATCTTTCAGAGGGAAATCTAATATGAAAATATGTAATGTAAAATTATCACAACATTAATAGGATATATGGTTTATAGGAAAACCTATATGGGCCCATGTTGTTACCTTAAAGAACAATGACGTATAGAAAATATAGAATATTGAAGACATAAAAAGACTATTGTTTTATTAAATATTTGAATAATTAAAATCAAACATCAAAAAATAGAGAAGAAATATGTTCAAAAAAATGGCATGGTACCATGAAATACAAACATCATGCCTTGTAAAAAAATTGTTCTTAAACAATATTACCCCAATTTGGCTTTCATCCGCGAAAATGATTTTTCTGCATTATACATTTGTTACCATCTTTCAAGATGGGTTTCACCAATAACTAACGTATGATCCTCAAACCTTAAGCCTTGTGGCATTAATAACTACAAATATGTCTCCCCATATTTAGAAGGTCGTTAAGCAAAAAAAATTATACTATAAAAATCTTGGGATGCTATGAACAAATTAATCTATCAATGAGTCTGGCCTAGATTAATTAAAAATTTGATATAATCCATATATATAATTTATTTTAAGTCATTTCATGCGTAATTTATTTAAATTTTGAAAATAAAAATTCAAAGGGGTAAAATGTGAGTAAATTACACAATAAAAAATATCTAGAGAACATAAATATTGGATGGTAAATAATTAAATATTTACAAAAAAAACAATGAAAAATAGATTCTTTTATTAAAAACATGAATACATTGTCGTTAGGTCTGAGCTTGATTCACAATGGTGATGTCCAGGTTTGTGCCTTCATTTATCAAATATATTGAAAGGCACATTCGTGTCTTTCTTTTCGAATTTTTTTTCAAGAACTGTGTTTTTCTTGTTAGGAATGAGACATTTTTAATCGACATGTTCTGATTAAAAAAAGTAACATTTATTACTCAATGATTAGAAGACGGTGTTTTTTAATTGTCCTATTTTCATTTTTTGATTTGATTTTTATGTGTTCAAATTGTTATTTTACTATATATATTTTTTATTAGTCGATTGTATTTATAGTTTAAAATTCTTTTTTTCTTCATTATCCAGTATTTTTACATTGATTGCGTGTGTGTGCACAATGCAGGGGCATGTTGTTCTGATGTGATATGTAGAGGACCGTCAAAATGGGATAAAGCTTTTTTCTAACAGATTTTATTGGTGTATGAATATAAAATTTTTACACAACCAAAAAAACCAAGATTCAATCTATTAGTATAAGTTTTCAATGGAATTCACAAATCAATACATTCTAAGAATGTTTGAAATTGTTAACAATCTAAATAGTCCTGAATTGCATATTGTCTTTGAATCTTTTGATTGCACTCTTACAGTGGTTTCAAAATAATAAAATATTGTATGATGATAATTATTTAAGTGGTCTTCTAAGTGAATAATTAATAATTATTTTTTGGTGGGTGAGTTTTTATAATTTTTATTAATAAATATTATATTTTTATGAGTTAATTGTACTTTTTAATTGGTTTTTGTGACTTATTATATGATGAAAAGATCAAAAAAAATGGCTTGTTATTCTTACAAAACACAATAAAACATCATCATGAACTTATTGTTGATCACGTGTGCGTGGTGGCGGGTCGGCTGAAATTGGTGAATATTTGGCTCCTGAACTTCAAATATCCTAAAAATGATCATATTTGTTTTAAAGATATGATACTTCATTTATTTACAACCCGCAAGATTGATATTCCAGATGAACTTAACCATTTTATTGATTACGTGGCTAAATGTCACACAGGGTAATATATATAAAACCTGTTTTATATGCTTACATTTAATAAATTTAATTATTTATATTAACTAATGTTATTTATTAGGTTATATTTAATACAAGTATTGTATTATCCCGTATTGTTAGCTAGAAAAGAGAGATGTGATTTTAGACTTTTATCAGAACACAATACCTAATTTGATGTGGTCAATATCCGTAATTATATTCGGGTGATATATAGCTGTAGAAAATTCCTCCATTGGACAAGGCATTTCAATGATAAAGTTTTGAAAACAATGCATGATTATAGAGGAAATACATATGTGGATGAAAACCCATATGATTTTATTCGATTTTCTAAAAACTGCGTGGAACATGCAAATTTTTGAGTGATTTCTAGAGTAAGCATTATCAATCATATTTCATTTTTTTGTTTATTTTCTTTCATTTTTTATAAAACACTCATTTTTCTCGCTTGACCCATTTTTTGGATGATGTTTGGGATGAATTCTTGTGGATTGAACTGTAGTAGTGCAGACTTTTGGCATGACTATTGTAGCAACGCAGACTTCTAAACGCCAACCACTGTAGCATCTTGGACTTAGGGGTGCTACATACTCCCCACCATTAGGATTTTTGTCCTTATAAAGATAGATGTTGGTGATGTATTGGAAGAGTTATGGTCACTGCTCCAACATAAACTTCTCTCGTTCCCATGTCTTTTCATGTACTTGGATATGATTCCATAATACTCAAACTAAAGAGATACATCTTCCTCAAAAGATCTTGTCTTGCCTATCCAGAATGCAAATTGGTGTACACACAATTGTAGAATCAAGCTCAAGTATGACATGATCCCATAAAATCATCTGACTGAGATCAGATTGGAACTTCTTCAATTGAGATACATGAAGAACATTACGAACCAAGATAAATCTAGGTAGTAAAGGAACCCAATAATCGATATATTCAATACATTCAATTATCTCAAATGGTATGAAGTACCAAGGAGACAACATCCTTTTCTTTCCCAATTGATGAAGCTCGGGCCTAAAAGAGGCCTTCAAGAATACATGATCACCCACGGTAAAAGATAATGGATGACGGAGATGATCTGCCTATGATTCCTAAAAACCCTAGGTCAATGAAATCAATTTCATGATCATCTAAATCTTCTCAGTCTTCACATGAACAAGGATTGGTCCAACTAGTGAAGTTTCTCTAGTTTATACCCAAAAAAGTGGAGATCGACAAGGATAGCCATAAAGTGCCTCAAATAGATCCATATCTATCAGGTATTGATAACTATTGTTGTAAAAAAATTCCACACTAGTGCAGAAAACGTTTTTAACGTCACCATTTTTTACGTCAGTTATATATAACCGACGTGAAAATCTATGATACGTGGTTTTTTTACGTCGGTTATTTTATAACTGACGTAAAAAATACGGAGAGTAAATTTTGTACGTCGGTTATTTTAATAACCGACGTCAAAAATCACGTGCTTTGGTTTTTTACGTCGGTTACTGAGGCCTTTGTGACGTCTGTTATCAAATAACCGACGTAAAAACCCAACCTGCTGAATTTTTCACGTCGGTTATATTATAACTGACATAAAAAACCAACACCTAGCAGTTTTTACATCAGTTATAAAATAACCGACATAAAAACTGTGGTTTATGATTTTTTTTTTATGTCGGTTATATAATAACCGACGTAAAAAACCAACACGCGGCTTTTTTTACGTCGGTTATAAAATAACCGACGTAAAAACTACGTTATCTGATTCGTTTATAACGTCAGTTATTATAATAACCGATGTTATAAATTTAATAAAAATATTTTATAACATCGGTTATTAAATAACCGACGTTATAAATCATTTAAAAATTAACACGCCCCGTGGAGTGTCATTGCTGATTTTTCGATCGACAGACCGGCGACTCGTCTCTCTCGTGCGGAAAACCCTAATCGACTCTTCGTTTTGGTTTCTTTAAACTCATTTTTCCATCATCGTTTATCATCTTAACTCTCCTCGAATCTATCATTTCCACTCGCAACACTCAGGTAAGTCTCCCACGATTTTATTTCCTTTGTTTTTTTCCCGGATAGTCTATATTTACGTTTTGTGATTTTTTTGTTTAAACTAGGTAAGATTCTTCGATTTCGAACCCTATTACCTCTTTTTGCCATCATAATCTTATTTATTATAACCAGATCTATTAGATCGACTCGCAATATTCACGTAAGCCTCACCTACTTCTATTTCGTTTGTTTTTGTTTCACGGATGCCCGACATTGATGGTAATTTTTGTAGTCATTGACAACTAATGATCTCATTCACCTATATTACTGCAATTTATATGTAAATCATTGTGATACACCCATTCCGTGTACCAGTGTGATTTATTTTATAAGTATATATGGTTTTTCATGGTGGAATGTTTGTTTTGGATCCTTGGTTGTTTCTATTTTGGGTAGCACTATTTGTAGTTCCATAATCTATTTACGTCGCTTATTTTCGTGGACTATTATAAGTCTTCATATGCTATTAAAACCCGATTCATTGCACAATAGAGCATTTTAGACTAGTAGGAGATACAGTTCATGGTTCTCATTTTGAATAATGGCATGATACCAAAACTAGTAGCTTGAGGTTAAAATCCCTAGATATGCCAAAACTAGTAGCTTGAGGTTAAAATCACATGGTTCTAGGGGGTTGTCAAGAGGGTTGGTGGTTTTCCAGGGGGTGGGGGTTGTCCAGAGGGTTGGGGGCTGTCCAGGGTGTCCATGGAGGTGGGGGGGGGGGCAATCCAGGGGTGTGGGGGGGTCCAAGGGGGTGGGGGTGTCCAAGGGGGTCGGGGTTGTCCAAGGGGGTGGGGGCTGTCCGAGGGGTGGGGGCCTGTCCAGAGGGTTTGGGGGGTTGTCCAGGGGGTGGGGGGCTGTCCAGAGGGTTGGGGGTGTCCAAGGGGGTGGGGGTGGGGATGGTGTCCAGGAGGGGTGGGGGTGTTATCTAGAGGGGTGGGGGGCTGTCCAGGGGGTGGGGGTTGTCCAGAGGGATGGGGGGCTGTCCAAGGGGATGGTGGTGTCCAGGGGGTGTCCAAGGGGGTGGGGTGGTGTTCGGAGGGTTTGGGGGGCTATCCATAGGGTTGGGGGTGTCCAGGGTGTCCATGGAGGTGGGGGGGTCCAAGGGGGTGGGAGTGTCGAAGGGGGTGGGGGGGGGGGGCTGTCCAAGGGGGTGGGTGGGGGGGGGGGCTGTCCAAGGGGGTGGGTGGGGGGGGGGGGTTGTTCAAGAGGGTGGGGGCCTGTCCAGAGTGTTTGGGGGGTTGTCCGGGGGTGGGGGATGTCCAGAGGGTTGGGGGTGTCCGAGGGGGGGTCCAAGGGGGTAGGGGGTGGGGGTGCTGTCCAGGAGGGGTGGGGGTGCTGTCTAGAGGGGTGGGGGCTGTCCAGGGGGTGGGGGTTGTCCAGAGGGTTGGGGGTTTTCCAGAGGGTTGGGGGTTGTCCATGGGGGTGTCCAAGGGGGTGGGGGTGGGGGTGGTGTCCAGGAGGGGTTGGGGGTGCTTTCTAGAGGGGTGGGGGTTGTCCAGGGGGTGGGGGCTATCCAGAGGGGTGGGGGGTTGTCCAAGGGGGTGGTGGTGTCCAGGGGGTGTCCAAGGGGGTGGGGGTGGTGTTTAGAGGGTTCGAGGGGTTGTCTAGAGGGTTGGGGGTGTCCAGGGTGTCCATTGAGGTGGGGGTAGTCCAGGGGTGTGGGGGGTCCAAGGGGGTGGGGGTGTCGAAGGGGGTGGGGGCTTTCCAAGGGGGTGGGTGGGTGGGGGTGCTGTCTAAGGGGGTGGGGCCTGTCCAGAGGGTTTGGGGGGTTGTCCGGGGGGGTGGGGTTGTCCAGAGGGTTGGGGGTGTCCAGTGGGGTGTCCAAGGGGGTAGGGGTTGGGGTGGTGTCCAGGAGGGGTGGGGGTTTTGTCTAGAGGGGTGGGGGGCTGTCCAGGGGGTGGGGCTGTCCAGAGGGTTGGGGATTTTCCAGGGGGTGTCCAAGGGGGTAGGGGGTGGGGGTGGTGTTCAGGAGGGGTGGGGGTGCTGTCTAGAGGGGTGGGGGATGTCCAGGGGGTGGGGGCTGTCCAGAGGGTTGGGGGGATGTCCAGAGAGTTGGGGGTTGTCCAGGGGATGTCCAAGGGGGTAGGGGGTGGGGGTGGTGTCCAGGAGGGGTGAGGGGTGTTGTCTAGAGGGGTAGGGGTGCTGTCTAGAGGGGTGGGGGCTGTCCAGGGGGTGGGGGGCTGTCCAGAGGGGTGGGGGCTGTCCAAGGGGGTGGTGGTGTCCAGGGGGTGTCCAATGGGGTGGGAGAGGTGTTCAGAGGGTTCGAGGGGCTGTCCAGAGGGTTGGGGTGTCCAGGGTGTCCATTGGAGGCCCCATGGTTTTCTTTGATTCAATGGAATTTAAAACTGTTATATCTAAATATATTTTCTTTTTAAAATCATATTCAAGCATATTTTTTTAAATACGCATAGATTTGTTCTATATTTCAAAATTGTTTTACATTCAAATTATGATTTTTTTCATATAAACATATATTTGTCTTATCTTGAAAAGATGTATAATATTGATATTTGTTATAGGTAATAATGAGTCAAAATTGGATTACGGCACATCGAATGAGCAATAAATATGAGGAAGGTGTTGATGCCTTTTTGGAATTTGCTAAACGAAATGTTCTAAGTAGTGACATTTTTTTGTCCATGCCTGAAATTTTTGAATATGAATAAGTTGAAAAGTAGAGAGATAAAAGATCATCTGATTTGCCATGGTTTTAATCTAAGTTACAACCCTTGGATTTGGCATGGTGAAACTGGACGGAATGCCACTGATGATGATGATTCACAAGATGGTAACTCCGATGGAATTGAAAAAATGATTCGTGATATTGCAGCAGAATAAATTGAGATAGAACCGACAGTTGCGCGTCTATATGGTGATGCTGAAAAACCATTATATCATGGTTGTATAGATTTTACGGTTTTGTCGGCGGTGTTAATATTGATTAACCTGAAGGCGAAACATGGATGGAGTGACAGAAGTTTTACAGAGATTCTACAATTGATGAAAGACATTCTTCCAAAAGATAACGATCTTCCATATTCACATTATAAGGCCAAGAAAATAGTATGTCTGATGGGATTGGGATACAAGAAAATACATGCCTGTCCGAATGACTATATTATATATAGGAAGGAATATGAATTTCTGTCAGAGTGTCCTAAATGTGGGAAATCACGGTATAAGGTGAAAGAAAAATCACAGGCTGATGTAGAGATTACAAAGATCCCTTCAAAGGTATTTTGGTATCTTCCTATAATTCATCGTTTCAAACGTTTATTTGCTAATTCACATGATTCAAAAAGGTTAAGATGGCATGCACATGAGCGGTTATGTGATTGAAAAATACGTCATCCAGCTGATTTTCCACAATGGAAAAAAATTGATGAGCAGTATTCTACATTTAGAAATTAAATTAGAAATCTCAGACTAGGGTTGTGCACAGATGGAATGAATCCATACCGAACCCTCCATAGCACACATAGTTCATGGCCGGTTTTATTTGTAATTTACAACCTCTCTCCTGAAGTTTGTATGAAGCGCAAATATTTCATGTTGAGTATAATGATCTCTGGTCCGAAGCAACCCGGCAATGATATTGATGTTTACTTGTCACTGTTGATTGATGATTTGAAACTTTTATGGGCTGATGGTATTAGGGTGTATGATTCTTATAAAATGAAATATTTTCAACTGCATGTAGTGCTTTTGTTCACTATAAATGACTTCCCAACATATGGAAATTTGTCTGGATACAGTGTTAAAGGGCATAAAGCATGTCCAATTTGCGAACAGACGTCATATTGTCAATTGCGTCATGGGAGGAAAACAGTGTACATGGGTCATCGAAAGTTTTTGCATATGGATCACCCTTATAGAAGACTAAAAAGGCATTCAATGGCTCACAAGAATTTGATATTGCTCCAAAACCTTTATCCCCTAATCTGTATTTTGAGAGGGTGAAAAACCTTGATGTGACATTGGGAAAGACACAGAAATCTGGTAATGATAGACATATTTGGAAGAAAAGGTCAATATTTTTTGAGCTACCATATTAAAGATATCATGAAGTTAAACATAATATTGATGTCATGCACGTGGAGAAGAATATATGTGATTGTTTGATTGGAACATTGTTAGATATTAAAGGAAAGACAAAAGATGGGTTGAATGCAAGATTAGACTTACTATCAATGAGAATACGTTTGGAGTTAACTCCCACTCCTAAAGGAAGACAAACATTTCTTCTCCCGGCTTGTCATACATTATCGAAGAGGGAGAAAATTAGCTTTTATCAGTGTCTTCATGATATCAAAGTGCCTCAACGTTATTCTTCAAATGTAAAAAAATTTGTCTCCTTGAAGGACTTGAAGTTGATAGGTATGAAATCACATAATTTTCACGTCATGATGCAACAAATTTCATCAGTTGCATTGCGTGGAATATTTCTCATCCGTGTCAGAAAGACTATAATGAAGTTGTGTTATTTTTTCAATTCAAATTGTAATAAGGCGATTGATGTGAATGCTTTGAACATTTTGGAAAATGATGCAATTTTTATACTTTTTCAATTGGAAATGTATTTTCCACCAACATTTTTTGATATAATGGTGCATCTAATGATTCATCTGGTGCGAGAAATAAATATTTGTGGACATGTATATCTTCATTGGATGTATCCTTTTGAAAAGTATATGAAAATATTGAAGGTGTATATTAAGAATCCATATCGACCTGAAGCATCCATTATTGAAAATTATATTTTTGAGGAGGTTGCAGAGTTTTGTACGAGCTACTTAGCTGCGGTGCAGCACATAGGTTTGCCTCCATCTCGCCATGAACGAGTAATAATGAGGGAAAGGGGATTCGTGGCTTGAAAGTCAAATCATTGTCAGCTGAACAGATGAAGAAGTTAGAATCATACATCTTGAATAACATAGCTGATGCTCAACCGTATATCACATTGCATATTAATGAGTTGAAACAATGTCATCCAAAGAAGAAAGAAATGTGGATTTTGAATGAGCACAACAAAACATTTTTGTCATGGTTTAAAAAGACTTTGCTTAGTAGATTAGATGTATCAGAGACATTAAAATGGATAGTGGGTGGTCCATGTTTAAATGTGATAACATGGTCCGATTATGACATTAATGGCTATACATTTCATACAAAAGCTCAGGATAACAGAAGTGCAGTTTAGAATAGTGGTGTATTGGTGTTTGCAGAAGCAATGCATTTTTCGAGTGCTAAGGACAAAAACCCAATTTCAGCATCAAATGCATATTATGGAGTGATTGAAGACATATGGGAGGTTGATTGCTTTAAAATTAAAGTTCATGTTTTTAATTGTAAATGGTTTATCGGTAACAACAGTGTCAGGCACGATGAATTTGAAATGACACTTGTTAATCTGAATAGATTGGAAAACACAGCTGGTTCTTTTATAATGGCAACACATGCAAAACAAATTTTCTATGTAGTAGATCAATCAGAAATGCAGTGGGATGTTGTTTTACAAGGGAAAAAACAATATGTTGGTAAGGATGAACTTGATGAATATGCTGATTTATTTGAGATCCTTACTTCCATGGAAAGATTAACAGAACATAATGATGATCATGTTAAAGACATGGTTTGTGCCATAAGGAACGATCGCGACGAAGAAATTTGGGAAAACAATCCATTTGTACATTCCTAAAATTACAGGTAACATATGTTTATTTCTTGTTTACATTTATTTTTTTCATAAAATGTTAGATATTGTAAGTTTTTTCTTTATTAAAACATGTATTAAAACAAAATAAGTATAAGTTTTTGTTTGTTTTAAGTTTGTTTAGTTTACTTTGTCATGTTTGCCATTACATGAATTATATATCTATTATTTTTGTTTAGTGGCAATTACTTTATCAGGTTTACCATGTTTACCATGTTTACCATCTTGACCATCTTTACCATCTTTACCATTGTTTAACATGCTTACCATATTAACAATGTTTACTATTATGTAACTTAGTACAATTTTCTATTTTCTGATTACAATAGTATTAAAATATTTGAATTTGTATATTTGTGAACTAATGTTTGTTTTTTTGATTTGAAGGATAATGACAGATCATTCAGTTGATCAACCACATGATTCTGGAGATGAGCATATTGGTCATACCTCTGGGGAGGAACCTTCACATGCTCCTCTTGATGTTCCACAATCTTCCTCATGTGCTCCTATTACGACAAAGAGTTCAAGAGTTGGTAAACGAGGGTATACACGTTTACCAAAATTAGCACTTGCCCGTACGCAGGATCAGAGGATACTCATTGAGTTTGATGATGATGATATTCATAGAGGTCCAAATGCAAAATATTTAAAGAGTTTTGTATCAACTCAGACTAAGAGAAAAATAAGCATTTTGTATGATGACTGGAGAAGTGTGGATAAAGCGATAATCTCTCAGTTACGGGAGAAGATTTTGGTAAGATCTTTTGTTATTGTTTGACTATTCTTTAAATGTTTCTAGTATATATAATATGTTTAACCTCTTCTTCATCAGATGAAATTTGATATTCCAGACACTGGAGGAGTCAGGAAGAAATGCTTATCGATGGCTACCAGGAGATGGAGGGATTTCAAATCAACCCTCTCATCTGATTTCATTTTTGGTCATAGGAGTCATGACAATCCATGTCGTATATATCCTTTTATAGATGAAGACACATGGAGACAGTTTGTTGAAAGTAGAAGAAAATAGTCATTTTTTGTAAGGGTAATGTAAACTTTTATAAGCTTTCTTATATAAATGATTTTATTAATGTTTTGTTAATGATTTCTTATTCTTAATTTACAGCAAACAATGAAAGATCATCAGGAGATCCAATCTAAAAATGTATACCCTCATAGTTTATCTCAGGGAGGGTATGCATTTTTGGAAGAACAAATGATGGCGGAAAAATTTCAAAAACTAAGAGCTGAGACTTCAAGCTCTGGAGAGGTGGCCCCTCCATCCCCTCTATCTAGACATGAAAAATGGAAGAGCTCAGATGGGCAAAAAAGGGCAATATCTTTTGGAAGAATCGAGAATCGTAGCTGAGAGGATTGTAAGATATCTGTTTTATTTATTTAAGTTAACTATTTTCTTCATATAATTTCAATCATTACAGAAATGTTCAATTAATTAATACAGAACTCTCTTGAGGAGCAGAGCTCACAGGGGGCATTTACAGCTACTCGGAGGCAAGATATTTTATCTGTAGCATTGGGAAAGCTCGAACATCCTGGTCGTGTAAGAGGATATTTGGCAGGTGTATCGGTAAGAAAAGTGTTTCCACGTTCTTCAACTTCTAACGTTGAGGGTGTTTATAAAAAAAAATAGAATCTTTGGAGGCTGAAGTTAATAATATTAATGCGACGATGGAGGAAAAGATTAGAGCGTCAGTACAGTCTATGTTTGCAGACATGCAAAGACAATTTCAGACTGCAGCTC
Source organism: Viscum album (assembly GCA_963277665.1). Lineage (NCBI taxonomy): Eukaryota > Viridiplantae > Streptophyta > Magnoliopsida > Santalales > Viscaceae > Viscum > Viscum album. The sequence continues at coordinate 306,150,380 of OY728129.1, forward strand.
TCACTCCTCCACCTCCCCTTGCAGACCCCATTATTTATCCTCCACCTCTGTCAGTAGCTCCCACTCCCCCACCTCAGCCTGCGGACCCCATTTTTTATCCTACTCCTCCACCACAACTTCCTACTTATTGCAAGTTGTATGTTGATGATCCTCAACATCATATAGTTGCATATGGGTTGGTATATCGTATAGGAGATACAGTTCATCATCAACAATTAGAGGTAGAGAATCAGAGGGTCACTGTACAGGATATTATAGATAGATCAGCTCGAGTATCATTACCTACAGATGAGGTGACGACAGTTGGACATAGTATCGGCCATTTTTTAATTTGCTCATCCAGACTTCTTCAACTCATTACCATAGAGGTATGAATGTTATATCTTTTATTTTATTTTTTTATTAAAGTTGTTTTATCATTTGAAAACTAATATACTTTTCTATTTATTTTTACAGGAATACTTCAAAGGTAAAGAAATATTGTATAGACAACAACAAAGACAAATGGTTATGACATCATATACAGATTCCAGTAGTCTTGACAGATTGTCAAGATATTCAAATTTGTTGGCAGGTCATTATGAGTTTCCAATGGAAGATCATGTTTGTGGACGTGCAATAACTGTGGGGATTATGAAAATTGATATCATGGAGCTTGTTACTGGAGATAAGTTGGGCATCAACGTGGTGCAAATTTTTTCCATGTAAGTCTTAACACCTTTTCCCTACGTTATATTTATTAAAAATGTATACTTATGTCTGTTTTGTATTAGGTATCTTTATACCATTTGTGAGAGGAATGAGCTGACAGATGTATATGGATTCATGGACCCACAATTGATTTCCCTTGAAGCATGTGCATTGGATGAGGAACAAAGAATGTTTTATATTGCTGAAAGACTTGAACAGAATATTGTCACACAATGTTGGATGATGCCTTTTTGTGAGAGGTATGAAATACATCTCTCTCAAATAGTTCATTATCTTTTAACATAAAAAACCACTAACCTTAAATTTTCTTTTATCAGTGATCATTGGATGTTAGGGGGTTTTTGCCCAAGGGAGAAAACACTTTATTGGATATGCTCTGTCCATGATGATGTGCGGGAAAGTTTAATGAATATATTGGAAAAGTAAGTTTCAATTTCTCAATAGTTTTATATATTATAATGAATTTTAAATTTACCTCATTCGTATTATTTTCTAACAGAGCATGGGTCTACTTTCGAAAAAACACAAAGAAAAGGAGTGCAAATATCAAATATGTAAATGCGAAGGTAAATATCCATTTATAATTTGTACTTTTTGATTTATTACATAAAAATAATATATTGGTTTTACACTCATTCAAACAGAATTTTCATGAACAACAAGACGTCATCGAATGCGGATATTATATGTTAAGATTTATGTATGAAATAATAACAACATGGACAGTTGTGAACTTTGACCTGGTAAGATTTCCTTTTAAACTTTGCCATAATATTTCAATTTGATTTATTCATTATACACGTTAACTACTATCCTTTTCATTTGTAGCTATTTGATGACCCTCAACCCTATACTGCTCAAGACATCAAACACTTACAAGTGGAGTGGTCAAATTATTTTACAGGTTTGATTGAGTTTTAGTTGTTTGTAGTGTAAAATGAAATTTTGAATATTGTCGTTGTAATTGTGTATTTGGTAGTCGTTTAGGTTGGATTTAGTTTTTTTTAAGTTGACAGTGTATGTTTTGAATGTTATATATGTGAATGTTTAATTTTTCTCTACTTCTTGTTTTGGTCTACTTATGATGGTTTTTCTGGTATAGATTCTGGTCTAGTGGGGGAGGGGTTCCAAGGGTGTGGAGGGTGTTCAGTGGGGTGGGGGGGTCCAGGGGTGTGGGAGGGCTGTCCGGTGGGGTGGGGGTGTCCAGGAGGGTGGGGGTGTCCAGGGGTGTGGGGGTGTCTAGGGGTGTGGGGTGGTGTCCAGGAGGGTGGGGGTCATCTAGGGGTGTGGGGGGCTGTCCAGGGGGTGGGGCTGTCCAGGGGTGTGGGGGCTGTTCAGGGGTGTGGGAGGGCTGTCCGGTGGGGTGGGGGTCCAGGAGGGTGGGGGTGTCCAGGGGTGTGAGGGTGTCCAGGAGGGTGTGGGGGGTTGTCCAGGGGTGTGGGGGCTGTCCAGAGGGTGGGGGTTGTCCAGGGGTGTGGGGGGTTGTCCAGGGGTGTGGGAGTGTTGTCCAGGGTGTGGGGGGGATACATGAGGGTGGGGGGGTTGTCCTGGGGTTTTGGGGGTTGTCCATGGGGTCGGGGCAGTCCAGGGGTGTGGTGGGGGCTGTCCAGGGGGTCGGGGGCAGTCCAGGGGTGTGGTGGGGGCTGTCCAGGGGGTCGGGGGGCAGTCCAAGGGTGTGGTGGGGGTTTCCCAGTGGAGTAAATGCTTAATTTTGCTTTGGTTCTTGTTTTGGTCTACTTCTGTTTTTTTGGTACGGATTCTTGATTTGGTTTCTGGTTGTTTCTGGGGAAACAGAGGACTGCATTGCATTTGAAAAAAAAAATTGGTCTTTCACGTCGGTTATTTTATAACTGACGTGAAAAAAATGGGGAAGGGTTTATCATGTACGTGCAATTGTCGTGATCCATAAACCATGACATGATCTCCCAACATGATAACACAACCCAGAATAGATCCAGATGCATCATAATAGACCACAAAACCTCTGGTTCTGAAAATATGATGATGGGTGTTGAATTTATTCTAACTTTAATCTAAAAAACGTATTTCTAACAATCTCTCCAATGAAATGGAGTTCCCTTGTAAATATCTTTGTCAAAGAAGAGAATCATGAGAAATCATGAACAAAGCATCGATAATACTCGGATAAGACTAGAAAGTTGTGCATCTCAAAGACCCACTTCAGCGATTTCCAAGAGACTATAGCTTTTATCTTTTATGGGTTTATTGATATGCCTTTCTCAAAAATGACATGCCCAAGGAAGAGAACTTATTATGTTTAGAAGTCGCGCATAGAGAATTCTGCACAAAGTTGGTCTTCCCAATAAGTGCTCAACATAATCTGCAAGTGATCTTCATGGTCATTTCTATTTTTCATCAACAAATACAACAACAAAGGAATCTTGGTATCATTGAAAGATGTCATTCATTAATTCCATGAAGACTGCAAGTGCATTCATGAGACCCAAATGCATGATTAGGGGTAATGAGGCTTACCTTTACATCGAGTGTTCTGTTAAAAGGTCTTCAAATTTTACCATATCATATGGGCGAAACTACCATAACATAGGGAAGGGTATGTCTTTATGTAGAAAGAGATCGTGTAAAGGTAAAATGGGGCTACCTTTATATAAGAAGAATTGTGTAAGGGTATCTCAGGTTACTTTTACGCAACATAAGATTTATTTTGTTCACCTTTATGTAGGCAGAGATGATGTAAATGTAAATTAGGTTACCTTTATGTTGAAAGGTGGTCTTGCATATGGGTAAATAGAATTACATTGATTACCCCTATATAAAAAGGGAGTATGGGTAAACAAAATTGAAAAAAAAAATTATAAATAAAAAACCATGTTTGAGCGTTACTTCCTTGTATTGATGAAATTCATGTTTTAAACCCAAAAAATATTGAATTGCTTTCAAATTCATCTAAAATTGATTTAAACGTTCCCAAAGCTCTAAAAATACAGGAAAAGACTCACAGGATCCCTCAACACCCAGAAAAAGATAGAGGAAATGTTAGGGAAATCTAAGATCTTACATTAGATATCTCTCAAACAATTCACATACTCAAGAATTAAAATTAAACACAAAAAAGAAGAAAGTTAATATTCATGGGAAGATACATCTCAAACAGTCCTAGTTACTGAGAAACTAATACACATCAAATAAAAAGTTTGAAATAGTTACCCATTTGAATAATCCATAAACCATAAAGAATCATTTAAATCGTTTAAAATTTTAATCCTTTTTAAAACTTACAACCTTTAGCATAATGATAATTATTTTTGGCAAGGAGAAATTCATCCATGTTTGTAGATATCAACACATACCCTCTTTAAAAATATATTTTAGTTCCACTTCAAAATTACATTCATCAAGTTAATTTGCAGAGATCCTATTTCAAAATTTATATACATTTTGAATATGGAATAATTTGTTTAAAACCTTTCAAGTTTGAAGATAGCCCCTTATAAAACTTTTAACTATTGTAATTGTTTTCAATAGGAAATTCCATAATTTGATGAACGGCCTTTTAAATCAAAGTTTTAGATTCGAATTTTAAAAATCACCACATATTGATTTTATTAGAGGGGTAGGTTTATCAACCTATGACACATATATCAAACCATAACTACCCACCAAAGACTGAGTCACTCATCAATCCTCAGATTACTCATGTTGATGATGCCTTAATGAAAACAATGTTAATAGAATCATTTCAAGAAATGTTGTATCATCCATCATTTCCAAGCCATTTTTCTAGGTAAAAAAAAGGTTAGCACACATCACATAAATCATTTCAACATCATAGGGAACATCACAGCTCTTCACCATCCCAAAAATCAAGTTTTAGTTTAAACTCATATAAGGCTTTATATTACAACAACCTTAAATTTCATTTAACAAACATTTCTACTTCAATTAGATCACATGATCATTATGTAATCAGGAGCCAATCACACTCATTCTCCATCATTAATTCTAGAAACATCACCTTTTCATTACAATTTATAATTCATTTAAGTTGTTTCTGTAAACAAAATAAACTAGTTGTTGTAGCATCAAAAACATTAAATAAATATGCACAATATGGTGATTTATGATATCAATAAATTTATAAAACATCTTTTAGTAAGCAACTAAAAAATATAATAAGCAAGCATGCAGCAGCTAACAATTTAACAGAGGCTGGCAAATAAACTACTAGCTGTCAGCCGCCACCCTTATCACAACCCAGCCGTAATTTTATATGTAACCCATTTATGAATCAATCATATCTTTCCACCATTGATCACATCCTTTACATATAATCATTTCAATCCTTCCAAAGATATCATCATCATTTTTTAGTGCCATATCTTTAGATAACAAAACAATGACCACATATTCATGTTAGGGGCTTAAAGAAGTATATTATCAGTCAGTAATACCAACACTTAATCAGTTAAATAGAGATAAATAACTCAAGACAGGATATTATGTATCCTTCGGAGGATCATTTCATGTTGTGGTACATAGAACATTAAGATTCAATGCCTATATAATTACTACATTCTTAAAATTCACATATCATAATATATGTTGTATATTAATTCACTTATTCATATTCCATTGTGCTTCGGATTTATTAATTAATTGCCACATGTATTCCTTTTATACTTTACAATTAAACAAAACATATAAAAACAAATCATGAAGAAAATTTAAATCAAGCTGTGATATATGAAACTTATCACATTCATCATGTCACTAATAACAAATTTATATGTCAGACGTTTTTTCATGTTGCATAACCAATTGCTTATAACATTTTTCAATTTTAGACTTGTGGTCTACAATATTCAGTTCATGTTTATCACAATATTACTCAATTTAAATCATGCATCATTAATTCCCCATACATGAATTTAGACATGCATTATCATGTTAAATCAATCTTGCTAATCAGCAAGATTTTATATCCTAACATGCTCTTATATAAATAATATAATAATTACAACTTGCATTAAATTTCAATAAACTCCATAAATTACCGGTTCAGTTAACTCACAAATTTTATTTCATTTGAAGATATGTTAGAATTTAAAACATGATGCTAAAACATTATTTTTAAATATGTTAATCAATAGTTAATAAAAACAAAATGAATGCTTACAAAAAGAATCTTTTGGAAATAAATATATAGAAAAGCAACATTTTAGACATGCTTTTCCAATTATAAAATCATACTAGTATACAACAGTATAAATTTAAAACAAAACTTTTAATTTCTAACATGCTCCATTTTATTATTTAACCTACATCAATATATGAAGTATAAATTTCATCATAGCATATTATGAAAGAAAACCAAATGCCTCATCATTTCATGAGTTTTAAATTGGCACAACTTAGAATTGAATGTAACATGATTAAGGGTGCATCATATCATTATAGGTTAGTATAAATAAACACACAAATCATATTCACAAATCAATATTTGAACTTAAATGCAATATATGGCAATGATGCATGCATCCCTTCATAATTTTACACCCTGAAATTAGTGTATTTTCCACTTAAACATGTTTAATTATCTCTCATGGCCCTCGCCTGCGGGGGCATGGTGGAGTGGTTTCGGCTGTGGTGCCCTGACCCTGAGGTTCTAGGTTCGAGTCCTTGCAAGGCAACGCATGAGATGTCTAATTAATAATTGCTCCTGGACCCTCTACCCCATTAGGGAACTAGCCCAAACCCAAAGTTTTCAACTTTGGGCCTCACTGGGGACGTGTGGCGCGCATGTGGTGAGGCTCCACCTATACCTCATTACCCATAACATGTTTATCCCCCCACACTCGGCTGGGGTGGTAGGGGTGTGGAGGGATTTAGGACGTGGTCACAGGGTCAGTCCCTGGGCCAGTGGGTTTACCTATATTTTCTTTGCATATGTGTCGTTTTCATGGTTGTACCCAACCTTTTAATTAGCTCTCATGGCCCTTACATCAGATCATAAGGGGCCACGTAACCTAGATCCTAGTCGATCTCCATTACATCAAGGTTTTGTCATTATTTCTAAGGGGGCCTAAATATGGTCTCTCTTCTTCACAACAAGTTTGGTTAAATGAAATTATTGCCCTATTAAACACATAAAAGCCTCACTTGTGCCAAACTACAACTCTATCCTAACTATCAACCAAAAATCTCTGATACCACTTTACCATTGTTGTCTCCTCTATCGATCGAGGAGAGGTTTCCAGGAATAGGTCTTGACACTGAATCCCTAATTTCACTTTTATTTTTTAACCTCCTAACCATCCCCACCTTATCTGCTTTCCCCATATCTGGTCATACCTCTCCCCACCTTACTGCTCCACCACTCCTAATTTATGCCCAATAATTTACCCTACATCAACACAATTCTACTGGTGACAATCACTATGTTGTTGCAGGTATTGGTTGATATCATCCCCTATAAGAGCTCTATCCCCAAACCCCAACCCACCTCTTTGTTTCGATCAACATCTCTTTCCCTGATGCAACCATCCCCAACCCCTAGTAAGAAATGTTGCATTATTCTAAAACCCTTGTTGGTGTTGGTTCCCCATCAACAAATCTCCTTCCCCGATGCAACCATCCCCAACCCCTAGTAAGCAATGTTGCATTATTCTAAAACCCTTGTTGGTGTTGGTTCCCCATCACCAAACCCTTTCCCCCTCCCCACCACGTCTGGTGTCAACACCCCATTCCCAACAACTCGGCATTATCGGCACCCTATCCCTGACCCCTATGGTTATTTGAATGGGGGTATGCTGTCAAGGATGGGGCACAAGCATCACCCCTCCCCCCATTCCAATGACCCCGTCCTTGAACTACTGCTACCCCTTCCATAAATAGTTCGTATATTTTTATTATTCATATGATACAAGCCATTAAATTTCAATTGAATTTTTTTATAAATTCTTAGAAGTCATTTGTGAGTGTATTAGTTGAGTAATAAATTGGTTCCATGATCATAAACTACATATTTTGTTTAAATTTCCATATTTTGTTAATTTGTTTCTAATTAATTTATTTAGCCTCAATTAATTTAATGATACTTCTTAATTTGTTTTAAGCATTTGGTAGGTTTATTCTTCTCGAAAGTGAACAATAATATTACATTTTGCGAATCAATAAAATATATCTAATTTCCATTTCCCTAAGGATCCATAGATTTAGGACTCATGGGAACTGAAAGACTTCATTTAGTCCACACAATTATTTTAGTATACATTCATATATATTAGTAAAAATATCTAATCTTTTAAATGGAAAATATAATTAAGAAAATAAAATGAAAATATTTTTTCTTTAAAAATAAAAATAAACCTATTTCATTTTTTCAATAAAATAAACATGATGGAAGATAAAGCTTGCATAATTTTTACTCTTATTTTCAGTATTCAAATCATTTTATATCCTTTAAAAAGACCGTTTGAAAATGAAAACAATCCGAAAATTTATCCAAGGCAGTAAGGCCTTGACCAGCTTTAGTAAATGTCAAGTTACATGATTATGAGAGGAGTGTTACAGATATCACATTCAACCATTATAATCAAATCATGTGAAACACCTTCCAACCAAACCAAGGTGTTACAAGTTACCCCATTGGATTTTAAACCACTTGCGCATTATTCTAATGGTGTTGGTTCCCCATCACCAAACCCTTTCCCCCTCCCCACCACTTAGGGTGTCAACACTCCATTCCCAAAAACTAGGCACTATCGGCACCCTATCCCTAACCCCTAAGGTTATTTGAATGGGGGTATGATGTAAAGGATGGGGCACAAGCTTCACCCCTCCCACCATTCCAATGTCCTCATCCTTACTGTTGCAACCCCTTCCATAAATAGTTCATGACGAGCCATTAAATTTCAATTACATTGCTTTATAAATTCATGGAAGTCACTTGTGAGTGTATTAATTGAGTAATAAATTGGTTTCATGATCATAAACTATATATTTTGTTTAAATTTCCATATTTTGTTAATTTGTTTCTAATTAATTTATTTATCCTTAATTAATTCAATGACACTACCTTCTTAATTTGTTTTAATCATTTGGTAGGTTTATTCATCTTGAAAGTGAACAATAATATTACATTTTGCAAATCAAGAAAATATATCTAATTTCCATTTCCCCAAGGATCCATAGATTTAGGACTCATGGGAACTTAAAAGACTTCATTTGGTCCACACAAGTATTTTAGTATACATTCATATATATTAGTGAAAATATCTAATCTTTTAAAAGGAAAATATTATTAAGAAAATAAAATGAAAATATTTTTTCTTTAAAAAGAGAAATAAACCTATTTCATTTTTTCAATAAAATAAACATGATGGAAGATAAAACTTGCATAATTTTTACTCTTATTTTCAGTATTCAGATCATTTTATTTAAAAAAACCTTTGAAAATGAAAACAATCCGGAAATTTATCCAAGGCGGTAAGGCCTTGACCAGCTTTAATAAATGTCAAGAGTTGCATGATTCTGAGAGTCGGAGTTTTACAGATATCACATTCAACCATTATAATCAAATCATGTGGAACACCTTCCAACCAAACCAAGGTGTTACAAGTTACCCCACTGTTTTTTAAGCCACCTATTAATTCATTCCCCTCCCTTTAGGTATGTGAAATAACAAAGTTAAAAGAGTAAAGGTCCTGTTGACATGCAATCCATTGTGGAAGAAATTCCCAATAGACATGAGTTTGTTTATTCTTGACCGCCTATATCATGCTTATTGAGTCACATTAAATCGAAAAGTTCACCATCTATTTGGTATCACGATCTATACTGCATGATCACTGCCTTCATTTCCACTTCAAGTGTATATGCGTGTCTACAATGCTCAAAGAAACTTCCCATAATATTGCCCATGTAATCCCTTCTAAGATTCCCTTTTAATGCTCCATCAATATTAACTTTAATCCATCCTTGGATCAGCGTTTTCCTGATCATACTGATAGTTCTTCCAAGTACTTTGAAGTTGGGTTTGATTCCCAACCTCCTTGAGACGGAAAGATCCTGCAGTTTGTTTTTCACACACCCGAACTGCATCTTATCTATAATTTTAACAACAATTTATATTTTCTTCAGTAATTCACTCACCAAGAGGGAGTTTATATTGTCAATAATGTAATTTTTTCTCTTCTATATGATCCAACAAGATTTTGAAATCACATCATGAAGGAGGTTTGAAAGCAGTGTGGAGAGACCCTGACTGCTAACGACTCTGAGTAGGTCCTCCATATTGGTAGACTGTATAAGAGGGATCTCAAACATGTCATTTGTGGCCTTCCAAAGAGTCTTCTTGAGGGGGAGGTGCAGCAAAAGGAGTTCCCCAGCTTCTGTATTGGACATATATAAAACAGATAGAACACCCATGGAAAATATAAATCATTAATTTTTCCTCAGTCGGGATCCTTCTTTTGATGATTATCCAGAGAATCCAGGTTCTATAGGATTTGATCCATGGTTTTTTGTAGTTCTGGAATGATTTACATGTTGGACTAGGCTTCCCATTTTTGAATGAGTTGAACAATTTACTGGCCATAACCCCATTACTCACCGGTTCCCAGATAAACATGTTCTACTGAGGCATGGAATCACTACTAGAATTTTTAGCTTTCGAGGCGGGGAACTTATAGCGGCCGCCATTTGGCGGCTGCCAAATGGCGTCCGCTGCATTTTAATACACCAAAAACCCTAATTTTCCCCTCCCGGACCCCGCGACCCCGACCCCCGGCGACCCCGACCCCCGGCGACCCCTCCCCGACCCCCAGCGACCCCAACCCCCGACCTCCGGCGACCCCGACCCCCAACCTCTGGCGACCCCCGACCCCAGGCGACCCCGACCTCCGGTGACCCCGACCCCCGACCCCAGGCGATTCCCGGCGACCCCCGCCAACCCCCAGCGACCCCCACCCCCTTGCTCCGCGCTGCGCCACCCGCAACCCCGGAAACCCCCACCGCCTTGCCTCCACGCTGCGCCCCTCGCGACCCCGACACCCCTGCGACCCGGCAACCCCCACCCCCTGCCTCCCGGTCGCCGTCGTCCCCTCCCGCCACCGCTGCATCCCTTCGGCAAGTCCTCCTGCCTCTGTTGGACCCTCCCAGTCCGTTGTGCCCCGCCATGTAGAACCCTCCCACGCTTGGTCCAACGATTTCGCCCCTTTCGAGTCCGGCCGTCAAACCCCTGTCGTCAAGTCGTTGCGCCGTCATGGATCCGCAATCGAGTCACACCCCGCTACCCGCGGTCGAGTCCTCTGTAGGTAATGTTTTTTATCCTTCAAATTTGGTTTTTAAATTTTAATGATATGTGTTTTTTTAGAATTTAAATAAGATATTTCACTTTTGATTTCTATTAAATACAGATATGGATAAGAGCTGGATTGATATGAAAGATAGGTTTTCAGATGAATATTATGAGGGGATTAAGCGATTTATGGATTTCACCAACAAATTTCCAAGCGATATGATTAGTTATCCATGCAGAAAATGTGCAAATAGATATCTCTTCAAACGAGATAGTGTTAGAGAACATTTGTTTTTGAATGAGTTTTTGAAAAAACTATAAGACATGGACACGTCATGGAGAAGATTCTGTTTTATGTCATCGCTCAGAAAGTATTCATATGAATGTTGATTCGAGAACAGTTGATCCGATAAACATTATGCTCAATGATATGATGCGTCAGTTTCAACCTGAAGACAGTAATGTCGTAAATGAAGACGTTGGATCGAGTAATCCTTGTTCTTCTGCAGATGGAGAAGAATTGAAATTCTTTGAAATTCTTGATGATGCGCGTACTGAATTATATCCCGGATGCACTAAATTTAGTAAAATGTCGTTCATCGTTGAATTGTTACACCTGAAGTACTTGAACCAGTGGTCAAACACCTCATTCAACATGTTGTTGGTATTGTTGAAGAAGGTACTCCCTGCTGGAGCGAAGATTCCGAAGTCATTCTATCAAGCTTGCAAGTTGACCGATGATCTTGGTTCTACATATGATACAATTGATGTGTGTCGCAATAATTTTATGTTCAGAAAAGAGAATGTGTAATTAAATATTTGTACTCTTTGCTATACATCCAAGTGGAAGACCAATGAGATTAATCAAGGTAGTCAGATTCTTCCTGGGAGAGTCTTGAATCAAGGGAAACAAGTTGTCGCTAAACAGATGCGTTATTTCCCACTGAAACCGCGACTAAAGAAATTCTTCTTGTCTACTAAAATTGCTAAATTGATGACTTGGCATTCAGAGAGAAAGAAAGAGGTTGATAAATTAACTCAACCGACAGATTCTTTGGCATGGAAAGAGTTTGATCAAAGACACCCAGACTTTTCCTGAGATGATCGTAATATTCGACTGGGTTTGGCAGCAGATGGTTTTAACCCATTTAGGTCCATGGTTGGTGCGACAAATAGTACGTGGCCAGTGGTGTTGGTTCCATACAACATTCCCCCATGGGTATGTATGAAGCAACCTTTTTTGTTACTGTCAATTCTAATTGATGGATCGAGAGGACCTGGCGATAAAATCGATATTTATATGCAACCTTTGATTGATGAGCTGTAAGAATTTTGGACCGATGGTTGGCACGCGCGTCGCAACGCGTGCAAATTTGCGAATTTTTATAACCGACTGGCTACTGTAAAAGTGGCGAGCAGGGTCGGACCACAGAGAGCACGGAATCTAGTTCACTAAAAATATTTCGTTGGACGGTGTTTAGACGAACAAGGACAAGGGATTGAAGGAATACCTATTTGTGAGTTTTCCTTTTTTTTTCTTTTTAATTTATTATTTAAACTAAAAGGTGAGAAGACAAAAGATAAAAAGAAAATTGCAAACGGAAATGATGATGGATTCTAAGTCAACAAAATGTGTCGGGGATGTTGGTGTCATAATTCAATTATCACGCAAACATGCAAAATATTCTTTGTGTGATTAAATATTTATCCTGTTTAGTTATCGCCAGTTCCAAAAATATGTGCATTTTTTAGATGCTCAATTTAAAGTTCCGAATTTATTTAAGGTCCCGTTCTCTGGTGTCATAAATAAATTAGAAAAATTCGTTCAAGTCCCGAACTATACGGCGAAATGACACAACCCGTTTCTCACAAAGTTATGTCACCAATTTGCACTTACCATCGGTCAACGCGGTTTACCTTCTCGGACCGCCGCGTCAACTTATAATTAAAAGGGCCAGTTTCAATTTCAGCAATTAATTTAGTGCAAAAATAATTTAAACAGATAAATATTCAATTAAAATAAATTTAATTGACAATTAATCACCAAACAATATGTTGCATGGCATGCGCAATAATTTTCATTAATCAACCAACATCCCGACACTAATAAAATTACCCCGACATCACACTGAAATAATAAACACGGCAATAAGATGACAATTCATGTAAAATAAGACCGTGTTACCAACAAATAATCGTGTCGGCCTTCACTCTTACTGCATGCAACTCGTTCTTCAATATCTGACTGCACCTCGGCACGTGATGACGTCGCGCACCAACTTCGCGACCACCGGAACAAAAGACGTTGGCGATGGAGTGGATGCTGGTCCGCTGCGGCGACCGTGGTGGGTGCTCGGACAGTCGGCAGCCGGTGCGCTTGGCTTCTTTGTGTACCTGCTGCACCCTGCGGAGGGATATGGAGAGGGCTGTTGGCGAGGGAGGCGGACAGCGAGGTCGGCCCAGCGAGGAGAGGGGTGCGGGTTGGGAGTGCGGCCGAGGGGCTGGGTTCGGACGAGGGGGGAGGTGCAGGGAGAGTCAGGGGAGGCCGCGCGGGGTGAAAGGAAGTGAAGGGTGCGACGGGGGAAGTCCGGCGGGCGAGTGGAGAGCAGCAGGGGAAGTGGAGTGCGGCGAGGAGAGGGTGCGGCCAGGGTTCTGGGCAGGGTGGCGGACGGGATCTGCAGCAGGAGGCCGCTGCGTGGAGTGAGGGTAGGGAGCGGGTTCGGCGAGGCTGGGTGAGAGAGGAGGGGATGGTCGTCGGGTCCAGTGGGAGAGAAAGGGGAGAGCGGGTGGGGGCGCGCGCGCAGCGAGGAGAGGGGTGCGGAGATCAGTGGAGCAGGATTGGTGGCTGCTGGGTGATGGGAGGAGAACGGGGGGGGGGGGCGAATGGAGAAGGCCGGGCGGCTGGGGGTGCGCACGGCCAGGAGATAGGGGCGGGGCCGGGGGAGAGATAGTGCGGGTGAGAGGGAGTTCGGCCGGGAGATAAGGGGGAGGGTGAGGGGAGAGCGGGTCAAGGGGGGGGGCGGCGGGTGAGGAAAAAGAAAGGGGGGGAAAAAGAAAAAAAACAAAATTTCAAATTTCAAAATAAAAAAATAAAAATAAAAAAAATAACTAATAAAAATAAATTAGTATAAATAGGATTATATTTATATTTATAATTAATTAATAAACTAAAAGTAATATTAGAATAATATGAAATGTTAATAAAATAAAATTCTAAAAAAATGAAAATAAATAACTAATGTTCATATAATACTAACTAAAAACTATAAAAACAAATAAATTTTATAAAATACTACAAAAAGAACCTAAAAGCACAAGAATGGTTAAAACTAACGAAAATAAATAAAAAAAAATGTTAGTAACATCCATGTACATCAAATCCCCCACACTTAAACTTTTGCACTCCTGGGCAAAACAATCCGAAATAAAACACAAGTGGTCCTGTAGACAAATCCAAACATCGAAATTACAAGTTCAAAAATTGTCAATCTCTTTCCTCATAATATATCATGCTTCATTTAAAACTTCAGTTTCAAAAAAATTGTTCTTTCACTTTCATTTTTTCAAAACAAGTACGTGCACTCATTCATCATGTGACCTACCTCACCATCACTCTCATCTCTCAAAAAACATTTGATCAAAGTTTTTCTCAGTTCTCATACACATGCAGGCTTACCATAGGCTTGCCATGAATTTCTCATCTCCACTAGTGGAAATCAAAAGAATGCATCAATCTCAAGGACTTTACATGAGGTTCAAATGTTTCTGAAGCTGTGGAACGGTGGGTAAAAAAAATATTGACATCTTTTTGGTAAAAAGGAGGGTTGAATCTTGAAATAAATGCATGATAAGTCAATCTAAATGTCTCCCTCAAACTCTCGCCCCCCCACACTTAAAACACTGCTTGTCCCCAAGCATTTGATAATCCAATGTTTCGCTCTTTTTTTTTTTACACAACTCACTCAAATAAGATGGGTAGGAAAAACAAGTGAGTATCAGTTCCAAAACCCCATGAAATAAATGTCAGACAATAATCTCAAAGAAAGGTACACAAGTAGCGTATACGATGTAACATCTCAATGAAGGTAGGTCATATAGAAAACTTTCTAGTTCCTGGAGTAATGGATCATCACTTTAATAGGTATCCCCAAAGTCGAGGGTTACCGCGTAATGACCACCAATGTACTCATTGTTGGAACTGAAAAGGATTCTATATTCCTATATCAAAATAATATGAAATGAATGTGGCTACTGTGAAAAAGAACTCATATGATCAGGATGGGATAATGTCAATCCATGTACATCAATATGACTCACTGCCCCTCGAAGAACCCTCTCCATGAGTAAGTCTCTTCCCCCCACATTTAGATTGAAATCATCATGCAAAAATTCAAGAAATTGGTAGGGAAGGGTATCGGCTTGGGTTCATCCTAAAAGGCTCCTGCATGGCTTCTAAGGGCTATACGAAGGAGAAAATGTTTGGGTGGCTCAGTGGGTGGGGCTAAAATATCAAACAGATGCCTCGATCATTTTAGTGCAACTTTCAAAAATTCCTATCGTTTTGATGGAAAAACATGGCAAGTTCTAGAAGACAAAACATGGTTGAGATTCCCTCAAGAAAAAGAGAAATAAGAGATGATTTTGAAATGGATTAGAGTCATCACGGGTATGGAAATATAATGTTGGACAGCACAGATGAGAATGAGTGCAAATAAGTGTCTCAAAAATATTCAAGTTTTTGAAAAATCTTTCGAAGCATGAAATAATATCAGCAATCATCTAAGTCATGAGGTCAAGGATTAAAGAAATCCAGAACAAGAATCAGGTGCTCAAACTGCCTAGGGACACAAGTGGTATGTTCCCGACTGGGTTGCGGTAAAAATACAACAGTTCTTATGTGGGTTCATGAATGACAGGAGTGTTAGTTTTTTTTTTCACATGGTGTTTTTGGAAGCAGAAAATATGGCGAAAATTAAAACACTTCCATGTGTAAGTGCAGATAGATGCGGAGAGGCTGCCTGTATCCGATGAAGTTCCAGAAATGATGTACCTGTAAAATCTACATATGGACAACACATACCCGCATCATATCATAAAGATAACACCAAGAATCATCTAAATAGAAGCAGAGATGCAGAAGAGTGACAGGTGCATACAGATATCAGGAGGAGCTAAAAGAAAAATCACACATGCCATGTTTTATTTTTTTATTTTTATTTTTCAAACAAATTAGAACAGGTAAAAGGAAAAAAAAGGGGGGAATGAAACTGGAACATGGGTTGCCTCCCAGGAAGCGCTAAGTTTTACGTCTTCAGCCAGACGGATGGACAATGTTCAATCGTCTTGGTCCATCAGCTCAGAATTCCTCTGCCTCTTACGAGAACTAGTGGCTGTGTCCTCGATCTCACGGGGACGCTTGGTGGGATTAACCACCTCCGGAGCAAAGTGAGCGTGAAGCTGGTGAGGGAGGAACGGAATCTGTGCTCTTTGTGGTGGTGCTGGATGCTGAGCACGAATTTCCAGTGAAAGTTCCTCAAGCCGATGCTCGATATCAGCCAGCTCCTGAGTTATCCGTCGTACTAAGTCAGAGGGAGACGGAACAAGCGCATCGATAACCACAGAAGAATCAGAAGAGCTAGACATTTTTTTTAGCTGCATTCACAAAGCAGATAGAGAGATAGAGATAGAGTAAGAAAACAAAGATCAAAGAATGAAGAATGCAGTCGGGTTGCCTCCCGATCAGCGCTAAGTTTTACGTCTTCAGCCAGACGGATAACTTCTCATTGCAATTGTAGTTCTTCAATGATGCCTATTTTATCCGAAGTGTGGTAAAGTTTAAGGCGTTGACCATTTACTTTGAATGGGGGCATCTTCCCATCAGAAATTTCGACAGCACCATGTGGATAAACAATTGTGACGGTGTAAGGACCTGACCACTTCGACTTGAGTTTTCCAGCCATGATTCAAAGTCGTGAGTTGAAGAGGAGAACTTTGTCGCCTGTTGAAAAATTTCTTTGTTGGATCCGTTTGTCATGCCAGGCTCGAGTTTTCTCTTTGTAAATCAAAGCATTGTCATATGCTTCTCTCCTCATCTCATCCAGTTCATTCATTTGTAGAAAACGCTTCTCTTGGGCAGTTTTGAGATCAAAATTCAGTTTCTTCACAGCCCAATAAGCTTTATGTTCCAATTCTACAGGTAAGTGGAAGGTTTTCCCAAAGACCAACCTATATGGGGACATTCCAATGGGTGTCTTGTAGGCAGTTCTGTAGGCCCATAGTGCATCATCAAGTTTGGTGACCCAATCTTTCCTAGATGTACTTACAGTTTTCTCTAAAATACCCTTAATTTCTCGGTTTGAAACCTCAGCTTGGCCATTGGTCTGTGGATGGTATGGGGTGCTCATGTAGTGGTGACATCCATGGCGAGTCATTAGCTTCTGAAACAGAACATTATTGAAGTGGGTACCACGGTCACTGATGATTAGCCTTGGAATTCCGAACCGGGTAAAAATGTGTTGCTTCAAAAATTTAATGACGACTCGAGCATTATTTTCCGAGAATGCCTCAGCTTCCACCCATTTTGACACATAGTCCACACAGACAAGGATATAGGATTTCCCAAAAGATTTAGGAAAAGGACCCATGAAGTCAATTCCCCATATGTCAAAAATTTCAATTCCCATGATTGAATGTTGTGGCATTTCGCGCTTCCAGCTTATACCCCCGGTTCTTTGGCATTTGTCACAATTCATGACGAATTCACGAATATCACGATTCATGGTTGGCCAGTACAAACCACATTGTAACACCTTGCTGATTGTTCGATGAATCCCATGGTGTCCTCCAGCTTCTCCAGTATGGCATAAGTTCAAAACACTCTCCACTTCTTCTTCAGGGATGCATCTTCTTATCATTCCATCCGCACAGTCTTTGAAAAGTAAAGGATCATCCCAGTAGTAATGTCGTGATTCATTCAGAAATCTTTTCCTCTGTTCCTTTGATAAATCTGGATGTATCACACCTGAAGCTAAGTAGTTCACGAAATCAGCATACCAAGGTGTGATTGTTTCAATGGCATAGAGTTGTTCGTCAGGAAATGTTTCAGTGATTAGTTCGACATTGATTTCACTTGTGTCATGGTCGAGGCGTGATAAATGATCAGCAACGACGTTCTCTGTTCCCTTTTTGTCCTTGACTTCAATGTCAAATTCCTGAAGTAACAGTATCCATCGAATGAGTCTCGGTTTTGCATCTTTCTTGGCCATTAGATATCGAAGTGCAGCGTGATCCGTATAGACAGTGACTTTTGAGAACAACAGATGGGATCGAAATTTATCAAAGGCAAAAACAACTGCTAGCAGCTCTTTTTCAGTTGTTGTGTAGTTATGTTGGGCTTCATTCAATGTTCGGCTAGCATAGTAGATTGGCCTAAAGATCTTTTCTTTTCTTTGCCCCAAGGCAGCTCCAACTGCCCAGTCACTAGCGTCACACATTAACTCGAATGGTTGCTCCCAATCAGGTGAAATCATTATTGGGGCTTCAACCAAACGCTGCCTTAATAATTTAAATGCTTCCTGACATTCAGGGCCGAAGTGGAACGTGACATCTTTTCCCAATAGATTCGTAAGGGGTCGGGCAATAACAGAGAAATCCTTGATGAAGCGTCTATAAAATCCAACGTGCCCAAGAAAACCTCGAATGGAACGAACTGAAGAAGGCATGGGTAACTCAGAGATTGTACTAATCTTTGCGGAGTCAACTTCAATTCCTTTCTTTGAAATTTGATGGTCTAAGACTATTCCACTTTGGACCATGAAGTGTGACTTTTCCCAATTAAGTACCAGATTCTTTTCTTCGCATCTTGCCAAAACCTTATCCAAATGTTCTAGACAGTCATCAAAAGAATTTTCATACACTGAGAAGTCATCCATGAAAATTTCCAAGAACTCTTCAATCATGTCATGGAACATTGCCATCATGCATCGTTGAAATGTGGCTGGAGCATTACACATTCCAAAAGGCATTCGCCTATAAGCAAATGTACCATATGGACAAGTGAACGTGCTTTTCTCTTGATCCTCTGGTGTCACTGCTATTTGATTATAGCCCGAGTATCCATCCAGAAAACAGTAGTAATCTCGTCCTGCCAATCGTTCAAAGATTTGATCAATAAAGGGTAATGGGAAGTGATCCTTTCTAGTGGCATCATTCAATTTCCGATAGTCGACGCACACTCTCCATCCAGTCACTGTTCTTGTGGTTATCAATTCTCCTTTATCATTCTCAACCACTGTGGTTCCACCCTTTTTAGGTACCACTTGCAACGGGCTAACCCACTGACTGTCGGAGATTGGAAAAATTAAACCGGCATCAAGAAGTTTAATGACTTCTTTCTTGACTACTTCTTTCATGGGAGGTGTCAAGCGTCGTTGTGGTTGCCTGCAGGGTTTTGAATTATCTTCCATATGTATTCTGTGAGTACAGATGGCAGGACTTATACCTTTTAGATCAGCAATCATCCAACCTATTGCTGGTTTCCTTTGTGACAGGACATTGAGCAATTTTCTCTCTTGTTCACTCGAAAGATTGGCATTTATGATGACTGGTAAGGTGTTTAAATCTCCCAGGTAGCTATATCTCAGGTTTGATGGAAGAGGTTTAAGCTCCAGTGTTGGAGGCTTTTCAAGTGATGGAGTAAGTGAAGTGAATTCATGTCTATCTAAAGGCTCGACTATATTCCTGATGAATTCCACTTCCTCGATTGATTCAGTGAACTCTTTATTTTCTTTGTGCAAATCTGCGAGGTCCAGCACATCGCTTGCAAACTCATCCCATTCTTCAATCGTATCCAGGAAATGACAGTCTGCTACAGATGGTTTTTCCATGGCCTTTAGGACGTCAAATGTTATGTTCTCATCCCCAATTCTAAAAATCAACTTCCCCTCTTGGACATCAACCAGTGCTCTGCATGTCGCCAAGAAGGGTCTCCCGAGAATGAGTGGGACGTCCTTATCTTCTTCCATATCGAGGACAATGAAGTCAGCAGGGAAGTAATATTTATCAACCTTGACAAGAACGTCCTCGAGAATCCCTCGAGGATGCTTCACTGATCGGTCAGCCATTTGCAAGGCGACTCTTGTTGGCTTTAATTCGGTGATGCCCAGTTCTTCAAGGATTCCAGACGGCATGAGATTGACACTAGCTCCGAGGTCGCACAAAGCTCTTCCGAATTGACATCCTCCAATATTGCAAGGAATAGTGAAACTCCCAGGGTCTCTTAGTTTTGGAGGTATGGATCTGGGTATGACTGCTGAACATTCCTCGTGCATTATGATCGTTCCCACATCATCTAATTTTCTTCTTTTTGACAGAAGTTCTTTGAGAAATTTTTCATAGTGGAGCATTTGTGTGATGGCTTCCGCAAAAGGAATATTTATTTGAAGCTTTTTGAACATCTCCATGAATTTTGAAAATTGAGCATCCAACTTCCTTTGCTTCAGTCTTTGTGGAAATGGGGGAGGTGGTATGTGGGATTTCGCTCTTTCGTTGAGTGCCTCATTTTCCTTCTTCTTTCTTGCCTTTTCATTCTTTGCAAGTATGTTTCGATCTTCCTCCTCTTTGGGTTCAAGTTGGATTGCTTTGTTTGTTGAGTCGCCATTTTCAGTGGAAGGTATAGGCGTCTCATCTGTTGGTTGAACATCAGGCTTTTGGTGCTCTGGTAACTGTGTGCCACTTCGCAATATGATGGCTTTTGCTTCTTCTCTTGGGTTGACTCTTGTGTTGCTTGGTAGAGTTCCTTGCTGTCGGTTTTGCATTTGTGCGGCTAACTGACCGACTTGATTTTCAATGTTGTGCATGGAAGCCTGTAAGTTTTGGGTTGCCACCTCTTGTGATTCAAACCGTGATTGATTGGACATCATTAACTTTGCTATAGTTTCTCCCCAATCTTTTTGACCTTGTGTTGCAGTAGGGGCACAGTCCGTTGTTTGCTTTTGCTCCTTATACTGCTGTTGCTGATGGAACGGTGGTCGGTATTTCTGTTGAGACCCTTGATCTTGTGGTTGCATGGCGGGTCTGAAGGTAGGTTGAGCAGTGAATCCAGGTGGACCCATGTTATGGTTCATTGGCTGAGTAGCCACTGGTTCCTTCCAACCTTGATTTTGGGTATTGCCTTGCCAGTTTGTGTTGTAATTGTTTCCATAATTTCCACGGTTGTAACTAACGAAGTTAGCTTCAGACATCTTGGTCTCTGTAGTGTTATATGGACACATGGAATAATCATGAGGACCACCACAGTGTGGACAGTGTTCAGCTTGAACAACATGGACTGGCTTAGGCGGGTTTATTGACAAGTTGTCAATCCTCTTGTTGAGAGCTTCAAATTGTGCAGCCATGAATGTCTGAGTATCAACGTGATGCACTCCTGCCTTTCGTCTTGAAAAATCTTCTGGCCACTGAAAACTGTGTTCGGCCATGTTTTGAATCAATATGTACAGGTCCTCCGGATCCATTTCCATGAACGCGTTTCCAGTAGCTGTGTTGATGGCAGACTTACTCTCGGATTGAAGTCCATAGTAGAAAGCTTGCAGCTGGTTTGCCAACTTCATCCCATGATGGGGACAACGTCTTAACATGGACTTGAATCTTTCCCAAGCTTCTCCTAACGATTCGTATTCACTTTGACAAAAGGAGTCGAGGTCTCTCTTATTTTTCAAAGATTGAGCTGTTGTGTAATATCGATCAAGGAATTTTCTTCTCAACACTTCCCATGTGAAAACTGTTTCGGGGTCGAGACTCTCCAACCAGTCCTTTGCTTTCCCTTGCAACGAAAATGGAAACAGTCGTAGGATCAACGCATCATCCGTTACTCCGTTATATTTAAATGTGTCACAGACTTCAAGAAATCTGTTCACATGCATATAAGGGTCTTCGCTGCTCAATCCATGAAACTGTGCATGTTGTTGGAGCAGGTTGATCGTGGACGGCTTCAATTCAAAGTGCGTTGCTTGAATTCTGGGGCGTGTTATACCTGAGCTTATTCCGACTGTGTTGGGTCGCAACTCCTGTCTCATAGTGGTCCGAGGTCGTTGATTATCGAGACGGTTTTGGAAAAGTGGATGGACTTGTCCACTAGGAAGTGTCGGAATATGAGTTTCAACGCTTTCCGCAGGTGGATGCATTGCGTTTGCAGCTGAGGTACCGACTTGTTCTTTTCCCTTTCTTTGATGTTCAAGTTATGGATCAAGGGGTGTGTCGTTCTTTGACGGATCAGAAGTACGAGTGTTCACCATTTAGGCGAACAGTGCCTAAAGCAAGGTCTACTTGAAATTTTCTTAATGCTAGACGTGCGCGTGCTCCCCGGCAACGGCGCCAGAAATTTGGCACGCGCGTCGCAACGCGTGCAAATTTGCGAATTTTTATAACCGACTGTTTACTGTAAAAGTGGCGAGCAGGGTCGGACCACAGAGAGCACGGAATCTAGTTCACTAAAAATATTTCGTTGGACGGTGTTTAGACGAACAAGGACAAGGGATTGAAGGAATACCTATTTGTGAGTTTTCCTTTTTTTTTCTTTTTAATTTATTATTTAAACTAAAAGGTGAGAAGACAAAAGATAAAAAGAAAATTGCAAACGGAAATGATGATGGATTCTAAGTCAACAAAATGTGTCGGGGATGTTGGTGTCATAATTCAATTATCACGCAAACATGCAAAATATTCTTTGTGTGATTAAATATTTATCATGTTTAGTTATCGCCAGTTCCAAAAATATGTGCATTTTTTAGATGCTCAATTTAAAGTTCCGAATTTATTTAAGGTCCCGTTCTCTGGTGTCATAAATAAATTAGAAAAATTCGTTCAAGTCCCGAACTATACGGCGAAATGACACAACCCGTTTCTCACAAAGTTATGTCACCAATTTGCACTTACCATCGGTCAACGCGGTTTACCTTCTCGGACCGCCGCGTCAACTTATAATTAAAAGGGCCAGTTTCAATTTCAGCAATTAATTTAGTGCAAAAATAATTTAAACAGATAAATATTCAATTAAAATAAATTTAATTGACAATTAATCACCAAACAATACGTTGCATGGCATGCGCAATAATTTTCATTAATCAACCAACATCCCGACACTAATAAAATTACCCCGACATCACACTGAAATAATAAACACGGCAATAAGATGACAATTCATGTAAAATAAGACCGTGTTACCAACAAATAATCGTGTCGGCCTTCACTCTTACTGCATGCAACTCGTTCTTCAATATCTGACTGCACCTCGGCACGTGATGACGTCGCGCACCAACTTCGCGACCACCGGAACAAAAGACGTTGGCGATGGAGTGGATGCTGGTCCGCTGCGGCGACCGTGGTGGGTGCTCGGACAGTCGGCAGCCGGTGCGCTTGGCTTCTTTGTGTACCTGCTGCACCCTGCGGAGGGATATGGAGAGGGCTGTTGGCGAGGGAGGCGGACAGCGAGGTCGGCCCAGCGAGGAGAGGGGTGCGGGTTGGGAGTGCGGCCGAGGGGCTGGGTTCGGACGAGGGGGGAGGTGCAGGGAGAGTCAGGGGAGGCCGCGCGGGGTGAAAGGAAGTGAAGGGTGCGACGGGGGAAGTCCGGCGGGCGAGTGGAGAGCAGCAGGGGAAGTGGAGTGTGGCGAGGAGAGGGTGCGGCCAGGGTTCTGGGCAGGGTGGCGGACGGGATCTGCAGCAGGAGGCCGCTGCGTGGAGTGAGGGTAGGGAGCGGGTTCGGCGAGGCTGGGTGAGAGAGGAGGGGATGGCCGTCGGGTCCAGTGGGAGAGAAAGGGGAGAGCGGGTGGGGGCGCGCGCGCAGCGAGGAGAGGGGTGCGGAGATCAGTGGAGCAGGATTGGTGGCTGCTGGGTGATGGGAGGAGAACGGGGGGGGGGGGGCGAATGGAGAAGGCCGGGCGGCTGGGGGTGCGCACGGCCAGGAGATAGGGGCGGGGCCGGGGGAGAGATAGTGCGGGTGAGAGGGAGTTCGGCCGGGAGATAAGGGGGAGGGTGAGGGGAGAGCGGGTCAAGGGGGGGGGGCGGGTGAGGAAAAAGAAAGGGGGGAAAAAAGAAAAAAAACAAAATTTCAAATTTCAAAATAAAAAAATAAAAATAAAAAAAATATTTAATAAAAATAAATTAGTATAAATAGGATTATATTTATATTTATAATTAATTAATAAACTAAAAGTAATATTAGAATAATATGAAATGTTAATAAAATAAAATTCTAAAAAAATGAAAATAAATAACTAATGTTCATATAATACTAACTAAAAACTATAAAAACAAATAAATTATTTAAAATACTACAAAAAGAACCTAAAAGCACAAGAATGGTTAAAACTAACGAAAATAAATAAAAAAAATGTTAGTAACATCCATGTACATCAATTGTGTAATGACTTTTGACTCGGCAGCTAATGAAATGTTTAGACTTCGGGTCGCTTTGTTACGGCCAATTAATGATTTCCCAACGTATGTTAACTTATTAGGTTAGAGTACAAAAGGAGAATTTTCTTGCCCTTGTTGTAATAAGAGTAAGAAATCTATATGACTTATGCATTGTAGAAAGTGGGCATATCTTGGTCACAGACGCTTTCTTCCTCCATTGCACAGGTTCAGAAAAGACCGTGTATCGTTTGATAGGAATAGAGAGTATGACCCATCACCACAAATACTGTCTGAGGTTGAAATTTGTACACAACTTGATCAAGAAAACATTCGTACAATGTATGATTTTCAATATTTATTGGTTCATGCATTGCCTTCTATTCCTGCTGCAAATAGACAGCGAAGTCATAATTGGAAGAAACAGAATATTTTTTTTGAATTGCCTTATTGGAAATATAATATTTTAAGACATAATTTGGATGTGATGCACATTGAAAAAAATGTATGTGATAATTTATATTGTGCACCATTTTAGGCGTCAAGGGGAAATCAAAGGACAGTGCTAATGCTCGACGTGATTTGTAAAAAATATGATTGAGAAAACCTTTACATTTACAGCTGGGTGAAGGTAATTGGGCATACATGCCTGCTGCACAGTACACAATGAGTAAAAAAGAGAAACAAGCATTTCTATCAATTTTGAAGACCGTTAAGGTGCCAGACAGTTATTGCTCTAATATTTCGAAGCGTGTGAATATGAAGAGCATGACATTACAGGGTTTGAAAAGTCACGATAATCATATTCTGCTTCAACAGTTAATTCTTATAGCAATTCGTGATTGCTTATCTGCCCACGTTGTTGAGTCGTTGATTGGAATTTCTAATTTTTTCAGACGGCTCTGTTCTAGGAATCATCGCATTAGTGATTTGAAAAAGCTGCAGGATAAGATTGTACTTGCACTATGTCACCTAGAAAAACTATTTTCGCAGTCTTTTTTTGATGTCATGGTTCACTTGACCGTGCATTTAACTGGTGAAGTCATTGTTGGCGGTCCCGTGCAATTCAGGTGGATGTATCCAATAGAGCGATACTTAAATACATTGAAATGGTATGTGCGCAACAAAGCTCGTCTGGAAGCCTCAATTGCCAAGGGATATTTAATGGATGAGTGCACTAATTTCTGTGCATATATTGATGAGGTTGAAACAAAGATAGATAAACCCTCCCAGAATGACGAGGGTCTGATTGGAGAAGGAATAACGTTTGGTATGCGGAACGATGAGTGGGTTCAAGCTCATCGATATGTGTTGTTCAACACTCCATCAGTTATGCCATTGATACAGTAAGTTTCATCGTTGATGTGTATTTTGTTTCTATATTTATTTTATTGCTTACCTTATATTGTGTTGTGATTTAGGATGCATATTTCTGAGTTGAAACGCGAAAGGCCCCGTGCAACTGACTATCAAATCCAAAAACATCATTTCAACACATTACATTAGTGGTTCAAGACTCATGTACGTATAATTGATTTAATATTTTTATAGTGCAACTTAGTTGTATTTTCACAATCCTTTATCCATTATACTATATATGTGAAATTTGCAGATTCAAAAGTTACGTGATTTAACCCATCATGTGAGCGAAGAACTCAACCAACTAGCTGATAGTCCATTTATTACAGCTCGTCGCTACAAGTCTTTGGATGCTAACGGATTCTGATTCGTATTAGCGATGTTGACATGAATCGAGCCACACAAAATATTGGTGTTGGTTGTCTTTTGTTGGTGCGGGTTATTATTATGGATTGCTGAGAGATATTATTGAGGTTATTTATGGTCGTGGCTTAAAACACATATTGTTAAGGTGTGATTGGGTCGATCCGGTTCATGGAACGAAAGTTGATAACTTCCAATTTACATTAGTAAACTTTAACAATATGCTATATAAAGATGATCGAGTAAGCAATGAGCCCTTCATACTGACATCGCAGGCAGAACAAGTTTACTTTGTCGGCATTGATTCTGATTGGAAAGTTGTGGTGAAAATGTCTAGAAGAGGGGTTTTTCTTATTGACCAAAAGGAACCTGAAGTTGTCGCATTTCCTGATCAAACACTTGACCAAACAACAGTAGTTGTACGAGATGAAGATATACAATGGACCAGAGAGACAGTTGAAGGAGATACGATAGACATGCATGATTAGTGAAAATTGTAATTATATCCCCAGTTATTGTTTGTAAAAATATTTATGAGTTATATATGTATAAAAATTGCTTGATTTAACTATAATTTCTTTTAATGTAGGTATGTCACAGAGTGGTCACAGTGGTTCACCTGATGTTGTCGGTATGTATGTTTTCATTTCTCTAAATTAATTGATTGTAATTTTCTGTGTATATTTCCCTAACTGTTTCTAATCATTAATTTATATTGAAATTGAATTATGAATTAATGTTTATCAGGATCTAGTGTGTCTTCTAGCAAACGCAGGGATCCTGGTAGAGGGGTTCAATCCTGGAACTCTGGAGCCCGATTGGATGTGTTATTTAATGACACATTTCATCCAGTCTGAGAAGGTGCTACTGTATTGAGTAGTCAGTTTGGGCATATGATACGAGACTCACACAGATTCCCTCTGACGACTCGTGAATGGAGTTTTTTCCCCTAAGATATGATAGACTGATTATGGAGGGAGGTTTAGGTAAATTCAATGTTTAATTTTTCATGATATTGTTATTATTATTGTCTCATCTACTGACAATTTGTTTTTAACAGGATAATTTGACATCCTGTCCAGATGTGTTTCGGGCTGTATGTATGTCCAAATGCTGAAAATTATGGAAGGATTACAAGTCAAAGGTGAAGAGAGATCACTGGACACCATTTGCGAGTGTGCCAGACATTGTACAGTGAGTCCCTCCGGGCATTCTTCCTGCGCAGTGGCGGGATTTGGTTGCATTTTGGTCGAGTGAGGCGGCGATGGTAAGACTTATTACTTTTAATCTATAAATGACTAATTTCTCAAATGTCTATTAAGTAAATACGTTGAATGTAGACCAAGTCTGCTCGTCATTAACATAATTGGGCGATGCAGGGCACGCCTTCCAGACTTGGCACTCGACATGTGTCACAGCTCAGACATGATG
The DNA here is from genome assembly GCA_963277665.1 of Viscum album. Taxonomy (NCBI): domain Eukaryota; kingdom Viridiplantae; phylum Streptophyta; class Magnoliopsida; order Santalales; family Viscaceae; genus Viscum; species Viscum album. The sequence continues at coordinate 306,177,933 of OY728129.1, forward strand.
TAAGTTTAGAATTCACTATTCATTCATATTTTAAAAATATTGTCATGGTGAACCCCTTTATTATAGTTACACCAACACGGCGAGCCGATCGATCAGATGTCCATATGGGTGAGGACTCGTAGGGCGGGTGATCCCGATGTTGTCGGTGTTATAGTAAGCAAATTATTTACTAATAAATGTATTTTTATTTTATATAAAATATTCATATTTGTCCATTGATTCATTATATGCTACAGGCTCAGTTTGACGCTATGTTAACAAAGTTGTCAGAGAAGCAACATCGTAGTATTGTGCGTAGAGATGAAATATTTCACCGTGTCGTGGGGCGTGACAGTCATGGTTATTCTTTGACTTATGGCAGTGGTGTCCCACGATGTGCAGTTAGAGCAGATGCGATGGGTGCATACAGAGATTCAGGGATGCGCACACAGACTGAGATAGATGCTTCCATGCAAGATATGCAGCGCAATTTTGATGCACAGTTTCAGCAGTTTCGTGTAGAGTATGAGAGGTTGTCACAGATGTCATCACGTATCGATGAAATGATGACGCAACAAGTGGCGCCACAGGTAAACAATAAAACAAACCATACTCAGATTGACTTTTATTGATATGTTTAAGATACATAATATTGATATATATTGTAGGCTCCGAATACAGCTGGTGGACATCGCAGTGATATTGGTGATCCATATGAGAATGAACCCCATGCATGAGGTATTTTCATTTGTGTTGATGAATTCTCTAGAAGTTTTTATATCCTTAATGAATAGAATCTTCCATTTTTACCTAGATTAGTTTGTTTTAGTATTTGTGGATGGCATCTTCGTGCACTCCAAGACTGATGATGATCATACCCAATATCTTGACATCATCCAGATTACACTTATAAAGTATCGACTATACGCCAAGCTATATATATGTCATTTTTGTATTGATTAGGTATAGTTATTGGGTCAAATAATCTCAGAGGAAGGTGTGTCAGTGGATGGAGAGAAACTTCAGGCAGTTGTTTCTTGGGAGAAGCCCAAGAACTCTTTCGATATCTGTAGATTTCTAGGGTGAGTGAATTGTGAAGTGGTCGTGCAGACGGCACGTCAATCGGACGTGCGGTTTGCGTGGTACGGCTAAATAAGCGTTTTTTTAAGTGTTGGGCGCGCTTCATAAACGCGCGTGGAGGGTCCAAATGGGCCAAACGATGTCAATATAGCCTGAAATCAGACGACAAGAATGGGTGAGTGAATTGTGAAGTGATCACGCAGACAGCGCATCAATCGGAAGTGTCGTGTGCCCGCGATGACCAAGAACGCAGTTCTGGTGTCATAAACGGCCAAAACGGGTGTTTAACGGTCAAATTCATAGCGGACGACATCGAATTGACCTGAAATCACAGAGAAACAATCTAATTATTATTCGTGACGTGTACGAGGAAACGGAAAGTCAATCGGACGTGCGGTTTGCGCGGTACGGCTCAATATGCGATTTTTAAGTGTTGGGCGTGCTTCATAAACGCGTGTGGGGGGTCCAAACCGGCCGAACGAAGTCGGAATGACCAGAAATCAGACGAAAATAACGGTTGAGTGAATTGTGAAGTGGTCGCGCAGACAGCACGTCAATCAGAGGTGTCGTGTGCTCGCGATGACCGAGAACGCAGTTCTGGTGTCATAAATGGCTAAAACGAGCGTTTAACGGTTAAATTCATAGCGGACGACATTGGATTGACCTGAAATCACAGGGCAACAATCTAATTATTATTCGTGACGTGTACGAGGAGACGACACGTCAATTGGACGTGCGGTTTGCGCGATACGGCTCAATATGCGTTTTTTAAGTGTTGGACGCTCTTCATAAACGCGCGTGGGGGGGTCCAAACCGGTCGAACGAAGTCGGAATGACCTGAAATCAGACGACAAGAACGAGTGAGTGAGTTGTGAAGTGGTTGCGCAGACGGCACGTCAACCGGAGGTGTCGTGTGCCCGCGGTGACCGAGAACGTAGTTCTGGTGTCATAAACGGCCAAAACGGGCGTTTAACGGTCAAATTCATAGAGGACGACATCGGATTGACCTGAAATCACAAGGCAACAATCTAATTAGAACCATAGAATTAATGATTTTAAATTTTTAAAATGGTAATCAAAATAATGAATATATTTTGAAAATCAAATACTTTCGATTTGTGACAGTAAGTTTTAATTGAAATATGTTAATTTGTTTCAATTATTTGTTAATAGGTTTTATTCGGTACTAATTTTGTTATTAAATTTTGTTATGCAGTTATATTTGATGATGGGTGTGAAGCTTGGAAGATGACTGATGAGACTTATGTGGGTATATTTTATTGTATTATTGATATTTTTTTTAAAAAAATTAAAAACCTATAGCGGCCGCTTTTTGGCGGCCGCAATAGGGACAGCCTACAGCGACCGCCATTAGGCGGCCGCTGTAGTTGATTCCATCGCCGCCTGCAGCGGCCGTTGTAGCCCATTCCAGCTTTGCCTACAGCGTCTGCCAAATGGCGGTTGCTGATAGCAACAGTGACGGGCCAAAAGGGGTCGTCGTTTGACGAATGCTAGGCGGCCGTTATAGACCTTTAGCAACGACTTTTGGCGACTGCTAAAGGTCATGATTGTACTAGTGAATTATATTCTTCAATCGCCTGCCAGATGATAGAGCTTATTCCTTCTATTTTCATTTCTAAAGCAATCCCAATTGTTACGTGGTGATCAACAGTGTCGAAGTTATTAACAATACTATTTATAGGGAACCCCAACCAGTTTTCATGCCAAAAATTGAGAGGATGATCTCGAGACTAGCCATCTTGATTGCATCATGATATCGCCATATGATGCTCTTTGAACAGGCCATATAAAAGAATCAAATAAGTGGAGATTCCCAACTCTAAGTCTCATGATAAATCATCTTTAAAGAAAAGCAAGAGCTCTAGCGTTGTCAGTCAAGAGCTTGCAGAGCTTGCACATAAAGCGGCTTTAACCAGATAGATCCTACCTTCCATGGAAAGGGGTTTTCCTTTACAAGGGATTGATTTCTCTTTAATAGAACCGGCCACTTCATTGAAGTGTTTCGCCTTGGGTTTCTCCCAAAACACCAGGACACCCAAGCACATGAAAGGAAAATTACCTTCCCTGATACCAAGGTAGTTCAAATTAAACATTTTTCGAGCAATAGAGAAGTTCTTACCAACATATATATATTCAATTTCTCTCAGCAGATGCTTTAACCTGAAACCTCCTCATAATGTGATTAAAAATCTCTAGTAGAGCCTTGATAATCCTTCAATCTCCTTGGCAGAGGACTATAATATCGTCTACATAGAGAAGGTGAGATGGTGTTGTGATTCCTCCTGCAACCTGTATTTGTTTCAATTTTCCCTCTTCCACCATATTAGTGATATATCTAATCGAATAGTCTTCAGCGATGCTGAAGATAATGGCTGAGGGGGTCACCCTATCTCACCCCTCTAGAGAAAGTTAAATACCATTCAGGGGAATCGTTTATAAGAATGGAAACTATAGAATGATAGAGAGTGGAACCCAATACCCAATTTGGAGGAACGTAGCTTGGACACATAAAAAAACAGACCAAAGCAAAGAAAAACAAAACAAACAAAAAACATTGCAAACACTCCCTCTCAAACTGGACATACCCAACTTGATTACAAAACAAGACAAAACATAAGAAAATATAAACCGTCATGGCTGCTCCCCCTCAATAAGCTGATGAATGATGTCGCTGAAAAAGATTGTGTCAACCAAGGAACAATGCTCGTATGCATTGCCACAGGTTGTGCTCCACCTGTTCCGCCCCCACTCATGGCTACTAAAGAAAGGATGACCATCGTAGATCTCTCAGACTCTCTTGCTGAGGACGACCTTTGCTTCAAGATACCAGATGAAACGACGACCGACAAACAACCTCAAAACAACCGGGTGAGACGACGTCTGACTTTACAGACCCAAATTGCCGAGATGAAACGGCCTCCGGCTAGTGGACCCAAAAGGACGGGTGAAACGGCGTCCGACTAGTGGACCCAAAAGGTCGGATGATACGGCGCCCAACTTTCCGGATCCAAATTGATGAAAGCAAGGGTCTGAGGAAGAACAGAGACTAGTGAAGAACCTGATAGAGGCAAAGAATTCAATTTGCAGCAGTTTGTGCACAGAAGAGGCGACGTGCGGTGCAATGACAATCAGTTAACTTGACACTCGTGGGCGATGCCTCCACTACTTGACTCGCCTTGCTGAGATAATCCAACCTAGGCATGGTGATGATGGGTTCAACGACATGCATAGATCAGTCGCGGAGGTCCGACAAAGGGTGGATGGAGATGATGCGATGCTGGCAAAGACAACAAGAATCGGGAACGGGTGTTGATGGGTTAACGGTGGAGGAGGGAGGCACTGTGATGGTAGTCGACGTGGAAGTGGATTAGCACATGAGTTGTCACGCAGGAGGTGCCCATCACTGGTCTGGTTGTGTCGCGGTGGTGCGTACCCGAGAGAGTGGGAGAGGGGAGTCGCTCGTTCGCTGATGAAGAGGAGCTGCACTGCTTCGGTGGAGGTGCAGCGTGAGCCCCCTGGGGTGATGCAGGAAGGAGGTGTCGCAAATGAGGGTGGGGCCACGGAGGACGGAGGAGATGGCATGCTTGGTTGATGCGTAGAGGCATGTGCTTGGGTGGTGCGCAAAGAGGAAAAGTGTAACAACCCAAATTTCCATGATACGCTTCCCTTTGAATAATACAGTAGCGTGTGTTGTACGCAACTTCGAGTTCTAACACACACACCACAACCAATCAAACTAACTCTTATGAATAGTAATACCCACTTTTTGAAATTTTAGAAATTTTATTTTTCAAAATGGACTTCATTTTTGGATTCGGAATATCGAAATTAACCTAGGGTGAAATTTTGGTATTTTTTTGAAAACTTTCAATTTTTGATGAATAGTGAAAAAACACTAGTTATAGTTTAAAACCGAATTTTTATTTAAATAATTATTTATTTTATTTAAATTTAATTAAGGTCAAAATAGATACATAATACCTATATAATTTCAATGTAATTCATTGAAATTAGTTTAGAATAATTTTAGATATATAAAAATTTTATTGAACTTTTCACCGTCTTTTACCCACCTCCTAGGAGAATTTGAAAATTCACATAAAACTTAATTTTACCGCTTCTGTGAGTGGAATTTCTAAAATCCGAGAGACACGGTTAATATCATGGAGTAAAATGTGGTTCAATGAGATTAAAATAATTTTGGGTGAATAATAACTTTTTACTTTTATTTACCACGGTTAAAAATAAATAGGGGTAAAAATGATATTAATATTACCCTAACACATGTCCTAATTCTATTGGACAAGTGTATCTCGGCCAAAAACAACCTTAGGAATAAAATATTATCATTTAGGTCCACTTGGATTAGATTAGGAAATTAATTATTATTTAATTCAAAGAAGAGTTAAAAGAGTTAAATTCAAAGTTTAATAACTAAAACATTTTTAATATAGGGTTATACATAAGATAAATTCGATTGTAAATATTCATTAGAAATCTAAAAAGATTTCCTACATAATGGTATTTTATTTATAATTGTTGGACATTAAATAATTTAATTTAGTTATGACACAATGATGATGCAGTAATTACCCAATAAATGAAATATTAAAATAATTGATATTATAAATATCAAAATAAATGTAATTTGAGACTTTTTATGAATTCCACTAATTTTCTAGGTTAATATGACATATTAGGATTGGTTATATAAATTTTGTTCGAAGTAATAATGATGTTATGAAATTATCAAAAACAAAATACCCAATAGTATCAAAATTGACATAAAAGTGTTTTTAAAACAAATATTATATTATTAATTTATATTCTATTCCTAAAAATCTAAGATTCGGCCAAAGGACTTGTATCATGATAGGTGTATCATTAATGGACCACTTGGGGGTCGTTTGGATGTATATAGTAAGTTTATTAACTATATAATATAAAAATACAAAGTGACATGGTAAATGTCAAACTAATTAACTAAGAGTTAAAACTAAAAGATAAGGTTAATTTAATGACACAAACCTGTCTAAAACCTATTGGTTGAGTGGTTTTAGACTCATCCTCGCCTTAACCTTTAAATAATTCACTTTGAGCCATTAGAAACCGAATATGAATTTATTATAAAATAATATTTCTAGCTTTTTCAAAGGTGCTTCTCACCCCTCTTATAAAAGCGCACTTCCCATTCTCACTAATTCACACATTCAAAGTCTTTTGGCTCGGAAAACCCATGCCCAAATACTCTCTCAACTTCTCCCACTTCAACCTAGAGGCCTTAGTTTGATCTATAAACCAACCTAAGGAGCCCTTTTGATCAAATCAAAAGGAAGAACCCGAAGAATAGGTAATGTTTTCACCACCCTCTTTCAAGTTCCTTTCTTCTTCAACTTCTTCTTTCTTTGTTATTCCAATTCTAAAATAATAACTCCAGTATCTTATATATACTGTGATGTTATTATAAATATGGTACAACCATATTCAGTATTCTATCCATCCTTTGAATGACATGTCACCATACGTGCGTACGTATGGCTTACCGTCTCCACGTCGTGGTGTAATTGTTATTCAATAAATTATTATTTGGATGGGTAGAATAATGATGTGTAATTAATAGAAATAATAAATATAACATGATAATGATTCTGTATATATGATATACCATCCAATTATATATTATTTTAATATCAAAAGAATGATATCGTCGCTCGTGCGTACGTACGGACTACCGTCTCCACGAACGCGATGAGATTCATTCTTCGTCGTATTCATTCAAGACTAATTCTCATTTAATGATTAAAAATAATGTTTAAGGACTTGATATTATTCTGGATATGAATAAGATACAACCTATCCATAACAAACACGGCTTACGTAACAAAACATATAAAAGAAAACGAGTAAGTTAACACCCGAAACAACGATAATAGTAAGATATTATCAACAAATCAATGTTAAAAGATCATATATGATATCATATTAATGTATATGATTCTTGTATAATTTAATAACAATTATTTGACCATTATACAGGAGGTTAAGCTACCCTCAACCAAGGAAAAGTACAAGCTAAGGTTTTATTTCACAATCTTTTCATTATCCGAGGTTGTTTATACGTAATTATCTACTAGGACCTCTTTATCATCCACATCCATGTTTCTTAAAAATGTATTTAAAATAATTCTTAATATTTTAAAAATTATGGGATAAAGTCATTTATACCCTTGTTGACTTTTTATAAGAAGTTAATAATGGAATCTTTCTGTCGTTTTCCAAATAAGGTCATTTTTAACCTTTTCGACAGAATTAAGGTAAGAATGTCCTTTTTAACTTATACGGCGGGTGCGGCTATTTTCCGCCGTTATAAAATCGTCGAAGCTTCCCTTACAAGCTTATAAGAAAATTTTTCAAAGTAAATGTTTTATTTTATAATTATGTGACTTTCAAATGATTTCAAAAAAAGAGATATTTCTCTCAAATAGTTTTGATTTCATCTATGTCAACATCCTTTGATGGATTTTAAGCTTATTTAAAGTTGATTTATTGTGATACAAAACTTCCATATTGTATTAAAGGTTTTGTGATATGTTTGACTGTGGATGTGTTATTTTTATACCATTCATGGTTTATAGAAAAAGTATTGACATTTCGTATGCTAGTTTTAATACGAATATTTATGTTATGTTTAAACCTGTTCATATGAAGAATGCATTGGACTTAATAAGTGACAGGTGGAGCCCACTATAGCTCCTCGATGCATCGGTGGGTCTCATGAGACAAACTAGTGTCCTGGCACAAGACCTTGACAAAATCTTATTTGTAGTTTTGGCACGAGGCATTGGCTATGTGGTTATGATAGTCTGGCATTATGCATTCCATCATTATGAAAGTGGTTATTGATATTGCATGTGATTATTCGACTAGTAGAATATCCATGTGAATAAGTAAATGGCATTATTTCATTTTATTTCTGTCATCTTATGATGAAGTTCAAGTTTAAAAGGCTTTTGTTTTAGTTGTACATTGGCTTAAATGTTTATGCTTATTTATAAAAGTTTCCGCTATATTGTTATCCTTACTGAGCATCTGAGCTAACCCCTTTCTATGTTTTATTTTTCCCAGGATGTGAAGAAGTATTTTATGAATGACCTGCAGAGATAGTATGAGGGGATATGAGTGTGGATTATGGAGACTATATTGTTGTAGTTTTCATTTTACGATGTAATGTAAACTTTATGAATGTATCTAATGATTTCAAGGCTACTAAACTAATCGGTCTTTCGAGATTTGATCTTTCTTGTGATAATGTCAATATTATGTAATAATGCACCGACTCTGGGTATTTGGGGTCGGGGCGTTACAGTTGGTATCAGAGCAAGTTTAGTACAAACCTTGGAAGCTAGATTTAGATAAACTCTGATTAGAGCACATAGATCTAAGATGGACTTTGATGATTAGTATAGAAAAACTTCCTAAAATTTTGGTATTGTAGAGATTTTGTAAGTTTTCCGAGCAATACATCCCTGTCTAGATTCAAGCAGGTAGAGGCGGCTCTGGCACAGATGTACCTAGGGGTAAAACCCGAAAACACCGCTTTGAGCTAGACTCGAACGGGAACTGGTGCATGACAACGGGCATTGCTGCACTCTTGTTTGCGACACTACCGGGGGATATGCTTAGGATAATTCTCAATTTCTTTACAAACCATTATGAAGGGTTTATGAGTAATACTTTCTCAAAAAAACATTTTTATGATTATGAATTATATCGATAAATAGTTCAATTTATGTTAAGTGTTTTACAAGTATGGAATTATGTATTTTGATTCATAAACTGATCTAGTTTATAGCATTGTTTAGAAATAGCGTCTAGTGGAAGAAATGGAAACCGTATCAATGCACGCACTCCATGTAGGGATTGCCCTCCTGCTCAAGATAATTATAGTGGAGCTGGTGATGAAACCGGTGCTGATCAGCAAATTACCATACTGGGACAACTCACTCAGGTTATGAATAATAACCTTACCCGTATGGAGCACCCTGATCCACAGCGTGGAGGATCAATGTTAAATCGCTTAATGAGGCAGCAACCACCAACATTCAATGGGAGTAAAAATCCATTAGTAGCTGAGAAATGGATATGTTCCTTAAAGAAAATATTTCAGGCTTTGGGGAGTAGTGAAAGAGAAAAAGTAGTCATGGCAGTTTATCGCCTCACTGGAGATGTTGATCAATGGTGGTCATTGATTCAAAACACAAAGGAAGATGATGAAGTATCAAATATGGAACGGAGGGAGTTCAAAGAGCTTTTCTTAGAAAAATACTTTCCTCGTGACCATCGAGCAGATATTGAAAGGCAATTTCTGAGTCTGAGACAAAAGGAGGATGAGAATGTTGCAAAGTATGAGGCTAACTTTACAAGGTTAGCAAGGTATGCTGGAGATTATATACGTAACCCAAGAAGTAAGATTGATCGTTTTTTTGATGGGTTAAAACCATTTCTTCATCGAGCATTAGTGTCACAATCCTTCTCGTCGTACGAAGATATTGTCTCATGTGATATCAAGACAGAAAAAAAATTCTCTAAGTCTTATGACTTTAAAGCAAAGCAAGAGAAGAAGAGATCTGTTGATCACTCTGGGAATGGAAATAAGGGGAAGAAGGGAAAAGTTGAATATCCATCCTGCAGTAAATGTGGGAAGAAACACTCTGGTACTTGCTTGAAGGGAATGGGAGTATGTTACAAGTGTGGTGAAAAAGGTCACCAAGCTCGTGATTGCAATGGGAAGAAAGAAGCTACTGATGTTCAATGCTACAACTACAGAGAGATGGGACATTATGCAAATGAATGTCCTAAGCGTCAGGGGAACTTATCTCAGAAAAGGTCAAGGGATCAAGGCCAAGCTTATGCTATCACTACTGCTGAGGTAGAAGCTCCGAAAAACGTGGTGGCAGGTAATTTAATGGTTTCCTCAAGTTTAGCAAATGCATTATTTGATTCTGGATCATCGCATTGTTTCATATCTTCCCAGTTTGCTAAGAAAATTAGATATTTCCAATTTGATTTAACAAGGGAGTTGTCAGTTAAAACTCCTAAGGGAAGTATCATTGCAACAAAGTTTTGTGAATCAGTCCCCATTATAGCACATAAATGTTCTTTATCCGCTGATCTAATCGCCATACCTATGATTGAGTTGATATAATCCTCGATATGGATTGGCTTTTGGACCATGATGCGAAGATTTATTGTAAGAAAAGGGGGTTACGATTTTTGATGAGGATGATAAGGAACACCTTATCTTTAGAGCAGAATCGTAACCACCTAATTCTTATCTAGATCCACCCCCAGTAGCTCAACTAAATTCAATTATTGGAGAGGAAGAGAATGAAATGACTGTGGGTGAGGAAATGAATGTTCAAATATAGGATGTACCTATGGTGAAAGAATATATAGATGTGTTTCTGGAAGATTTATCTGGACATCCTCTAGAACGAGAAGTTGAGTTTTCCATTGATTTAATTCCTGGATCAAGGCCTATATCGAAGACCCCTTATAGAATGGCCACTGTGGAATTAGTTGAACTAAAGAAAAAACTAGAGGAATTGAGTAATAAGGTATTTATTCGCCCTAGTGTTTCTCCATGGGGAGCCCCTGTTCTTTTTTTTAAAAAGAATGATGGATCTATGAGGTTATGTATCGACTACAGGGAGATCAATGCTATAACAATAAAGAACAAGTATCCCCTACCACGCATTGATGATTTATTTGACCAACTGCATGGAGCTCAATACTTTTCAAAGATTGACCTTCGGCCTGGATACCATCAGTTGTGTGTGAAGAAGGAAGACATTCTGAAGACAGCATTTCGAACCAGGTACGGGCATTACGAGTTTACAGTAATGCCTTTTGGGCTGACTAATGCGCCCTCTGTATTCATGGGTCTAATGAATAGTTTTTAAGGAATATCTAGATGAATTTATGGTGGTATTTATTGATGATATTTTGGTATACTCCAAAAGCTACGAAGATCATGAAAATCACTTGCGCATTATCCTGAAGACTCTGAGAAGACATGAATTATATGGAAAGTTTAGTAAGTGTGAATTCTGGTTTCAGGAGATTTCTTTTCTTGGTCATATTGTCTCTAAAGATGAAATCTCTGTTGATCCTTCTAAGACCAAGGCAATCCAAAAATGGTCTGCACCGACGAGTATAACTAAGGTACGCAGTTTTATTGGTTTAGCAGGTTATTATCGGCGTTTCGTCCAGAATTTTGCCCGGTTAGCTAACCCATTAACAAAGCTCACACGTAAAGGGGTTAAATTTGTTTGGACAAAAGAGTGTGAAGAATGTTTTGAAGAACTGAAGAGAAGATTAGTCAATGCTCCTATATTGACTCTACCATCGGGGAATGATGGGTTCGTTATTTATAGTGATTCATCAATGAGAGGACTTGGTTGTGTCCTTATGCAGAATGATAGGGTTATTGTCTATGCATCACGACAGCTAAAAATTCATGAGCAAAACTACCCTACTCATGATCTTGAGTTAGTTGTTGTAATCTTTGCTTTGAAGATATGGAGACATTATCTCTATGGTGAAAAATGTGAGATTTATACTGATCAACATGTGAAAGCTGGAAGGCAACAGCCTGGAGCAGTCATGCAACCTCTTCCCATACCGGAGTGGAAATGGGACAATGTTACGATAGACTTTGTCATGGGGCCACCAAAGACTCCTAGAAGGAACGATGCAATATGGGTTATTGTTGATTGTTTTACCAAGTCAGCACACTTTCTTGAAATAAGAGAAGATCTACCACTGAAACGTCTAGCAAGACTATATATTAATGAAGTTGTGAGACTTCATGGAGTACCCCTATCGATTGTTTCTGATCGTGATCCCCGTTTTACTTCAAGATTCTGGAAAAGTCTTCAGAAATCCCTGGATACTGAACTTCATTTGAGCACTGTCTACCACCCTCAAACAGATGGACAATCAGAACGGACTATTCAAACCTTAGAAGACATGTTGAGATCCTGCTCACTTGACTTTCAGGATATGTGGGATCAATATTTACCTCTGGTAGAATTTTCCTATAACAATATCTTTCATTCGAGTATTCAAATGGCACCATATGAAGCATTATACGAAAAGAGATGTCACACACCAACCTGTTGGGATGACGTTGGTGAAAGAAAACTTGTAGGCCCAGAACTGGTGGAGGAAACGATGGAAAAGGTTAAGGTAATCCAAAACCACATCAAAGCAGCTCAAAGTAGGCAGAAGAGCTATGCTGACAACCAAAGGAAGGATTTGGAATTTCAGGTAGGAGATCGTGTTTTCCTGGAGGTATCTCCATGGAAGGGAGTTATACGTTTCGGTAAGAATGGTAAATTGAGTCCTAAGTACATCAGACCTTTCAAAATTCTAGAACGAATTGGGGTTGTAGTTTACCGTTTGGAAATGCCGCCAAGTCTCACCAAAGTTCACGATGTGTTCCACGTATCACTGTTGAGGAAATACATGTCTGATCCAACACATGTACTCACCTATGAGGAATTAGAACTGGAACCCAATCTGTCTTATTGCGAAGAACCCGTCAGGATTCTTGATACGAGAGAACAACTACTGAGAAACCGGACAACTCGTCTGGTAAAAGTTTTGTGGAGAAACCATAAGATGGAAGAGGCAACGTGAGAACCTGAGGAACTTATGATGAAGAACCACCCGATTCTTTTCATGCAGTAGTACTCTAGAAATTTCGAGGACGAAATTATTTAAAGGAGAGGAGAATGTAACACCCCAAACTTCCACGGTACGTTTCCCTTTGAATAATACAGTAGCGTGTGTTGTACGCAACTTCGAGTTCTAACACACACACCACAACCAATCAAACTAGCCGTTATAAATAGTAATACACACTTTTTGAAATTTTATAAATTTTATCTTTCAAAATGGACTTCATTTTTTGATTTAGAATATCGAAATTACACTAGGGTGAAATTTTGGTATTTTTCTGAAAACTTTCAATTTTTGATGAATAGTGAAAAAACACTGAGTTATAGTTTAAAACCGAATTTTTATTTAAATAATTATTTATTTTATTTAAATTTAATTAAGGTCAAAATAGATACATAATACCTATATAATTTCAATGTAATTCATTGGAGTTAGTTTAGAATAATTTTAGATATATAAAAATTTTATTGAACTTTTCACCGTCTTTTACCCACCTCCTAGGAGAATTTGAAAATTCACATAAAACTTAATTTTACCGCTTCTGTGAGTGGAATTTCTAAAATCTGAGAGACACAGTTAATATCATGGAGTAAAATGCGGTTCAATGAGATGAAAATAATTATTGGTGAATAGTAACTTTTTACTTTTATTTACCACGGTTAAAAATAAATAGGGGTAAAAATGATATTAATATTACCCTAACACATGTCCTAATTCTATTGGACAAGTGTATCTCGACCAAAAACAACCTTAGGAATAAAATATTATCATTTAGGTCCACTTGGATTAGATTAGGACATTAATTATTATTTAATTCAAAGAAGAGTTAAAAGAGTTAAATTCAAAGTTTAATAACTAAAACATTTTTAATATAGGGTTATACATAAGATAAATTCGATTGTAAATATTCATTAGAAAGCTAAAAAGATTTCCTACATAATGGTATTTTATTTATAATTGTTAGACATTAAATAATTTAATTTATTTATGACACAATGGTGATGTAGTAATTACCCAATTAATGAAATATTAAAATAATTGATATTATAAATATCAAAATAAATGTAATTTGATACTTTTTATGAATTCAACTAATTTTCTAGGTTAATATGACATATTAGGATTGGTTATATGAATTTTTTTCGAAGTAATAATGCTATTATGAAATTATCAAAAACAAAATACCCAATAGTGTCAAAATTGACATAAGAGTTTTTAAAACAAATATTATATTATTAATTTATATTTTATTCCTAAAAATCTAAGGTTCAGCCAAAGGACTTGTATCATGATAGGTGTATCATTAATGGACCACTTGGGGGTCGCTTGGATGTATATAGTAAGTTTATTAACTATATAATATAAAAAAACAAAGTGACATGGTAAATGTCAAACTAATTAACTAAGAGTTAAAACTAAAAGATAAGGTTAATTTAGTGACCCAAACCTGTCTAAAAGCTATTGGTTGAGTGGTTTTAGACACATCCCCACCTTAACCTTTAAATAATCCACTTTGGAGCCATTAGAAACCGAATATGAATTTATTATAAAATAATATTTCTAGTTTTTCCAAAGGTGTCCCTCACCCCTCTTATAAAAGGGCACTCCCCCTTCTCATTAATTCACACATCCAAAGTCTTTTGGCTCGGCCAACCTCTGCCCAAATACTCTCTCAACTTCCCTCACTTCAACCTAGAGACCTTAGTTTGATCAGAAATCCAACCAAAGGAGCCCTTTTGATCAAATCAAAAGGAAGAACCCGAAGAAAATGTGATATTTTCATCACCCTCTTTCAAGTTCCTTTCTTCTTCAACTTCTTCTTTCTTTGTTATTCCCATTCTAAAATAATAATTCTAGTATCTTATATATACTGTGATGTTATTATAAATATGGTACAACCATATTCAGTATTCTATCCATCCTTTGAATGACATGTCACCATACGTGCGTACGAACGGCTTACCGTCTCCACGTCGTGGTGTAATTGTTATTCAATAAATTATTTTTTGGATGGATATAATAATGATGTGTAATTCATGGAAATAATAAATATAACATGATAATAATTCTGTATATATGATATACCATCCAATTATATATTATTTTAATATCAAAAAAATGATATTGTCGCTCGTGCGTACGTACGGACTACCGTCTCCACGAACGCGATTAGATTCATTCCCCATCGTATCTATTCAAGACTAATTCTCATTTAATGATTAAAAATAATGTTTAGGGACTTGATATCATTCTGGATATGAATAAGATACAACATATCCATAACCAACACGGCTTACGTAACAAAACATATAAAAAAACGAGTAAGTTAACACCCGAAACAACGATAATACTAAGATATTATCAACAAATCAATGTTAAAAGATCATAAATGATATCATATTAATGTATATGATTTTTATATAATTTAATAACAATTATTTCACCATTATACAGGAGGTTAACCAACCCACAACCAAGGAAAAGTACGAGGTAAGGGTTTATTTTACAATCTCTTCATTATCCGAGGTTGTTTATATGTAATTATCTATTGGGACCTCTTTATCATCTACATCCATGTTTCTTAAAAATGTATTTAAAATCATTCTTAATATTTTAAAGATTATGGGATAGTCATTTATACCCTTGTTAACTTTTTATAAGAAGTTTATAATGGAATCTTTCTGTCGTTTTCCAAACAATGACTTTTTTAACCTTTTCGACAGAATTAAGGTAAGAATGTCTTTTTTAACTTATACGGCGGGTGCGGCTATTTTTCGCCGTTATAAAATCGTCGAACCTTCCCTTACAAGCTTATAAGAAAATTTTTCAAAGTAAATGTTTTATTTTATAATTATGTGACTTTCAAATTATTTCAAAAAAAGAGATATTTCTCTCAAATAGTTTTGATTTCATCTATGTCAACATCATTTGATGGATTTTAAGCTTATTTGAAGTTGATTTATTTTGATACAAAACTTCCATATTGTATTGAAGGTTTTGTGATATCTTTGACTGTGGATGTGTTATTTTTATACCATTCATGGTTTATGGAGAAGGTATTAACATTTTGTATGCTAATTTTAATACGAATATTTATGTTATGTTTAAACCTGTTCATATGAGGTATGCATTGGACTTAATAAGTGACGGGTGGAACCCGCTATAGCTCCTCGATGCATCGGTAGGTCTCATGAGACAAACTAGTGTCTTGGCACAAGGCCTTGAAAAAAATCTTCTTTGTAGTCTTGGCACGAGGCATTGGCTATGTGGTTATGATAGTCTGGCATTATGCATTCCATCGTTATGAAAGTGGTTATTGATATTGCATGTGATTATTCGACTAGTAGAATATCCATGTGAATAAGTAAATGACATTATTTCATTTTATTTCTGTCATATTATGATAAAATTTAAGTTTAAAAGGATTTTGTTTTAGTTGTACATTGCCTTAAATGTTTATGCTTATTTATGAAAGTTTCCGCTATATTGTTATCCTTGCTGAGCATCTGAGCTCACCCCTTTCTATGTTTTATTTTTCCCAGGATGTGAAGAAGTATTTTAAGAATGACCTGCAAGGATAGTATGAGGGGATATGAGTGGGGACTATGGAGACTATGTTGTTGTAGTTTTCATTTTATTATGTAATGTAAAATTTATGAATGTATCTAGTGATTCCAATGCTACTAAACTAATCGGTCTTTCGAGATTTGATCTTTCTTGTGATCATGCCAATGTTATGTAATAATGCACCGACTCTGGGTATCTGGGGTCGGGGCGTTACAAAAAGGGAGTCGGTCGGGGTTACTGCAAGGGTTTTTGGGAGGTGCAGCGCCGACCTAAGTGAAGATAGAAGAGGGTGATGAGCGAGAAGGAGGGACGTACGAAAGGAAGGCGGCGAGGAGGTGGCCGCACGGAGGGGTCCGACGGGACTGGTCGAGGAGGAGAGTCAGCGTGAGGAGGTGGCTGCTCGGCGCCGGGTAGGGGTGACATGCAGAGAGCGTCGCAGGGAGGGATGCGTGCGGGCCGGCGGTAGTCTTTAGACAAAATCGTGTTGTACGCATCTAGAGCGCAACAAGGAGGTGCGGCGGGAGATGGCAGTGGGTGGCGGTGCTGCGACAGTGGCCAAGGGCCCGAGGCTGTCGGCCCCAACGGGGAAAATACGCAAGTTTCCTCCTAGAAAAAAGAGACAAGAGAGAGAGTTAGGGTTAGATAACCTGCTCTGATACCATGTAGAATGATATAGATAGTGGAACCCAATATCGAAGATGCCTCTCTAAGGGAGACCTTGGGGTTATTTTATAAAGAATAATAAAGGTGAAAAAAACACCGAAGTACGATGTGGGGCACAAACTCTAATAGAAACTTTTGTATAGGAGAAAAATAATTTCAACAATCTTTTAAAGGTTTATGTTACAGCGAGGGGGGATCTGAGCCCTTGGGAGGGTCTATACAAGGAGGCACAAGGGGTCCCCACAGGCAGTTAGCCAAGGAGTCGGAAGGTCCCCATAGGAAAGGCTGAGAAAACCCAACTTGTGGTCTCAGCATTCTGTTTGAGTGGAGCTCTTTTAGAGTGGTGGTGGTCCCAGCAATTTGTTAGGAGCTGTTTGATTGTGTTATACAACTATAAAAGATTCCCTGGATATTCCCTTGTACAGTACAGATGAAGCAGTTAGGGAGGGGGGGATACTTTTTACATCAACCTGGGGGCTTGGAACGGGATGGGGTTTGGCTCAAATGTGGGATTCTACTGTTGTAAGTTTCCTATTTTACTCACTGTATCCTCCCCCATTACTCTCTTTAATACATTGAAGCGCACCCTTCAAGCTAAGTTCTTATCAAACTGGTCTGACATGCCGCTTCACCCCCCCCCCCCCCCCGCTATCGAAAACCCACCAACAAGCTCGTCAGGATGGCCTCGACCAACGGGTGAGGATCCTGGAAACCACTCTCACAAATGTGGAATCGACATTAGCAGCAACCCACATAGAGCAGGTCGAGTTCCGAAAATCTTTGGCGTCCGAATTGGCGGACCTCTGCCACCTCATCACTTTCATGGCTTGTCAGTCGGAGAAAACGTCATTTCTCACTGATGACCACTCATCCTCTCCCTCCAATATTTTCTCATGCCACGCCGTCCCTTTCGATGTTGCGAGCACATCCACTTTGGAGCCTGCAGTTGTTGTCCAACCCAATGTGGTTTTCCAGAACCCTGCCCCAGCATCCACCCGGCTCGAATTACCATAGTTTGATGGGCTGGATCCTCAGGGGTGGATCGCCCACGCGGAACTTTGTTTTAGCTCCACAACACACCAGATGACGCCATGGTTCCCCTCGCCCACATCAGTATGGCTGACACCGCAATCCACTGGTATACCATTGTCCAAGAGATTCATCCTTCAATGACCTGGTCAATTCTGAAGGCTGAACTTTTGGATCGTTTTAGTGGTCTGGAAATACAAAATCCATACGAAGAATTAGTCGCCCACCTGTTGCGGAATCGTCGGGAGACACAATGACAGAAAATGAGAAAACGAAAGAAAGGAAAAACAACAATGAACACGGTGATTTACGTGGTTCGGGAAAAATCCCTACGTCCACGGGAGAGGCAGAATTTCACTATGATTCGGGAGCACAAAATTACAGACGATTTCCAATCAGAAACCCTAGCCCGAAAATAGGCTACATATGAAGAAGACGGTCCACCGTTCTGAATAGTAGTCCGCGTTGCAATAGTGATTGGCGGCTCACTTTGTCAAAAGTGCTACAGTGTCTGCCGGCTGGAAGTCAAAAGCGCTACAGTACTGTTGACCCCGAAGTTTGCACCGCTATAGTACCTTTCGGTGTCGGTCGGTCGACCCGCGACAGTTGCGGCCCACAAGCATTCGGCCCAACCGGATCGGGCAACACCAATCCAACACCACCGCCAGCACACTTCAGTGCACGATTACGTGGAAGAGTTTGAGTACTTGGCCTCTTTGATTCCCCAACAACCCGAGCAACAATACATCAGCTACTTTCTGCATGGCCTCCAGGATGAAATTCGTGATTATGTTAGAATCCATAACCCGAAAACCCGTTTTCATGTTATGCGTCTTGCTCATCACGTCGAACTCGCAGTGAAACGTGTTGTCATTCACCATGTTTGCAGTTCAAACTGGCACCCCTAGTCTACTCGGGAGGGGTCTGGGGGGCTTTCCCCGCAACGACCTAGCTCATACTCCCCCACCTAACAGCCTCCACGTCCTGGGCGTCGCGCCCCCACTGGGGTTTCCTTGCCCTTGACCCGTCCCAACCCCTTTCCTCGGCTGGTAGAGGAGTTCGACATCTATCTCCTCATGAATGGAAGGACTGCAGAAAGAAGGTGTAATGGCCCGGACCTCTCTCGTCCATTCCTTTGTGAAAATCTGGTGTTTGAGGTGTTCTGAGAGGTCAAGGTGACTTATCCCCAACACTTTGCCAAATTTCCAATTCGGTGAACAGTTCCAACGGTAGACCGTTGTGAACATTTCCAACGGTAACCTTATGTGAACAGTGCAACAGTAACTTTATGTGAACAGTGTCATCGGTGGCCTTAGGTAAACAGTGACATGGTGACCTTAGGTAAACAGTGCAATGGTGACCTTAGGTGAATAGTTTCATCGATAGCCGTAGGTGAACAGTGTCATCAGTAGCCTTAGGTGAACAGTGCAATAGTGACCTTATGTGAACAGTGTCATCGATAGCCTTATGTGAACAGTGCAACGGTGAGGTTCCAACGGTGACCTCTTTTCTTTGCCAAATTTTGAGTTCATGAACAATGTTTTCAGAACAGTGAGGTTCCAACGGTGACCTCTTTACTTGGCCAAATTTTGAGTTCAGGAACAATGTTTCTAGAACGGTAAGGTTCCAACAGTAACCTCCTTTACCAAATTTTGAGTTCATGAACAGTGTTTTCAGAACGGTGAGATCCAACGGTGACCTCTTTCCTTTGCCAAATTTTGAGTTCATTAACAGTGTTTTCAGAACGGTGAGGTTTCAACGATGACCTCTTTCCTTTGCCAAATTTTGAGTTCATTAACAATGTTTCCAGAACGGTGAGGTTCCAACGGTGACCTCTTTCCTTTGCCAAATTTTGAGTTCATGAACAGTGTTTCTAGAACGGTGAGGTTTCAATGGTGACCTCTTTCTTTTTGCCAAATTTTGAGTTCAAGAACAGTGTTTCCAAAACGGTGAGGTTCCAACGGTGACCTCTTTCCTTTCCCAAATTTTGAGTTTATGAGCAGTGTTTCCAGAACGGTGAGGTTCCAACGGTGACCACTTTGCCAAATTTTGAGTTCATGAATACTGTTTCCAGAACAGTGAGGTTCCAACGGTGACCACTTTCCTTTGCCAAATATTCAGTTCATGAACAGTGTTTCTAGAACAGTGAGGTTCCAGCGGTGACCTCTTTCCTTTTCTAAATTTTGAGTTCATGAACAGTGTTTCCAGAACGTTGACCTCTTTCCTATGAAAAATTTTGAGTTCATGAACAGTGTTTCCAAAACGGTGAAGTTCCAACGGTGACCTCTTTTCTTTTCCAAATTTTGAGTTCAAGAACAGTGTTTCCAGAACGGTGAGATTTCAACCGTGACCTCTTTCCATTGCCAAATTTTTAGTTCAGGAACAGTATTTCCAGAACGATGAGGTTCCAACGGTGACCTCTTTCCTTTGTCGAATTTTGAGTTCATGAACAGTATTTCCAAAACGGTGAGGTTCCAACGGTGACCTCTTTCCTTTGCCGAATTTTGAGTTCATGAACAGTATTTCCAAAACGGTGAGATTCTTGAACAGTGTTTTTCCTTTTCCAAATTTCGAGTTCATGAACAGTGTTTTCAGCTTTTTACAGTTTCGCCCCTTTAATGTTTCCTTTGACGTAAAATGCATTTAAAGCCCTGTTTTAAGGACTCTAAGGTCGATTCAAATGTCATAACTCCTATATTAATTTCCCTAAGGCTCAGGATGCTTTTACTTGGTCAAACCGCGTGGGTAAATGCGATCCGCTTTTAATGGAAAATCCAGTGTATCTTAAACCACTGCTCCGTTAAATCTTCTAACGGGACGATATATCTTACGCCCTAGTTCTTCCTCCTTGTTCTCGGCTGTGAGATGCTCGAACCTTTCATTCCATCCTGTAGGAGTTGCTCAATCAAACTTTCCTCCTTGGATTGGTTTCACTCTGTTTTGATCCAACCAAGCAGTATCGATCAATCTTCGATATAAGGTATGATCTATCATCATTCTTTTGGGTTTATCTCCTTCTGTTTCTCCTTTCCCTTTTTATTGAATGTTATCTCCATGTTCCTAATGGGATTTTCTTGGGTGTTGACTGGTGTAGTGGTGTCACTGCATCCCGGGTGGATACAGTTGTCACGGGGGGAGGAGATCGTAACCCGTTGTGTGGCTCGTTCTCGTATAAAGAACGTCAAGAACTGTTTGAGGTAAGGGATTTGTTGCTTCTGTTTTCTTTTACGTGCAACTGTATAGTTAGCATGTTTTATCCCACCAGATCACAATGGAATTGACATAATAAATATTTGAATCGGATAAATAAATTAATATCGATTGTATGTTATTGCCTCTTGTTTTGCTAGATAGTGTGATATATATGCTTGTTTTTTTTAGCTTTTCGTTCTTGATGGAAATTGGTAAAGAACGTAAAGCCGAATTTAATCGATAATTGTTTGGCTAAAGATAAAAAGGTATGTAAATGAATCTGGTTCTTCTTGTTGTAATTTGATGTTAATCAAATTGGTGCAATAAGCATGTTTAATTATTTATGATAGCTTACTGGTTAGGTTTTCCGAATTTGGAACCTAAGAAATATAAATCAGTTAATCCAAGATGGAATAAAGAACTAGTTGTTTGATAAAAGATAATTCCTTTTAGGGTTCTGAGTTACCCTCTTGCTTGTTTAAGGGCCAAGAGCTCAATTGATATGATGGTTATTTTCCTGCTGCTTGTGTTCTGATGTGAGCCTGGATGGTTGTTGTGATATGTGGGGGCAAGGAGACCTACTGATTGTGGCAGCAGTTGATGCCTAGAGTGGCGAGATGAATCGGCTTATGCATATGGGTGTCGAGAGGACACCAGGGATGATGAAATGGGTTGGATGTGAATGTTTGGATTCTTGCTGATTCTTATTGGTTGTTTATCTGCTTTACTTTCCCCACTCCTCAAGGCAGCTAGTCTTTCTTACCCTTCTTCCGAAAGGGGCGAAGACACGCGGGGTATGCCACGTGCTTTCCGTATTTAGCTTCTCAAGGGAGGATCGGTCTATGCTCTTGCTATAGGTGGCAAGGACTCGACGGGTAGTTCATCTACTCACCGTGTTGAGCCCCTTGTGTTTAGTAACTTGGAATGTTTTTCTAGAATGTCTGGGAATATGGGAAGGTAATGCTGTAAATAAATAATTGAATAAATGATGTTAATCCATGGGGTTGGAGCTTGCTAGGGCGCAATGTTGAGGTTGTAATTTGAAGAAACAGTGGACTTTGGTTGTGATGCTAATGAAATATACTGTGGAAATTTTAATGGTTAATTAATGTTTAAAGAATTAATTAACGTAAAGTGAAACTAATAAAAAGGAAATGAATTAATGTAATAAAGCTCTTTAAATGGTTGTTTGCTTATAGGATATCTAGTCTTAGAAGTGGCATCCAGGAGTCCAAGAGGCGTTAGCTGCAGTTGAGTCTAAGACAAGGTTATGCTCATATACGCTACTCCACCCCATCAGTAAGGGCAACTGACACCCTGAGTATTCTGAGCCCTGGGGGGTGTTTTCCCCAACATTCTAGTGTAAGGATAGATGGCTGACTACCCCCTTTGGCCCTGCTCTCTTCTCTTGGTAGTCACTTGTTCTGATAGGCACAGTGGTTAGTTTTCCCCATAAATGTGTGTAGAGGGTTGTAATGGCTTGTGGTTATTCACACACATATATTCTGAATATAGTTTCCTATGGACTATTATAGGTGTAACGTTTATAGGTTATGATAGCTTGAGGATCCTTACTCGGTGTATGGGCAATAATGGCTTGAGGTTTAATACCCGACGCATGATACACGTTATGCGAGCTGTGGTGGCTCCCAGAAACTACCTGGTTACTTTGCTTACATGGACGTGGTGGTTTTGTTGCACGAGGTGCATGTTGTGGTGCTTCGCCCAGGTGTCTGCGGGCAAGCCTTTTTGGAGAGAGATGCTTAGGACGTGCGATGTTAGGGCAAAGCAGCAAACCAGTGAGGAAGTAGTAGCGGGGTACCCTTGATATTCTTTATTATATTATATACTCTTATATGCATTACTTGGTGAGAGTAGTCATGGTGAGGCTGGGAACTTGGTATACTTGTTTAGGTGACGAGTTAGTTTAACTTGTTGTTCACGGCGCTTTAGCATGCTTTCTATACTTTTGCATGAGAGGCTTCGGGGAGGATCCTACTGAGTATACTGTTATACTCACCCTATGTCTATATAAACTGTTTTTCAGGTCACTTGGAGCAGGTTGGAGATCAAGCTGGTTTCTACTAGCTTGGGGTTGCAGGAGCTGTTCGGGCTTGTGGTTGTTGTTGTTCTTACTTTCTTTTGGGTATTTGCAGTTTTACCCTTTCAGTTGTAGTAGTTTTGCATGACATTACATATGTGTACTTGAGATTTCTTTTATATTGCAGTCTGAGTTGGAGTTGGTTGGTGTCTGTCTTATCTCTCTCTTTCGCATGTGTTCACTTAGAGGGTAATGTCTCCCATCTGTGTGTTTACTATACCCTCGGTGCTAATCGCCAACCCGAGGCCTACTGGAGACGGGACTCAGAGGTCATTATCTCCCTTCTCACATTGCCGACCCGGGAGGGGTACACTTTGTGGGGAGAGGGGCGTGACAGAAGGTCCTTTTTTCAAATGTGGGAAGACATTTAACCCCATGCACAAATGTGAAGATGCTAAAATCTGGGTGATCCTGTAGGGCGATGATGAGCAACACCCACCGAACAACATCCCTGCACCTCTATAGCCCCTGGACCCCCAGGCAGATCCCCTTGTCGATGCTGCTAAATGCCTCGTGCTAGACTTCTATACAGCTACTACTATTTCTCCCCACCAAGGCACTGAACCTATTTCGCCTACGAAGGTGAAGGGCCAACTCGGCGGCATTCCTTTATTGGTTCTCTTAAAGTGTGGAGCCACACACAATTTCATTTCCCCCGACCTCACTACACTCCTCACCCTCCCTTTCCAAACCACTATAAAACAGCCCATCAAACTATTTCTCTACAACAGGCCTTTGTCACCACCTTCAGTTGGAGGTGGGCTCATATCATTTCACCTGTGACGCTCATGTTTTGGATATCGGGGGGGTTGCACCTCATTCTAGGCATTGCATGGCTTTGGATGCTCAGCGACGTCCAAACCAATTTTCAAACAATGACAAAGAAATTTACAGCAAGACAGCAACTCCACATCCTCAATGGAGCACGCACCACCTCCAACCTGTTGTCCTCCCTGCATGCCTTGACCACCCACGGTCAACCCACTGCCTACCACTTGAGCCTACCGCCTAGAACCAATGAGGCTTCAACTGTTCCGCTGCACCCGCAACAGTACACTCATTTACAGAAGCTGCTTGGGTCCTTTCACTCCGTGTTCCAAGCACTCCTGGGTTTACCTCCCCGACGCTCTCGCGGCCATAAAATCACCCTGTTTCCAAGACAAGGCCCGAGTTCGATCCACCCATACCGTTACCCAAATAACCACAAAATTAAAATTGAACATCAAAGGACGACATTGTTGTAGCAGGGGATCATCTGTTCTAGTACCATTGGTTACTCCACCCCAATCCTCTTCGTCAAAAAAAGACTAATCCTGACGAATGTGTGTTGACGATCGCGCGCTCAAAAAAACCACCATTCCAGACAAATTTCTCACCCCGGCGGTCGAAGAATTGTTGGATGAATCAAATGATGCAGC
Organism: Viscum album; assembly: GCA_963277665.1. Lineage (NCBI taxonomy): Eukaryota > Viridiplantae > Streptophyta > Magnoliopsida > Santalales > Viscaceae > Viscum > Viscum album. The sequence goes on from OY728129.1 coordinate 306,202,728, forward strand.
CTTCATTTCTAAACAGCACCACCAGCCTGACTGTCATCAAACTCGAATGGCGGCGACCGATGTGGAAAAACACCATTCCACACACATAATGGCCACTGCGAATTTCTGGTAATGTCTTCTGGCCTCTCCAATGCTCTCTCTACCTTCCAAACTACAATGAATGATTTATTTCGGCACTATCTCCGGCAGTTTGTCCTCATTTTTTTATGATATCTTGGTATATTTCCAAGCATGGGACTCCCACATTCAGCATTTGCGGGCTGTTCTGCAGCTTCTACACGACAACCACCTCTTTGTCAATGCAGGAAAATGTTCTTTTACTCAATCTCCAGTGGACTACCTTGGCCACCTCATTTCTCAAGATGGGGTTGCTATGGATCCTTCAAAAATCCAATCTGTCCCTGCTTGGCCAACCCCGCAATTAGTCCATGGCATTCGCAGATTCCTCATCCTAACAAGATATTACAGGATATTTGTTCAGGTTTATGGGAAGACAGCTCACCCCCTTACTCGACGAACCTGGAAGGAAGGATTTCAATGGTCTTCAGAGTCACAGCAGGCTTTTGACCTGCTCAAACAAATCATGATAATAGCCCTAGTTCTGGTAATGCCGGATTTTTTTCGGCCTTTTGAAGTAGAGTGTGATGCCCCTGGTCACAGGGTTGGTGCGGTACTCATGAAAAATCAGCGAGAAGGATATTATGGCTTTAGTCCTTGCCATCCAACATTGGTGCCCCTACCTTTTAGGTCTTCCCTTTGTGGTATTTTCTGACCAGTGCAGTCTTAGATACTTATTGCAATAGTGAATCACCTCCGTCGATCAGCGGTGTTGGATTGCCAAGTTGTTTGGTTATAACTTCAACATTCGATATAAACCCAGCCGAGAAAATACATTTGTCGATGCTCTATCCCGGCGCGAAGCATGGGTTGTCTACCCAATGTCTATCTCCTCCCTGATCTGGCAGCAGGGTTCCAATTAAACGGATGGGTTGCTCGACGATCCCTTCACCAGCAGTATTATTCATCAGCTCCAGATCAGCAGCGTTTCTCCAAAAGGGTTCCAGTTTTCACGTGGTGGTGCCTTATTTTACCACGGTCGGCTTGTCCTTCCTGTCACCTCCCCATTGATACCACGCCACCTCGAGGAGTTTCATGCCTCCTCGTAGGGGGGCCACTCGGGTTCTTACCGCACTTATCGGAAGCATGCTGCCAATTTATATTGGGTTGGCATGCGTCGCCACGTACTGCAGTACGTTCAGTAGTGGTGACACCTACCAACGCTACAAATATTCCACTCTCTCTCTAGCGGGCTTCCTCCTGCCACTACCCATTCCGACAACCATATGGGAGGACCTCTCTATTGACTTCATTACCGAGTTACCCAAGTCAAAAAGATTTGATGTCATCGTGGACATACTTTCCAAGTATGATCACTTTATCCCTTTAAAGCAATCATTCACACTCAAGGGGGTCGCTGACATGTTTGCCAAATAGATCATCCTCCTTCACGGTATTCTGAAGTCTATTGTCAGCGATCAGGACCCTCTATATGTGAGTCACTTCTGGACGGAGCTGTTTCGGTTGCAGGGAACTTTACAAATGAGTTTTGCTTAGCACCCCCAATGAGACGACCAAACAGAGGTTGTCAACCGCTATTTGAAAACCTACTTCGATGCTTTGCCAGTGAGCAACCAAAGACTTGGTCCTTTTGGCTACCTTGGGCCTAACTTTGGTACAATACCACATGGCATTCCTCCATTAAATCCTCCCCTTTTGAAGTCGTTTACAGACGCCACCCACCCACCCTGGTGACTAGGCTGCCCAGCGAAATTCAGGTAGAATCTGTAGCAGCTCGGACTTTGAAGACAGTAGTACTATAGCTCAATTGACTTCTGGCCACCGACCACAATAGCAGCTTGGACTTGACTGGTCGTAGCACTATAGCAGTGCGGACTTCCAGCCACCTTTCACTGTAGCACAGCGGACTTTCTTTGCAGTTGATGGAACAATGATTTGTCCTCTTTATTATCTCATTTCAAACTAGGGTTTCTATGTGTTAGAAACTCTGAGATGTCCCAATATTTGTACTCTCGAATCATAGTGATATTTCTACCTCTCCGTGGATTGAGGGATTATTTCCGAACCATGTAAATCATCGCATGTGTTCTTCTCCTTCTTCTTTTGTTCCTGTCTTTTCTTTATCTGCAAACCTATCTGTCGTTGTGAATCCCGACATTTCTGTAACAATTAGTATCAGAATTTGAGTTCGGATTTCTTGAATTGAACGATGGCTATGGAAAAAGGCAAAGTGAAGATTGACTGTTTTGATGGAACTTACTTCACTACTAGAGGATGAAGATCGAAGACCATCTCTACCAGAAAAAAATGCATTTGCTGCTTTTGGGTTTAAAGCCTACGGTCATGGAGCAGTCGGAGTGGGAGCTACTAGATCGACGGGTTCTGAGAGTTGTGCATCTTATGTTGTTCAAAAATGTGGCGTTCAACATCAGAGAGAAGAAAATGACGATTGGACTGATGAAAGCTCTCATGAATATGTACGAGAAACCTTCAGTGTCAAACAAAATGCACTTGATACGACTATTGTTCAATCTGAAAATGGTTGAAGGGAGAATTGTTACATATCACGTCAACAAATTCAACACCATCATAAGTCAGTTGACATTGGTGGAAATTGCGTTTTACAATGAGGTATGTGCACTAATTTTATTGTCTTCATTACATGACAATTGGGAAACAATTGTAACAGTTGTGAGCAGTTCTTCAAGGAATACCAAGCTGATTCTAAAAGATGTGCGGGACCTGATCCTCAGTGAGGATATTCAAGGAAGAGGATCGGCTAGATTCTCTAGTTCTTCTCAGAATGTTGAAAGAACAGGAAGATATGTGCAGCAAGACAATCGCAGAAGACGATCAAAGTCAAGAGGAAAGAGTCAAGACAAGGCAAAGGAGGTTGGTCCTACCTGCTGGATTTGTGGGAAAAAAGGACATGTCAAGGAGTGCAGAGATAAACAAAAGGCACCTGAAACCAACGCAGCAAACACGAAGGTTGATGGAACTAATGAGGAGTTGATGTTGAGCATGGATAGCCTATAGAGTCTTGGATTTTAGAATTAGGGGCATCTTTCCATTCCACATCGGAGAAGGGTTTCCTAAACAATTATGTTTCTGGAAATTTCAACAAGGTACATCTTGTTGATGATAAACCTTTACAGATCGTGGGGAAAGGTGATGCGCATATCAAGACGAACAGTGGGAGTTTGCTGGTTCTGAAAAATGTGAGTTATATCCCTGGACTGAGAAGAAATTGTATTCCTGTAGGGCGGCTTGATGATGCAGGTTTTAGCACCACGTTCACTGGTGGTGCATGAAAGATCACCAAGGGATCCATGGTCATAGCTCGGGGAGTAAAGAATAACACCCTATACAACATGACAGAAACATGCATGGGCATGCTTACATCAATATATTTTATCGGGGATTCACAATTGTGGCACTACATGCTAGGCCACATGAGTGAGAAGGGGATAAAGGTGTGGGCAATAAAAGGATTGCTACCAAAGATGAAGTCAGTAGATGTTGATATGTGTGAAGATATTATCTTCAAAAAATATGTGTCTTTTTCGAAAGAAGGCAGAACACCGAAGGCCGGGAAGCTAGACCCGGTGCATACTGATGTTTGGGGGTCTGCACCAGTACATTCCCTTGAAGGGTCACAATATTATGTGACATTTATTGATGACTCGCCAAGAAAGGTATGAGTTTACTTTCTGGAAAAAAAATCTAACGTGATTAAGATGTTTCAAAAGTGGAAGACCATGGTGGAGAATGAGTTAGAAGCAAAGTTGAAATGCTTGAGGTCTGACAATGCTGGAGAGTATGACAGTAATGAGTTCAGGAAATTGTGTGCAAATAAGGAATTCAGTGGGAGAAGACTATCCCATGAACACCACAGCAGAATGGTGTAGATAAAAGGATGAATATGACACTGAATGAACGTGCCTGGAGCATGAGGCTACAATCGGGATTACCCAAGACCTTCTGGGCTAATGCAGTGAACATGGAAACATATCTCATCAATAGGAGTCTATCTGTACCAATGGGAGAATGTCTACCTGAGGAGCTCTGGTCTAGTAAGGAGGTAATACTCACATTTACGAATCTTTGGCAGTTTGGCATATGTACATATTGATGATAATGCAAGGGAAAAGTTTGATGTTAAGTCCAAACTATGCTTCTTTATTGGCTATGGTGTTGATGAGTTTGATTATCGCTTTAGGGATGACCTCAACAAGATAATCATCAGGAGCCAAAACGTGATATTTAATGAAGTTTTCACATGCAAGGACCGCAGCAGAAGTTGATAGTGGAGAAACTATAAGCTGGATATCACAATTGTAGAAGGTGGTGGTTTTATCCACCACAAAGGCAGAATACATTGTTGTAATAGAAACTGGAAAGGAGGTGGTTTGGTTGAAGAACTTATTGAATGAGATGGGTAGAAAGTGAGAGGAAAATGTATTGCACTATAACAGTCATAGTGTTATACATCTTGCAAAAAACCATGTGTTTCATGCCCATACGAAGCACATTTAGTTGAAATACCATTTTATCAAAGTCTTGACACAGGATGAGTTGCTGACATCGCAGAAGATTTGTGGAATAAACAATCCAGCAGATATGTTGATGAAGCCGATGGTAATATAGAAGTTGAGACACCGTTGTGCCTCTGTTGGTCTTCTCTGATGAATGGAGGATGAGAGGCAGAATATGGGAGAATGGTATGGGAGCACAAAAGGGAAAACAGCTTGTATTTCATGAACCGTCAACTTGAAATTGAAACTGTGAATGGAAAGCACGCACCGACGAGTGAAGAAGATGAGCTCAGATTAAGTAAGTTGTCTAAGCCAGTGGCATCGAAGCAGCTCAATGTAGCAGATCAGGCTCCAAGTGGGAGATTGTTGGATTGGTGTAGTCGTGATCTATTTTGGATGATGTTGGGTCAAATGGTTTCGGCCCATACTGCGCACCAGGTCGCAACTCTCATGGGTCGAGCTTTGCGGTGAGCTCATTGGGGGTTGCAGGGGGCAACGCGCCCCTACTCCAGAGGCAGAAGTGTTCTAACCCAATTTTTGGGGCATTGTAGCAACACTGACCACTATAGTAGGGCTGACCGGACAACACCGACATGGCACTATAGTAGCTCAGACATTGGAAACAGCGGTACTATAGCTCCGCAGACTTCTTGTCACCGACCACTATAGTAGCTTGGACTTTGGCGATCGCAGCACTGTAGCAGTACGGACTTCCAGCCACCTTTCACTGTAGCACACCTAGGATTTGGTCCCCCTTCCGGTGGGTAAATAGGTGGTCAGCAGAAAATGGATTTATACGGTATGCCTAAATGCAGATGGCACTCTTCATCGCCTTAAAAGCCAAACTTGTGGCAAAAGGTTTTGCCCAAACATATGGTATTGAGTATTTTGATACATTCTTTGGTTGTGAAGATGGCATATGTCCGATTATCCATCTCTTTTGTCACTGCTCATCATTGGCCTCTTCATCAACTTGATGTCAAGAATGCATTTCTACATGGTTTTCTTGAAGAAGGTGTATATCTGCAACAGCCTCCTAACTTCCTTGCCTCAGGAGCCGATTCTCATGTTTGTCAGCTTCATCACTCTCTTTATGGACTCAAGCAGTCTCCTCGTGCATGGTTTGGAAGATTCTGCACAGTCATCACTACATCTGGCATATCTCAGAATATGAAAGACCACACTGTTTTCTACCGCACGACATCCTTCGACTGCATCCTGCAGGTTGTCTGTGTTGATGATATCATTATCATTAGGAGCGACTCACACAGCATTGTCCACTAAAGATTTATCTTCAACAACAATTTCAAACCAAATATTTAGGGCTTCTAACATACTTCCTTGGTATTGAAGTCTCTCGTTCTCGAAACACCATCTTTCTTTCCCAATGAAAATATGCTTTGGATATCGTAGAGGATGCTGGTTTGTCTCAGGAAACTGTCGTTGACACTCCTCTTGAACTCGGGAAATGATCTCTATATGATAGCAAAGACCCATATTCTCATCCAGAGAGGTACCTTCGTCTTGTGGGCAAACTCAATTATCTTACCATGACTCATCTAGATATTGTTTGCGTTGTTAGTAAGGTTGGCCAATTCATGGAACATCCGACGAAATCTCAATGGGATGTTGTCCTTAGGATTGTCAAGTACATCAAGAAAGACCTTGCCTGTGGTCTTTGGTATTCACATCACAATCATCTAAATATTGAGGTCTTCTATGATGCTGACTATGCTGGTTGTTTGGGTACCCATAAATCTACTTCTGGGTTTTCCGTTTTCCTGCCAGGTAACCTTATCTCATGACGAAGCAAGAAACTGACAGTCGTCTCCAAATCCAGTGTTGAATCGAAATATCGTGCGATGGCCACAATCACTACTAAATTTTTTTAACTTCGTAATCTTCTCCATGAAATGGGTTTCTCGCCTCAGAAATCTACCCATATTTGGTGTGATAATCAGACAGTCATAAAGATTTCCTCCAATCCATTCTTTCATGAACGCACGAAGCATATTGAGGTGGACTGTCACTTTCTTCGCCATCACCTCGAGCATCACCATATTAGTTTCAGCGACATTCTGACGCCTAATCGGCTTGCCGACATCTTCACCAAGGGCCTACCAAGAGCTCAACTGGACTCTCTGCACCAAGTTGGACATCAACAGCATCAACAACCCAGCTAGAGAGAAAGTGTGTAAGACCTTGTTTTTTGGTGTCTTCTTTCTTTTTTGTGGGACTCTTCTTCCAAGCAATATATGTTTTAGCTTGAGGGAGAGTGTTAGACCTGGTAATTGTATTTTCGGGTTAAGTGTCTTTCCGAGTCTCACATCAGATTATTTCAACTTGTAATTATTTTACTATATCTAGAAAAGAATGTCTCCACCTCTCCTTGGGATAGGGAATTCATACCTTTCTACAATTATATTTTTATATTTCGCCAGCGCTAACTCACATGCTGAAAAAATGAATAAATAATATTTCATTATATAAATTACAAAAAAATTTAAAAAGGAATAAATAATATAAATCATATAAATTTCAAACATGTTAAAAATGAGTAGATATTAAAAATTACATTTTAAAAATAATAAAAAACACAAAAAATATTAAAAAAATAAATAAATAGTATTTATATAAATTATAATCATTTTTAAAATATTAAATATTAATTAATAAAAACGTATAATAAATATTAAAAAATTAATGCACTACAAAAATATTAAATGAATACATATTAAAAATGAATAAATAACAAAAATATTAAAAGGAATACAGATTAAAAAGAAATAATTATTAATATTATAAAAATTATATTTAAATATTATTAATAATATTGATATTTAAATATTTACAATAACATTCTAGAAAATTAATAAAATTTAAAAACTTCTTTAAATTATATAAATGAATAAATATTTAATGTTATTTAATTCCCCATTTCAAATCTCCATGCAAATCGGCAATTAAGGATTCACCCTGATTTTTTCATGAAAATCATCATTTAATTCTCTGAAAGTACTCCCACAAATATCGACCGGGAATATTTTCCTCAAAAATTCACTATTTTTGAAACAGTTATGACTTTTAGATTTGATCTCACACGAGCTTCTGTGTCAAGTAGTGTCAACCCAATGTCATCATCTCCAAATATCTTCGGTCAAGCTTTAATTTAAATCTTCATGATTTCTTCTATTAAATTCTCCACTAAAATCTTCATCTAAATCTTCCATTTAATTCTCCATTAAAATCAACCTATGCATACCCCCTTAAAACAAGCATATATACTCGAGAATGATAGCGACTGTTGCAACGTGGATGGTCATCGAGTAGAGGGACTTTGCAAGCTTGAAACAAAGAGGGTTTCGACGTGATGGACACCGTTGGGGAGTTCGGACACTTTGTGAGCTTGAAACGAATAAGATGTCAATGTGATGTACACCGTTGTGATTGATGGTAATCCAAATCCATTTTTGTTTTTCCAAATACCTCTTATGCTAAATCAAAGGTTGAGTTGTTTTATTAATGAAGGAATGAGAGGCGGTGTTTAATGAAATGCATTGGGGTATAGTGTACCAAATCTCCTTTAGGAATTATACTATATAGGATTGTTTATCTAAAGATATTGGGTATTCAATTTGAACTAGAAAAACACGAATATCAGAAACAGAAAAGAATAAAATTTTAGCAAATGGCTACAGGTAAGTTGTGGTTATTGTATTTGAATGTATTAGTGAAATTGAATTGATGTTACTGATTTAGTTGATCCTTTTAAAGAGAATATTTCAATTTATGATGTTAAACAATTAAATTTCAAAAGGAAACCTTATATGAAAATATTTAATGCAAAATTATCATAATAGTAATAAGATATATGGTTCATAGGAAAACATATATAGGTCCACGTTGTTACCCTGAAGAACAATGGTAGAGTAGAAAATATAGAATATTGAGGGCATTTAAAACTATTTTTTTATTAAATATTTAAATAATTAAAATCAAACATCAAAAAATAGAGAAGAAATATGTTCAAAAAAAATACATGGTACCATGAAATACAAACATCATACCCTTGAAAAAAAAAGTATTACACGTACTTTGTTTTCATCTACAAATGATTTTTATGCATTATGCATCCATTGTTATCATTAAAATCTATCATTCAAGAAGGGTTTCCACAATACCTAACTCATGATCCATGAATCTCAAGTCATGTGGCATTAGTAGCTATAAATATGTCTCCCCGCATTTGGAAGACCGTTAAGCAATAAAATTGTACAATTAAAACCATAGGGATACTATGAACAGATTAATTTATCCATGGTTGTAATGCCTAAATTATTTAAAAATTAGATATAATCCATATATATAATTTATTTTAAGTAATTTCATGCGTAAATTATTTAAATTTATAAAATAAAAATGAAAAGGGGTAAAATGTGAGTAAATTACATAATAAAAATTATTTAGAGAACACAAATATTAGATGGTAAATAATTAAATATTTACAAAAAAACAATGAAAAGGGATGAAAAATAGATTCATTTATAAAAAACATGAAGGCATTGTCAATGGGTTTGGGTTTGATTCACAAAGACAATATCAACGACCGCGACTTCATTTATCAAATATATCAAAAGGCATAATAGTGCATTTCTGTTATATTTTTTTTCGAGAAACGTGTTTTTCTTGTCAGGGATAAGTTTTTTAATCAACATGCTGATATTAGAAAAACTAACATTTATTACTCCATGATTAGAAGGTGGTGTTTTTAAATTACCTTATTTTTATTTGTTGATTTGAATTTTATGTGTTTGACTTGTTATTTTACTATATAGTTCTCTATTAGTTGATGATTGTTTGTATTTATAGTTGTTTAAAATTCGATTTTTCTTCATTCTCCATAATTTTTATATTGATTGTGTGTGTGTGCACAATACAAGGGCATGTTATTTCAATGCAATATGTACACTTTCAAAAAACGGGTATAAGATTTTTTCAAACAGATTTGATTTATGTGTAAATATAAAAACTTTTGTACTATCAAAAAATCAAGATTAAATCTACTAGGATAAATTTTCAAATGTTGATGACCATAATAGCCCCGAATTGTATCTTGTCTCTGAATATTTTGATTTCACTCTTACAAAGTGGTTTCAAAAGAATAAAATATTGTATGATGATAATTATTCAAGTGATCTTCTAAATGAACAATTAGTAATGATTTTTCTGTATGAGTTTTTAGAGTTAAAATTACTAAAATATTACATTTATATGAGTTATTGTATTTTCTAATTGATTTTTATTACTTATTATACGACACAGAGATCTCCTAAATGGTTTTTTGTTTTTAAACAACACAATGAATCATCATCATGGAGAACTTATTGATGATCACGTGTGTGTGGTGGGGGTCAAGCGAAGTTGGTGAATATTTGACACCCCGATTTCAAACATCTTAAAAATGATGATATTTGTTTTAAGGATATGATACTTCATTTATTTACAGCTTACGGGGTTTATATTCCATATGAATATAGCCATTGTATTGATTACATGGTCAAATGTCACACATGGTAATATATATAAAACTTGTTTTATATGCTTATATTTAATAAATTGAGTTACATATATTAATTTATATTTTATATTTATTAGGTTATGTTTAAAGCAAGCGTTGTATCATCAGGCATTGTTAACCAGAAAAAAGAGATGTGATTTTAAACTTATGTCAGAAGACAATACCCTATTTGATATGGTCAATATCTCTAAATATATCCAGGTGAGATATAAATATATAAATTTTCACCCTTAAACATGGTGTGGCAATAAAAAAGTTTTTAAAATGTGATTTTAAAAGAATACATATGGGAATGAAAACTCGTATGAGTTTCTTCAATTTTCAAAAAATTGTGTAGAACATGCAAATTCTCGGGTGATTCCTAAATTAAGCATTATGAGTCATATTTTGTTTTTCTATTTATTTTTTCTCATTTTTTATAAATCACTCATTTTTTTATTTATAAATGTCATTCTTGTGATAAAGAAAAATGAGTGATTTATAAAAAATTGGAAAAAATAAACAAAAAACTGAAATGTGATTGATAATGCTTACTCTAAGAATCGCCCAAAAAATTGTGTTCCGAACAATTTTTAGAAAATCTAAGATAATCATATGGGTTTTCATCCACATGTATTTCCTCTATAATCACGCACTGTTTGCAAAGCCTTATCATTGAAACGCCTTACCCAGTGGAGGAATTTTATATACTTATATCTTACCCAGATATACTTAGAGATATTGACTGCATCAAATTGGGTATTGTGTTCTGATATAAGTCAAAAATCACATCTCTTTTTACTGGTTAACAATGCGGGATAATATAACGATTGCTTTTAAATATAACCTAACAATTATAAAACATTAGTTAATATAAGTAATTAAATTTATTAAATGTGAGCACATAAAACAAGTTTTATATATCTTACTTGTGTGACATTTAGTCACGTAATCAATAAAATGGATAAACTTATTTGGAATATAAATCACGCAGATTGTAAATAAATGGAGTATCATATCTTTAAAACAAATATAATCATTTTTAGGATGTTTGAAATTGAAGAACCAAATATTCACAAACTTCACCCGACCCCTATCATGCACACGCGATCAGCAATAAGTTCTCCACGATAACGATTAATTGTGTTTTGTAAGAAGAAAACCATTTTTGAGATCTCTGCAACCATATAATAAGTCACAAAAACCAAATAGAAAATACAAAAAACTCATAAATATAATATTTTATTAATAAAAACTCATACGCACCAAAAAATCATTACTAGTTGTTCACATATAAGACCACTTGAATAATTATCATCATACAATATTTTATTTTTTTGAAAGCATTCTATAAGAGTACAATCAAAAGATTTAGAGACAAGATGCAATTCTGGACAATTTTGTTTGTCAATATTGTCAAACATTCTTAAAATATATTGATTTGTGATTTTCATTAAAAACTTATACCAATAGATTGAATCTTAATTTTTTTGTAGTGAAAAAGTTTTTATATTTACAAATCCATCAAATCTGTTAAAAAAAGTTTCTCATTTTCACGGTCTTATATAGATTGCATCAGAATAACATGCTCCTGTATTGAGCAACACACACAATCTAAAAATAGTTGTGATTGAAAAAAGAAAAAAAAATTAAACTATAAATACAATCATCGACTAATAAAAATATATATAGTAAAATAACAAGTCGAACACATAAAAATCAAATCAACAAATGAAAACAGATCAATTAAAAACATATTATAATCATTGAATAATAAATGTTACTTTTTCTAATCAGAGCAAGTCAATTAAAAGCATCTCATTCTTGAAAAGAAAAACACAGTTCTTGAAAAAAAAATAGAAAAGAAAGACATCATAGTGTCTTTCAATATATTTGACATGAAATGACTTAAAATAAAGCATATATATGGATTATATCCGATTTTTAATTAATCTAAGAATGACTTCCATGTATAAATTAATTTGTTCATAGTATCCCGGAAGTTTTTATAGTACAATTTTATTACTTAACCATCTCAATATGGGAAGACATATTTGTAGTTAGTCATGCCACATGGCTTGAGATTCCAGGAACATGGGTTATGTATTTTTGAAACCCTTCTTGAATGATAGATCTCAATGATAGTAACGAATGTATATTGCATAAAAATCATTTTTGTGGATGAAAACCAAATAGGGGTAATATTTTTTAAGGACAAATTTTTTGCAAGGCGTGATGATTTTATTTCACAGTACCGTGTAATTTTTTTGAACATTTTTCTTCTCCATTTTGATTTTAATTATTCAAATACTTAATAAAAAGATAGTATTGTATGCCCTCAATATTCTATATTTTCTATACTATGTCATTGTTCTTCAAAGTAACAACATGGGCCCATATAGGTTTTCATATAAACCATATATCATATTACTGTTGTGATAATTTTACATTACATATTTTTATATCAGGTTTCCTTCTGAAATGAACTTTTTTAACATCATAGATTGAAATATTCTATTTAAAATGATCAACGAAATTAGTAATATCAATTAAATTTTACTAATACATTCAAATACAATAATCACAACTCACCAATATCCATGTACTAAAATTTTATTCTTTTATGTTTATGATATTCATGTTTTTCTAATTTGAATAGAATATCCAATATCTTCAAATGAACCATCCTATATGGTATAATTCCTAAAGAAGATTTGGTACATTATACCCCAATGCATGTCATAAAACATCAACACTCATTTCTTCATTAATGAAACTCGACCTTCATTTTAGAAGAAGAGATATTTGGCAAAACAAAAACGAATTTGGATTACCATCATTAATCACAACGGTATCCACCACGCCAAAATCTTAGTCGTTTCAAGCTCGCAAAGTTCCTAAACTCCCCAATGGTGTCCACCACGCTGAAATCTTCATCGTTCCAAGCTTGCAAAGTCCCTCTATTCGATGACCATCCATGTTGCAGCAGTCGCCAACAACATCGAGTATATATGCTTATTTTAAATGGGTATTCATAGGTCGATTTTGACAAAGAATTAAATAGATGATTTGGATGGAGATTTTAGTTGAGAATTTAATAGAGGAAATCATGGGGATTTAAATTAAAGCTTGACCAAAGATATTTGGAGAAGATGGCAGCGAGCTGGCACTGCTCAGCACATAAGCTCGTGTGATATTAAATCCAAAAGTCAAAATTGTTTCAAAAAATGAGAATTTCTAAGGCATATATTCCTGATCGATATTTGTGGGAGTAATTTGAGAGAATTAAAAGATGATTTTCTCAATATGGTATCCATCATGCTTCATATTATGTTCATTTATTTTTTCACTTCTTATTCATTCAAATTCATTTCAATCATTTGATCCACCCATCAATACTCAAACCCATCTTCCTAAATTTATTTATCTCACTAAGAAACAATTTAAAGAAGATTTTTCTCAATCAAGAAAACATGTAAACTTCCAATATACTTGATGCATTTCTAGATCCTCCACCAACATGAGAAAAAAGAATGTACGACAAAAAGACATTGAATAGGGACGCTCTAGAGTTCATGGCTTGGTAGTTCAATGATGCAAAATTAAGGCTAGAAATAGGGGGTTTTGTGTAGTAACCCGGTTTTTTCCGATTGAGACAAGAAATTTTTGGGTTTTCGAGTTTCGAAACCTCCCTAAATGTAAAATGATAAATTTACCCAAGTAGTCAAACCTTGGAAAAATCTTCTGATGGATCTGTTGATTCCAGGGTGAAATGTTTACCCTCGGGCTAAACCGGAATAAAATTACAAACATTGCAAAGCTCAAAAATAATATATTAAAAATAATATACTATTTTTATCCCTCTACATATATTTGTAGGTGGGGGTGCCTTGGGCATGACCAGACCACACTGGGCTAGGTGGCACAGGCCGACTAGCCAAGCCAACTCAGCACGGGACTCAAGCGCATGGGCCCGCCCGCGAGACAGTCAGATGAGTCTGTCCGACCCGACCCAAGAGGGCACACGCGGCATGCATGGGATCCATGCACCAACGCCCCCTACCCCAGCGCACCATGTGGCCCACCTAAGGGTTGCCACGTGGCTACACATGGCCTTCGTGGTGTGATTTTTCTGATTTTCTTTTCACGTGTACGTCACAAACAAATAAATAATTTTTCAACATAAATCACAATGGATGTTGTTCGTTCATCCATAAGGGGCCATTTTGAAGGTGAGATACGCAATTTTAGTATTTAGCTCTATAGGATCGATGATGGGGTTTTGGGAGTGATGTTCAAAGCATTCACGGGGTTAATACTCCCTTGGCGGTATGCAGTGATAAGGCACAAGGCCCTTGTTTTCCATCATGGATTTCAGTACTTCCCTGCATACTTAGGGTGTGTGTCCTCTAGATCAGCATGGATTTGGTACTCCATCGATGTTGACGAGGTGCAGGTCCACCACACACTACAAATTGGGCTCGGTACTCCCTCAATCGAGGTGTCTTCGAGGCGCAGTTCCTCTATACATTAAGTCAATACTCCCTCGATTGAGGTGTCATCTAGCAAGGTGTGTGTCCCCCACTATAGTTCCATAAAGGTTGTTTGGGTTGCTTGTTTAGGTTTGTTCTGATTTGTAGAGTTGCATGCTGATTTCTCCTGCATTTAGCCTATGCAGAGCAGGACTCATTCATATGTTCTGATTTCTCTCCTTTACAACACACCTGGGTAGTTCTAATAGTAGGGGTTAGTACCCCCTTGACTGGAATCTATTTTGGGGAAAGGAACCGATTCTTCTGGGGGGTTTCCAAAATGGCAGCACTATATTGATGGTTACAAATGACAGGGTGTGGTATTCCCTTGGATGGCATGCGTACTTCCGTGAAGAGTGGGTCCTCTTTTATGGTATTCAATATAAACATGAAAGTTAGAGAGGTCGAGCGATTCGACTGCTTTGAGGTTCTAACTCCTTAGACCATGGTTGCCTTCGGGATGCGACGTACAGTTGGGCAATCAATGTCAGACTTGGTAGACCTTTCAGTATCTCCGAGCATTCATAGTTGCACAGGCTTTGTGCAGATGATATACGGGTTAGATAATGGTCTTGGAAAAAGTGGAGTTGGTATTACTTGTTCAAAGTTAATGCCCAGTGACGGTTGGTGATGTATTATGGAGCCTGGTGATCTGTGATGATGGCAGTGTGTTGCGGTTGGAGACCAAACCAGGAGTACTTGTAGTAGGGATGAGTTCTCTATTTTCGCGTATCTATCAGTTTCAGAGACTTGTTGGATGTACAGTTCCTTTCAATGTTCCCATGTGGAGTTGTATTTGTGCTTAATGCCATGCATTGTGTACCATTCGATGGATTATATATGTATATCCTGCAGGTGTTGCTAGTTATCTTGTGCATTGATGATGCGTTTATTATCAGATGATATAGGCTAAGGTCTCTCACGATGTGTGGTATGCCTATATAGTGTTAGTCACCAGCCCTCGGCCTATTAGAAGGGGGCTTGGGTTGGCGCACTCGGCTTACAACCAGCCCAGGCAGAGCCCTGATGGGCTGAGTCATGTCATTTTGAATCTCATGTAAAATGCATATGTAAATAGTTCAAGGATACTATGGATTAATCTTAAAACAAGCATAATATGTACCCCACCCCAGACCTACTCTAATAATATATCATGTTCGTGGAGAATCGAGAAATGCAACAATCATATAGAAATCTGTATTTGCCGAAATCTGTAGTATCAACACTGCTATATATTTCATTTCAATAAAACTGTTCAATAAAAACTGTTTTTACATTTTTAATTCATAATGTTTTAAACTTTTTTGTGAGATGTTGGTGTCCTGTAGTTGAATTTTCTATTTACATTGTCTGTTTATGATTCTTTTTAATTTGAACATGTTTTGAACTAATCAACACATCCTCCATATTTTTTAACTATAATTTTCATTTATTTTGTGATTAATTGTATGTTTTTATGATAATTTGCATTTTTTTTTAATATTTTATTATTTTATAAACATAATAGTGCTTTTTCATAATGTTTTATTGTTTTTAATCAGCAATGTATTATTTTTTTCTAAACATAATCGTAGTTTTTATAATGTTTTATTGTTTTTCGATGGTGGTAATAAAGTCCATTCACATATTGCTTGACATCTCATTATGATTATATGATATATCAAATGGATGTCAAAATTGCTTTCTTTAGCATAAATTTATTTGAAGACATGTATACAATATAACTAAGGTTTTAAAGTGTCAAATGAGACTGATGAGGTTTATAAGTTGCAACGGTCCATTTATGGATTGAAGCAAGCTTCTCAGAGTTAGAATATAAGGTTTGATGCTATCAAAGAATTTGGTTTTATATAAAACACAGATGATTCTTGTGTATATAGGCGGGTTAGGGGAAGCATCGGGGTATTTTTAGCATTGTAAAGATGTTTTGAAAATGTTTGTCAATGAAATACATGAGTGAAACAACCTACATATGGGGTATAAAGCTATATATAGATTGATCAAAAAGGTTTTCTGGACTGAGTCAAAGCACATATAATGGAAAGGTTCTCAAGTTGTTTAGTATGGAGAACTTCAAGAAAGGGTCTTTGTGAGTGTTGCATGGCATGAATCTTAGGAAGATCCCTAATCCTTCAAAATTGATGAAAATTATAGATAAAATTCCTTCTATGTCCACCATATGATGTGTCATGTATACCATGTTCTGCATTTGACCTAATATTTCTTATGCTCTAAGCATAACAAGTTGATATCAATCTATTCTTGGTGAGTCACTTAGTTGTTGTAAAGAATATCCTTAAGTGCTTTAAACACTGTTGTAAACTCGACAACAAAGGCAGATTACATAGCGGCATTAGATGTTGTGAAAGTATCAGTCTTGATCATGAAGTTAATTGTTTAACTAGGGGTGATTGCTTGCATTGAGGGGGCAATTGGCCTTTACTGTGACAACAATGATGTCCTGACTTTACATTGTGTAAAGATGTTTTGAAAATGTTTGTCAATGAAATACATGAGTGAAGCAGTCTACATATGGGGTATAAAGCTCTATATAAATAGATCAAAAAGGTTTTTTGGACGGACTCAAAGCACATATAACAGAAAATTTCTCAAGTTTTTTAGTATGGAGAACTCTAAGAAGGGGGCTCTGCCATTGTTGCATGGCATGAATCTTAGGAAGATCACTAATCCTTCAAAACCATTGAAAATGATGGATAAAATTCATTCTATGTACACCATATGATGTGTCATGTATACCATGTTCTGCATTTCACCTAATATTTCTTATGCTCTAAGCATAACAAGTTGATACCAATCTATTCTTGGTGAGTCACTTAGTTGCTGTAAAAATATCCTCAAGTACTTTATACACTATTTTGAACTCGACAAAAAAGGTACATTACATTACGGTGTTAGATGTTGTGAAAGTATCAGTCTTGATCATGAAGTTAATTGTTTAACTAGGGGTGATTGCTTGCATTGAGGGGGCAATTGACCTTTACTGTGACAACAATGGAGCTATTTCTCAAGCCAAGGAACCTCGTCTCACCAAAGTAAAAATATCCTCTTCAAATACCATCTCGTTCAATAGATCATTGGGAGGGAAATGCAAAGATTTTTTGGGTGGCTACATAACAAAATGTAATGAATCCATTGAAGAAACTATTAATAAATAAAAAACATAAGGGTCGTGCTAAATCTTAGTATTAGATACATGATAGATTAGATGTAATGGTTGAAAAATGTATCGTGATTTAATAATAAATGAAATCTCCTTTTAGTATTCATTCATGTATTCTACATTTATAAAACATGAACAATGAAATGATTAACCCCCTCAAAGTATAACATGAAATGTTACGATCATTGATATACTTAAGGTTGTATATTATCAAATCATTATTACCTAAGGTTACGAAGATATGTAACATGTGAATCATTATACTTTGTATTTCATTTGTCAGCCTTGATACTGAGTTAATCAGAGAGTGGTTAGTTAGGTATATTATTGATCAAGTTTTCACTTCACTACAAAATATTCAAATTTTTACAATCAAGGCATATATGTTGGTAAAGGTAAATTTTATGTCACTAAACTATTGATAAAAACTCCATCATCAAATTTTATTACGACAAATAAAATAGTTCAATTACAATTATAATAATACCAACAGATAATATGTATGTTGGTTAAAATGTTTAGCAACAGATTCATACAACAAATTTATCTGTTGATAATTTTATTACCCACATTCATCTTTCAATCTATAATTTTATTAATAACATTATAAGCAATACCAGTAATCAGTATCAATGCTTATTCCAATATTTGTTGCTAAAATTTTATATTATATTTATTAACCTAACTATATATAATATATTTAAAATATAACAATTACAAAATTAACTTATATGAAACTCCAACAAATTGAGGTTTTATTTGAAAAAACAGGTTAAAAAACATATTCAAACATAATTTAAAATCATCATCAGACATAATTTAAAACCATGCTCATTCGAAATCTATTTCTCTCACACATCTACTGTAATTTTCGTGGTTCACACTAACGGTGGGGTCCAAGCATGTAAGTCGGTTCCCTTTCTTACAAGTCCACTTTCTTGAACTTGTACTTGTGGATAGAGGCAGATGACTATGAGGCAACTCTTACCACCATGGTTCACCAGGAACGTCCCCTTTTTTTACGTTTGTTGTAGGTCTCATTTCTTGCAATTGTACTTGCACTTGTACTTGTGGATGGAGGCATGTGTCTATGAGACGACCACCACCACTGGTTCACCACTCATGTAAGTAGGTCCCCTTTTTTGCACATGTTAATGGAAGTAATTCATCATATCTTACACTGGATGAAAAACAAGATGCATATAAAATAAAATAACACATTAAATGAGAAAATTAAATCTCATTTCATTTTTACTTCTTTCATAAAACTTCTAACATATCAAACATAAGTTCGTTCACCTGTTTTTCAAGCAAAGGGTCATTTCCAAATATGTTTCACTAATCAGCCTACTATACTAAATAATCTCTTCAGTCGGACGACCATAAAATTCAATCAACTACTCATACTCCAATTCATTTCAAAGGATTAATATAGAAATTTCAAATAGGTTCTATAAAATTACTACAGGGACTATTATGAATCATTGAAATGTTATCATCTCAACAACAGTGTTGATCAGTCCAATCTAGTTTACAGGTTTGTGTATTTCAAAATTGTGTTTTTACATCAAGGTGACAAATTATAAATGGGAGGAAGAAACAACTACCTGTATTTTTTCTAGTGAGATGTTGATGGGAGCTTCCAATAGGCTTCTTCCAAATGAAAGTGTTCATATCCATAGCAATCAGCTCATAACACAATGCTCTTTTCACTCCTTGAAGACCTGTTGTTAGTTACATGGGGCAGGTTGGAGCTGTCAATGAGTGTGGGGCGTTGGGCTGACTATGTAAGAGTAGAGAATACTGCCAAGGGACAAGGGCTCCAGGTAGAAGGTTGGGGATACTTGTGATATTTTAGTTTTGAAAGAGTTACTGCTAGAGCAGAGCTCGGGGAGAGGTGGATGCTCTCCAGTTTCTTCCTCACACAACAAGAAGGCTTATCAAGGAGGTGGACTCTCCCAGTAAACCATTTTTTACCTCTATCCCTTATCCCCACTATTGTAATCTTTGTCTCTTATCTACTGCAATCTATATCTTTGTCCTATGCCATTGAAATAAAAAAATCAATTTGATTATTCTTCCTTCTACTGAAAGTCTCTTGCGAAACCTGTTTGTTAGCGAGTGTGCAAGCAATTTGGTGCTTTCATTGAGAGATTTCTATGTCGCAGTAAGCTGGTTGATCGTTGTGAAGTCACGATCAGAGGGATCGCACAAGTCGTGTTCTAAAATTTTGGAGTTGGTCGAACAAAGTCATGGAGACAATTGTTGTACAGTGAACTCAAGGCGGAATTACGAACAGTTTGGTCGATGTTGAGTTTGACTGGCATGAAAAAAAAAGAGGAATGTTGTTGGTCAGGCGTTGACAAAGGAAAACTAGAGACTAAAGCGAGCACATCTTGCTGGAAGCAGAGTCAACGGCCTACACGAGTGCAGGGCGAGGGGAGGACAATCACGACATGGCGATCCAATTGTAGTGAGTGGCGATCACTGGAAAATAATAATAATAATAATAATAACAATAATAATAATAATAATAACAAACGTTGTGTTGCAGGTTCTCTCTCTCTACCTAATTTCTTCAATGCGATCAGTTGGGATCGCATTCGCTGTTGGTGATGACAGGATCATGGTGGGACCGATCAAAGGTTGGCAATCACTGTGAGTAGAAGAGATGTTACAGGAGTTCCAAATGTTGAGGGAAGAGTTGAATAAGATAGATGCTGAGTATATGAGGTAGCTGCGCGAAGTACAGGAAAATCTACAAAAGTGTATGAATGTGTTGCGGAGCTCGAGATGTAGCAATGATTCGGCTATTTTCCAAAGACAAGAGGAAAGCAAAGGAACAGAATGATTCTAGTGTTGCACGGTCTCGAGAAGAAATTCCATGTTCTAATTCTGACATTGGGGAGTACGGAAGGGTTGTCGTGAACGTGTCCCTGGACCATAATCCATTCCACTTGATAGAGAAGTGATAATTCAGAACATGTCGACAACTACACCTGATTTTCATGGATTGGAGAAGTTTGTTGCGCCTTCTGCTCTCGATGGCCATGTCATACGAAGTGGGAAGTGATACCAGCTAGAGTTCACCGGGATTGATGATGGTGCTATAACAAAAGTTCACCTACTGTTCCAATGGTCAAGAATCCGAGTTGAGGTTTTTGGAGATCCACCTTGAGGACAATGGTTTTTCAATCGGGGGTGAATGTTAAGTATGTGGGGCAGGTTGGGGCTCTCAATGAGTGTGAGGATGACTGTGTAAGAGTAGAGAATACTGTCAAGGGGCAATGTTTCCTTTTACTTTTGTATTAGTTTAATGTGCTATCAGGGTTGGTGGGGGATGTTAATATGGGCTACAGGTAGTAGGTTGGGGATACATCTCATATTTTAGTTTTGAAAGAGTTACTGCTGGAGCAGAGCTCAGGGAGTGGTGGACACTCCCCAGTTTCTTCCTAGCGCATCAAGAAGGTTAGTCAAAAAGGTGGTCTCTCCCGATCATCCATTGTTGTACCTCTATCTCTTATCTCCACTACTGTAATCCCTATCTTTGTCGTGTGCCATTGAAATACAAACCAGTTTGATTCTTCTTCCTTCTACCGAAAGTCTCCTATGAAACCCATTGTTAGCCAATGTGCTAACACCTACCCACTCATATCTTGATTTGGCCACTGTATAGGGGGGGCAGAGATGACCATATAACCACCAAGGCGAAGCATCCTATCCACTTCCATGAAACATGTTTCATCTCTAAAGGGAATCAAGCATCTAGAGGAGTGGACCAGGTCAAATGAAAATGGAAATGGGTATAAAAAATAAGATGATACGATTTAGAAGAGTACTTTCTCACTTGATCCAAGCGATGCCCTGTAGCAGCAACAATGCATGATGAGTTTGAGTGTGATTGGTACAAGGATGAAGCATCTAGAGGAGTGGACCAGGTCAAATGAAAATAAAGGAAATGGAAATAGGTATAAGGAATAAGATGATACAATTTAGAAGAGTACTTCCTCACTTGATCCAAGTGATGCCCTGTACAAGGAATAAGATGATACAATTTAGAGGTACGTCATCCATAAAAAATACAATGTACAGCCCCAGAATGAAGTGGTTTGCTGAAATGTTCCAATACAAATTATAGTAAAAAAGTGAAATCATCAATAGTGGCTTCTGATTTTTAATGTTGTGTGAACTCAAATAACTATCATATAAGTGAAATCATCAATATTAGCTTCTGATTTTTAATGTTGTGTGAACTTAAATAACTATCATATAATTTGGCAACAAAGGAAAATGTACCTCTTATGCACAAAGCATGGGCTACAGTGTATTTCATAGTGATCAAGGAGTTAAACCAAGCATATATCCATGGCATCAAGATTCGATATGGAAAATTGAATGGTAGGGAAAGTAACATCAAACTGTAGTTTCAAACTGAAAAACATCAACAGATGAATAACAAGGTATTTTTATTATTCATGTATTATAAAACAATATGAACATGGAAAATAATAACAGGATGCAACAAATAATAAATTATTCATAAAATTTCTTAACTGAAGGTACAAACCAAAAATAACGAGGAAAAAATTTTGATAGTTGTGAACTTTGACACTAGAGAATCCTAGAAAATAAAGAAAAATACAATGTACAGCCCCATAAATCGATTATGTTTTTTTGAAATTGAATCTCATCAACAACAAAGGTCAAATCTTCCGCTTCATCACTCATTTCATACAAATCTCTTTGTTTTACGTGAGCAACTACACTCCACCATTCATCCTCAACATCATTCACATAATATACCATTTTTGCTTGCGGTGATAAGATATATGGATCATGCAGTTCACGATCACCAACATCCATCAAGTGAGAGAAGTTCACATAAGTAAATTGCAAAGAATCTCTTTTAACACCTCTGATAATATTGACCCAATTGCATTTGAATAAAACTAAAAAATGTTTGTGGTAGTTTAATTCAATAATATCAGTCCGCTTTCCATAGTATCCCACTTCACCAAATGTAAATATACCACTATTCTGTGTTTTCAAACCCTCTTCTCGATCAACTGCACGAAATCTAAAGTCATTCACGTTGTAAGTGTTGAACTTTCTAACTTATTTTAGAGGACCTCGAGCAAGAAACTTCAAATCTCCTGACAACTCTGCTCGAGTATCAGTATTCATGATCTAAAAAAAGAAATATACTTTATTAGATTTACAAAATATATGTGTCAAACTAATATTTGTATTTATTGCAATATTTATGAACTTGCACGTTGTGCAAATCATTCTACAAGCTCTTATTTACAATTTTCGTTATATCTTTCTCATTTCGTGTTCAGACTCTCATTCGTCTCTTTGTTTGTATTCTCAACTCTTCAATAAATGGATCTACAATTTCACTATTCAGCAGCACATATCTATGTGCTTGTAATAATTTCAATTCTATCAGTGTCACATTTGAGGTCCTCCCAACTGATCGGCCAATAGCAGGAAATATTTTTGATTTCTGATGTATTTGAGATTGAGTCAATGTGTCATCAACATGTCCAACTCGATTAAATCTTGTCTCAATATCATCCAAGTATCTAGAACAAAAGGTAATACACTCCTCAGCCAAATAGCCTTCTAACAATAGAGCCTTCTGGTTTAACTTTATTTCTCACGTATGATTTCAAATGCCCAAGATATCTGTGAAATAAAATAAACATAATTATGCATTTAATTAAGTGCCAAAAATTGTTTGCTTAACTGAAAAACATATAAATAAAGTACCTCTCAATTGGATACATCTATCAATAATGAACGGGGTCTCCTAATTTAGCTTCATCAACCAAATGCACAGTTAAATGCATCATGACGGTAAAAAACGATGGAGAAAATATCATCTCCATTGCACAAAGGGTCAATACAAACCTCCCCTGGAAGTTGTCAAGCTGAAATGGATGTAGAGATTTCTCACATAGTTGTCTAAAAAATGTGCAGAATTGGAGTACAACAGCAGTAACTTTTTCAGGTAATAATGTACGCAATGTCAATGGTAACTATTGTAAAAAAATATGTGAATCGTGACTTTTCAATCCATGTAACTTACAATTTTTCAAGTCAACACACCTCAAGATGTTACTTGAATACCCATCAGATACCTTCACATTCTTTAAAAATCAAAGGAATGTATCTTTATCCCTATTTTTCATTGCAAAAATTGTTGGAGCATACTTTTCATTCTCATCCAGACAGAGATCATGTTTTATGTTCATTACTTGTAAGTCTTTGCGAGCATTGAGACGATCCTTCGACTTTCCATGCTCATTACGCAATGTGAAAATCAAATTGTCACAGAAATTTTTCTCAATATGCGTCACATCAAGATTATGCCACAACAAATTAAATTCCCAATACGGAAGTTTGAAGAATATACTTTTTTTCTTCCATTGTTGCATTCTGATTTCACTTGACGATGTATTTCGAACCTGTTTCCTGCTATCATTCAAATGACGAACCTTCCCAAATTCTATTTCAACATTTTCAAGTTGTGTCAATATTTCAGAACCAGTTAACAACTTTGGAGGTGGTCTACGATCAATGAAACCATTAATTTTGATCTGTTCAGCTGAAATCTATGAGATGCATCGAGAAATCTTCGATGACACAAGAAGCACCATTTTCTACTGTGAGGTAGCCGTTTGGGCTCAAAATCAAAGTTACAAACAGGACAATCCAAACCCGTGTAAATGTTCCAAACAGATAAATTACTAAGCCCAGGGAAAGTCACTAATAGTCCACATTAAAGCAGCATGCATTTTGAACATTGTTTTAGAAGAAGCATCAAATGTCTCAACACCGTTGCTCCATAACTCCTGTAATTCTTCAATCAAAGTATACATCAATATCATTTCCAAACATTTGTTTTTCAGGAATAATCATCGAAATGATAAAAGATGTTTGTTGCATACACATCCACGGAGGCAGATTTTAAAGGATCAAAACAACTGGCCAAATGCTATAACTGGTACTCAAAGTCCCAAATGGGTTCAATCCATCGACATCCAATCCCAATCGAACATTTCTAGGATCAGCTGAGAAATCTGGATGTAATGAATCAAATGTCTTCCACGATTGTGAATCTCATTGACGTCTCATTAACTCATCATTGTTATTATATACAGAATTCCACTTCATGTGTTCGGTGGTTTTTGATGACATGAATAATCTTTGCAATAGAGGCTTTAAAGGAAAGCAACGCAAAACCTTTGCAGGTGTGTTCTTTTTCTTCTTTTTCATTAAAGTATGTTGATTCAGACTTCCAACATCACTCATTGACTGTCATCTAGAAGAACATTTTTTGCAATTCTTTCTAATTGAATCCGCTTGCCAATAAAGCATACAATCATTGGGACACACATGTATTTTTGTATAATTCGGACCAAGCCTGTTAACAACTTTTTTCATATCATAAAAAGACTCGGGGATTTTTGCTTCAGGAAATGCATTACGCAGCAATTCCAATATCATGGACATTGCCTTATTTGTAATTCCACATAGACATTTGATATGGTACAACTTCAGTAAAAAAAAAGCTTTGAATATTTCAAACATCCACTATACAACTCTTGATTTCCATCGTCAACTAAATCATGAAACGTATTTTACTCAGTGAAGTTTTCTCTTACAATTGTCTCCACAGAATCAAGAGGAGGATCCAATGATATGTTACAATCTTGATCTGGTTGTGTTGCAGTCTCAAAAAACATCACTTGTCACGTTGCAATTTGTAGCACCCTCATCTGGTTGTTCTGTTATATTTTGATGTTGATAGTGGTGTCTTGCAGTGTCGAATGCATCATTTATGAGGTTTTGCATTTCATTTTCCATTGTCAACGAAATTGGGAGCTCATTATGTGGATTAACATCAGTGCTCAGCCTTTCTGTAACGTTCGATTCTCCATGCCAAATCCAACACAAATATTGACCAGGGAATTGCTTCAGTATTAAATGTTCCTAAACTTCATCTCTCTTCAACTATATTCTAAATTTACATTTAGGACATGAACATCTTATTCTCCCTTCAACGGATCGATTGAAAATTGCAAAATCTAAAAACTCCTTCAAACCTTTAACATACTGAGGTGTGTTCCTCGGTAATGTGATTCAGCTTTTATCCATGTATATCACAATGTGTCTACACAATATTAAAAAAATTAAAACACATAGTTACTACTAAATAGGGAAAGAGATTCATATATACTAATTGAAAAAATATATAAATATGTTACATAAGGTTTTCTTATATAAATACATATGGTAAATCACCCACTAGAAAACCAAAGCATGCAAATTAAAAAGATCCATAAAAGAAGACGAGAACAAGGATCTCATCCTTGTAGTTTTTTGTATGTCGTGCTCCACCAAAACAGATGGACAAACTAAGGATTCCATTACTTTGATATCACTAAGGTAAGAGCTTGATAAATCATATAATAATTGAATAGAAGTTAGGAATATGAAATGGAAACAAACTCTTATCTTAAATTAGTGGCCTCGAATTACGATTCAAATAGTTAGGTATGATCTGGGGTTGAGAATTTTAGAACATGTGGGGTATCATGGTGAAGTGTTATGGGTAGCAACATGTCGTGACCCTGCGTGTGATTAAATTTTTTAGATCTGGGGTGGATCATGGAACATCAATGGGGGTTGAAACATAATGTGGACCTCTGTCAGAAAGAAATTATAGTTGGCCCTGTGATGTTTTCTTTTTAATATCTAAGTATATAGGTAAGTATACAATGTATTATTTGACCCATTGGTGGGTAGTGGAATAATAAGGATATGAAAAATCCATGTCTTCTTTGATATATAGAGGTTGGGTTGTCTTCTTTGTTTCTCTTGGTCCTAGTGTGGACTGTTTTGGCATGGTAATGAAGTCTTACTATGACAATGAAAATTGATTAGAATACATGGTTTGAATTGGATGTTATTGTGGAATGTAGAAAGGGAAAGTTAAAGCATCCATTTGTAAACTATTTTCAGGGTGTTACTAGTAAGAGAGCATGTGGCCCATGTGAATTAGAAAATGACCTTGATGGATTCATGAGACTTGATCACATGTCATGATAAAAATACATGTAATCTAAAATGACCAAACATATACGATAGTGTAAGATTACGGAAACATAATATAGTGAGTCTTGAACATCCCAACTACCACACCAACAGGCACTGACCGACCGACACCGACAGGCAGTCAACAGTACTGTAGCACTTTTGACTTCCAGCCGGCAGCCACTGTAGCGCTTTTGACAAAGTTGGTCGCCATTCACTGTAGCGACGCGGACTTACTTTTCGAACAGTGATCGTCTTCTCCATTTTTTATAGCCCATTTTCGAGCTAGGGTTATCATTGAAAAAAAAACCTCTGTAATTTGTGCTTCTGATATAGTGAAATTCTGCCTCTCCCGTGGACGTAGGGATTATTCCCGAACCACGTAAATCGTTGTGTTCTTGTTGCTTTCTTTATTTTGTTTTCTCGTTTCTGTCATTGTGACTCCCGACGATTCCGCAACAGAAAGTATAAAAAATATATGCCTCTACTACAAATTCTTCCCGCCCCAATCGCACCTTGAGCTCCTTACATTTTCCTTGACACTTTACTCAGTGTCCATCTCCCATGCGTATATAGAAAGTTTCTATTTTGGAAACCTATGTTGGAAAATGCCATAACTGTCTCGACACAAAATTATGGCTTGCGCCACTTTTCAATACGACCAACAATGGTATCCCCTCCAAACTCCCCTCCATTAGCATTGACCAGGTACACTGCTCCCATTCTTTCTCATGTACATAGAATGTTGCACCCAACATTTCCATTTCCCATTGATCCTTATTACTTCTTGCTCCTCACCTGAAGGTGTAAACTCTACTTCTATTTCGCCAGACTCTATACATTCTCATACCATTAGTTTGAGACCTTTTTTGAGACATTTATGACCTGGACCAAATTTCTGCCCACAAGAAAAGCACAACCCCTTTGATTTCCATTCTTCAAACTCTTCCCTGGATAAATTTCAAACCCCTCTAACCCGAGGTGCTACAACCCCTCTTATATCCTTCTCTTTTCCTTCAGAACCTTCTTCAGAAGGAAAATTACTAGCTATATTGGTATTCCAGATTTTTCCCTATACTACTGGTGGGTAGCTCCTCGTGCGTGAGTCAGAGTAACGTATAGTTCCTCTCACTAACATCTCCCTTTATACTCTGTGTGACAGAGTAAATAATTGAGCCTTGTCTTGCGGTCCATGCGTCATAACTGTACTCCCTATTTTTGGCTTTAAACCTCCAATAAACAAGCTTAAAAACCATTTCTCTGTAAAATCAGGTATACGCGGAGCTATACATTCAAACTCATCAATATAGGAATCTATAGTACCTGTCTGTCACAACTCCTTTAACATAATAACCGGATCCTCTGCATTTCCATAACGCTCCAACAGTTCCTCCAACTGTGTCCAAGTGAGTTCGGGTTTAACTGTTTTTAGAGAGACAATCCAATATTGAGTCATACCTTCCATACATAATTAAGCTAACAAAACTTTTAACTCCTCCCAAGTTCGTCAGATCGAAAAGTAGATATCAGCTCAAGTAATCCATGTTACAAGATCCTCCCCGATGAATACTGGCATCTCCACTTGTTTCGTAGCCCATACGTATCTCTTCCAGCACCATATCGCGTTCATCCAACCGGCGCTTTCCTGCGTCGGTCCTCTGTCCCTCCTCTGCTACATCAGTTTTCAAACTACTTCCACCTTCCTGACCAGAACTCTTCATTACATTTGCTGCTTGGTTCAACGTAAGTTTCTCTACCGCCGCAGTCAACTTTTGCATTAGAGTTTCCTGTTGCTCAGCACCTGACATTAATTCCAGCACCGCAGCTTCCAACATAGTTATAAGACTTTCCATCCGTGTGGTCATGTGCATCCTTTCCTCCTCCAGATCGTCGCAGAAAAAAGAAACTCTCTTTCCAAAGCAAAATTCTCTATCTCAAGCAGATCTCTCAATGAAAGCACCAAGATGATGAAGAGAGAATATGCAAAGATCTAGAATGTAATTTCAGGAAAGAAATCCTACCTAGAGAATTCCAGTTACAAACGATTACAAATGTGAGAGGACTCTTCTCTCTCTTGGGAGCTTCTCTCTCATCCCAAGCCTAGGCCAAGCATCAAACAGAATAACCGCCCCTCCCTCGCGTACACCTACGCTACTTATACCCAATAGAAAAGTGAAAAGTACAATTTACCAAACTGACTCTCCCAACTAACTAAACACTAACATTACTTATTCCCCCTACGCTGGTAAGTATAAAGTATAGGTGGCCATGCTCTATCAGCAGGACCCCTTCTGCCAAGAAAGAGACCACACCGCATCTCACAGCCCACGACGCAGCTACCCCTCAAAAGGTAGTAGTTTGGAAATTACCCGAGCTCCCCCTACACAGTAGCATGACTCCTCCACACCGCAGCACTCGACCATAGGAAAAGGGCGTACACCGTGCCTATGTGATGTGTAAGGTAAGAGAAACATAATACCAACCTACCTTTTATGCACCTTTTATGCAACAATGATATTGAGTCACATAGGAGCACCAGCTTCTGAGTTGTGGAGAAATGGCTTGAAGGTTGGAAGGAAGCTTGTTTGCTTTGTACGACAAGTCATGGAGGCGAGTCTCTGCAAAATTGGTGGCATTACAAGTGGGTCGTTGTAGTGGAAAAGGGGCAAAGTTTGGAGGGAACAAAATGCATAGACAGGTGACACATGTAATGGTGGAGCATCAGCATTAGTATAGATATGGATATGAATATAACATATAAATAATTAATACAAACTAAAATAAAAATATATATTAATATCATAACATGCAGTATTATAAAATTTTATAACATTAATAAATATAATAAAATATAATAATTAATTACATTTAATAAAAAACATGTTATGTCTAAAAAATGTATTTGTTACCGATCATACTCGAATCACTTGTTTTCATAGGTTTCAATCAAAATAGTTGATTTTTTCTTTTTCCGGTTTGGGTCGTTAGAAATTCAAATCATTTATCGATAAGTATATATATATATATATATTATAAAACATTACTAAATTATTAATAATTTAATTCAATGTATAAACACATATTTTTATTGAAGAATTACGTGGTTCTTCTAAATAATTAATAAATATATATTATATAATTGGTAGCACATTTGGTGTCATTTGGAAGATTTATTGAAACATATTTTTCTAGTGATAAAAGATTCATTAATAATAATAACTAATAATAACAAATTCATCTATCAGTGAAATAATTATTTCAATTGATAAGTTAAAGAGACATTTAATTATTGATAAAAGATATGTTTGTATTAATCAATTAATATTAACATATACATTTGTTGGTAAAAATAGTTGGTAAATTTAAATAATACCAACAAAGCATAATATGTGTCAGAATTACTTGTTTCTATCATCAAATATATTATCTTATATAAAAATTGTATTTGTATTAGTCACTTTTTTTGTGTGGTTGAGATTAACTAGGATGAGATTTTCCCACATGTATAACAAGAACAAGAATCTGGGTCTTCAATTGAGTGTGTAACAAAATGCATCGACATGCTTATATTAGTGGCATGCGATATGATTATTTGTTAAATTGGTTCACATGTAATATCATCATTATGTGTGACCAATCTACTCAGAGAATAAAAAATGTATGAGTTTGTCCTATACTAGTTGACAAGTCCCGTGTCTAATGGCCAGTTGATGTCATAGATAAAGGGATTATATAAGTATTCATAGGATGTATATGATACATATTATAGGTGACATGTTTATATGAAGATATGAGTATGTTTGATCAAGATCATGTCAGGACCCTCTGTAGCTTGAGTAGTAATGATGTTTTACCAAAGGCCATTGTTCGCTTACATTTATGAATTCAGGAATTCATATATTTTTTTCAATGTTGCAAAGTCTCGTAGGGTCACATGGTTTGGATTTAAAATAAGAATTAATTTTTTAATAGTGTTTGTTTCAAAATAAAGAGAAGTTGATAAATCATATCCAATAGAGTTTGGATGGATTCACAAAGAGTTTTTGATGTTTTTCATGAAGTCCTTATGAGATTTTAGTTCAAGTGGGTGATTGATTCATGTGATGTGCATCACAAATAATGACATTGGTAGTATCATAAGGCATGTAATGCCTCAGTAACTTTATATGGTATGCATATGGTTTATGATATATGATATCACATTACATAAGTTGAAACCATATCTCATGGATGGTTTCACTTCAGTTACAAATCATCAAGATGATTCATTTATGGCTGTATAAAAATGATGTGATCTTTAAAACATTCGTCGATCATTAATAACGAGCACACATTACAAGTAATGTATTAAGGCCGCCAAATGTTGGAACCGGCGTTTGATGTCTTTTATTGATTAAAGTGTGGCTATATAAAGAATGTGATCCTTCTTGTTGGGGTAGGTGGTGCATAATTATGCTAAGCTGAAGCTCTCTTCCTCCTCATTCCTTTTTATCACTTAAAAGAATGTGCTAAAACGCCTTTAAAATATAAAGAATGTTCTTGTTGGGGTAGGTGGTGCATAATTATGCTAAGCTAAAGCTCTCTTCCTCCCCCATTCCTTTTTATCACTTAAAAGAATGTGCTAAAACGCCTTTAAAATATCAAGGGACCCTCACACACCGTACATGGATTCTAGTGGATGATTTTCAATTTATAGAGTCAATATTGTCACGACCCGACCTAACGAGGCTCGAGCCGCAACTACCCCAAGCCTGCCTCCATAGGCTAGGGGGTGACGACAAGCGCCAAAAGGCATAACCTAAATGGGAGGTCTTTGCTTAATGTACTTGTGCGCACATACCCAACCATCTCAATGCACAACTACAAAGGAATAATAATAAAAAGATGAAATATCTAGAATATAACCATGCATATGAAAACCTCTAGGGTGTATAAGAGTACGACAGTGTAAACTAAAAAGTAAAGCGAAAAAATACACGCTCAACCAGAAAGATGTCTCAGCCCAAGAAAACTGGAAAAGTAAAAGTATTGAGAGACCTCAGCTCTTGATCTCTAAAGCTCTGACCACCATACGTGGTCCAATGCACCAGGTGTCCCTAAGCTCCTCTGTAGTCGCAACCAACTTGTTTGTCATCTGCATAAGAACTCATGCCCTGCCCAGCAGGAGGGTGCCACTCTCGTAGTCGAGGACTCGTACCCTTACTCCGCAGGAGGTTACCACTCGGTGGATAGGTTGAGGACCCATGCCCTATCCCAGTAGGAGGGTGTCACTCTAAGAATAGATAGAGGAGTCATGCCCTGCCCCGCGGGAGGGTGCCACTCTATAGATAGGCAGAGGACCCATGCCTAGTCCAGCTGACACTACAAAAAAACACCCGATTAGAGGGGGTTATAACCCCCTATAAACACATTAGCGGCAACCAACTTGTTTGTCATCTGCATAAGAACTCATGCCTTGCCCATCAGGAGAGTACCACTCAGATAACAAATAAAGGAGTCATGTCATGCCCGGCAGGAGGGTGCCACTCTCGTAGTCGAGGACTCATACCCTTACTCCGCAGGAGGTCGCCACTCGGTGGATAGGTAGAGGACCCATGCCCTATCCCAGTAAGAGGGCGCCACTCTAAGAATAGATAGAGGAGTCATGCCCTGCCCGCAGGAGGGTGCTACTCTATAGATAGGCAGAGGACCCATGCCTAGTCCAGCTGACACTACAAAAAAATAACTTGATTAGAGGGGGTTATAACCCCCTATAAACACATTAGCAACAGTTATTAGGAACCGCCGCTAATGTGCCCGCATACTGTTATTAGAGGCAGTTTTGAGGAACCACTGGTAAAGTGATGGCAAGTTTAGTGGCGGTTAAATTAGAGGGGGTTTAGACCCCCTTTAATTTTAGCATATATTTTCAGAAATGCATGAATTAGGGGTAGTTTTAACCACCCCTAATATCAGGAGGGTGTCACTCAATAGATAGGAAGAAGACTCATGCCTAGTCCAGATGACACTAAAAAAAATGACCTGGTTAGAGGGGGTTATAACCCCCTCTAAACACATTAGTGGCGGTTATGAGGAATCGCCGCTAATGTGTCTGCCTACTGTTGTTAGAGGTGGTTTTGAGGAACCATTGGTAAGTGATGGAAAGTTTAGCAATGGTTAAATTAGAGGGGGTTTAAAACCCCCTTTAATTTCGGCATATATTTTCAAAAATGCATGAGTTAGGGGCGGTTTTAACCACCCCTAATATATCTACTCATTTTGAGGTAGTTAGAAGCCTCCTTTAATTGAGATGTTTAGGGGTTGTTGTTAAAACTGCCCCTAAATACTCCCGTTTTTTAGCCCGCCTCCATCCAGAACCTGTGGAGCCCCCTTCCCTTTTGTTATGTCCCCAGCCCACCCTTCGTCTGGTTCTCCGTGGAACACCCCCTCCTGTCTTCCTGTACACCCATGCCCCCATGTCCTCTCTAGTATCTATGTCCCACCTGCCACTGTGTCCGCTCCGGTTTTCGTTCGCTCACACCAAAATATCTTGTATTGGGGTCAACGCAGGGCCTGTGGTCACGGTCCATCGAAACAAGCAATTAACACACTGCTATGACTTCTAAAATAAGAGCTCCGCTGGATTCGATATGGGTTCCATTCTTCTTCCCACCCGAGCCTGGACCACTATGCTTATTGAATTTCTATTAATATCGTGTATATTATTGTATTTATATATATATATATATAAGTCTATTAAAATTGTTGGAGTCTGCATCCCACATCGGACTTGAGGTCCGGTGTGGTCTTCACTATTTGTTATAAAAGCACCCCAAGGGCTCCTTTAGAGAAACACATTGGGGGTTCGGGTCTCCTATTTTCCCATTCTACATGGTATCAGAGGGAACCTAATCCCGACCCCCCCTCCCATCTATTTTTTTTCTTTTCCCCGTCGGCCTCTAGGGTTTCTCCCGGTAGGGGGGCGGCGGCCTCCATGGCCAGCAAGCCATAGGTATCTCCCGCCGTCCCCCCTGCCGGCTATTCCTCCCATCCGGCGGATCTCCCCGCTGCCTCCTCTGCGGGCGCTGGCGACGCTCCCTACGCCCCTCCCGGCAAATCCCTTCAGGCAGCACCTCCCCGGCGGCTCTCTTTCCCGGCGGTTGCTCCTCCGCCCGCAGCAGGGCCTCTCCCGCGGCGCACACCCTACCCGATCGCGCTTCTCCCTGCCTCGCCTCCCCGACGGCTTCGCTCCACGCCTCCCGTCAACCCGCGCGACTCCCGTCCGGCCTCCATGCGCGGCGGCCCGCGGCTCACCTCTCCCCTGCTGCGCGGGACGCCGGCTCCCCCAATCCCGGCGGAATCCCTCTCCGCGTGTAGCCCTCTTGGTGCGACGGGCTCCTCCCTCTGCGCGCTCCGACGACACTTCTCATCTCGCCCGACAGCCCGCCTCTTCACGCCGCTCCCTGCCGGCCTCGTCCAAGTGCTCGCCTGGCGGCTCCCGCTCCTCCCGCTCCCGATCCCGACGCTCTATCCCTGCTTCGACGCTTCTCCTTACTGCGCCTACTGATTTCGGCGCCCCTGTTCCTGCCGGCGGAACCCCATCTCCAGGCGGACAGCCCCCCTTCTCTCCCAGCTTGCTTCTGTTCGGGGGATCCATCCCTGTCGTCAACCCGCCCGCCTCTTCTCTGCCCGCCTGAAGCAGATCCCTCCTGATGGATCCAACGCAGTTCCCTGGTCGGCCTCTGCTGTCCGGCGGCTCCTTCTGCCCTCCTGCGCGACTCTCTTCCGGCAACTCTCCCCCTATCGGCATCTCCCGGCGCCTCTCCTGCGGTTTTCGGTTCTGTCTGGCCCGCCTCTCCCTGCCCTAGCAGATCGGCCCGCCTCCGTCAGAGCGGCTCCCCGACGTCTGCCCCTCTCCGTCCGGCTGCTCCCTTCCCGGCGGATCCTTCGCGCCGGCGCTCGCCCGTCCGGTTACTTCCCTTCCAGAACCGGCTCCCTCCAGGCGAACCGGTCCAGGCTGCCCCCTCCATGCCGGCCTCTTCCTGCTTCCTGCGGCACTCCCGCCTCAATCGCCGACCTCCTCCTGCGGATTTCCCGGCGCTTCGACGACCGGCACCGCCATTGCGGATTTCCCGGCGCTTCGACGACCGGCACCGCCATTGCGGCTTCCTCGGCACTTTGACGACCGGCCCTCCCAAGCGGATTTCTCGACGCTTTGACGATCGGCCCGACATTACGGATTTCTCGGCGCTCTGACGACCGGCCCGTAGTGCGGATTTTCCCGACGCTCTGACGACCGACCCGCCAATGTGGATTTCCCGGCACTCTGTTGTCCGACCCCGCACTTTTCCGGCGATGACCCATCCTTTTTTTTCAGCGGCATCACATTACTATCTTGAGGGGGAGCAGCATCAACAACGATTTTATTATTTCTGTTTCTTCTGTTTTTGTCTTGTATTTGTCATCAAGTTGGGCATGTTCAGCTTGAGGGGGAGTGTTAGCGTCTGTTTTGTTGCTTTCTTTTCATTATGTGTCCAAGCTAGGTACACCTAGCTTGAGGGGGAGTGTTGGAGTCTGCATCCCACATCAGACTTGAGGTCTGGTGTGGTCTTTACTATTTGTTATAAAAGCAGGGCTCCTTTAGAGAAACACCTTGGGGGTTCGGGTCTCCTATTTTCCCATTCTACAAAAATAAACATTATTTTCATAATAAATTTGAAGGCATTAAATATATAACTTATATATACATTTATATAAATTGTGTGTATATTTGTATAAATACATATATTTAAATACATATAAGTTTATTGATATAAATATAAATATATATGTGTAATATATATGTATATATATATTTTACTGAACACCTCTATAAATTATATATTTACATAAATTTAAATAAAATTATGTATATATGTATTTATAAATACATTTATTTCAAACACGCACACAAACCCAAATGTGTATTTATATATTTATTTGCACACATGTATATATTACATGTATATATATTTATATATGACCCAAATATATTATGCACATATATATATATATATTATATTTATACGCACAATTAAATATATATATATATATATATATAATATTTATATTATACATATAATATAATATAATGTTTATATATAGATAAAATTTTACAAATATTTATATATCTATACACATTTATATAGTTATATCATACATACATATATATTTAATATATCAATCTGAATACTTATCTATACATTAATATAACTTTATTTATTTGTAAATATTTATATATATATATATATATAATATGTAATATAATATGATAAATATATTTATATAATTATTTGTATATACTTACATTTATGTTTTTATAAATATTTGTATTTATTTAATGTATTTATATAATATGTTTATAATGTATTTAAATACATCTATATAATGACTTTATAAGACACATACACAAACATTCTAATGAATAAAAATATATTAGAGGTGGTGAACCCCCTCTATTCAGCGGTTATAAATAAACCTCCACCAACTTCTTAAATTAGAAGGGGTTCAAAACCCCCTCTAATTACATGCATGTGTGTGTAAGTATACATCTTTATAATCTATTATTATTATTATTATAAATACTACAAAGGTTTTAATATGATTTTTAAAATAAATTATATTTATGTATACATATAAATACGATTAAATACAATCATATAAATTATTTATATAAATATATTTGTATAATATGTTATAGTATATTAAAATATATTTATATGTTATGTTTTAATTATATATATATATATTATTTTATTTTTTTAAGAAAATGGTGGGGGTTCACAACCCCCTCATCTCTTAAATTAGAGAGGGTATTGTATTTATATATATATATATAACGCATCTAAAATCCAATCGAATATAATACATATATAGCACCTCGAACTGAAAATATAGTGTCATTAATTATTAAATTAGTGGCAGTTTTAGTATAACTGCCTCTAAAATCCAACAAAATATTAAAAAAATAATGATAAAAATAGAGGGGATCCTAAACCCCCTCTGAATTTGATAATTAGCGGGGGGGTTTGCATAGCCCCCTCTAATTTATACTGAAAATGAATTTAGAGGGGCTCGAGCATAACCCCTCTAAATTAGAGGCGGTTTTATAGATCTTCTCAAGCATTCTAGATTCGGTTTCTCCACCTCCAATGTCGTCGTCGGGCCTTTCAAAATTGAAGGTAAATCATCTATTCTTCGTTTTCGGCCATCCATTGGTCAGAAATCGGATATCGATTCGTCCTGATGGTTCGTCGTACGCACTGCATGCCTCTCGTTGCACCTCGGTTGCTCGGATCCCAGATCCACAAAACCAACACCCGTTATCCCATGATTCACCCCAAATTCCATCCTTCATCGTCGATCCGTTCATCGCACATGAAACCGTTGTGAATTCGGGGGTCCGATCGAGCTCAGTCCCACCCGGTAATGTCGAATCGCAACCCCGTGGTTCAACGATGACTAATGTGAAGAATTTGTGGGAGAAAGACACAAGAACAAGGGCTTAACAATCGTTGGCCAAGAGTTCTTGGCCAATAGATGCAATTGGGATGATCTGAGGTGAGAAACAATTAAATACTCAAATAAATTTGTACATGGGTGCATGCAACGGCCTACAATTGGCGCAGATCAAAGAAAGGAATGATCTTGTTCAATCAATTTAATCAATAAGGGCATAATCCATGAATTGATGAGTCCTGCCTGATTTTGGATCTTTCTTCTTCGAAAAACGCACTTGCCAATGAAGGGGAGGAATCGTTGCGTTCGTAGCGTGTTGATCTACATCGATCTGAAGTCTCGTAGATGTCGGATCTCGATTTGCCAATGGTGGAGGAGGAGGAAGCCTCTCGACGGTCCCAAGGTTATGCAGCTAACCCCGGTAAAATCTCCATAATGATGTATTTAAAAAAAAAATTAATTAGGTTAATTTAATTAAATAAATAAAATTATTTATTTATTTAACTAAACATACCTGCTCGTGACCTCTTTTATCCGAACGCCCCACACTGACCTATTTTAGGTCGCAGGTAGGGTAAAAATCACATTAAAAACTCAATCATGGTCTCGAATTTATGATTCGATATTCTATTCAAGAGTTATCTCATTTTCTTTAAGAAATCGTGTGTGCATAATATAAAATAAATTTAATATTTTTATAAAATTAATTATGGACACATCGGGGCTCGAAATCGTATGTTGTCTCAGCACCTAGATCCGAAAATACATGTAGAAATATTACAAAGTCTTGCAAGGAAAAAAAAGGATCTCTACATCATTCTCTCCTTCAATATTTTCATCCCCAAAAAGCAAAACTAAACAAAAAACTCAAGATAATGGGCCCACATTTGTCTCTCCCGCTCCTATGATCTCTGATTCATGTTCTCGTGCTGCCACAACACATGAACCAAGGGGATGGTCCGTCCACGCAGGGTCCTCTCCTTTCGATCCTTGATCGCCACCGGGTGTTCCGTAAAAGTGGTTTCATCCTCAATGTCTAGCTTACCCCAATCAATAACGTGCATGAGGTCATGCATATATCTCATCAACTGTGAAACATGGAATACGTCGTGAAACCGCTCCAATTGTGGGGGTAGAGTGAGGTGGTAAGCAACATCGCCAACCCTCTACAAGATCTCGAATGACCCAATAAACCTTGGGGATGGCTAATCTACGAGACTAAACCTCCACAATCCTCATCATGGGGTGACGCTCAGGAAAATGTAGTCTCCCTTATCGAACTCCAAGTACCTATGATGTCGATCAACATAAGATTTTTTCCCGCTCTGGGTTGTCCTTATCCACTCACGAATGACCTGGACCTTCTCCATCACCACCTGGACCCACAATAGATTCATCACCGAACTTTGTCCAGCATAAGGGTGACCTATAGGGTCTCCTGTACATGAACTTGAAAGGTGTCATGCTGATAGTAGAGTGGTAGCTATTGTTACACAAAACTCTATCAAGGGAAAGTAATCCTCCCAGCTCTGTCCAAAGTCTAACACACAATCCCTCAACATATCCTCTAAACAACATATCCTCTAAACACTTGGATAGTGCAATCGGACTGCCCATATGTCTAAGGGTGAAAGGTTGTACTCATCCTCATCTGGGTCTCAAATGACTCTTGTAGGCCTCTCCATAATCGTGATGTGAGCCGTGCATCACAATCAGAGACAATAGTCAAGGGAACCCTATGAAGGCGAACAATCTCCCATACGTACATTTGCCCCAAACTCTCCACTGAACTCTGCTTCCATGGATATGTCGTCTAATTTTCACTTCGGGATCTCAAGGGGCTACAACAAACTTGTCAGGACCTGATTCTTAAACTTCACCCACTGACATGTCCATCTCATGTGGGCCCACCAAAACTACTACTAAAGGTCTTTGTACATCTTCCCCACACTGGGATGTATAACTAAATGAGGAGTTAAACTCCCTCATCACCTCCTCCCGCATCATGACTGGGACCACCATTCGTCCCTAGAAAAGGATAATGTGATTCCCCCATTCAGAAAATCCATTGGGTGAATCTCCTGGTCACGTAAGACCTCATAGTCGATGTCTCCCAACTGGGACTCTCTCACACGCAGAAGGGGCAGAGGAGTCTAAACCATCGACTGAAGAAAAGTTGCACCCTCCTGCTCAATCAGGGTCAGTTGAAAGGAAGCCAACTGCTTAAAAGCCTCATGCACCAAACGAGTATGGGACTTCCTGCTAAGGGCATCAGCTACCAAGTTTCCCTTCCCCATATATAGAATACCTCAAAGTCATAGTCATGTAAGAACTCCAACCAGCGTTGGTATCTCAGGTTCAAGTCCCTCTGCATGAAGACATACCTGAGACTCTAATGGTCTAAGTAAACCACAAAGTGATCTCCTAGAAGATAGTGTCTCTACATCCTCAGAGTGAAGACTACCGCTGCCAGCTCTAGGATGTGAGTCACATAGTTCTGCTCACGGGGTCTCAACTGCCTCGACCCATATGTGTTAACTACCTGCCTCTACACCAACACACACCCGAGTCCAGTTCCTGAGGCATCACAATACACCACGTACTCCACAACCTCCTCTAATAGTCTCAACATGGGAGTGCTCGCCAGCCTCAGCCTCAACTGCTCAAAATCCCTCGGGCACTGCTCAAGGTGGTCAAAGAGGGTGCAATCTTGGAGAAGTCTTCCACAAATCTCCGATAATACCCCACTAAGGCAAGAAAACTCTACACCTCTGACACACTTTTAGGTGGCTCCCAAGCAAGCACTGCATCGATCTTCACCGAGACCACGGCCAAACCATGATCAGAAATGACATGCTCCGGAAAATGAAACTCATGAATCCAGAATTAGTTCATCCAGAGCTTACCATAAAGTTGATACACTCTAAGCAAATCTAGGACCATCCTCAAGTGTTCTATATACTCCTATAGCGTAGAGTATATGAGTATGTCGTCAATGAAAACAACCACAAACTGATCCAAGTATGGTTAGAAAATCTGATTCATCAAATCCATAAACACGGCGAGGGAATTCATCACACCAAATAGAATCACCAAAAACTCAGTGTATGTAACGACATCAGAATGCCAGCTTCGTAATAATAGCCTCAAGAACTCTTAACTGGTGGTATCCAGACCTAAAATCCATCTTCGAAATCATCTCGTGCCTCTCAACTGGTCAAAGATGTCAATCCTTGGAAATGGGTACTTATTCTTTATCGTGGCTTAGTTTAGGCGACGATGATCCACACAAAGCCACAAGCTCTCGTCCGTCTTTTTCGCAAATAACAGCGAAGCTGCCAAAAGGGACACGCTGGTTCTGATAAAACACTTCTCTTAAAGGCCCTCCAATTGAAATCGTAACTCCCAGAGCTCGGTAGGGGACATCCAATATACCGCAAAAGATATCAGAGTAGTTGCAAGATGCAAGTCAATATAAAACTCTATCTACCGCCTCAGAGGTAGTCCCAAAACATTCTCAGGGAAGACGTTCATAAAATTCTCCACAACTGAAAGAATCTAGATTCCTAAAAAGCGTGTTGCACCAAGGGATGCACTTGCCAACTAATGGGTGATGGGATACAACCTTCTTCTTGAAAAACACACTCGTCCCACCATGAGATCTCTCTCATCCACAATAGAGAATCTCATCCCATCAGTGTGAAGGCATCTGACTTGTCTGCGGTGACAGTAAACCTGGCTCGGACCAAGGAAAAATAATCCATACCCAAGATGATGGTATAGGGTTCCATCATGATGACCAAAAAGTCCCACGTGATCCTATCTCCACCAAGCGATAGCTCGGACTACCGACATAAAAAAAATATAAAAGAAGCATTCCTAGTAGGAACCTCAAGACAAAGTTGTTGGGAAAACACCTCAACTGGGAGCTCTGTCTCTCACACCAGGTGTAAAGAGATGAAGGAATGAATCAAACCTATGTCTACTAATACTAAGACTAGAAAGTTGTGTATCTCAAAGACCCACTTCAGCGATTTCCAAGAAACTATAGCTTTTATCTTTTCTGGGTTTATTGATATGCCTTTCTCAGAAATGACATGCCCAAGGAAGAGACCTTATTATGTCTAGAAGTCGCGCTTAGAGAATTTAACACAAAGTTGGTCTTCCCAATAAGTGCTCAACATAATTTGCAAATGATCTTCATGGTCATTTCTAGTTTTCATCAACAAATACAACAACAAAGGAACTTGGTATCATTGAAAGATGTGATTCATTAATTCCATGAAGACTGCAGGTGCATTCATGAGACTCAAATGCATAATTAGGGGTAATGAGGCTTACCTTTACATCGAAAGAGTGTTCTGTGAAAAGGTCTTCAAATTTTACCATATCATAAGGACGGAACAACTACCATAACAAAGGGAAGGGTATGTCTTTATGTAGAAAGAGATCCTGTAAAGGTAAAGTGGGGCTACCTTTATATAAGAAGAATTGTGTAAGGGTAACTCGGGTTACTTTTACGCAGCATAACATTTATTTTGTTCACCTCTATGTAGGCGGAGATGGTGTAAAGGTAAATTAGGTTACCTTTATGTTGAAAGGTGGTCTTGCATAAGGGTAAATAGAATTACATTGATTACCCCTATATAAGGAAGGGAGTACAGGTAAACAAAATTGGAAAAAAAAATTATAAATAAAAAACCAAGTTTGAGCGTTACTTCCATGTATTGCTGAAATTCAAGTTTTAAACCCAAAAAAATGAATTGCTTGCAAATTCATCTAAAATTGATTTAAACCTTCCCGAAGCTCTAAAAAAACTAGAAAACACTCACAGGATCCCTCAACACCCGAAAAAAGATAGAGGAAATGTTAGGAAAATCTAAGATCTTACATTAGATATCTCTCAAACAATTCACATACTCAAGAATTAAAATTAAACACAAATAAGAAGAAAGTTAACATTCATG
This sequence comes from Viscum album, assembly GCA_963277665.1. Lineage (NCBI taxonomy): Eukaryota > Viridiplantae > Streptophyta > Magnoliopsida > Santalales > Viscaceae > Viscum > Viscum album. The sequence goes on from OY728129.1 coordinate 306,245,159, forward strand.
AGAAGATACCTCTCAAACAGAGTCCTAATTACTGATAGAAACTAATACACATCAAATAAAGAGTTTGAAATAGTTACCCATTTGAATAATCCATAAACCATAAAGAATCATTTAAATCATTTAAAAATTTAATCCTTCTTAAAACTTACAACCTTTAGCATAATGATAATTATTTTTGGCAAGGAGAAATTCATCCATGTTTGTAGACATCAACACATACCCTCTTTAAAAATATATTTTAGTTCCACGTCAAAATTACATTCATCAAGTTAATTTGCAGAGATCCTATTTCAAAATTTATATACATTTAGAATATGGAATAATTTGTTTAAAACATTTCAAGTTTGAAGACAACCCCTTTAAAACTTTTAACTATTGTAATTATTTTCAATAGGAAATTCCATAATTTGATGAACGACCTTTTAAATCAAAGTTTTAGATTCGAATTTTAAAAATCACCACATATTGATTTTATTAGAGGGGTAGGTTTATCAACCTATGGCACACATACCAAACCATAACTACCCACCGAAGACTGAGTCACTCATCAATCCTTAGATTACTCATGTTGATGATGCCTTAATGAAAACAATGATAATAGAATCATTTCAAGCAATGTTGTATCATCCATCATTTCCAAGCCATTTTTCTGTGTAACAAAAAGGTTAGAACACATCACATAAATCATTTCAACGTCATAGGGAACATCACAGCTCTTCACCAACCCAAAATCAGGTTTCAGTTTAAACTCATATAAGGCTTTATATTACAACAACCTTAAATTTCATTTAACAAACATTTTTACTTCAATTAGAGCACATGGACATTAAGTAATCAGGAGCCAATCACACTCATTCTCCATCATTAATTCTAGAAACATCACCTTTTCATTACAATTTATAATTCATTTACGTGGTTTCTGTAAACAAAATAAACTATAGATGTTGTTGTAGCATCAAAAAACATTAAATAAATATGCACAATATAGTGATTTATGATATCAATAAATTTATAAAACATCTTTTAGTAAGCAACTAAAAAAATATAATAAGCAAGCATGCAGCAGCTAACAATTTAACAGAGGCTGGCAAATAAACTACTAGCTGTCAGCCGCCACCCTTATCACAACCCAACCGTAATTTCATCTATAACCCATTTATGCATCAATCATATCTTTCCACCATTGATCACATCCTTTACATATAATCATTTCAATCCTTCCAAATATATCATCATCAATTTTAGTGCCATATCTTTAGATAACAAAACAATGACCACATATTCATGTTAAGGGCTTAAAGAAGTATATTATCAGTAAGTAATACCAACACTTAATCAGTTAAATAGAGATAAATAACTCAAGACAGGATATTATGTATCCTTGGGAGGATCATTTCATGTGGCGGTACATGGAACATTAAGATTCAATGCTTATATAATTACTACATTCTTAAAATTCACATATCATAATATATGTTGTATATTAATTCACTTATTCATATTCCATTGCGCTTCAGATTTATTAATTAATTGCCACATGTTTTCCTTTTATACTCTTTACAATTAAACAAAACATATAAAAACAAATCATGTAGAAAATTTAAATCAAGCTGTGATATATGAAACTTATCATATTCATCATGTCACTAATAACAAATTTATATGTCGCATCACAAGCTCACATGCGGAGCACATCACAAACAAGCTCTCACGGCTCCCAACAGGGAATCTAGGCCCTAAAACAAAGCATTCATCCGTCACATACAAACCAGCTCTCACAGCTCCCAACACAAGGCATTCGGTCATTAAAAACAAATGGGCACTCTTGGCCCCCAAATATTTATCATTATTAAACAACTGGTTTTATTTCATCTTGAATTAACCGATTCATTATTCACAGGTTCCAACTACGTACAACCTCTGGCATCAAGCTATAACAAGTTATCAAACATACATTCCAATTTCAACAAACTCGAGGAATTACAATTTTCAATTAACATGTCTTTCATTATTATCATCAAGCACTAACATGCTTCACGTTCTTTATCAATTCCATTAACACATGGAATAGGACATCCAATTAATCATGCAAACATACATCAATTTTATTACCATCAAATTACAAGAAATGTCACATTCACTAAACAAGCATCTTTAGTTCTTTAGCCAACTAATTTAATTCCAGTTTTACGTTCTTTACCATTTTCCAACGAAAGAAACATGTTAACACAAGCATAACCAACATGTTAAACAAAGCATAACATAGATAGCACAATATCTGGAAAAACAAGAGGCAAACCTTTATCACGATATAATACATTGACAACATGTAATCGTTATCCAATTATTTATTAATCCGGTTAAATATTTATTAGGTTAATTTCATTGTCATCCAAAATGGCTAAAACAAGCTAACTTTACGATTGCATGTAAATAAATGGGAGAAGCAACGAATCTCCTACCTCGAAGCTTCGACGTTCTTCACACGAGAACAGATCAACGTTGCGGATCTCCAACCACCTCTCCTTCAAGAACTACGATCTCCCAAAGACATCGTGCCACAAACACACCGACAAATGACAAAGGAAACTTCATAAGGGCAGCGGATATCAAATGTCAAAGCATGCCAAGAAACGAGAGAAAATGAGATCAAACGGAGAGAAACCGCTACAAAAAAGGGTAGAACATACCTTTGAATACAACAGATTGATCTCTAGGAGTCGGGGATCAATCCTTGTTGAAAGGGCTTCAAAGAGTCTCAAAAACCTCTCTAGGTCGCCTTGGGTTCGAGTGGAAGAAATGGGAAAAGAATGGGGTTCGGAGGTCACGGGGTATTTATAGACAGACAGAAGATCACGGCGTGGCCCCATAACCACACCGCAGAACTGCCTGACATAGGGAATTCTACAGCGCAGCGTGAGGGACCATGTCGCAGCCAACCTCGGTCAAAGGCAGTTCCGGGATCCACAATCAGAACATATTGAAGGGAATATGGGGGCTACGGGGCAGCCTTGAGCACCACACTACAAGACCCCTTCTGCCAAGAAAGAGACCACACTGCACCCTACAGCCCATGGCGCAGCTACCCCTCAAAAGGCGGTAGTCTTGAAATTACCCGAGCTCCCCCTACGCCGCACCATGACTCCTCCACGCCGCAGCGCTCGACCACGGAAGAAGGGCCTACACCGCATCCTACCACCACAGTGTAGCCATGCCTGAAAAGGCGAGAGACTTATTTCTCCTCCCGAGCTCCCCTACGCCACAATCGATGCCCACTACGCCGCGGCCACTAGTACCACAGCGCATCACACACCTCCACGCTGCAACCATGCCATGTTTGGCAGTGGCTCCCCCAAAATTCTTCATTTTCCCTCCAAACACCTTAAAACCTCCTCTGGGTGCCTCCAAGACCCAAAACTTGCAAAGGGCTACCGGGATCTGGGTCGTTACACTAGGACATAGTTTTCCTGCAGAAGAACGCAACACAATCCCGATCCAGACGAATCACAATACATGACATAACCCTTTCTGGTTCTAGCAAGATGAGGATAGGAGTCGAAGTGAGTCGGGTCTTAAGTTCCTGATTGGATTTCTAACCATCATCGTTACATTTGAAGGGAATACCCTTTCTCGTCAATGTCGTCATAAGAGAAGCGAGTTGAAAAATCTCAAAAAAACGCCGGTAATAGCGTGCTAGTCTGAAAAAGCTATGTATCTCAAAGACATTCATAAGCGGTTGTCATGAAATGACTGTTTCCATCTTTTTAGGGCCAATTGATATGCCTTTCTTAGAAATGACAAGCCCAAGGAAACGAGGAGGTGTCGTGCGTTCCTAGTGAATCAGGAAGGAAACAACTTGAATGGCCTCTTCCTTACCATCTTGTAAATATGAGTATTTTCAAGAGAATTTTAAGGCCAGTTAAAAATTAGTATCAAAGAAAACAGTTTTCTAGTTTCATTTTTGAAGTTATTATCAACATTTTCTCCGTTGCAACTCTTTATTAAGATCAAAGCAATAATGTATGTTATGTTTGGATTTGCTAATATTTTTCAACATGTTGGCATTAAGAAGTTGATATTTCCGGTAGTTAATTATCTAAATGTGCATCATCTTATTTATATGGTTGAGAAAACTCATAAATCGATTATGTTTTTTGAAAGAAAATGACGGCTTCCACAATTGACTTTATCACGTTTTATCCCTTGAAGTTTCACCATACACAGGAAAGTAATTAAAGTAAAGAACAAAACGTATTTTTTTGAATAGAGAAAGAAACATATAGCTGGTATTTAATAATGAAGTAATTGAATAAAGAACAAAACATATACCTATCAATTAAGAAAGAACAAAACATATATTTGTCGGTTAATAATGGAAGTAATTGAATCAAGAATGAAACATATTTTTTATAGCATAGAATTTAAATATTTTGACAAATCTTTATGATCATCCCGTTTCTTTTGAAGCCGGGTTAATTTTCTTTGTAATATGGGCTCTTTAGAAGTATGTTGGTAGTTGAAATCCAAGTGCGACATATCTAGGATTGCAGTATAATAAATAGTGCAACACAAGCATGGTATTACAAAATGTACATGCAATGTGGTTATACAGTGTATCTAAAATATGCATATGTAGTCTTCATATGTGGTGTCTATATACACCAAATATAATCATTGGATGGGAAATAATAGCATGCATGTAGAATGTTTACAGATTGGATATACAATGTTAAAAATATATTTTCATTCACAAATAAGAAAAATCCTCATTTTATAGTATGCAATACAAATATGCATCCAATGGATGTCAAAATTGCAATATGATTTAATGGTATAAAGGAAGAAGAAAAGGGAACACACCTGATAGTAGAAGATCACTGAGTTGTAAAATTTCATGTGGAAAAGATAGAATAAGGCTTATAGCTTCATAATAGGAGAAGCTGATACCTGTGAAGACGGGAAATGCGGACAGTAATGGAAATGGGAATGGTTATAGTATGTTACAGAATACAACACAGTCGTGTTTTTTAAAATTGTTAACGTATAATCTATTAGGAAAAAGAATGCAGTCTAAGTAAATAAATACATAAAATTTGAAAGAAGGTACCAGCAAAAATTGTATGATTTTCTCAGAATTATAATAGACTGTAACGGGGAATACAAGTGCGGGAAATGAAGGTAATATAGAGGAAATATGTAGCTATTGGAAGTGAACTGTTGAGTATATAGTAAACAGTAAGAATATACATTTGGCGGTGTTCTGGAAAGAAAAATGAAATACTGAAACAGAATATAAAAATGCAACAAACCTGAAAACGCGAGAAGCGATGGTGAGATATTACAGAAACCCACCAATGATAGAGAATAAATTAAATCCGGCAATGAAACTCGGGATAAGAGGCCCTTGAAAATGATGAAATTTGGGTATCAAACACAGGGATTACACAGGGATTCCGGCACCGTGGAACACAAAATAGAAACCCAGAACAACCTTTAGAAATGGAAAAAAAAAATAGGGCTTCAAACTCCAGGGTTCTTATACCGTGGAACACAAAATAGAAACCCAAAACAATTGACTAAAAAGCTCGGTAACCTGATATATAGGAGAAGAAAATTAGGGTTACCGAATTTTAGGGGTGCCTATGTGATGTGTAAGGTAAGAGAAACACAATACCAACCTGCCTCTTATGCAATGATGATACTGAGTCGCATAGCAGCGCCAGCTTCTGAGTTGTGGAAAATTGGCTCGAAGGTTGGAAGGAAGGTTGTTTACATTGTACGGCAAGTCGTGGAGGAAGAGTCTGCAAAATTGGTGGCTTTACAAGTGGGCCGCTGCGGTGGAAGAGGGGCACAATAAAACATTGTTAAATTATTAATATTTTAATTCAATATATAAACACATACTTTAATTGAAAAATCACGTTCTCCTAAATAATTAATGAATGTATATTATATAATTGGTAGCACGTTTGGTGTCATTGGAAGATTTATTGAAACATATATTTCGGGTGATGAGAGATCTCTTAGTAATAATAACTAATAATTACAAATTCATCTATCATTGAAATAATTGTTTGAATTGATATGTTAAAGAGGCGCATTTAATTATTGGTAAAATATATGTTTTTATTAGTCAATTAATATTAATAGATACATTTTTTGGTAAAAAGATTTGATGGTAAATGTAAATAATATCAACGAAGATAATATGTGTTGGAATTACTTGTTTTTAACATCAAATATATTATCTTATATAATTTTTTTATTTTTATAAGTCACTTTTTTTTGTAGGGGTTGAGATTAACCAATATGAGATTTTCTCACTTGTATAACAAGAACGGGTATTGGGATCTTCAATTGAGTGATTAATGAAATGCATGGACATGCTTAGATGAGTGGCATGTGATGTGATTGTCTATTAAATTGGTTCACATGTGATGTAATCATTATGTGTGACCAATCTACTCATAAAATAAAAAATGTATGACTTGGGCTATGCTAGATTTACATGTTCCATGTCTAATGGTCACTTGATGTCATAGACAAAGGGATTATATAAGTATTCATGTGATGTATATGATACATCTTATGGCTAACATGTTTATATGGAGATGTGAGTGTGTCTGATCAAGATAATGTTAGAACCCTTTGTAGCTTGAGCAGTAATGTTGATTTACTAAAGTTCATTTTTCGCTTACATTTATGAATTCAGGAATTCAAATTTGTTTTCAATGCTGCAAAGTCTCATAGAGTCACACGGTTTGGCTTTAAAATAAGAATTATTTTTTGGATAAAGTATTTGTTCTAAAATAAAGTGAATTTGATAAATCGTATCCAATATAGTTTGGATTGATTCACAAAGAGTTTTGATGTTTTGCATAAATTCCATATGAGATTTTAGTGCAAGTGGATAATTAATGCACGTGATGCATATCACAGATAATTATATGGGCAGTATCGTAAGGCATGTAATGCCTAAGTTACTTTATATGATATGCATGTGGTTCATGATATATGATATCACATTACATAAGTTAAAACCATATCCCCCCAGATGTTTTCACTTCAGTTACAAATCATCAAGATGATTCATTTATGATTGTATACAAATTATATGATCTTTAAAACATTCATCAATTGTCAATACATAACAAGCATACATTATAAGTAATGTATGAAGGTTGTGAAATGTTGGGAACCGATGTTTGACGTATTTCATTGGTTAAAGTGTGGCTATATAAAGAATGAGATCCTTCTTGTTGGGGTGGGTGGTGCATAATTACACTAAGTTGAAGCTCTCTTCCTCTCAGTTCCTTTTCACCTCTTAAAAGAATGTGCTAGCACACCTTTAAAAGATCAAGGGACCCTCACATACCATACATGGATTCCAGTGGTTGATGTTATGTTTATAGAGTCAATATCCTGAGTGATGTTGCTTAGTGATCTTCCTTATGTATACTCCATTAAGATGGAGCAGTCTGGACTTGAGGTATGCGCATTTATGTTTATGTCCTTCACTTGAAAATTGATTCTATGGTAATAGACCTGACATTTTAACGGGTTTTTTCGCTATTTTGAGCATGTGATGTTCTAACAAATCCCATAATAGGTAACTTCCACATTAGGATAAAGTTATGACTTGACTCATGTGATAATTAATTCTTTTTTATAGGTGATTTTTTGTTTTTTTATTGAAAAATTCTCATAAATGAGTTAGAAGTTGATTGGAGTTGAGTTGTTGGCAAAAGGATTAAGAATTATCGAGGTTTGCAAAACCATGGTATGAAGTAACCTATTAAGACACGATTAATTGAACCAGAGGGTATCTTTTACTATAATTTAAAAATCAATCCACAATTAATATACATTTCACTGTGATGTTCTTATAAGAAGTCACAAGGTCTATCCTATAAGTGTCTTGCATCGTGATTATGGATTGTGAGTTTTGTGTGCAGGGGTATTTTTTGTTGAGAAAGTGTGTCGTGACATAAGATGGAACATTAAATCACAGCTGAAGAGTTCCCACCACAATTACTTGGGCTGTGGAAAATCAATGAGCTATTGTAACTGAAGGTTATGTCATAATCATTCTGGTGACACTATAACGAAGTCAAGGAAAGTGCAAGTTTTGTTGATCTTATTGAAGATTTTGGAAAGTATAAAGTGAAAATATAATCCATATATTTTGAATCTCAAGTTGACCCTTGATCATACCACAACACACGTTGCCACACCATGATCTATTTGAGGTCTTTAAATAGATGAGTCTCATCTGGGAATAGAGGTGTAATGACCCGGACCAGAACAACCACCTGAACAGTGTTAAACGGGTCGGGTGGTACTACCTTAAGCGCACCTCCCCGAACGCCAAAGGTTGTCGACTAGTAGCGAGGGTCTTATAGGTATAGTGGGGAGGCTATACCCTATCGGAGGATAATAATAATGGTATTGATTTGAGTATAATAATAAAGATGCAACGGAATAAATGACTCAGCAGACTCGAACCAGACCCGCAGAGGGGAAGCACATTCAATATCAATAAACAACGGAAGCAATAAATATAAACAACAACAACGAAAATAAACACAACAACATGATGATCACTTGTAACTACTAATGAACAACAAAACATGCATCCAAGGCAGGTCATACATATCTAAATATAAAGGGCGCCAATGGCTAACCATCTGTAGCTATAAACAAGCATGCTGATACAAGAAAGTACGCAAAACATAGTAAGCTCCAGCTAGGCAAGACCTCAAGGTCCATACCATCTCCATGCAATAGCTAATGCAACCCAGCTCCTGAAGCTGGCCTCTTTCTTCCATGTAAATCCATAAAGTCTGCACGCGTCCCAAAGGTCTTGTGTAGGGTGTGAGACGAATCTCAGTAGGATACCACTCAACGGTGCGTACCTAATATAAGTGTTTAAGCAGACATGCATTTATAAGGAAAGTTGTAAACATAATGATGTACAAATAACACAAACCCCACTGGTACTCAGCAGCCACCATGGAGTGTCACCTGCTTCGGCCAATGTCGGAATCTCTGTCATGTAACCCGACATCATGTGCCCCATGACACCGTGTGTCTCAAGTATCGATGTCCCAAAGGCACGCCTGAGAAATAGTAACTCGAAGGAACAACGATGTATGTCCTCAATAAGTAACCGAAGGGACAACGAGGTCTACCCTCAAAATAAATAGCCAGAGGGACAACGATGTCTGCCCTCAAATAAAGTATCCGGAGGGACAACGATGTATTCCCTCAAAAATAAAGTACTCGGAGGGGCAATGATATTCGCCCTCAAATAACAGCGAGCCTCTACCCCCAACCTGATAGCCTCAATATTATACCCTGAAGGCTCCTCACCTTCCATGTGGCTTCCTATGATAAGCACTCTGAAACCAATAGTACCTAAACCGCAACTAACGAGGGCCTATACCCACACAAGTGGTCAAAACCACTCATCACAGAGTCTCTCTGTGTGCACACTACTCAAAGTTTCCGGGTGAGAGGTAATCACCAAAATATTAACCAAGACACAACACCTCTGACACCTCTTGTCCTTACGACCATGCCGCTCAAGTCTGATGACCTCACCATCCTAGTAACCAGGGCCATGCCCAACCTGACGGTCATCCTACCTCAAACTGACGCCCATGACGCCCAATCTCGTGGTTAGAACCACCCAACTTAACCCGGGCCAAGCCCAACCTGTGATCAACATCACTCAACAATACCCAGGCCATGCCTAGCACAATCCGAAGGTTCCAGCAATTTCAATATCACACATCACATATATAATCACAATGAAAAACATTAAATAGGCAAGACAACGAAACAGTTGAATTACACTAGCAAGGTGTTGTCCCATACCAGCACTGAGGTCTTGAGAGCCTCTAACAATTCATATCAAGGCTTAATAAACTAAACTTATCAGATAAAACATCACAGTTCATTCGTAATCATTTTGGCTTCCCCCGACCAAAATGCCCCAATTGAGCAACGACCCCTCGCCCGACCCTGCTCAAGCAAAACGGGTAAAGAGAATTCCCAAAGGCATCCCACAGTCTAATAAACAATTTAATATGCAATATCAGATAAAACTAGGTCCTGCTCAAAATACCTGAAAATGCGCTGAAGGCCGTGCCACCCAAATGACAACAAAAACACAAAAAGAGGTATGCACCACCTACCTGAGACTCGTACGATGCTACTCCTCTGATAACATCCTCCAATTAGGTCTAAAACGCGGTAGATCTAGGGGGTTCCAATGGATTAAACGGTGTTCGAATCTGACCTCGGACGAAGGAACGAGAGGGAATTGAAGTCCCGACCTACTCTCCCTGCTCAAACTCGTCGAAACGTTTGAGGTTCTGCCTAAATACAAGGCTAATGCCTGTTTTAGCGGGAAAAAAATAAAATACACGGCGTGTACTATAAGTACACGACATGTATCATTTCACTGTTCATATGACAGCTGAAATTCCGCTGACTTACTTTCCAGAACCTGTCGACATGAGTACACGACATGTACCTAGGGGTACACGGCGTGTACTTAGTTTTTCTTCTCTTCCTCACCAACTTACCCACACGCCATGTATATCCCTCATACACAACTAGACTACACGGCGTGTCCAAGGAGGACACGACGTGTACTTGGTTAAACGATTCTACCAGGCCAACAGGCCTACACGCCATGTATGGCCTCCACACGGTCACGGGTACACGACGTGTTGATAACTACACACCGTGTAGTAAGAAATTCCTACACGGTCATCACACGACATGTACTCAGCGACACACAACTGGTGCTCGTCCAACCCATACACAGCGTGTACTCTATAGTACACGACGTATAGTCTGAAAATTTCCAGAACATACCAGATTTTCTAGTTTTCTCAAGAAAAAGTCAAAAATTTAAACAAGTTCGAGATTTTGACTCATTCTAAAAACTCGGGTTCTTACAATCTCCCCGACTTAATATAGCTCGTCCCCAAGCTATCAAATGAAACCTAGAGATGGCACCGAACATACCACCCCGATCAAAGTAACCCAGAATTCCCCAGTCTCAAAGGTTCTGACTAAATTCTTCAAGAGGCTCCCCACCTTAGGAATCACCTAACTCAGTCTCAACACGACAAAAATCAAAACAAACAAAGGTTCACTAACCTATTTTTCGGACGCATAGTCCTTCTGTGACACATCGTCACCCCTGCACCTCATTGGTGCTCCTGTGTCATTCCAGACACCCAACGTATCCCGCACCGCATCGGTGTCTGCCTCCATGAGGTCCTGCATCCCATGGATGCTAAAAAATGAACCTGGTGCCTAGCACCTCAAGTAACCCTCATCCTCGATGCCCCGATGCCCAAAGCACCTCATGTAACCTGCATCATCTATGCCCTGATGCCCATGATACCTCAAGTAACCTGCATCCTCGATGCCCCTGATGCTATGCATCTCATACATATATATAAATATATCACGCACCCGATATGGTGTCAATCCCACTAACTAGCATCTAATCAATACACATAAATCATGTGTATCACATGCACTCAAAATGGACATGCCTCTATAGGTCATGCCAAAAAGAAACATGGAAATCACAGCCACACCCGTGGTGTACCTCTAACCATCGTCGGCTCACCAGCCTGCTCAGCCTCTGGCAGCTCCACAACATGCACCTAGCCTGAAGTACGACTGCCTGATGCCTGAACTCCCTACGGTGCTGCTCCAGCCACCGACCATTGACCCCTCAGCTGGATCCCACTGTCTCTTTCACATCCTCCACAAGCAACTGAACCTCAGCTACCCTCTCCTGGTACCGAAACTGAGCCAACTCCAGATGTCACCGTCTGTCCTGGTCCCTACCTATCGGCTATCTAAGAGGGCTGACTACAGAACCTCTCAATATGTCTGACCTGTCCACATGCCCGACACTCCTTTGGAGGCCTATCGCACTAAGTCCGAACATTCCCTGGTTGTCCACACTGAAATAAAACCACTGAAGAACTGCTACGAGGTGGTCTAGCTAAGTCCTTGGCATGACTGCCCTGCTAAAACTCATCTCATCCTCGCTTCCTACTATCTGAACCATCACCTAAAGTCATCATCTAACCAACCTGGGGCCTATCCCTCTGGTTTCCCTCTGCTATGAGTGCCTGATTCACCACCTCTGAAAAAGAACCCAGCCTGAAGATATTCACTTGGATCCGAATGGCATGTCGTAAACCATCCTCGAAGCGCCTCACCATAGTCACGTCATCGCTTACCATACTAGGTGCAAAGCGAGACAGCTCAGTGAAAGTAGCTGCATAGTCCATGATAAACATATCTCCCTGCTAAAGACTCAAGAACTCCCGAGATCTCTTTGTTGTTAGTGTCTTTGGGTAAAAATGGTCAAAGAACCTATCCTCAAAGTCCTTCCATGCTAGTCCCTCGTGCCTCTGAGCCTGAACCTGGACATCCCACCAACGCTTTGTCAGTACTCACTGTATGTATGTTTCCAGTTTGACCCTCCACCCTGGAGGCGTCTCGAGCTGCTCGAAGATCATCTACATGCTCTCTATCCAGTTCTCAGCCGCCTGCGGACCACCCTCACCCTAAAAAAGCGACGGGTGTTGCAACTGGAACTCCTGCATCAGATATGCCATAGATGGATCTGTATCCTGCGCACCTCTGTCGATCCCCTGCAAGACATGCACCAGGATAACTCAAAGCTGCTCGTCGATCCATGGTCCAAACACTGCAAAACCTGACTTTTATTCTGCCTGCACTGAATCATGGACCTGATCCTGTCCCTGAACCTGTACCTACGACTCCTGTCCTGCCTGCAATGGATCCTGAACCTGATCCTGCACCTGCGGCACTGTATCATCACCCGCCTGATGCTCCATCGATACGTCTAAGAGGAACCTGCTGAATACCATAAATGGTCAGACATCCCACATACATAACAATTTATACATATATAACGCAGATAAAGAAAGCAATAAAAGGCAGTACATAACTACTACCCTTAATCTCCCCCACCGCAATCATGCCCCACGACATCCCGACCTCATGGCCTCCTTACCCACCCTTAACAGAGCCAAGTATCAAAAGTACCTCGGGCCATGACCGTTTTGACAACCAACGTTGCCTCAAATCGACGATTGAGTCGCCCAATCCTGGTGATCAGAATCACCTCAACCGATAGTACCTTCCTGCTCATACAAGAGCCAGACCCAAATACCCTGTCACATGCAATTCTACAAATATATAAAGCATGACATAAACATTGCAACAAACAAGCAATTCTATCAGTAATTTCACCTATTCACATTTCAAAGCATACAAAGCATGACAATTTGATATTCCTCACATGGCATTATCACTTCACAAAGCATACGTGCAGTTATGAAATTTAAGTATCCTACAATGTGCCTATCAAAATCCAAGCAAACAAGCCTTGCCATACTGAGCCAAGGTCCAATTCTCCCTTACCGCACTGGGTCAAGGGTCACATATCACAATCAATAACATCACACACCAAGTGAGTAACCGAAGTGGAAATCATGCAAACTGTAATCTAAGCAAAAGCAAAACAGCAATTCCCACCCATGGCAACTTGGTCCATCCCTCGTACCTGGGGATGCAGGCACCCAAGCACAAGCTAGAAACCTAGTTCCAGTAACAACCTATCTTCAGTCTACCATATCCCAAATAGTAAAACCAGCAAAAATAAAAGAGAAGCCTCAATCTCATTAGTAACCAGTAAAACACTACTACTAAATCCTTGTCAAGAACTCCTCTGATACCACTTTGTAACGACCCAGACCCGAACAACCACCTTGAACAGTGTTAAACGGGTCGGGTGCTACTACCTTAGGCGCACCTCCCTGAACGCAAAAGGCTTCCGACTAGCAGTGAGGGTCTTATAGGTATAGTGGGGAGGCTATACCCTCTCAAAGGATAATAATAACAGTACTAGTCCGAGTATAATAATAAAGATGCAGTGGAATAAACGACTCAACATACTCGAACCAGACCTGCAGAGCGGAAGCACATTCAATATCAATAAACAGCGAAAGTAATAAATATAAACAATAACAGCGGAAATAAACACAACAACATGATGATCACTTGTAACTACTACTGAACAAAAAAACATGCATCCAAGGCAGGTCATATATATCTAAATATAAAGGGTGATAATGGCTAACCAAATGTAGCTATAAACAAGCATGATGATATAGGAAAGTACGCAAAACATAGTAAACTCCAGCTATGCAAGATCTCAAGGTCCATACTATCTTCATGCAACAACTAATGCAGTCCAGCTCCTAAAGTTGGCCTCATTCCTACACATAAATCCATAAAGTCTGCACACGTTCCAAAGGGACCATGTAGGGTGTGAGATGAATCTCAGTAGGATACCACCCAATGGTGAGTAGGCATGAATTTATAAGGAAAGATGTAAATAGAACAATGTACAAATAACACAAACCCCACTAGTGCTCAGCAGCCACCATGGAGTGTCACTTGCTTCAGCCAACGTCAAAATCTCTATCATGCAACCCAACACCATGTGCCCCCTGACACCGCGTGTTTCATGTACCGATGTCCCGAAGGCACGCCCGAGAAATAGTAACCCGGAGGAACAATGATGCATGTCCTGAATAAGCAACCAGAGGGATAGTGATGTCTGCCCTCAAAATAAGTAGCCAGAGGGATAGCGATATCTTCCCTCAAATAAAGTATCCGGAGGGACAACAATGTCTGCCCTAAAAAATAAAGTACCTGGAGGGACAACGATATCTGCCCTCAAATAACGGCGAGCATCTGCCCTCAACCCGATAGCCTCAATGCTATCCCCCGAAGGCTCCTCACCTTCCACATGGATTCCTACAGCAAGCACCCCCAAACTAATAGTACCTAAACCGCAACTAATGGGGGCCTCTACCCACATGAGTGGTCAAAACCACCTCATCATAGAGTCTCTTTGTGTGCACACTACTCAAACTTTCCGGGTGATTGGTAATCACCAAAATAGTACCCAAGCCACAACACCTCTGACACCTCATGTCCCTACGACCATGCCGCTCTAGTCTGATGGTCTCGCCATCCCAGTAACTCGGGTCATGCCCAACCTGACAGTCATCCTACCTCAAACTGATGCCCATGACGCCCAATATCGTGGTCAGAACCACCCAACATAACCCGGGCCAAGCCCAACCTATGATCAACATAACTCAACAATACCCAGGCTATGCCTAACACAACCCGAAGGTTCCAGCATTTGCAAT
Organism: Viscum album; assembly: GCA_963277665.1. Taxonomy (NCBI): domain Eukaryota; kingdom Viridiplantae; phylum Streptophyta; class Magnoliopsida; order Santalales; family Viscaceae; genus Viscum; species Viscum album. The sequence continues at coordinate 306,260,455 of OY728129.1, forward strand.
ATCACACATCACATATATAATCACAATGGAAAACTTTAAACAGGCAAGACAACGAAACGGTTGAATTACACTAGCAAGGTGTTGTCCCATACTAGCACTGAGGTCTTGAGAGCCTCTAACAATTCATATTAAGGATTAATAAACTAAACTTATCAGATAAAACATCACAGTTCAGTCATAACCATTTTGGCTTCCTCGGCCAAAATACCCCAATTGAGCAACGACCCCTCACCCAGCCCTGCTCAAGAAAAATAGGTAAAGGGCATGCCCAAAGCCATCCCACGATCTAATGAACAATTTAATATGAAATATCGGATAAAACTAGGTTCCGCTCAAATTACCCGAAAAATGTGTCGAAGGCCGTGCCACCCAAATGACCACAAAAACACAAAAAGAGGTATGCACCACCTACCCAAGACTCGTACGATGCTACTCCTCCGATAACAGCCTCCAATTAGGTCTAAAACACGGTAGATATAGGGGGTTCCAACGAATTAAACAATGTTCGAATCCGACCTCAGATGAAGGAATGAGAGGGAATTGAAGTCCTGGGTGGCTCTCTCCACTCAAACCCATCTAAGGTTTGAGGTTCTGCCTCAATACGAGGCTACTGGCCATTTTAGCGAAAAAAATAAAATACACAGCGTGTACTATAAGAACACGAAGTGTATTGTTTTACTGTTCATATGATGGCTGGAATTTCGCCAACTTACTTTCCAGAACCTGCCGACATGAGTACACTGCGTGTACCTAGGGGTACACGACATGTACTTTGTTTTTCTTCTCTTCCTCACCGACTTACCCACACGCCATGTATATCTCTCATACACGGCTAGACTACACGGTGTCTCCAAGGAGGACACGTCGTGTACTTGGTTAAATGATTTTACCCGGCCAACAGGCCTACATGCCATGTATGGCCTCCACACGGTCACGGGTACACGACGTGTCGATAACTATAGGCCGTGTAGTAAGAAATTTCTACATGGTCATCACACGACATGTACTCGGTGGCACACGACTGGTGCCTGTCCAACCCATACATGGTGTGTACTCTATAGTACACAACGTGTAGTCTGGAAATTTCTAGAACATCCCAGATTTTCCAGTTTTCTCAAGAAAAAGTAAAAAATTTAGACAGGTTCGGGATTTTGACCCATTCTAAAAACTCGGGTTCTTACAAGAGGTATAGAAAAACATTGAGACAATCGACCATATATTTAAAGAAAGCATTCCAAAAAGGTTTTGGTCAAGACTGAGGAGAGGAATGAGGGTGCACACATGATCCAAAATCTAAAGGAACTTAATAAGGGAAGTGGAATATTGATCGAATTGTTGACAATCATCTAGATCATTATTATACCCGAGAGTTCATGACTATCTTCACTACCACAAAATAGGGTTTCAGCAGCGCCACCCTTTAACATCACTAAAAAACGCTGATAAAGGGGGGCCTTTATCAGCGCTAAAAAAAGCGATGATAAATGGAAATTTTAATAGCGCTAAAAAAAGCACTGTTAAAAGTTACCCTTTATCGGTGTTTTTTTAGTGCTAAAAAAGCCCCACCCTTTATCAGTGCTTTTTTTTAGCACTATTAAAGGGTCCCCCTTTATCAGTGCCTTTTTTTAGTAGCGCTGATAAAGGGGGGGGCTTTATCAGCGGTTTTTTTCCTAACGCTGATAAAATGTATATTTCAAAAAAAATTATATTTCATAAAAAATAATATATTGACATATAAGTATATTTATATATATAAAAATATAATAAATATTTTTAAAATATTTTTTATATCGATTTGATATGTGGTAGACGCAAAACGGACACCCGAAGCAGAAATTATGGCCTTTTAGAGGGATTAAGAACCTTTTCATGCCTTGAAAAATATGAGAAGGTGTTATAGTGGTCATCATAGTGTAGGTCTAGTCATAAGCTTCCATTTTATATGTGGTTGAGGCAAAACTGACACCTGAAGCAGAAGTTATGGCAAAACGGACACCCGGAGCCAAACTTATGACCATCCGGAGGTATTTTGAGCCTTTTGGGGCCTTGAAAAACATGATAAGGGGTTACAATGGTCACCAAAGTGTGTAACTTTTCAAAAGATTCGATTTGATATGTGGTAGAATCAAAACGAACACTCGTATTAGACGTTATTGCCGTTTTAAATTTTGCAACCCTCGCAGCGCCTAAAAACCTAAGAAACCCACAACTCACTAAAACGGGTATAACTTCTGCTCCGGGTGTCCATTTAAGCACCACAAATAGTAAAATCGAAGCTTGTGAAATGAGTGACGGCCACGCCTAGTCGAAACCATGAGAAGATCAAAGTAACAAAAGATATATTAGTTATACCACTCTACTTCAAATGGCCATAACTTTGGCTCCGGGTGTCCGTTTGGACTCTACCACATATCAAATTGAAGGAAGAGAAAATATATATGAATAAGGATGACTATAACGTAGTTATAATGAAGTCTAGGACCAAAAAATCCCAAAAAAACACTAGAAGGCTTCCAAAACTCAGTTTTTATGTCCGGACCCCTGTCAAATTTTTCTTTAAACAGTCATAACTCTCGATGCTTGTGTATTTTTGGCCTTCTAAACCTATTATATCATAGTTCATTCCATGAGCTTCGGTTTTACTATTCACATAGCTAAAACGGACATCCGGAGCAGAAGTTATGCTCATTTTAGTGACTGCTGTTTGTTAAGTTTTTCAAGCCCCCATTTCTAGCACCTTTGTCTTATCTGCTATTTTTTCAAGCAGCTATAACTTATGATGTACCTATCCATTCGGCCTCCACCACCTATCAAATCAAATATCATTTGATGATATTTGATTTGACTGGTCACAGAGCTGGAACAGACTCTTGGATCAGAAGTTTTGGTCGTCACCCTGAGTTTAGGGTTTATTTGACTTTCTGACTGTATTTACGGGTTTTGAGGGTTTCTCCATTTTTTACCCATATAATGTGTATGTGTGTGTATATATATATATATATTTGTGTGTGTCTGTATTAACAAACTGATATATATTATCTATATATTCTAAACATATGTATATACATATTAATATATAATATTTGTAAATATATATAAATATGTATAATTATACATACAGATATACATATAATATATGTGTGTGTGTGTGTGTGTGCTATATATATGTATGTTTTTATTTATAAACACACATAAAAAGCATATTTTATAAATGCATTCAAAACTGATCTTATAAATATATATTAATATACTAATAAATATATTAATATATAAATATAACTATATATATATATATTAATATAACTATATATATATGGATATATATATGTTAATATATATATATATATTAATATACGAGTAAATATAACTAAATATATATATAAATAAATAGATATATCAATAAATGAAGAGAAAAACAATATGGTGGAGTGGTAAAGGCTTAGGGTGCGCAGGAAACAGGTCTCGAGTTCGAATACAGGGGGAGGTAGGTGGCACGCGTGGGTGGAATAACACCTAGCGCTGTTAAAGGGGGGTGGGGTCGCTGTTGAAGCCTCCTCAAATTGTAATTTTTTTATTTTTTAATGATTTTAAAATTTTACCAGCGCTCAACCAAAGCGTTGATAAAATAAGCATTTATCAGCGCTTTTCAGAGCACTGATAAAGGGGACCCTCCCTTTATCTTTGTCTCGATTAATAGAGCCTTTTTAATGCTATTAATGCCCTTTTCTAGCGCTGATAAAGGTCGTATTTGCAGTAGTGATTCCTTATCTTACTTGACAAGAGGACTTTATCACAAAGTCATTATCAATAGAATTTTAAAATTCTTCAAATGGTGTAGCCTAGTGGCGACCATTGGTTGTCTCTGAAGGAGATTCAACATGTTTGTTGATATTAACGAGGGCTTTCCACTTATTTTTTTCGTTTTTTAATTGACCAATGAAGAGAGAAAATAAGTGGGGATGTTCATGAAATAATATTGGGACCAAGTTGAATGTAAACACCCCAAAAGGAGTGGGGGTTAATCAGGGTGCACATGAAATTAAAACTTTTCTTCTTCAAAGTCCCTAACTTGTAATGCTCCCTCGTTAGAAAAAAATACATTCAATTGCACAAATTCTCATGGCCAATCACACAAAATATCAAATGAAAATATCACTACAGAATATGGAGCGATTCATGGTGATTTTTTTCCTATACACGATAGTTTAAACCACCACTACATTGTTTGGCAGCGGTTATGTAAACCACTACGTATTTCATGGACGACAATTTTTTTCACAGCGGTTTTTCGTTTTTTGCAGTGTTTTTTATATGTGTCGTTTTTTGGGTACTCAGCGGTGGGTTAAAATTCATTTGGAAGCGATTTATTTTCAATATATCACAACAACAACAACAAAAACAACAACAAGAAGAAGAATAATAATAATAATAATAAACCGTTGCTAAGTAATTTATCGGTTGTTGATAGAAACCACCCATAAATACATAAAATAAAATATATTTTGTGGTGGTTTTCAGTAACTTCCACTAAATATATTACATTTTTTAAAAAAAATATATATAAAAACAATATATATATATATATAAACACACACACACATATAAATAACTCAATCATATAACAAACTAAACCATAAATGCACAATAAACTCATCCTACATACACAATCATATATCCATGGTCATATATATACAACCTCAGTCTACCCATAACCTCAATAATCAATATATATATATATATAATATGTCCAACAATAACTATTGACCCATGACCAATATACGTCCATCCCACAACCTCCGCTGCATCCATCTGCCTCCACATCATGTCATCAACTCGAACCAACCACACCATGTCAAAAAAGAAGATATAAATTAAATCTGAACATAATAAATTAGAATTACAGCAGAATCATTGATAATATTTAACCATTCCAAAAAAAATAAGAACCATTATGACTACCTTTTGAAGAATTTCATGGATCAAAATGGTCAACCTCTTGCCCACTTCCGATATCTATCACCTACAATACAAACCAAAACATTTAATAAAAGAAATGTGAAAGAGAATAGACACAAAATATATTCAGAATGTTGCACATAACATTTGTTATTTTGTTAGTCAGACATGATAAATTTTAATAGAAAAAATAATATATCATGTAGAACACTTTAAAAACATAAACTTACCTATTTAAGACATGATTCGACCTTAAAACTGAAAAGGTATGAGTATATAACAATCTAATAAATTTTTAAACTGATGTGTGGTGTGCTTGAAATTGCTTAATATTTTTTTAAAACTTTGATATGACAACATGTCTTATATTTCAAAAATAATTCAACGATTATTATCCCTTGATTTCACATCAATCTGAGGCCGCTTTCTATGGTTTTGACCATTACACACATATTTTCGTGTTTTAAAACACTAAATACGTGTTTACGGGCATCCCAGGAAAAGTGTAACTCAAAATGACATGTTGTCAGTTCCTACATTTCAAAAATCAATCTACGGTCATTATACTATGACTTCACAACTATCTGATGTTGTTTTATTGGTTTTGACTGTCCGACACACATTTTTAAAGACTTTGATATCTTTTAAATTTGTTTATTGAGTCATTCCAAGCACACTGCATGTCGAATAGACATGTTGTCTAAGCGTACACATAACAAATAATTCAATGGTAGTTTTCCCATAATTTGATATCAATATGATGTCATTTTCTATGGTTTTAAGCATTACATGCATGTTTTAGTATTTTAAAATAGTAAAAATGTGTTTACGAGCATCCTAGGAAAACTGTAAGTCCAATTGACATGTTTTTGGTTACTACATTTAATAAATCTATCTTCGGTCATTATACTATGATTTAATAGCCATATGACACCATTTCCTTAGTTTTGACCCTCCGACGAATGTTTTTAAAGACTTTGGTTTCTTTTAAAACTATTTATTGAGTCATTTCAAGCAAACCACACATCAAATGGATGTGTTGTCTGCACGTAAACATAAAAAACAATTCAATGGTGGGGTTTCTATGATTTCATGTTAATATGAGATCGTTTTCTATGGTTTTGACCATTAAACAAACGTTTTAGTGTTTTAAAACACTAAAAACGTATTTATGGTCATCCCGGGTAAACTGTAACTCCGATTGATGTTTTGTCAGTTCCTACATTTCACAGATCAATCTTTGGTCATTTTCTTATGATTTCATAGCCATCTGAAACCATTTTCTCAGTTTTGACCTCCTAACACACGTTTTTAAAGACTTTGGTGTCTTTTAAATCTGTTTATTAAGTTATTCCAAGTACACTGCATGTCAGATGGACATGTTGTCTATGGTTACACATCAAAAATAATTTAACGGTTGTTTTCCCATGATTTCACATCAATTTGATGTCATTTTATATGGTTTTGACCATTACAAGCACATTTTAGTGTTTTAAAACACTAAAAAACGTGTTTATAGGCATCTCGTGAAAACTGAAACTCTGATTGATGTATTGTCAGTTCCTACATTTCAAAAATTAATCTCTAATCATTTTCTTGTGATTTAACTTCCATCTGATGTCATTTTCTTGGTTTTGACCCCCTAACACATGTTTTTAAAGACTTTAATATCTTTTAAAATTGTTTATTGGGTAATTCCGAGCACACCGCATGTCAGATGGAAGTATTGTCTATGCTTACACATAAAAAATAATTCAATGGTGGGTTTTCCATGATTTTACATCAATCTAAGATCATTTTCTTTGTTTTTGATTGTTACATGCACATTTTAGTGTTTTAAAACACTAAAAAATGTTTATAGGCATCCCAAACAAACCATAACATTGATTGAAATCTCACCAGATCTTACATATCAAAAATCAATCTTTGGTCATTATCTTATAATTTCACATCTATCTGACACCACTTGTTTGGATTTGACCCCCCAACACGTTTTTAAAGACTTTAGTATCTTTTAAAACCATTTATTAAGTCATTCTAAGCACACTACACGTCATATGGACATGTTGTCTACACATAAACATAAAAAATAATTAAATGTCTATTTTCCTATGATTTCATGTCAATTTGAAGTCATTTTCTATGATTTTGACCATTACATGCATGATTTAGTGTTTTAAACATAAAAAAACCCTTTTACAGGCATCCTGGGAAAACCGTAACTCTGATTGATGTTTTGTCAGTTCCTATATTTCAAAAATTAATCCTTAGTTGTTTTCCTATGATTTCATAGCCATATGAAATTGTTTTCTTGGTTTTGACCCCTCAACACACATTTTTAAAGACTTTAGTATCTTTTAAAATTGTTAATTGAGTCATTCTGAGCACACTACATGTCAGATAGACGTGTTTTCAGCACATACATGTAAAAAATAATTAAATGGTGATTATATCATTATTTTATGTCAATTTGATACCATTTTCTATTATTTTAACTATTACACGCACATTTTAGTGTTTTAAAACACTAAAAATGCGTTTACAGACATCCCAAACAAACCATAACTCTGATTGATGTTTCATCAATTCTTATATTTCAAAAATCAATCTCCAGTTGTTTTCCTATGATTTCATGGCCTTATGACACTATTTCTTAGTTTTGACCCCTCAAAACATGTTATAAATACTTTAATATATTTCAAAATTGTTTATTAAGTCATTCTGAGCACACCGCACGTTGGATAGATAAGTTGACTATGCATACACATAAAAAATAATTAAATGGTTATTGCCACATGATTTCATGTCAATATGAGATCGTTTTCTATGGTTTTGATCACTACATGCATGTTTTTGTGTTTTAAAACACTAAAAATGCATTTACAGGCATCCTAGGAAAACTGTAACTCCGATTGACATGTCGTCAACTCCTACATTTCAAAAATAAATCTCTAGATATTGTCCTATACTTTCATAGGCATCAAACTTTGTTTTCTTGGTTTTAACCCCCAAATACACATTTTTAAAGACTTTGGTATCATTTAAAACAATTTATTAAGTCATTCTGAGCACACCGTATGTCAGATGGACCTGTTGTCTGTGTATATACATCAAAAATAATTCAATGGTGAGTTTTACCTGATTTCACATCAATATAAGGTTGTTTTCTATGGTTTTGACCATTACACACACATTTTAGTGTTTTAAAACACTAAAAATGTGTTTACGAGCATCCCGAACAAACCGTAGCTTTGATTGACATGTCATCAGTTCCTAGATTTAAAAAACAAATCACTGGACATTTCCTGTGATTTCATGGACATCTGATACTATTTTATTGGTTTTTACCCCCCGACATATGTTTTTAAAGACTTTGGTATCTTTTAAAAGTGTTTATTGAGTCATTCCAAGCACACTAAACGTCGGTTGGATGTGTTGTTTTCATGGACACATCACAAATAATTCAACAATGGTTGTCTCATGATTTCATGTCAATCAGAAATACGAAGTGATCAATATGACTCAAAGTGAATGTTTTCAATATAAGTGTCATTTTACATTAAAACATATATCACGTATCCAAAACTGAGAAAATGAGATTGGATTATTTTCAAACTTTAGGAAAATTATCAACAATTCATTTTTGATGTGTATGAATCAACCTCACTCTAATCCTACACACAATGTGGTTGTATGACTCGAAGTACATGTTTTCAATATAAAAGTGTCCTTTTAGTTGTATTCATGGCGTTTATATGTGTTATTTTCAAATGTGTGAATAATCTTTGAAGTTTATAATTTAACTCAGTAGGATGAGCTATAAAAATGCCAATTTCCTCTGGGATTATGCTCGTTATCCTCTAAAATATAGAAACTAAAGCATTTTCCATTTTTGACTGCCACTGATCATGTGTTTTCCAATAAGATTCATGTTCTTTCACTTTTTCTTTCAACCTTGCAATTTCTCTTTATGCTCCCCAATCACTGGCACTACTCGAACCCCCACTAGGTGTAGTAGTGAATGATGACGACGCTCTACCAAAGAGAGCTAGTAGAGTATGCCCCAAACTCATCCCCGTACATGCCCGAGATGCTCCTTCCCTAAAACGATTTCAATTACATCATTCTGGGAAACCAATGATGACTGTGAAGGGTTCACATCCCATAATTCATGAATTTTAACCTATTAATACAACAATATTAACAAAGATTTTTAAATTATCTAAACTTTATAATATTATCTAATTCATAAATTTTTCATTACTATTTAATTTTATTTCATTACTATAAAAATAATAATAATGGAAAATAAATTCTAACAACAAACAAACCTTAAACTCAATTAATTGGGGTTGACTGTATGGATAAAACAATGCTAATATAGCCAATTGGCACCAATTTATCCATGAAGCATGCCCCATTTAATTGTGTTTAACTCATGTTTTTTGTTTTAATTTATTTTTCATTATTATGGTTTATTAGTAATGAAATAACATTAAATAGTAATGAAAAGTACTTACTCCAACGTCTCTGGTAGGTTCATTTATAAAACTACCATTGGGGTTCCTATGAAATTTAAGCCGCATCTTTGTCTAGCCAATGCAGTGACCTAATTCATTAGACTTTATAAAAAAATATACAAGTTAGAAAAAAACCTTGAATTATAATAAAATAATATAAATAATAATGGATAAAATACAACCAAGATTGTTATTTTTCTCAAAAAACTCTAAGACCCAGCGATATGAGGAATGAATTGTTTCTCATGATTCACAATATTTTTTAGATAATTCCTATAAAAAATAGAAACATTAATAAAAATTATAATTTTATTGTGTTTGTGTTATTAAGATACTGTAAAATATACAATTACCTAATGAGATGCATCTCTGTTAATATAAATAAACATATTCCATTGCTCATGAGAAATGAATCTAGACACTTTATCATACATTTATCATGAGCTCAGAGACGTGTAATTAAATTTGTTTTATAATCTCCATTTAAAATCTCTCCACTTTTTGCCCAAAAATTTCAGAGTCCATGGGTGTGAAACGGAGTCAGGGGAATCAAAATAAAAAAACATCTAGAAATAAAAAACATAACACTCTATAAGTATATTAATAATTTTACTCATGTCTTTTAAATTATTTATCAATGAATATTAAATTAATATTACCTTTACTTGGTTATAAAAGACCTCATTTTCCATGTTTTGGGAATATGCCTCCAATCTTTATAATTAATGGAAAAGCTCGCTGTCTTGCAATCAAGATGCCTAAGAATCTATCCATATATTTTGGTAGCATCACCGATAGGAATCCCGAACTCATAAAATGAAATGATGTTCTTGAAATATTTAGGTCTCATACATCTGTTGCGTTCATATTTATATATCTTCTATTGTTATATTTATCTGTTTGATAAATGCATTAAATAATTAATAAAATATATTGTTTTTCATATATTGACATACATACCAGTAATGGTAACTCGCCAATATCACATGGATGGATGGGTGACCAAATAATCCATCACTGAAGGTACATCAGATAGTGGGATACCAACATTTAGGGAAACTGTTGGCTCACTAGAATTCTTTGGTACAAAAGAATCACTCATATCCACTGAAGGTGACCGTAGTGGCGGTGTGCTTCGAGATGTTGATCGGCTAGGATCTCATTTTTTTTCTTGACATTACAGTAATTCAAATTTTTCAAAATATATCCAATTTATAAAAAATGAATAAATAAAATATTTTTACAAAAAATGGAAAATAATAATATATATATGTACGAAACACTTCTAAATGAGAAAATGTAATATAGTTTCATTGACAATTTATACATTCAATTATCTTTATCTCCATTATCTTCATTATAATCAACCTCCATTGCAATGAGTACTTCATTTTCACCCTCTCTTACAAGTTCTACTGTTTCAATATTATCACTAAAAAATTGTTCAATGTTTTGTGGTTGATGAGGTTCTTTGACACAAAGTACCAATTGATATTCATCGTCTATATCATACAAGTTTCTCTACTTCAAGTGTATAATAACACTCCGAACTTCATGTATTTCACCATTCACATAAATAAACATCTTTTCTTTTGAATCCATGATAAATAGATCACACTCTACACACTCAACGACAAGGATCAAGAGGGAGAAGTTGATATAAGTAAAATGTAACAAATATTTCATTATACTCCTATCAATGTCAACCCACTTACATTTGAATAAGACTACTAAAAATTGACAATGATAGTTTAATTCAATTATATCAATAAAATTTCTATAGTATACCACCTTTGAAAGTGTAAATACACCACTATTTTGAGTTTTCAAGTCTTCTTAATGATAAATTTTATGAAACCTAAAGCCATGAATATTGTAGGCATCAAATTTCTTATCCTGCCTTAGTGGGTCTCGAGCCTAAAACTTCAACTTATTTGATATTTCAGCTTGATTCTCAACATTCATTATCTAGATAAAAATATATAAGGTTTTATTTTTATTGTAGACAAAATAATTACACACCAATAATATAAGTATGAGTATATACTTACACAGAGGGTAAACCATTCGACAATCTCCTTATTAACAACTTTTGTTGACTCTAGCCCATTTTGACCTCGAACCCTTAGTCACCTCTTTGTTTTCAATCTCAATTTTCTATAAATGGATCTTCAATAAGACTATTGAGTATCACATATCTACATGCTTATAGTAACATCAATTTAGTCAGTGTAAAATTTGACCCCTTTCTAATTGGTCATCCAATAGTTGGAAATACTAATGATTAGTTTTTATAATGATAATTAGTGTAGATGTCATCAACATGTCAAACATGATTGAATATAGTCTCAATCCCATCCAAATACCTAGAATAGAATCTAAATCACTCTTTAGCTATGTAAACTTCAACAATAGAGTCTTCTGGTTGAGCTTTATTCCTCACATGTGATTTCAAATGACCTAATTACCTAAAAAAATATAAGGAACATATTTAAATAATTTACATAATTATTTGATACAATTGAATTTATCAATGAAAATAAAAATAATATTAATGTACCTCTCAATTGGATACATTGATTGGTAGTGCACTGGTCCATCAAGTTTAGCTCGTTCAGCCAAATGAACTTTCAAATGAATCATGTCTGTGAAGAATGAAGGGAGAAATAGCATCTTCAAATGACAAAATGTCAAAACAATTATTTCTTGAAGTTTATAAGGATAAGTTGGATTTAGAGTTTTTCCACAAAACCTACATAGATATATAAAAAGAAATCCCAAGTGAATACATGAAATATCATATAGTACTAAAATAATTGAAAGGAAAACTACAAGTTCCAAAAGGTAAAGACAACAATGACCACAGAGCCCAAAAAACTCCTACAGGACCAAGAGCTAGTAATATATAGCCTGGTCTCCAACTTTCCCCCTCCAACCTAAAAATAGTTTATGTATACATAGGGTGAGCATAAAAATATACTCAATAAGATCCTCCCTGAATCCTCTCATGTAAAAGATAAATAAAGCATACTAAAGCACAATGAACAACAACGAAACTAACTCATCACCTAACCAAGTATACTAAGTTACTAGTCTCACCATGAATAACTCTCACCAAGTTTCACATACAAGATATCATATAATATAATAATGAAACATCAAGGGTACCCTGCTACTGATTCCCCACTGGTTTCCCGCTCTGACCCAACATTGCATGTCATGGGTCATCTCTCTCCAAAAATAAGCTATCCCGAAGACACCTAGTAAAGGCATCATAACATGCATATTGTGCATCACATCATCACATCATCACATATCACATCATCATATAGTTACCAAGTAGTTTTCAGAAGCCACCACAGTCCGTATGACATGTATCATACATCGAGTATTATACCTCAAGCCATCACAACCCATACATTGAGTAATGAACCTCAAGTCTTCACAACATATACATGTCATACCTATAATAACCATTTATATACTATATTCAGGGATACATGTGTGTGAAATAACCACAATCCATTACAAACCTCTACACACATTTATGGGGAAACTAACCACTGTGTATATTAGCAAAAGTAACTACCAAGATAAGAGAGTAGGGTCAAAGGGGGTAGTCATCCATCCATCCTCCCACCAGGATGTTGGAGAAAACACCCTCCCAGAGTCCATTGAGTATCAATTTCCCTAACCGAAATTGGTGGGGTAGCATATGAAATCAAGGAATATATAAGATATAATATAGCTCACAATAACACTATGAGCATAACCTAGTCTTAGACTGAACTGCAGCCAACATCCCTCAAACTACCGACCGCCACTGTTAAGACTAGATATCCTATAAGCACATAAGAATTTAAAGAGATATATTAATTACTTATTTTATTTTTATCATTTGCTTTCATTTATTAATTCATTAACCATTAATTAACAACATTAATCCAATTACATTATGAACCATCAAGCCAAGTCTATGCCCTCCAGGAATAATCCAAACCGAGTCCACAGTTTCTCAAGATCAACATTTTTAAACATTTTCATTCCATAAACACCAACCTCATGGGTTAATTCATTTATTAAACATTACTACTTTCCATAATCCATGTTCTTTAGGAAAACGATACTAAGCTTCCCCCCAAAGGAAGCATGCATCCAAGCATATCTAGCCGCCTCAAGTAGTGGAGAAAGGAATGAAGATAAAACAAGCAACCCGACTATTGACCATTAAAAAAATTCATTTCAAGCAAGCATCCAACTTTATCACATAAACAGGTAAGACCAACTTCAATCTGTTCCATAATCTTTGGTGTCATCCCCAACACCCACATACATATCCCGATGCATCTCACCATCACAGGCATAAATTACTACCACATTATCTGAGCCTCCCCACCCACATCACAACATCCATATTAGGCTTATATCATGTCGTATAGTGAATCTCATATCCAAATCACATCACAAAAAGCAATAGGAAACAAATATATTCAATAGGGAAACTTAGGCCCTAAAACAAGACATCCAACCTTTACACATAAACAAGCTCTCACGGTTCCAAACATAAGGCACTCGGCCTTCTCAAGCAGATGAGAAACATAGGCCTTAGCAATTATCTTTATCAAACAACTGGTTTTTATTCCATCTTAAATTAACTGATTCATTATTCACAATTTCTAACCATGACCAACCTAATACATCAAGCTATAACAAGCTTTAAAAATTTAAATAGACTCTTAGGATTAAAAATAGTTTTAACAAACATAGAGAAGTTCTATTCTCATCAATATGATCCACACTCTTTATCAATTCAATAACACATGGAAGATCATAATCAATTAAACATGCACATTATGTTCATTTGATTTTCATTAAATTATAAGAAACACCAACTTCATTTAACATGCCACTTCTTTAATTATGTAGGACCCCGGGGCACCCTGAGAGGGGAGGGGTGAATCAGGGTGACAAATTTTTCTTTTAAACTGAGGATCTTGTTCCCACGTTGGTAGGAACTAGTAAAACCTGTATGAAGAATATGATCTGTAATGAAATATTCACATACAAAGAGATGACACAACAAATTTTACTTGGTTCACCGCTAAGGTCTACGTCCAAGAAGCATACGCCGACAAGTTGTCGGGCATACCAAATTCCACTATTCATCACTAGTTGTGGATTACAAAGGTTCGGGCATAGTCACTCTGTCCCAGGCTCACTTCCTTTACAATTGTTCAGGGATAGCTCACTGCATCCCTCGAGTCACTCCCATTGACTCCCCCTAGATCACTGCCATTGGTGAAGTCTCACTCAGTTTATAGAAGTGAAGGTCTCTTCATCATTGCTCAATGAATGCATCCTCTGCATTATGTGGATGCTCTGTTGAAGTCCAACTATCACCCGTGAACTGATCTACAACTTTCGTGCAGCACCAAGACAATTGGCAAGCCTCAATAGCACCTGGCGCGTAACTCCAAGGCGGCGCGCAACTTTCAAGGACGACGCGCAAGTTATAACTGTCGTGCAAGTCCACCTTCAACACTTGCGCGATTCAGTCTTCTTTAAAGCCAAACTTTCACGACTCAACTTATTTTCAACTCAAACCAATTTTGAAACCTAATGGAAACCTGTCGCGCAACTTCAATTCTGGCGCGCAAGTATCACCAAATCACTTGCGCGACTACTGGATGGGAAACAAACAACTGTCGCGCTGCTCCACCTTGCGCGACCCACTAACACTTGCGCAAATTCAACACCTGTGCGACGAGAGCTCTGAATTTATTCAAGTCCAAAGTTCATGTTGAATGAGGAGGGGTGGTCCTCTATTTATAGGCATTCTGATACCCTGCGCGGTGGCGCGCAAGTCTTCCCTCGACGCGCAACCCTTCTATCCTGCTAGACACTTGCGCGAAAAACTTTCAATCTTGGGAACCCCTATTTACTTTGCCATATTTTGATGATCAAAACATGATGGTAAAATGGTGCACAACTTTCCAGTCCTCTAAGGTACTGGCGCGCAAGTCCTTTCACGACGCGCAAGTCACTTGCGTGACCAAACCAATACTTGCGCGACCCTCTTTTCTTTTCCATATTTTCATGTTCTCATTCTGAAAAACATCAGGCGCGCAAGTTTCCAAGCCTCCAAGGCCTCGGCGTGCAATTCTCTTTTCCAAAAACACATTTCTCCATATTTCAAGTTTTGAGGCTCAAAAATTTGGCAAACACTGGGAAACGACACCATCTTCAATACTGTTGTCTGCTTGAACTGTATGATCACCTTGCCAGTACACGTTCTGAACTTCCACTAAGGATTGACAAAAAACACAAACCATACTCCAATTCATGCACAGAACATCCATGGTTCCAACAAATTATTCTTAATCCAATTAATCAGTTAATTTCATCTTTGCATTATGTACAATTTTCCATCAAGAACAACATGCTAATCCACATCATAACAAGACATGCTAACAAGAATAACATAGATAGTACACTAACTAGAAAATCAAGAGGCAAACCACTATCATGGTATAAAGAAACAACATCGACATGCGATCACTATCCAATTCATCATTAATCTGGTTAAATATTTATTAGGTTAATTAAATTTCCATCCAAAGGGATAAACCATGCTAACTTTATGATTGAACGTAAATAAATAGAAGAAGTAATGAGTCCCCTACCTATAAGAAAGAAGCTTGACGTGATTTTTTTTACCAAAAAAAGGAGGGCGCCCCGCAAGATGGAATTGCCGCTGGAGAAAATATGAACCAAAAATGGTAGAATTTCATGACTTTAAGGGAAGGCTTTAGAACCTCTAGCCTCGAGGGAAATAAAATAGGAAGGAGGGAAGGAGGGATCTTCACTTTCGAGTCAACAAATATGGTCAACAAACTCGAGGTGATTGGAATTTCATATCGCAAAAGATTTAACTAGCCATTTATTACGGATCTCATTAAACTCCACACAGACAGACTCATTTACAACCTCAGTCATCTCAAAAAATTAAGTATATAATTATCCATGAGGAAATACCCTTTGAAAACCCCTGATTCATGATGTCAAAATACCCACATGGTAGTTTTCAAAAAACTCTAGGTGGCCAATTTCACATAGCCAAAAGCCCTATATAGAAAAAAGCTCCATATAACTATTTTCATGTATCTGATTCAAGTATTTTATTCATGTAGATGATCGCTCATGTAGCCGATTTCTCATGTAATTGATCTACAAAACTGATCTATCCATGTAGCTGATTCACGTAGTCAATCCATCCATATAATCAATTAACACATCTTTAATTATTATCATAAAGAACTAACAAGCTTCACATTATTTATCAATTCCATTAACACAAGGAATATCACATCCAATTAATCATGAAAACATGCATCGATTTGATTACCATCAAATTACAAGAAACGCCAGATTCATTAAACATGAATCTTTAATTCTTTATCCAACTAATTTAACTCCATTTTTAAATTCTTTACTATTTTCCAACTAAAGAAAAATGTAAAATAAAGCATATACAACATGTTAAACAAAGCATAACATAGATAACACACTATCTTGAAAAACAAGAGGCAAACCTTTATCAAGATATAAAACATTGACAACATGCGATCGTTATCCAATTATTTATTAATATGGTTCAATATTTATTAGGTTAATTCCATTTCCATGAAAAATGGCTAAAACATGCTAACTTTATGATTGCATGTAAATAAATAGGAGAAAAAATGAATCTCCTACCTCCAAGCTTTGACGTTCTTCGCATGAGAACCGATCAATGTTGCAGATCTACAATCACCTCTCCCTTAAAAACTACAAACTCCCAAAGATGTCATGCCATGAATGCACCGAAAAACAACAAAGGAAACTCCATAAGGGAATCCGGGATTAAACGTTAAAGCATTCCAAGAAACAGGAGGAAACAAGATCAAATAGAGATAAACTGCTATAAAAGAGGGTAGAACATACCTTGGAATACCACAGATTAATCTCTAGGATTTGGGGATCAACCTTATTGAAATGGATTCAAAGAGACTAAAAACCTCTCTAGGTATCCTGGGGTTCGAGTGGAAGAACTGGGAAGAGAATAGGGTTTGAGGGTCTCGGGGTATTTATAGATAGATAGAAGACCACGATGTAGCCCCATAACCATGCTGCAGAACTACCTGACATAGGGCATTCTATGGTGCAGCCTAAGCGACCATGCCACAACCACCCTCAGTCAAAGGTAGTTCTAGGTTCCATGGTCAGATCCTATTAAAGTACAGGTGGACTTGCTCTATCATTTCCATTACCTTGAAAATCCACCTTGTCCTCAAGCTGGGAATATGAAAATTGTGTCCTTATAGCTTTTTCATCTTCCCAAGTAACATCTTCAACTACTTGTCCCTACCACTAAATAATCCATTTCGGTCTCTTGCCCTGGATTTTTGTTGCCAATATAGCTATAGGGTTGTTTATGTCTTCAAAAAACTCTTTAGGAAGCTCCCCTTCTTCTCTACTTTGGCTAACTGCCACTTTAAGTTGAGAAACATGAAATAATGGATTTACACGACTATTTTTTGGAAATTTAAGTTTTTAAGTGACTGCCCCAACCTTTACAACTATTGGAAATGGTCTAAAATACCATGCAACAAGCTTAGAACAAATTCTTCCTGTACTGCCTGGATGATTAGCCATCAATTTCACCCAAACAAGATCTCCAAGGTTATATGTAATGTCTCAAAGATAATGGTTAGAATATCTAACCATTATTTGTTGTGTTTGATGGATATTTTCCCGAAGCTACTACAAAACTTCATCCCGCTCTATCAAAGAAAAAACCACTTATTCAACCACGACCTCTCCCTTAGAATAATGCACAATATGGGGTGGATGTCTTCCATATACTACTTCAAAATGTGTCTTTCTAGTAGAAGTATGGTAAGTGGTATTATAACTAAATTATTCCCAAGGAAACCAAGTTATCCAATGCTTTGGGTGATCTGAAGAGAAAAATATTAGATAGAACTCAAGACATCGATTAACCACTTCAGTTTTCCCATCACTCTATGGGTGATAGAACTCATCTTAAGCATAGTTCCCTGAATCTTAAAGAGTTCCTGCCGGAATATACTAGTAAAAAGGGGATCCCCTATCACTGACTATGGTCAGCGGAAAACCATGCAACATAAAATCTCATTCATAAAAGCTTTTTATACCATATTGGATATGTAAAGATGCTTGAGGGGTATAAAATGGTCATATTTACTTAGACGGTCAACCACCATGAATATCACTTCATATCCAAGAGACTTGGGAATTCTGGTAATAAAATACATGGATAACGCTTCCCAAATATTTTCTGGTACTGGTAGTGGCTGCAACAGACCTGGAAGATTGGTTGCCTCACATTTTCTTATATGACAAACTTCACATTTGATAACAAATCATTGTACATATCATGACATTCCAGACCAATGAACCCCATTGGCCAACCATTTAAAAGTCTTTAACATTCCTAAGGGACCTCCCTCAGGAGAATAATGATAATTTTGCAACAATTTAGGTATCAAAATAGAAGTCTTAAGTAGTTACAACCTATTTTTTTAGTACAATAGCTCATTTCTATAGGAATATTTTGATTTTGAAGCATCATCTCTCTGCAATGCTGATATTATTGCCTGTATTTTGGCATCTTGATTTAATTAAATTTTAAGGATTTGTAAATCCTTCTACAAAGGTTCAGATATAGCCAAGTATTTAAATTATGCTAGTGTGGTTGCCCTTGATAATGAATTTGCAGTAGTATTCTCCTTTCCTGGCTTATAAATCACCACAAAATCATACCCCATTACCTTTTTCTACCAACACTATTGATTTATTGATAGTACCTTCTGATTTAAAAAATGTTTAAGACTCTCATGATCAATGTACACCATAAATCTTCTTCCCATCAGGTATTACCACCAATGCTGTATTGATAAAACTAAGGCCATTAACTTTTTTTCATAAATAGATTTTTCCCAATTAGCATGACAAAGCTTTACTATAATATGCTAAAGGATTTCCTCCTTATATAAGCACTATGCCAATTACCACTCCTGATTCATCACACTCTATAGTAAACATTTGGGAGAAATCAGGCATTGCTAAGACTGGATTTGTTGTCATGTCGTCCTTAAGTTTATAAAATGCCTCTTGTGCCTCAGTGGACCAATTAAACTTATTATTCTTGGTTAAATATATCAAAGTATGGGCGATTTTCCCATAATCTTTGATATATTTTTTGTAATAACCTGTTAATCCTAAGAATCCTCTAACTTATTTTGTAGACTTAGGTGCTCTCCAACATTTTATAGCTGCCCATTTTTCTGGATCCATCGCAACACCATTTTCAGAAATAATATGCCCAGGTACCCAACAAATTTCAATCTAAAAGAGCATTTCTTCTAATTAGCATATAATTCTTCTTCTTCCATCATCCTCAAGTTCCACTATAATTGTTGTAGATGTTCTTCCCATCCATTATTGTGAATTAATATATCGTCAAAAAACACCAATACTCCCTTTCGTAACATTTTCTGAAATAAGGCATTCATGGTTGCCTGAAAAGTTTTTGGTGAATTCATTAACCCAAATGGCATTACCAAATACTCATAATGTCCTTAATGTATTTTAAATGCCCTCTTATCCACATACTTTTCTTTTATTCATACCTGATGTAATATAGCCCTTAGATCCAATTTGGTAAAATTATCTTCCCCATATAATTCATCCAGGAGATCCTCTATTACTAGAATTGGATATCTATCGGGTATTATCATTTTATTCAAATCCTAGTAGTGTACACACATACAACAACCTCCATTTTTTTATACCATTATTATCAAGCTATAATATGGTCTAGTACTACATCTAATAAACCCTTGCTCTAATAATTCTTGATTTTTCACCTCTATTTCATTCTTCAACCGATAGGCATGTCTATATGGTTTAATATTAACAGGCTTTTCCCCTTCCTTCAATTTAATGGAACGAACGGTCTCCCTAATTGGAGGCAAGCTCTTTGGTATGTCAAATACTCCATTATACAGACACAACAACTTATGTAACTATGTTTTTTGAATCTGGTTCACTTCATCCACTTTCATATCTACTTTTTCAGTAATTTTCCATTGCACTCCCTGCACAGTATTCCCTCCATTTCCCAAATACCCCTGTAATGCACTAGATGTACTCTGTGGAGACCATACCCCAAGCAAGGTAATTTGTTTTCCTACTTTCTTAAAACTCATAGTTATATTCTTACAATGTGTAGTTACATACCCCAACGTTTCTAACCACATCATACCCAGAACCTAGTTAGGCCCGAAAGTATAAAAAATATATGACTTTACTACAAATTCTTCCTGCCCCAATCCCATCTTAAGATCCTTACATTTTCCTTGAGACTTTACTCAATTTCCATCTCCCATGAGTATATAGAAAAGTTATATTTTGGAAACCTATATTGGAAAATACCATAACAACCGTCTCGATACAAAATTATGGCTTGCGCCACTGTTCAATACGACCAACAATGGTATCCCCTCCAAACTCCCCTCTATTAAGATTGACCAGGTACACTTCTCCTATTCATTATTATGTACATAAAATGTTGCACCCAACATTTCCATTTCCCATAGATTCTTATTAATTCTTGCTCCTCACCTGAAGGTGTAAACTCTACTTCTTCTATTTCGCCAAGCTCTATACATTCTCATACCATTAGTTTGAGACCTTTTTCGGGACATTTATGACCTGGACCAAATTTCTGCCCACAATAATAGCACAACCCCTTTTATTTCCATTCTTAAAACTCTTCCCTGGATAAATTTCAAACCCCTCTAACCTGAGGTGCTACAACCCCTCTTATATCCTTCTCTTTTCCTTCGGAACCTTCTTCTGAAGGAAAATTACTAGCTATATTGGTATTCCATATTTTTCCCTATACTAATGGTGGGTATCTCCTCATGCGTGAGTCAGAGTAATGTATGGTTCCTCTCACTAATATCTCCCTTTATACTCTGTGTGATAGAGTAAATAATCGAGCCTTGTCTTTTGGTCCATGCGTCATAACTGTACTTCCTATTTCTAGCTTTAAACCTCCAATAAACAAGTTTAAAAACCATTTCTCTATAAAATTAGGTATACACATAGCTATACGTCCAAACTCATCAATATAGGAATCTACAGTACCTGTCTGTCGCAACTCCTTTAACATAATAACCAGATCCTCTTATGCTGCATTTCATAATGCTCCAACAGTTCCTCCTTCAACTGTGTCTAAGTGAGTTTAGTTTTAACTATTTTTAGAGAGATAATCCAATATTGAGTCATACCTTCCATACATAATTAAGATAATGAAACTTTTAACTCCTCCCAAGTTCGTCAGATTGAAAAGTAGATATCAGCTCAAGTAATCCATGTTAAAGGATCCTCCTCGATGAATACTGGCATATCTACTTGTTTCGTAGCCATACATATCTCTTCCAGTGCCATATCGCGTTCATCCAATCGGTGCTCTCCTGTGTCGGTACTCTATACCTCCTCTGCTACATTGGTTTTTAGATTACTTCCAGTTTCTGGATCAGAACTCTTCATTACATTTTCTGCTTGGTTCAACGTAAGTTTCTCTACTACTGCAGTCAACTTTTGCATTAGAGTTTCCTACTGCTCAGCACCTGACATTAATTCCAGCATCATAGGTTCCAACATAGTTATAATAATTTCCATCCATGTGGAAATGTGAATCCTTTACTCCTCTAGACCATCGCAGAAAAAAGAAACTCTCTTTCCAAAGAAAAATTCGTTATCTCAAGCAGATCTCTCGATGAAATCCCCAATACGACAAAGAGAGAATATGGAAAGAACTATCTATAATATAATTTCAGGAAAGAAATCCTTACCTAGAGAATTGCAATTACAAATGATTACAAATGTGAGAGGACACTTCTCTCTCTTCGGAGCTTCTCTCTCATCCCAAGCCTAGGCCAATCATCAAACTGAATAACCGCCCCTCCCTCGCGTACACCTACTCGACTTATACCCAATAGAAATGTAAAAAGTACAATTTACCAAACTACCCCTCCCAACTAACTAAACACTAAAATTACTTAATCCCGCTACACTGGTAAGTATAAAGTATATATGGCCTTGCTTTATCAGTAGGACCCCTTCTTCCAAGAAAGAGACTACACCGCATCTTACAGCCCATGACAAAGCTACCCCTCAAAAGGCAGTAGTTTGGAAATTACCTAAGCTCCCCTTACACTGTAGCATGAATCCTCCACCCTGCAGCACTCGATGATAGGAGAAGGGCCTACACCATGCCTATGTGATGTGTAAGGTAAGAGAAACATAATACCAACCTACCTTTTATGCAATGATGATACCGAGTCACATAGGAGCGCCAACTTTTGAGTTGTAGAGAAATGGCTCGAAGGTTGGACGGAAGATTGTTTGCTTTGAATGACAAGTCATGGAGGCGAGTCTCTGCAAAATTGGTGGTTTTACAAGTGGGTCGTTGTAGTGGAAAAGGGGCACATTTTGGAGGGAACAAAATGCATAGACATGAGACACATGTAATGGTGGAGCATCAACATTAGTATAGATATGGATATGGATATAACATATAAATAATTAGTACAAACTAAAATAAAAATATATATTAATATCATAACATGTAGTATTATAAAATTTTATAACATTAATAAATATAATAAAATATAACAATTAATTATATTTAATAAAAACATGTTATTTCTAAAAAATGTATTTGTTACTGGTCATACTCGAATCACTTGTTTGCATAGGTTTTAATCAAAATAGTTGATTTTTCCTTTTTCCAGTTTAGGTTGTTAGAAATTCAAATAATTTATCGATAAATATATATATTTTTTATAAAACATTACCAAATTATTAATATTTTAATTCAATGTATAAACACATATTTTTTATTGAAGAATTATGTGGTTCTTTTAAATAATTAATAAATACATATTATATAATTGGTATCACATTTGGTGTTGTTGGAAGATTTATTGAAACATATTTTTCTAGTGATAACAGATTCATTAATAATAATAACTAATAATAACAAATTCATCTATTAGTGAAATAATTATTTCAATTGATAAGTTAAAGAGACATTTCATTATTGATAAATGATATGTTTGTATTAATCAATTAATATTAACATATACATTTGTTGGTAAAAATAGTTGTTAAATTTAAATAATACCAACAAATCATAATAAGTGTCAAAATTACTTGTTTCTATCATCAAATATGTTATCTTATATAAAAATTTTATTTGTATAAATCACTTTTTTCCTATGGTTGAGATTAACTAGGATGAGATTTTCCCACTTGTATAACAAGAACAAGTATCTCGGTCTTCAATTGAGTGTTTAACAAAATGCATCGACATGCTTATATTAGTGGCATGTGATATGATTATTTGTTAAATTGGTTCACATGTGATATCATCATTATGTGTGACCAATCTACTCAGAGAATAAAAAATGCATGAGTTTGTCCTATACTAGTTGACAAGTCCCATATCTAATGGCCAGTTGATGTCATAGATAAATGGATTATATAATTATTCATAGGATGTATATGATACATATTATGGGTGGCATGTTTATATGGAGATATGAGTATGTTTGATCAAGATCATGTGAGGACCCTCTGTAGCTTGAGTATTAATGATTTTTTACCAAAGGTCATTGTTCTCTTACATTTATGAATTCAGGAATTCATGTTTTTTTCAATTTTGCAAAGTCCCTTAGGGTCACATGGTTTGGATTTAAAATAAGAATTAATTTTTTGATAGTGTTTGTTTCAGAATAAGGAGAAGTTGATAAATAATATCCAATAGAGTATGGATGGATTTACAAAGAGTTTTTGATGTTTTTCATAAAGTTCTTATGAGATTTTAGTTCAAGTGGGTGATTGATTCATGTGATGTGATCACAAATAATGACATTGGTAGTATCATAAGGCATGTAATGCCTCTGTAACTTTATATGGTATGCATGTGGTTTATGATATATGATATCACATTACATAAGTTAAAACCATATCTCATGGATGGTTTCACTTCAGTTAAAAATCATCAAGATGATTCATTTATGGCTGTATAAAAATGATATGATATTTAAAACATTCATCAATCATCAATACTTAATGAGCACACATTACAAGTAATGTATTAAGGTTTCCAAATGTTGGGAACCGACGTTTGATGTCTTTTATTGATTAAAGTGTGGCTATATGAAGAATGTGATCCTTCTTGTTGTGATTGGTGGTGCATAATTATGATAAACTGAAGCTCTCTTCCTCTCCATTCTTTTTTATCACTTAAAAGAATGTGCTAAAACACCTTTAAAAGATCAAGGGACCTTCGCACACTGTACATGGATTATAGTGGATGATGTTCTATTTATAGGATCAATATTGTCACGACCCGACCCAATGAGGCTCGAGCCACAACTACCCCAGGCCTGCCTCCATAGGCTAGGGGGCGACGACAAGCGCCAAAAGGCATAACCTAAATGGGAGGTCTTTGCTTAATGTACTTGTATGCACATACCCAACCATCTCAATGCACAACTATAAAGTAATAATAATAAAAAGATGAAATATATAGAATATAACCATGCATATGAAAACCTCTAGGGTGTATAAGAGTAAGACAGTGTAAACTGAAAAGTAAAGTGGAAAAATACACGCTCAACCATAAAGATGTCTCAGCCCAAGAAAACTGGAAAAGTAAAAGTACTGAGAGACCTCAACTCTTGATCTCTAAAGCTCTGACCACCATACGTGGTCCAATGCACCAGGTGTCCCTAAGATCCTATGTAGTCACAACTAACTTGTTTGTCATCTGCATAAGAACTCACGCCTTTCCCATCAGGAGAGTGCCACTCGGATAAAAGATAAAGGATTCATGTCCTGCCCAGCAGGAGGGTGCCACTATCGTAGCTGAGGACTCATACCCTTACTCTGGAGGAGGCTTCCACTTGGTGGATAGGTATAGGACCCATGCCCTATCCTAGTAGGAGGGTTCCACTCTAAGAATAGATATAGGAGTCATGCCCTTCCCCACAGGAGGGTGCCACTCTATAGATAGGCAGAGGACCCATGCCTAGTCCAGCTGGCACTAAAAAAAATAACCTGATTAGAGGGGGTTATAACCCCCTATAAACACATTAGTGAAAAACAACTTGTTTTTCATCTGCATAAGAACTCATGCC
Organism: Viscum album; assembly: GCA_963277665.1. NCBI lineage: Eukaryota > Viridiplantae > Streptophyta > Magnoliopsida > Santalales > Viscaceae > Viscum > Viscum album. The sequence goes on from OY728129.1 coordinate 306,286,229, forward strand.
TTTCCCATCAGGAGAGTGCCACTCAGATAACAGATAAAGGAGTCATGCCCTGACCAGCATGAGGGTGCCACTCTCGTAGTCGAGGAATCATACCCTTACTTTGTAGGAGGTTTCCACTCGATGGATAGGTAGAGGACCCATGCCCTATCCCAGTAGGAGGGCTCCACTCTAAGAATAGATATAGGAGTCATGCCCTGCCCCGCAGGAGGGGGCCACTCTATAGATAGGAAGAGGACCCATGCCTAGTCTAGCTAGCACTACAAAAAAAATAACCTGATTAGAGGGGGTTATAACCCCCTGTAAACACATTAGCGACATTTATTAAGAACCGCTGCTAATATGCCCACCTACTGTTATTAGAGGTGGTTTTGAGGAACCACTGGTAAAGTGATGGCAAGTTTAGTGGTAGTTAAATTAGAGGGGGTTTAGACCCCCTTTAATTTTAGCATATATTTTAAAAAATGCATGAATTAGGGGTCGTTTTAACCACCCCTAATATCAGGAGGGTTCCACTCAATATATAGGAAGAAGACCCATGCCTAGTCCAGATGACACTACAAAAAAATGACCCGGTTAGAGGGGTTTATAATCCCCTCTAAACACATTAGCGGCGGTTATGAGGAACCACCACTAATGTGTCCGCCTACTATTGTTAGAGGCGGTTTTGAGGAACCATTGGTAAAGTGATGGAAATTTTAGAGATGCCTAAATTAGAGGGGGTTTAAAGACCCTTTAATTTCAGCATATATTTTCAAAAATGCATGAATTAGGGATAGTTTTAAGCACCTCTATTATATCTACTCATTTTGAGGTAGTTAGAATCCTCCTTTAATTGAGATGTTTAGGGGAAGTTGTTAAAACCACCGCTAAATACTCTCTCGTTTTTTTAGCCCACCCCCATCCAAAATATCTTGTATTGTGGTCAACGCAGAGCCTACGTTCACGGTCCATCAAAAAAGCTATTAACACACTTCTATGACTTCTAAAATAAGAGCCCTGCTCGATTCGATCTGGGTTCCATTCTTCTTCCCAACCAAGCCTGGACCACTATGCTTATTGAATTTCTATTAATATCATGTATATTATTGTATTTATATATATTTATAAGTCTATTAAAATAAAAATTATTTTCATAATAAATTTAAATGCATTAAATATATAACTTATATATACATTTATATAAATTATGTGTGTATATTTGTATAAATACATATATTTAAATACATACATGTTTATTGATATAAATATAAATATATATGTGTAATATATGTATATATATATATATATTATGAACACCTCTATAAATTATATATTTACATATATTTAAATAAAATTATGTATATATGTATTTATAAATACATTTATTTCAAACATGCACACAAACCCAAATGTGTATTTATATATTTATTTTGCACACATGTATATATTACATGTATATATATTTATATATAACCCAAATATATTATGAATATATATATATATATATTATATTTATACACACAATTTAAAAAATATTAATATTTATATATATATATATATATTACATACTTATATGAATACGATATATTATATATTTTATAAATACATTTATATGTATACAAATATTATATATATATATAATATTTATATTATACATATAATATAATATAATATAATGTTTATATATAGATAAAATTTTACAAATATTTATATATCTATACACATATTTATATAGTTATATCATACATACATATATATTTAATATATCAATCTGAATACTTATCTATACATTAATATAAATTTATTTATTTGTAAATATTATATATATATAATGTATTTATATATTTAACAATATATATATATATAATATGTAATATAAATATTTATATAATTAAATTTTTATATACTTACATCTATATTTTTATAATTATTTGTATTTATTTAATGTATTTATATAATAAGTTTATAATGTATTTAAATACATTTATATAATGACTTTATAAGACACATACACAAACATTCTATAATTTGATATATTTTAAAATGAATAAAAATATATTAGAGGTGGTGAAAACCCCCCTCTATTCAGCGGTTATAAACCTCCACCAATTTCTTAAATTAGAAGGGGTTCAAAACCTCCTCTAATTGCATGCATGTGTGTGTAAGTATATATCTTTATAATCTATTATTATTATTATTATAAATACTACAAAGGTTTTAATATGATTTTTAAACTAAATTATATTTATGTATACATATAAATACGATTAAATACAATCATATAAATTATATATATAAATATATTTATATAATATGTTATAGTATCTTAAAATATATTTATATTTTATGTTTTAATTATATATATACATTACATTATTTTTTTAAGAAAATGGTGTGGGTTCACAACCCCCTCTCATCTCTTAAATTAGAGAGGGTACTCTATTTATATATATATATAACGCATCTAAAATCCAATTGAATATAATATATATATAGCACCTCCAACTGAAAATATAGTGCCACTAATTATTAAATTAATGGTGGTTTTAGTATAACTGCCTCTAAAATCCAACAAAATACTAAAAAAATAATGATAAAAAATAGAGGGGCTTGTAAAACCCCTATGAATTTGATAATTATAAAGGGTTTTCCATAGACCACTCTAGTTTATACTGAAAATGAATTTAGAGGGGCTCGTGCATAAACCCTCTAAATAACTGCCATTAAACTTTTTTTTTATTGTAGAGGTTGCCACTCTAAATCCCTTGGTGATCCAGCCCGATCACTGCCATCGCCAGGCGTCACCTAAATAAGTTTCATGCTTGAGACATCTCGCATAATATCTCAAAAATCACTAAGAAGGTCACCATCATGTTCTACATGAAAAAACACCCAGGATAGGCTACTCGCGGTCCAAAATCTGAGTCCAAATGAAGGAGATATGAGAGGTTTAAGTTTTCTAAAAAGGGAAGAAGGGGTACACAGTGTGTGAGGGGACCCACATAGCATGTGGTCTCACTCACTCGCTGCCCATGTATCCATACATGATGTGTATGAGGAATACATGGTGTGCCTCAGCCACTCATGGTCATGCCCATGCTCCTTGGTTGCGTCCGTGTATCTTGCCCGTGTCCATATACTTCATCACATGGTGTGTGTCTGGTTGTGACTGTGCATGTGTACTCCTAGAGTACTTGTAGGGTCACCGGAACAAGGGTAACATGGAATGTGGGGGTCCTACATATCATGTGATACTTATAATCTCATGAAACCCTAGTCGTCGTAGCTAAGGCCCTACATGCTGTGTTTTCTTCCGACAACATGACTTGTGGTCGAGTTTTCAGATGAATTTAAAGATCTTATCAAGCATTCTAGATTCGGATTCTCCACCTCCTATGTCACCGCCAGGCCTTTCAAAATTTAATGTAAAGAATATGTTCTTCGTTTTCGGCTATCCATTGGTCGGAAATCGGATATCGATTCGTCCCGGTGGTTCGTCGTACGCACTGCATGCCTCTCGTTGCACCTTGGTTGTCTCAGATCCTAGATCCACAAAACCAACACCTGTTATACCATGATTCACCCCAAATTACATCCTTCTTCATCGATTCATTCATTGCACATGAAACCGTTGTGAATTAGGGGGTCCGATCGGGTTCAGCCCCAACTTGTAATGTCGAATCACGACCCTGTGGTTCAACGATGACTAATGTGATGAATTTGTGGGAGAAAGGCACAATAACAAGGGATTAAAAATCGTTGTCCAAGAGTTCTTGGACAATAGATACAATTGGGATGATCTTAGGTGATAAAAAATTAAATACTCAAATAAATTTGTACATGGGTGCATGCAACGACCTACAATTGGCGCAGATCAAAGAAAGGAATGATCTTGTTCAATCAATTTAAACAATAAGGGAATAATACATGAATTTATGAGTCCTACCTGATTTTGGATCTTTCTTCTTATAATAATGCACTTTCCAATGAAGGGGAGGAATCATTGTGTTTGTAGTGTTTCGATCTACCTCGATCTGAAGTCTCATTGATGTCGGATCTCGATTTTCCATTAGTGAAGGAGGAGGAAGCCTCTCGACGGTCCCAAGGTTATGCGGCTGACCTTGGTAAAATCTCCATAATTATGTATTTAAATAAATTTTAATTAGGTTAATTTAATTAAATAAATAAAATTATTTATTTATTTAACTAAACATACCCACTCATGACCTCTTTTATTCGAAATCCCCACACTGACCTATTTTAGGTCACGGGTAGGGTAAAAATCACATTACGAACTCAATAATGGTCTCAAATTTATGATTTGATATTCCATTTAAGAGTTATCTAATTTTATTTAATAAAATGTGTGTTCATAATATAAAATAAATTTTATATTTTCATAAAATTAATTTTGGACACACCGGGGCTTGAAATCGCATGTTGTCTCAGCACCTAGATCTGAAAATACATGCATAAATATTAAAAAGTCTTACAAGGAAAAAATAGGATCTCTACATCATTATACCCTTAAATATTTTCATCCCAAAAAATCAAAACTAAAAAAAAAACTCAGGATACTGGGCCTGCATCTGTCTCTCCCCCTCCTAGGATCTCTAATGCATGCTCTCGTGCTGCCACAACACATGAACCAAAGGGATGGTTCGTCCAGGTAGGGTACTCTCCTTTTGATCCTTGATTGTCACTGGGTGATCCGTAAAAGTGGTTTCATCCTCAATGTCTAGCTTACCCCAATCAATAACATGCATGAGGTCATTCATATATCTCATGGACTATGAAACATGGAATACATCGTGAAACTGCTCCAATTGTGGGGGTAGAGTGAGGTGGTAAGAAACATCACCAACCCTCTGTAAGATCTCGAATGACCCAATAAACCTTGGGGATAACTAATCTACCCGGCTAAACCTCCACAATCCTCATCATGGGGAGACTCTCAGGAAAATGTAGTCTCCCTTATCGAACTCCAAGTACCTATGATGTCAATCAACATAAGATTTTTTCCCACTCTGGACTGTCCTTATCCACTCACAAATTACCTGGACCTTCTTCTCCATCACCTGCACCATCTCTGGACCAACAATAGATTCATCATCGAAGTTTTTCCTGCATAAGGGTGACCTATAGGGTCTCTTGTACATGAACTTGAAAGGTGTTATGCTGATAATAGAGTGGTAGCTATTATTACACACAAACTCTATAAAGTGAAAGTGATCCTCCCAGCTCTGTCCAAAGTCTAACACACAATCCCTCAACATATCCTCTAAAAACTTGGATAGTGAAATCAGATTTCCCATATGTCTAAGGGTGAAAGGTTGTACTCATCCCCATATTGGTCCCGAATGACTCTTGTAGGCCTCTCCATAATAGTGATGTGAGTCGTGCATAACAATCAGAGACAATAGTCAAGGGAACCCCATGAAGGTGAACAATCTACCATACGTACATTTCCCCCAAACTCTCCACTGAACTCTGCTTCCATGAACATGTTGTCTAATTTTCACTCCGGGATCTCAAGGGGTTATAACAAACCTGTCGGGACCTGGTTCTTAGACTTCACCTGCTGACATGTCCATCTCATGTGGGCCCACCAAAACTACTACTAAAGGTCTCTATACATATTCCCCACACTGGGATGTATAACTAAATGAGAAGAGTGAAACTCCCTCATCACCTCCTCCCACATCATGACTGGGACCACCATCTATCCCTAGAAAAGGATGATGTGATTCCCTCATTCAGAAAATCCATTGGGTGAATCTCTTGAGGATATCTGGTCACGTAAGACCTTAGAATAGATGTATCCTAGCTAGGACTCTCTCACATGCAGAAGGGGCAGAGGAGTATAAACCATCGACTGAAGAAAAGTTGCACCCTCCCGCTCAACCAGGGTTAGCTGCAAGGAAGCCAACAGCTTAAAAGCCTCATGCACCAAATGATTCTGGGTCTTCCTACTAAGGGCATAATCTACCAAGTTTCCCTTCTCTATAGTATAGAATACCTCAAAGTCATAGTCATGTTGGAACTCCAACCAGTATTGTTATCCCAGGTTCAAGTCCCTCTACATGAATACATACCTGAGACTCTGATGGTCTGAGTAAACCACAAAGTGCTCTCCTAGAAGATAGTGTCTCCACATCCTCAGAGTGAAGACTACCACTGCCAGCTCTAGGATGTGAGTCACATAGTTCTTCTCATGGCATCTCAACTTCCTTGACCCATTTGCATTAACTACCTGCCTCTACATCAACACACACCCGAGTCTAGTTCCTAAGGCATCACAATACACTACATACTCCACACCCTCCTCTGATAGTCTAAACATGGGAGTGCTCGTCAGCATCATCCTCAAATCCTCAAAATCCCTTGGGCACTGCTCAATATAGGTAAATGAATACCTTTTCCACATAAATTTGGTCAAAGAGGGTGCAATCTTGGAGAAGTATTCCACAAACCTCCAATATTACCCAATTAAGACAAGAAAACTCTACACCTCTGACATGCTTTTTGGTGGCTCCCAAGCAAGCACTGCATCGATCTTCACTGGGACCACAACCAAACCATGATAAAAAATGACATGCCCTGGAAAATGAAACTCATGAATCCAGAATCAGTTCATTGAGAGCTTACCATAAATTTGATACACCTGAAGCAAATCTAGGACCATCCTCAAGTGTTCTGTATACTCCTCCTATATCATAGATTATTTGAGTATGTCGTTAATGAATACAACCACAAACTAATCCAAGTATAAATAGAAAAATTGATTCATCAAATCCATAAACACAGAGATGGAATTAATCACACCAAATGGAATCACCAAAAACTCATAGTGTATGTAACGACATCATAATGCTAGCTTTGTAATATTAGCCTCACGAACTCTCAACTGGTGGTATCCAGAACAAAAATCTATCTTCGAAATCATCTTGTGCCTCTCAACTAGTCAAAGATGTTGTTTATCCTTGGAAATGGGTACTTATTCTTTATCGTGTGTTGGTTTATGTGACAATAATCCACACAAATCCATAATCTCTCGTTCGTCTTTTTCGTGAATAACAGCGAAGCTGCCAAAAGGGACACACTAGTTCTAATAAAACACTTTTCTTAAAGGCCCTACAATTGAAACCGTAGCTCCAAAAGCTTGGTATGGGACATCCAATATACAAAAAAATATATCAAAGTAGTCACAAGATGCAAGTCAATATAAAACTCTATCTACCGCCTCAGAGGTAGTCCCAAACATTCTCAGAGAAGACGCTCATAAAATTCTCCACAACTGAAATAATCTAGATTCTTAAAAATCGTGTTGCACCAAGGGATGAAATTTCCAACTAATGGGTGATGGGATACAACCTTCTTCTTGAAAAACACACTCTTCCCTCCACGAGATCTATCTCATCCACAATAGAGAATCTCTTACCATTAGTGTGAAGGCATTAGAATTGTCTGCAGTGACAGTCAATCTGGGCTCAGACCATGGAAAAATAATCCATACCCAAGATGATGGTATAATGTTCTATCATGATGACCAAAAGGTCCCATGTGAACTTATATCCACCAAGCTATAGCTCGCACTATCGGCATACAAAAGATATAAAAGGATCATTCTTAGTAGGAACCTCAAGACAAAGTTGTTGGGAAAATGCCTCAATTGGGAGCTCTGTCTCTCACACCAGGTGTAAAGAGATGAAGGAATGAATTAAACCTATGCCTACTAATATCAAGGAAAGAGTAGAATAAACATAGGTCGTACCTCTAATCATCTCATTTTCCTCTAGTTTGTAAGACTCTATAGAATGCATTTGTCCCCAGTCTCAACCGCCAATTCTTTGAGCCTGATGTGGGCCTCCTGATGGTGGTGGAGGAAGAATATCATAGCAGCATCTATCACCCACAACTCCTCTTAGAGCTCCACTTTCTCCTATACCAGCTTCAATTCCCTAAGGGCCTCCCTACCCTCTCCTAGGAGATCCCTGATCACGGAGCTGCCTCTGCCATCTTGGTCCATCTTCTATCTTTCTGTGCTCCTCGTCATGTCTGGTCGGGTAGTCACACACTATGTGACCTCCTCCTTCAGAAGCATAACACCACCTCTCTTCACACTTCCCTGGTCCTCTGTGTTTTCCCTAATCACGTGCCCAAGCCTGATCCTGGGAGGATCTCATGTGCCGAGATCCTATTGACCGGAGCCTGCTAGCTACAACAAATGACTCAGCTCTATGACACCCAATTCTAGCTCTAGCAGGCTGGTGCCCCTCTGATAGGAAACTCTCCATCACCAACACTTGCAACACCCCAGTATAGGTGATAATGCACAAGGGTACTACACTAACATGAATATCTCTACAAAGTCCCTACTCAAACTTATGTGCTCATAAGTAGCCATCCTGGATCATGTTAAGGGAGTACCGCGTAAGGTTTGTAAACCTCACAATGTACTTATCCATTATCATCCCTCTCAGATGTAGATACTGAATCTCCTAAATCATAACTGATCACAAATAGGATGGGTAGTACTCCTCACAAAATAGTTCCTAGAAGTCAGGCTATGAGAGTGTCGACTCATTGTGCATATGGGTATCAAGACTCCACTAGCGCCCAGATGCTTCATGGAAAAGGCTAGCTTCCAGTGAAACCACCTAATTCATTAGTGTTTGGATAAGCCTAAAAACACAAACCACTAACTCAATACAATCCTATGCTACTTGGGGATATGTATCTCCATAGAACCTTATCGGGCTCTGGAACTGGAACTCATGAAGTGCGCTAAGCCTGCACGCATCCTTAGCCTATCCTACTGGTGTGATCTGCTACTTGAAAGGTCGGGGTGATGCTAACTGTCCACCTAAAGGATCTCATGGGATGGACCCTGAACTAAGGCATCATCACTTATTAGATCATCTTTATGATCTGGAACCAGTAACATGACCATATATCATCACAAAGGTATCCTAAAATTTTAATCAAGACATACCATGGTCATATGAGCATATATATAGACACACACACAATGATAAGCTAACTCAATAAGGGCAGTCAAAGACTCAATCCTACATGATGCATGTATCATTTGATCCCTACAACCAATGTCTTGACATTCTGAGTCGACAAGCAGGTAGTCAAGGTCCAAATGAATGTATATGTTAGATACCACACCAACACTGGATACCCTGGCTTGAAAGCTGCACTCCAAACACATTGAAATTGTTGCCCTAAATCCCAACCAAATCCTTGTAAGTGTACTACACCAACCACCATCCCAAGGAATAAACTCCTCTAATACCAATCCCTCACGACCAGAACCAATAGGCCTTGATCCGCAACAACCCCAAGCTCGTCGCTATAGGCCATGGGGTTATGAGAAGCGCCAAAATTCATAAACTAAATGGGTGGTCTTCTCCTAATGTACTTGTATGCATGCACCCAAACATATCAATGGAAAAGTGTAGAGGAATAATAGTAAAAAGATGAAATATATAGAGTATAATGATGCATATGAAAACATCTAGGGTGTACAAGAGTACGATAGTGTAAACTAAAAAATAAAGGGGAAAATACACACCCATCCAAAAATATGTCTTAACCTGACAAAACTGGAAAAGTAGAAGTGATAAGAGATCCCAACTTCTGATCTCCAAGATCCAACCACTATATGTGGTCCAATGCACCGTGTATACCTAAGCTCCTCTGTAGTAATCGTCGACTTGTTCATCGTATGCATAATACATGACATATGTGGGAAAAGACCATGCAGGGGTGAGTATATACATACCTAGTAGGATGTCCCGAAAGCTAAAAGAGTAGTAATAAAAGACAATATAAGAATAGATAGCAGACCACTCAACCCAAGAAAGAGAGTAAAAATACAACAACATGGATACATACATATGTACACACACACACACACACACACATATACATTCTCAAACCAAAGAAACCTAAATGAGATCTAAGAGGATATCCATTTTATAGCTCAGCCCAGGAAAAGAGTTTCATTAGTTCCAAAAGTCCGTCAACAATTCCCAACATCACACACATTTTCCCACCAGAAATATCCAAGTCAAGACACACCTCGCCACTGTGTCACATAGTTGAGGGGCACAATCTCAAAGTAGAGGTGCACAATCTCAAAGTAGACGACCCATGCCCTTGTAAAACAGGAGGGTACCGCTCAATACTCGATAGAGGACCCATGACCTACCCAGTGGGAGGGTTCCACTCTAATGGATGAGGACTCATGCCCCGACTCCGTAGGAGGGTGACACTCAAGTAATCGGTAGAGGACCCATGCAAAACCCAGCTGGAGGGTGCCACTCTAATGGTCGGTAGAGGACCCATGCCCAGATCAGCTGGAGGGTGCCACTCTAATAGTCGAGGACCTATAACCTATCCCCAAGAGGGTTCCACTCAGATAGAAGATATAGGACTCATGCCCTACCCAGCAGGAGGGTTCCACTCTCATAGTCGAGAATATAAGAACCTAGTTTTTAAACCTGGTATGGATCCTTTTAAATTTGGTCTAATTCTATTTTATTGACCTATTATGAATTCCTAATGAGTTTGAAAAGGTCTCAGGGGTGTCTAAGGCTTTCTTAGAGCCTCAAACCTAGTTTTTGGGAGAAATTGATCTCTCACACAATTAGAGAAAACCATGTGGGGTAGGCCACATGGTTAAATCTAATCAAATGAGGTCGGACAATGGGCTAGAGTAGGTCACACATTTTCTCCTAAAAGTGAACCAGGGGTTGAATGGTCGTACGAAAACTGTAAATAAAATTGCAGAGGTGTTTTTCATGGTTGGAGCATGGTTTCCCTAACCATGTGGCCTAACCGTATGGGTGCCCCCTTCCCTATAACAGATCATGCACGGTTGGCACATGGTTTGGAAAACCGTGCGACCAAACTACTTGATGCTCATTTTTTGGGTGAAATTATGATTTTCCCTAAAAAAACTAATTAAATCATCCATTTTTCCAAATTCATTTCTAGAAAATAGAACCTTGCATTCTCTCCCATTTTCAACCCTCTTCAAGCTTAATCTAGGAATCAATCTCAAGCATCCGTCCAGAGTCTAATCGAAGCGTCGTTCATCTCATTGGATCTGCATCGGTAAGTACTTGATTCTATTTTAATCTATCATCATTATTCTTCACATTGACTACACTATTTAAATGTAGGATCATATGCCCTATTTTCAGGGCATTGATCTTGTTATTTAGATATATTCCAATACAAGCTAAAGTAGAGGTTGATACTGAATGTGGAGAGTCATACGAGTATGAGGTGAGTGTTCTATAACTAATTCCTCAAGATTCATCATTTTATAAATTGTCATGTGCGTGCGCCAATTTCATTGAGCATTGCCTTTTTAATTAAAGTGTATTGCTTATAGTCATTAGAACTATATTCTAAGACTCGTGCTATTAATGTTATTCATCATTGGTGGTTACACTCACAACACCGACCACCCTAAGTAGGGTGTTTCCATAGTTTATGCTTTTAGTGACCAGTTATTCCTTAGTGGATTGTTATAACCTTTTAGTTCCACCGTTCTGGTGTGTGGCTTAACCCGACTAATGGTAAGCCCCTTCAATTTGATAAATCAATTTAAATGGTAATTGGAAAGTGTAGTATTAATATCACTTGGCCTAAAATATATTAAATGAATTGCACATGGTTTCTCTTCCTTAGCCTAGCCTTATCATGTTATGAAAGGTAAAGGATAGAACTAGGTTTTCTAATATGAAGTGAATGAAATGGTTTCATGCCTAATTATCCTTGGAAAACTAATGGAAGCCAAAGGCTTGAACCTTGGTTATATAAATGGTATGATATTACATGACTTAATTAAATAAATGAATTAAATGTAAGGTGCATTATTCTATGTGGACCTTGAGATTATTATATGAATGTCCAGACTTGAGTTAGCTTTTGGATTCCTGAGGGAATGCCTTGAGCACTCGTGGATGCCATTCCGATTCAAGGATGTTGGTTGCCTTGGTTGAGACCCACCTTGGAACCCGATCCTCATCTATCAGTGGATGCTCAGTATGACATCATAGGATCCCTTATATATAATTTATAGGATGCCTTAGATACACTCCTTGGATCCAACATGGGTTCTACAAACACGAGACACCTTAGTTAAATCCCTGTGTCTGTCCATTGCTTATCTTGTTTTACATCAGATGATTTACTTGGACTTGATTAGATTCACTATTATGGAATGCCTTGGATGAAAATCCTTAGATTACACTCTTACCCTATAGCTAGGCTGTAGTTAATACTAAGTTCACGACCCTTGAGGCCAATGTTTCCTTGATTACTATCTTGGAACCTCTTCAATATCATTATCATCGGGATGACTTACTATGTCTTGGATCCTTCACTATTATTATGTCAGGATGTCATTACTAGATTTACGTCACATGACTTATTTATATAAATTGAAACTTAATTAATTAATGAACTGGTTACATGTTCAGACACTAGCCGAGAGTTGAAGTAGGCACTTGGGTATTTACATTACTATACTATTTTACTTTTATATATACATGCTTGCACACTATTTCAGTTTATATTACACGGACATAATGTTATAGATACCATTGGTGGTGGTCTATAGGGATTTATCTCACACCCTATCTAGGCGTCATTGGTACCCAGGCAGACTACATGTATACAGGTGTTGATAAAGGGAAGTGTGACTCTTCAGACACTTGATTGCTTGATTGCTTAGGATAGAGCTGGTAGGAGATGACCAAGATGAAGCTCAGGATACTGGGGATAATTTTTGGATTCCTTTTTGAAACTTTCGTATAGAATGTATTGTATGTTTCTTTGTATCCATGTTTTTCAGCTTATTAGATACATGACATATCATCATGAACTTTTTTATATGATTACGAGTTGTTCATTTGTTTATTACTTCAATATGCTTATGTTGTGTCTTCTGTTATTACTGATACCACTACTTATTTGTTTCTACTATTATTCACTATGTTATGATCTATTAATGAGGGTATAGTCTACTAATAGACACACCCTATTCCATCATTTCTAGTCAGCACCCTCTGACATTTAGGAAGATGCGCTTGAAGCCATGTGGCCAACTAGGCTCAGGGCACCTTTAGTGGCATCCAGGTTTGAGATGTCACAAAGTGGTATCATAGGAGGTTTCTTTATTAATTTAATATTTGGAGATAATAGTCAGGAGATTAGGAACACTTGATACTCGGTTATAAGTCATGATTGGGAATAGCTAACCCATGTTCGGGTTAAATACCAAGTTTCCTAAATCATAATTATTTTTCTATTTTTCTTATTATAGTTGATATTATTTCACCGTAGGGTGATGCACTTGCTATATTGTGGCTATTATTATTATTCTTATTGAGAGACTTATTCATTCTCATCCCGATAATATGAGGTTAAGGATCATTGTTACATGCATCACAATAGGCACTTATAAATCACATTCCATGCATATTGACATGTCATATAGGTGCATTTCTTTTCTTTTATTGCTTGATATAACTGTGATTATTGAGTGAGCCTTGTTTTTATATTTTTCTTGTGATACTCTTGAGGTGTGATTGAGTGATTTAATGTTTCAACGCATGAGGTTTATGGGCCCTCGTGGGTTGGAATGAATAATTTACCGAGTCAAGCCATTAACTAAAATTTAAAAGGGTGTCGATCTCAATGATAAGCAGTATGGGATCTGATTCACTGGGATGAACGACACATTTTAAATGAACCTTGATATATGGAAATAAGTAAATGAAAACTAAAAATAAAACCATGACTTATAAAATAAATGGTTTACATTAAATTATGAGGCAATGTATATTTGACGCTTCATCTAATGGAACCCCCTATAATTTATACCTGAGTAATTACCAATACCTGGTCTTCTAAGTGGGTAGTTGGGTAGTATACAATGGGTAGTGGAACCTTTATTTTTGTTCTAATTCCACTGGTGTTTCTATCTATCTGGTTTAAGCTTCCTTTGAGGTGTGTACTTGACATTTGTACACCAATACCTCCATGACGTCCTCATGTCATGTTCTAGGAGGGTGGAAACGACCATGCTCTAAACATGGTGGGCCATGAGATGCCAGCCTTACCGTTAGAAGTTACACTTGAGGCATCACCTATTTTACCTAATCTGGGAACTGAATCCAAGCTTCGTGATATTTTCCTATATCTGATGCAGCCCATGAAAGGTGATACATGACCTGCACCTATAATGGATGATCTAACTTATGACTTGTAGCAAAAAAAACCTCCCACCTTCTCAGTGGATAGAGATACATAGGATATCAAGTCTTGGCTAGAGTTTCTATATTTGAGCATTTGAAGATGACTCTAGAGCATAAGGTCAATCTTTCTACTTAGATGCTGCGTGATTCGACCAAGCACAAGTGGGATGTGATTACCCAGGCTGATCGTCATCAGGGCATAGTATGGGCTGATTTCCAGATTCTCTTCTATGATCATTTCTTTCCTTATATGCTGAGAGCTGAGAGATCTAGAGAGTTCATGAACCTCGAGTAGGGTTCTATGTCATCCATGGGGTATTCAGCGTGTTTCACTGAGTGACAGTGCTTTTCACTGCTTCTAGCCAGTGATGGGATTTCATGTGCTAGACGCTTCGAGGATAGAATCTTGTATGCCATCCATGCTCAGGTGAATGTCTTGCACTAACCTACCTTATTTGAAATAACCAATCAGGCTCTTATTACTAAGAACAACATGATAGATGATGATAATACCAGGCATAATGGATTGGTGTCATGGCAGACCAGTAATTCTTCTAGTAGCATGAAGTGATCCCTTGAGGTTTTTTGTCAGGGGGGTGGAAACTAGAGTACCTATACAAGCATCTCTATGGTGTGTCATCATTATGGAAAATAGGTAAACATGAAGCCTTAGTATGATAGAGACCCTCTAGAGTGTCGGTCTTGCAACTGTATGAGTCATCTTCAGAGATTCTATCAGATCTTTCCATCATCTTCTAGTGGAAGAGGATCCGAACCAACTCCACCTTTAGGGGAAGGATCTAATAAAATAAAATAAAATGTCATTTTTTTTATTTAACACACCTGCCAATGACTGCCATCAATGGAATGTCTGACACTGATCAAACTTATGTCTCGCCTAGGGTAAACCCCATATTTCCAAACCATCTGTAGTCTTGGATTTTTCCATTCGAGGTCCCAATCAATGGGAAAACCATTTATTCTGAAAATATGTGCACGCATGATTTAATATATTTAATATTTTTAATATATTAATTCCACGGTCCTATGACACCCAAAACACCATGCTAACTCAAAGGAAAATTCCCGAAACATGAATAAATATTTAAAGGATTGAATTCTCAAAACTAGAGTTGTTACATACTCTCAAACTTCAAGGTTTTTCACCCCAAAAAGAACAATCTACACAAAAGGGTAAGGGTACTAAGCGCAAATCTAGCTCTCATGCTCCTAGGAACTCTCTTGAATGTTCTCATATTGTTGAAGAACATGAACTGGAAGAATTATCCATCCACATAATATCCTTTCCCATCGATTCTCAATCACCATTAGGTACTTTGATAATGTGACTCCATCATCAATGTCCATTTTGTTGGATTGGTGTAGCAAATATGATTACTGTAGAAGAGTTGATTGACCTTTATTGACAGGGCACTATAGCAGTGCAGACTTTTGGCATGACTACTGTAGATGGTCAGACTTTGGAGTCAATACTACTGTAGCGACGCAGAATTCCAACTGCTGGCCACTGTAACATCTTGGACTTGGGGGGACTTCTTTCCACCTTTCACTGTAGCACAATAGAATTCCTGTATGGTTGGTGTAATAGTACTTTGTCCTCCTTTTTATCTTATTTAGGGCTAGGGTTTTGTACGTGCTTGAGAACCCTATAATTTTGTGCTCCCAAAACTTGTGTAACTTCTACATCTATGTGGACATAGGGATCATTTCCCGAACCACGTAAATATCTATGTCCAAGATCTTCTTCTTCTTATTTTGTTTTTCTATTTTACTCTTTTATGAATCATTTTTCCATTTTGTTGCTCCTAGCGTTTCTATAACAAATGGTATCAGAGGATTGAGTTTGGATTTCTCAAATTGAACAATGGATATAGAAAAAGGCAAGGTGAAGATCCATCATTTTTATGGAACTGACTTCAGTTACTGGAGGATGAAGATAGAGGATTATCTTTATCAGAAAAAGATACATTTGTCGCTTATGGGTTTAAATCCAATTGTAAGTTTTTTTAAAAGGTTGGGGCCGAAGCCTCATTTATTATTAAAGGAAATCAAAGACCTCTTTAACTAGGTAGAGGGAGACCCATTACATAGCCTGAAGTCCTGGTGGGCATTTAGCCCATTACATGGCCCGTAGGCCCAATTTTTTGGCCCAAATCCCATTCTGTGAATAATACTGCTACAGTACCCGTGTTGCTACAGTACCACACAGTACCCGCCGCTGCTACAGTACCCCTGCCGCCGCTACAGTGACCTGCTGCCGCTACAGTGCCCCGCCATTGCTACAGTTTCTCCACTGCTACAGTGACACCACTGCTGCAGTCACTACAGTACTGCTACAGTACCTACGCCCAATGGGATTTGAACCCCCATTATTCATGTAGGATTAAGGGGTGCTTACCACTAAGCCAAAATTTGTTTGAGTATTCAATTCTTTCTCACCTCGGATCATCCCAATTGCATCTGTTGGATAAGAACTCTTGGCCAATGATTTTTAAACCCTTGTTCTTGTTCCTTTATTCCACAAATTCTCCACGTTAGTCATCACTGGACCACAGGGGTGTATTTCGACATTATTGGGCGGGACCGAATTTGATCGGACCCCCATATTTACAACGATTTCACGTGTGATGAATGGATTGACAATCATGGATGGAATTTAAGGTGAATCGTGGAATAAAAGGTGTAGGTTTTATGGATCTGGGATCCGAGACAACTGAGGCACAATGGGAGGTGTGCGATACATACGACGAACCACCGGGATTAATCGGTATCCGATTTTCGGCCAATAGATGACTGAAAACGAAGAGCATAAGATTTACCTTTAATTTCGAAAGTCCTGGAGGTGAAATCTGAGGCAGTGAGGCCGGATCTAGAATGCTGGAGCAAATCTAGAAATTCATTCGAAAACTAGACTACACACTGTGTGGTCTGAAGAATACATGATGTGTAGGGCCTTATCTACGGTGACTAGGGTTTCACAAGATTATAAGTATCACACGCCATGTGGGACCCCCACACACCATGTGACCCTTATGCTAGAGACCCAGTATGTACTCTGGGAGTACACTGGCACAGTCATGGACATACAGGCGCCATGTGATGAAGTACATGGACATGGGCAGGATACACAGACATGACCAAGGAGCATGGGCAGGACCCCGAGTGACCGAGGCACCCCATATAGTCCGCCTAAACGTGGTGTATGGTTACATGGGCAACGATCCATGTATTAGTAGAGACACGACCAGGTGAGGGAGAGGGACCACACATCATGTGGATCCACTCACACACCGTGTACCCCTTCTTACCTTTTGAGGAAACTTTAACATCTCATATCCCTTTCCTTTAGACTCAGATTTTGACATGCGAGTAGCCTATCCTGAGTGTTTTTCCACGTATAACATGTTGGTAGTCTTCATAGTAGTTTTTTATATACTATGAGAGATATTTTGGGCATGACACTTTTAGGCGATGCCTGATGATGGTATTGATCAGGTAGGATCACCAAGGGCTTTAGAGGGGATTTGCAGAACCCACTATAAATTCATTTTCAATATAAATTAGTGTATGCACAAACCCTGCTAATCATCGTATTTAGAGAGGGTTTAAAACCCCCTATAAATTTTTTATCATTATTTTTTTAATATTTTGTTGGATTTTAGAGGTGGTTATGCTAAAACTGCTGCTAATTTAATAATTAGTGGCGCTATATATTCAGTTAGAGGCACTATATATATATTATATTCGGTTGGATTTTAGAGGCGTTATATATATATATATCATGAAAATGGTTTTTTTAAGAAAATGGTGGGGGTTCACAACCCCTCATCTCTTAAATTAGTGGGGGTTCAAAACCTCCTCTAATTTAAGTGATAAGAGGGGTTGTGAACCCCCACCATTTTCTTAAAAAATACTGTAATATATATATATATATATATATAATTAAAACATAATATATAAATGTATTTTAATATATTATAACATATTAAATAAATATATTTATATAAATAATTTATATGATTTCATTTAATCGTATTTATATATATATATACATAAATATAATTTATTTTAAAAATCATATAAAAAGATTTGTAGTTTTTGTAATAATAATAATAATAGATTATAAAGATATATATACTTACACACACATGCATGTAATTAGAGGGGGGTTTTGAACCCCCTATAATTTAAAAAATTGGAGGAGGTTTATAACCTCCGAATAGAGTCAGGTTTTCACCACCTCTAATATTTTTTATTCCTTTTAAAATATATCAAATTATAGGATGTTTGTGTATGTCTTATAAAGACATTATAAAAATGTATTAAAATACATTATAAACATATTATACAAATATTTTAAATAAATAAAAATATATATAAAAACATAAATGTAAGTTTATACAAATAATTATATAAATATATATATTATATTATATTACATATTATATATATATGTGTGTGTGTGTTATAATTAAATATATATATATATATATAAATATTTACAAATAAATAATTTTTTATTAATATATAGACAAGTATTCAGATTGATATATTAAATATATATGTATGCATGATATAACTATATAAATATGTGTATAGATATATAAATATTCATAAAATTTTATCTATATATAAACATTATATTATATTATATGTATGTATATAATATAAATATTATATATATATATAATATTTGTATACATATAAAGGTATTTATAAAATATATAATATATTGTATTCATATAAATATGTAATATATATATATTAATAATTTTTTAATTGCGTATGTATAAATAATATATATATATATATATATATATGCATAATATATTTGGGTAATATATAAATATATATACATGTAATATATACATGTATTCTAATAAGTATAAATATTTACAAATAAATATATAAATACACATTTGGGCTTGTGTGTGTGTTTAATATAAATGTATTTATAAATACATATATACATATTTTTATTTAAATATATATAAATATATAATTTACAGAGGTGTGCATAAAATATATATATACATATATATTATAGATATATATATATATTTATATTAATATACATATATGTATTTAAATATATGTATTTATACAAATGTACATATAATTTATATAAATATATATAAGTTATATATTTAATGTATTTAAATATATTATGCAAATAATATTTATTTTAATAGACTTATAAATATATATAGAAATACAATAATATGCATGATATTAATAGAAATACAATTAGAATAGTGTCCCAAGCTCGGCCTAGAAGAAGGGAACACAGATCAAATCTAGCAAGGATCTTATTTTAGAAGTTGCGATAGTGTGTTAATTGCTTATTTTGATAGACTGTGACTGCGGGCCCCGCATTGACCACAATACAGGATATTTGGGGTGAGCGAACAGGTGGTACATATATACTGGAGAGGACACATGGGCATGGGGGTACAAGAAGACAGGAGGGGGTGTTCTATGGAGAACCATATGGAGGGTGGGATGGGGGACAAAATGGAAGGGAGGGGGGCTCCATGGGAACCAGACAGAGGCGGGCTAAAAAAATGAGAGTATTTAGGGTTGGTTTTAATAGCCAACCCTAAATCGATCCATCAATTAGGGTTGGTTAAAACTTCCCCTAAACATCTCAATTAGAAGCAGTTTCTAACTACCTCAAAATGAGTAGATATATTAGGTGTGGTTAGAATCGCCCCTATTTCATGCATTTCTGAATAGTTGTCAAGAGAAGCCTCCCTTTCAGCTCCTAAAAGTCTTTCTCACACTCTTCTGACCACGATAACTTAACACACTTTTTTGTAAGACCAGTAAGAGGTGCATCAATGTGTGAGAAGTCCTGTATAAAATGCCAGTAATATCTAGTAAGGCCTAAGAAACTGCGTATGTCAAACACATTCTTGGGATGCTCTTAGGACACCAAAACACTCATCTTATCTGGATTAAAAGAGACTCATGGTTCTGAAATGACATGACCCAAAAGTGAACTTTGTCAACCCAGAAGTGTCACTTAATAATCTTGGTATAAAGATGATGTTATCTCTATGTACTCAGAACGATCTCAAGTTGCTCAGCATGGTCGCTACGAGTGTGAGAATACACCAAAATGCTGTCCACAAATCCATGAAAAAAGAGTCCAGATAGGGGTGGAATACCCTATTCATCAAATCCATGAAAATAGAGGGTGCTTTCATGAGACCGAAAAACATAACAAGGTACTCATATAGACTATACCTACCACAGAAAGCTATACGAGCTATGTCTGATGGCCTAACTTGCACCTGATGATAGCCCAATCTCAGGTAGATCTTAGAAAACACCCTAGCTACTCAAATATAGTCAAATATATCATCTATTTGAGGTAATGGATACCAATTCTTGACTATAATATGGTTCAAACATCTATAATCCATGCATAGATGAAGGGTCCCATCCACCTTCTTAGTGTAAAGCTTGGGTGAACCCTGAGAGGAAGTGCTGGGCCTTATAAAACCTTTAGCATCTAAATCCTCTAACTACCGCTTGAGGTCCTAAAACTTAGTAAGCGTTATCCTATATGGAGGAATGGATACTGGAGCTACTCCTAGTACGAGCTCAATCATAAACTCTACCTCTCTCTTAGGAGGTAAGCTAGAAAAATCATCGAGAAAGATGTATTTGAAACAATCTAATACTAGAGGGAATTCATCCTGATGTAAACCCTGATCATCCATGAAGAGAATTACAATCTGGTCGATCACTCCACCTAGCCCATGATGAACTAGTCCATCTCTGCTGGTCTGGACATCCCACTCACCCTTATGTAGATAATTACTTCCCTCTGGTGATGTAAAGATACCATTCATCAATAATAGCCTATAAAGACGTAACATAGAATTAACAAATCCATATCGATAATGACATCGAAGCCCATTATATCAAGAACAAAGAGGTCCTACAAGAAAGAGTAATGGCCTACCTCAAGGGGATAATCATTACACTGGTGTATTCCCTCTAACAGTACTCCCAACGGTGTATCTAGGTTCATTACACCACATTAATACTGTATTTCCATCCCAAGACATTCCAAGATAGATAAAGAGATAAAGGAGTGTGAATCATCTCTATCAAATAAAGAAGATACTATAGTGGAGGCTACTATAATAATACCCCATACTGTAGATGATCCTCTAGCCTAATCCTCGGGTATCTACTATAGTGCATGCAACTAGCCAGAGCTACAACCCTGTGTTGCAGTTGGACTATTCTGAGTATAACTGCTCTTCTGGCACTACTGGTGATCAGGAGTCTGGCTACCATGACCATGAAATTTTTCTTGGTTAGTTCTATCGGTGATAATCCAACTCCCCACCTGACGTGGCATAAAAGATCCTGCCCCTGAAGGTGGAGCTAGTTCAGATCCTCTTCCACTAGAAGTTGATGGAAATATCTGATAAAATCTCTGAAGATGACCCATACGACCTCAAGCCTGACATTCTAGAGGGTATCTATCATACTAAGGATCTAGTTTTCCCTATTTTACACACTGATGATATACAAGACATTCACCTGAGTATAGATGGCATACAATATCCTGTCCTCGAAGCGTCTAGCACGTGAAATCTCATCACCAGCTAGAAGCAGTGCAAAGTGATTTCACTTAGTGAAACACACTGAATACCCCATGGAAGACATATAACCCTACTTGAGGTGCATGAAATCTATGGATCTGTCAGCTCTCAACATCTAAGGAAATATTTGATCATAGAAGGCAATTTGGAAATCAGTCCATACCATGCTCTGATGACGATCAGCCTGGGTAATCAAAACCACCAGTGCTTGGCCAAATCACACAGCATGTAAGTAGAAAGCATGACCCTCCACTCTGGAGGCATATCCAGATGCTCAAATATAGAAAGGGTGGACTCTAGCCAAGAATCGGCAGCCTGTAGGCTATCATACCCTGAGAAGGTAGAAGGTTTCTACTGTTACAAGTCACGCGTCAGATCAGCTATTATAGGTGTAGATCGTGGAGCACCTTTCCTGGACTGCATCAGATGTAGGAAACTATCACGAATCTTGGAGTCAGTGCCCAGAATAGGTACAATAGGTGGTGCCTCTAGTGTAACTATTGACAGTAAGACTATAGACTCAGGGCCCACCATGTTTAAAGCATGGTCATCACCACCCTCCTGGCACACAACACGAGGATGTCATGGTGGTATTGGTGTAAAAATGTCAAGCACACACCTCAGAGGAAGATTAAACCAGATAGATATCTATACTAGTGGAAGTAGAACAAAAATAAAGGGCCCATTACCCATGTTATACTACCCTAACTACCCTCTTAGAAGACCAAGCATTGGTAAGTACTTAGGTATAAATTATAGGGGGTTCCATTAGATAAAGAGTCAATTATACCTTGCCTCATCATTTAATGGAAACCATTTATTTTATAAGTCATGAATTTATTTTCATTTTTCATTTACTTATTTCCATATATCAAGGTTCATTTAAAATGAGTTTCCTGTCCCAATAAATCAGGGCCCATACTACTTATCATTGAGATCGACACCCATTTAAATTCTAGTTAATAGCTTGACTCAGTAAATTATTCATTCCAACCCATGAGGTCCCATACACCTCATGTGTTGAAACATGAAATCACTCAATCATAGATCAAGAGTAGCATAAGAAAAATATACAAACAAGGCTCACTCAATAATCACAGTCATATCAAGCAATGAAAGAAAAGAAATGCACCTATATGACATGTCAATATGCATGGAATGTGATTTCTAAGTGCCTATTGTGATGCATATAACAATGATCCTTGCCCTCATATCATCGAGCCAAGAATTAATAAGGATATCAATCAGAATAATAATAATAGCCACAATACAACAAGTGAATCACCCAATGGTGAAATAATATCAACTGTAATAGGCCAAACATAACAACAATTATGATTTAGGAAACTTGGTATTTAACCCAAACACGGGTTAGCTATGCCCAAGCATGACTTATAACTAAGTCTCAAGTGTTCCTAATCTCCTGACTATTATCTCCAAATAGTAAAACAAGAAAGGAACCTCCTCTGATACCACTTTGTGATGTCTCGAACCCGGATTTCACTGAAGGTTCCCTGAGCCTAGTTGTCCACATGGCTTCAAGCGCATCTTCCTGAATGCCATAGGGTGCCAAAAAGCAGCGAGGGCATAAGGTGTATCTATGAGTAGACTATGCCCTCATTAATATAGCATAACACAGTGGATAATAGTAGAAAAAGATAAGTAGCAGCAGTAATAACAGAAGCCACAACAAAATCAGATTGAAGTAACAAACAATTGAACAACTCGTAATCATATAAAAAAGTTGATGATGATATGTCATGTATATAATAAGCTAAAAATCATGGATACAAATCAACATACAATACATTCTATACAAATGTTGCAAAAATGAATCCAATAACTATCCCTAGCATCTTGAGTTCCATCTTGGTCATCTCCTACTAGCTCTATCCTAAGAAATCAAGTGTATGAAAAGTCACGCTTGCCTTTATCAACACCTGCATACATGTAGTATGCCTGGGTACCAATGATGCCTGGATAGGGTGTGAGATAAATACCAGTAGGCCACCACCAAGGTTGTTTATAACATCATGTCTGTGTAATATAAATTTAAATAGTGTGCAAGCATGTATATATAAAATTAAAACAATATAGTAATGTAAATACCCAAGTACCTTCTTCAACCCTTGGCTGGTGTCTAAACATGTAACCAGTTCATTAATTAATTAAGTTCCAGTTTATATAAAAAAATCATGTGAGGTAAATCTAGTAATGAAATCCTAACATAATAATAGTGAAGGATCTAAGACATAGTAAGTCATCCCGATGATAATGACATTGAAGTGGTTCCAAGATAGTAATCAAGGAAACCTTGACCTCAAGGGTTGTGAACTTAGTAGTAATTATAGCATGGCTATAGGATAAGAGTGTAATACAAGGATTTTCATCAAAGACATTCCATAATAGTGAATCTAATCAAGTCCAAGGAAATCATCTGATGTAAAACAAGATAAGCAATGGTCAAACATAGGGATGTAACCAAGGCATCTCGTGTCCATAGAATCCATGTTGGATCCAAAGAGTGTATCTAAGGCATCCTGTAAATGATATAGAAGGGATACTATTATGTCATACCAAACATCCACTGATAGATGAGGATCAGGTTCCAAAGTGGGTCTCAACCAAGGCAATTTACATCCTTAAATTGGAATGACATTCACGAGTGCTCAATGCATTACCTCGGGAATCCAAAAGCTAACTCGAGTCTGACCACTCATATAATAATGTCAAGGTCCACATAGAATAATTCACATTAAATTTAATTCATTTATTTAATTAAGTCATGTAATATCATACCATTTATATAACCAAGGTTCAAGACTTTGGATTCCATTAGTTTTCCAAGGATAATTAGGCATGAAACCATTTCATTCACTTCATATTAGATAACCTGGTTCTATCCTTTACCTTTCATAACATGACAAGGTTGGGTTAAGAAAGAACAACCATGTGCAATTCATTTGATATATTCTAGGCCAATTGATATCAAAACTACACTTTCCAATTACCATTTAAATCGATTTATCAAATTGAAGGGGCTTACCATTAGCCGGGTCAAGCCACACACTGGAACGGTGGAGCTAAAGGTTTATAACAATCCATTAAGGAATAACTAGCCACTAAAAGCATAAACTATGGAAAAATCCTACTTAGGGTGGTTGGCGTTGTGGGTGTAACCACCAATGATGAATAACATTAATAGCACGAGTCTTATAATATTGTTCTAATGACTATAAGTAATACACTTTAATTAAAAAGGCAATGCTTGATGAAATTGGCGTGCACACATGAAAATTTATAAAATGACGAATCTTTAGGAATGAGTTATAGACCACCTAAATCATACTCATATGACTCTCCACATCCAATATCAACCTCTAATTTAGCCTGTATTGGAAGAGATATGAAGAACGAGATCAATGCCCTGAAAATAGGGCATATGATCCTACATCTAAATAGTGTAGTTAATGGGAAGAATAATGATGAAAAATTATAAAAAATATTCGAGTACTTACTGATGCAGATCCAATGAGATGAATGATGATTCAATCAGACTTCGGATGGATGCTCAAGATCGATTCCTAGATTAGGCTTGAAGAGGGATAAAAATGGGAGAGAATGAGAGGTTCTATTTGCTAGAAATTAAATAAGAATAAAGAGTTTATTTAATTAGTTTTTAAGGGAAAAATCATAATTTCACCCAAAAAATGTGCATCACACAGTTTGACCGCACAGTTTTCCAAACCATGTGCCAACCGTACATGATCTGCTATGGGAAGGGGGCACCCGCACGGTTAGGCCACATAGTTAGGGAAACTATGCTCCAACCATGCAAAGCACCTCTAGAATTTTTTTTACAGATTTCATACAACTATTCAACCCCTGGTGCAAGTTAGGGAAAATTGTGTGCCCTACTCCAGCCCACTGTCTGGACTCACATGATTAGAACTAACCATGTGGCCTACTCCACACAGTTTCCTCTAATAATGAGAGAGACCAATTTATCCCAAAAAATAGGTTTCGGGCTATAAGAAATCCTTAGACACCCCTGAGACCTTTGCAAACTCATTAGGCATTCATAATAGGTCCATAAAAGAGAATTAGACCAAATTTAAAAGGATCCATACCTGATTCAAAAACCGATTTCTTACATTCTTGACTACAAGAGTGGAAACCTCCTATTAGGTAGGGCACGGGTCCTCTATCTTCTATCAGAGTGGCACCCTCTTAGGGATAAGGTATAGATCCTCGACTATTAGAGTGGCACCCTCCAGCTGGTCTGGGCATGGGTCCTCTACCGACCATTAGAGTGGCACCCTCCGGCTAGGCTGCGCATGGGTCCTCTACCGATTACTTGAGTGTCACCCTCCTACGGAGTCAGGGCATGAGTCCTCATCCATCAGAGTGGAACCCTCCTGTTTGTGCCCAAATTTACCCTACTGGTAAAATCGATCGATGTAGTACATGTAGGGGTCGAATCCACAGAGACCGAAGAAGTAACCTTAAGATGCTATGATTTGGTGAAGGATGAGCTATGAAGTAGCCAACATTGGTTTTGATTTTGGATGGTTTAAAAAACACTAATAAACCTAAGTGAATTCAATTTAAAGAAAATGGGTTGATCTTAGGATTATGCTCGGGGTGGATTGAATGAATTTTACTTCTTTAGACAATTTTGGTTTTATTAATTCTTGATGAATCCATTCTTCAAAAATAACACTACCTTCATCATTTTCTGGTTTGGTGCTTACTAAACACAATTACTAACCCCCTATACACTTAGAGAACCAAATTCATGATCTCTCCAAGGTATATGGTCATTTAGTAATTGAATTTAGTTTTCTCAAACACAGTAAAGATGAAGGGTAGAAATAACTGAAGAATGGATGTCTTAAATTAATTATCCAATTAACAACAATTCATTCATAAAATAACATTCAATCCAGCCTTTACATCCTCCTAAGATCAAACAATTAAAGGGTTAGCCCTCCATTTATGGTATACTCTCAATGGTGGGCGAAAGATGGCTAACAAGAATTGGATTGAAGAAATTAAAACTGCGGAAATAACGATCACTCCTCCGTGTGTGTGAATGAAATTCACACCTATGTGTGAACTAATTCACAACAACACAGAGATATCACTGTGCTTTGTGATAATAAAGTTTTAATAAATGAAATGGAAAATATAGAAGAGAAATAATTTTATTAAGAACATAAGGATACAAAAAAAGAAACTTACATGGAAATGGAAAACATTACAAAGGAAATTTGGAAGCATAACCTTACAATGAAACAAGCAACAAAAGATGATAAGAAAAATATCCACCCCTATTCCCTTCACCACTAGCTCCTTATATAGGCATATTAGGAGCCTTAGGTCCATACCCCAACAATTAATTCACCCCCAAACAATTAATAGAGTCAAAAGGAGGGTGAATAATCAAAAGGAAATTGACGTTTCGAATTTGACCCGGAAAACTCTCCAGATTCGTCCACCATATTGACGTGTGAATTTTTAATTGAAGAAAGCCAGATCCAGAGGGGTTGTAGAAGAGAAATATCTTCTTACATCTATCCTCTATTAGCTGTAAAAATTTCAGGAAATTTCCCTTATCCGTTTGGAAGTTATGGTCTAAATGGTGGGACGGATTTCTGTGCATTAATGTTGGGTCCACCATTTAAATCTCAACTTCAGATCCCTTTATCATCATGAAAACTTCATAATTAGCTCCGGCCACAGTTGAATAAAATCATCCTCATATTTTTATATTTATACTGTATAAATTTGAGCTTCATTGGGCTTGGTTTGTGGGCCCCACATTTGTTTGATGGGCCTTAGGCCCATTATGCTTTCTCCAGCAAAGTTCTGCATTTGGGCGCAAAAATCTCCATCTTCCCTTGGGATTCATCCATCGGACATAAAAGATAAAATGTTCCAAACAAAGTGATAAATCATATCCCAAAATATCAAATTCAGAAGATGAATATAGTGTTGTCCACGAAAAGATGAATGATTGGGACCAAATTTGCATTTTAAACATGAATTACATTTAAGATGAGAAATGAAGTTCTATTTATGTAATGCACTAAAAAAAATGTTTATGGACTTTGGAACAATGAATATAAAGATATTAAAAATGAATATTAGCCACTTTTAGTGACTAATCACCTCCTACTGGGTAGGGCATGGGTCCTCTATCGAGCATTGAGCGACACCCTCTTGTTGTATGAGGGCATGGATCGTCTACTTTGAGATTTTTCACCTCTACTTTGAGATTGTGCCCCTCGACTGTGCGACACAATGGTGAGGTGTGGATTGACTTGGATATTTCTGCTGGGGAGACGCATGAGATACTGGGCATCATTGATGGACTTCTGGAACTCATGAAACTCTTTTCATGGGATGAGATATGAAATGAAGATCCTCTTCTCTCTGGTTTAGGTTTCTTTGGTTTGATCATGTATATGTATATATATATATATGTATCCATGTTATTGGATTTTTACTCTCTTTCTTGGGTTGAGTTTTCTACTATCTATTCCTATCATGTCTTTTACTGCTTCTCCTTTATCTTTTGGGACGTCCTATTAGGTATGTATATACTCACCCCTATATGGTCTTTTCCCACATATGTCATGACTTATGCAGACAATGAATACATAGAAACTTAGGTATACCTGGTGCATTGGACCACGTACGGTGGTCAGAGCTTGGATATCAGAAGTTGGGATCTCTCAGCACTTTTACTTTTCCAGTGTTGTCAGGTTGATACATCTTTTTGGCTAGGTATGTATTTTTCCCCTTTATTTTTCAGTTTACACTATCTTACTCTTGTAAACCCTAGATGTTTTAATATTCATCATTATACTATATATATTTCATCTTTTTATTATTATTCCTCTACACTTCTTCATTGATATGTTCGAGTGCGTGTGTACAGGTACATTTGGAAAAGACCACCCATTTAGGTTATGCCTTTTGAAGCATGTCGCAACCCCATGGCCTATAGAGACGAGCTTGGGGTTGTTGTGGCTCGAGGCCTGTTGGATCGGGTCGTGAGGGATTGGTATTAGAGGATTTCATTCTTGGTACGGTGGTTGGTGTAGTCCCCTTACAAGGATTTGGTTGATACTTAGGGAAATAATGTCAATGTGTCTGGAGTGCAGCTTTCAAGATAGGGAATTGAGTGTTGGAACGGTAGTTGACATATCCATTCATTGGGACCTTGACTACCCGCTTATCGACTCAGAATGTCGAGACATTGGTTGTAGGGATCAAATGATATATGCATCATATAGGATTGATTCTTTGACTTTCCTTCTTGAGTCGTCTCCTCATTGTATATATATATTCTCATCTGATCGTGGTATGTCTTGATTAAAATTTCAGGATGCCTCTATGATGACAACTGACCATGTTACTAGTTCTAGATCATGAAGACGATCCAATGAGTGATGATGCCTTAGTTCAGGGTCCATCCCATGAGATCCTTCCTATAGGTGGACAGTTAACAGCACCCCCACTTGTCGAGTAGCAGATCACACTAGCAGGATAGGCTAAGAATGCGTGTAGGCTTAGCGTACTCCATGAGTTCGTGTGCCAGAGCCTGATAAGGTTCTGTGGAGATCCATATCCCTAGGTAACATAGGATTGGCTAGATTCAGTGGGCCTTGGGCCAAAAAAATCGGTCCTATGGGCCATGTAATGGGCTATATGCTCATTGGGCCTTTGAGCTATGTAATGGGTCTCCCTCTACCCAGTCAAAAGAGGTATTTGCTTTGATTTAATAATAAAATTAGGCTTTGACCCCAACCTTACAAAAATATTCATGTTAGTGTAGTGACCTTGTGAATTCCCACCTATACTGGGGTGTTGGAGTGTGCACTGGTGATGGAGAGTTTCTTATCAGAGGGGCACCAGGAAGCTAGAGCTAGCATTAGGCATCATAGAGCTGAGTCGTTTGCAGCAGCTAGCAGGCTCCGGTCAATAGGATCTCGGCGCATGAGATCTTCCCAGGATCAGGCTTAGGCACGCGATTAGGGTCAACACAGAGGACCGAGGAAGTGTTTAGAGAGGTGGTGTTATGATTCTGAAGGGGGAGGTCACATAGCTTGTGATTGACTGACCAGACATGTTGAGGAGCACAGGAAGATAGAAGATGGACCACTATGGCAGAGGCGGCTCTGTGATCAAGGATCTCCTAGGAGAGGGTAGGGAGGACCCTAATGAACCAGAGCTGGTAGAGAAGAAAGTGGATCTCTAGGAGGAGCTATGGGTGATGGACGCTGCAGTGAGATTCTTCCTCCACCACCATCAAGAGGCCCACATCAGGCTCAAAGAGTTGGCGGTCAAGACTGGGGACAACTGCATGTTATGGAGGCTTACGACCTAGAGGAGAATGAGATGATTAGAGGTACGACCTATGTTTATTCAACTCTTGCCTCAGTATTAGTAGACATAGGTTTGATTCATTCCTTTATCTCTTTACACATGGTGTGAGATACAGAGCTCCTAGTTGAGGCGTTTGCCCAACAACTTTGTCTTGAGGTTCCTATTGGGAATGCTTCTTTTATATATTTTATCTGTCGGTAGTGAGAGCTATCACTTAGTAGATATAGGTTAATGTGGGACCTTTTGGTCATCATGATGGAACCCTATGCCATCATCTTGGGTATGGATTATTTGTCCATAGTTTGAGCCCAGATTGACTGTCACCGCATACAAGTCAAATGATGCCTTCACACTAATGGGATGAGATTCTCTATTGTGGATGAGAGAGATATCATGGCAGGACAAGTGTGTTTTGCAAGAAGAAGGTTGTATCCCATCACCCATAAGTTGGAAAGTGTAGCCCTTGGTGCAACACACTATTTAGGAATCTAGATTTTTTCAGTTATTGATAATTTTATGAACGTATTCCCTAAGAACGTTTTGGGACTACCTCTGAGGTGGTAGATAGAGTTTTATATTGAATTTCATCCTGAGACTACTCTTATATATTTTGCGGTATATTGGATGGACCCTACCAAGATCTGGGAGCTGTGCTTTTAGTTGGAGGGCCTTTAAGAGAAGGGTTTTATCAGTACTAGTTTGTCCCTTTTGGAAGCTTCGCTATTATTTGTGAAAAATACAGATGAGAACTTGCAGATTTTTGTGGATTATTGGTGCCTAAACCAAATCCACGATAAAGAATAAGTACCCATTTCCAAGGATTGAAAACCTCTTCGACTAGTTTCAAGGAATGAGATGATTTTAGAAGATAAATTTTTGGTCTGGCTACCACCAGTTGAGAGTTCGCAAGGCTAATATTACGAAGTTGGAATTCTGATATTGTTACGTACACTATGAGTTTTTGGTGATTCCATTTGGTGTGATGAATTCCCTCATTGTGTTTATGGCTTTGATGAATTAGATTTTCTAGCCGTACTTGGATCAGATTGTGGTTGTCTTCATTGATGACATACTCATATACTTTGCAATATAAGAGGAGCATACAAAACACTTGAGGATAGTACTATATTTTATTCGGGTGTGTTAACTTTATGGTAATCTTTCAATGAATTGTTTTTGTATTCATGAGTTTAATTTTTCGAGGCATGTTATTTCTGAGCATGGTTTGGCTGTGGTCCTAGTGAATATTGATGCAGTGCTTGCTTGGGATCCACCCAAAAGTGTATCAGAGGTGTAGAGTTTTCTTGTCTTTGTGTGGTACTAGCAGAGGTTTTTGGAAGACTTATCTAGGATTACACCCTCTTTGACCACCTTGATGCAAAAAAGGTAGTCATTTACCTAGATTGAGCAGTGCCCCAGGGATTTAGAGGAGTTGAGGCTAAGGCTGATGAGCGCTCCCATGTTGAGACTATCAGAGGAGGGTGTGGAGTACGTAGTGTATTGTGATGCCTCATGAACTGGACTCAGGAGTGTGTTGATGTAGAGGTTGGTAGTTAATTCATATGGGTTGTGGTAGAGGTAGTTGAGACCCCACAAGCAGAACTATGTGACTCACGACCTAGATCTAACAGTGGTAGTCTTCACTCTGAGGATGTAGAGACACTATCTTCTAGGAGAGCACTTTTTGGTTTACTTAGACCATCAGAGTCTCAGGTCTGTTTTCATGTAGAGCGACTTGAACCTGAGATAACAATGATGGTTGGAGTTTCTAAAAGACTATGAATTCAAGGTAGTATATACTATGGGGAAAGGAAATGTGGTAGCTGATTCCCTTAGTAGGAAGTCCCATACTCATTTGGTGCATGAGACCTTTAAGTAGTTGGCTTCCTTGAAGCTAACCCTGGTTGAGCAGGAGGGTGCAACTTTTTTTCAATCGATGGTGTAGACTCCTTCGCTCCTTATGCATGTGAGAGAGTCCCAGTTGGGAGACATTGACTGTGAGGTCTTATGTGACCAGATATCCTTAGGAGATTCACCTAATGGATTTTCTAAATGAGGGAATCACATCATCCTTTTACATGGATGGATGGTGGTCCCATGCATGAGTGGGGAGGAATTGATAAGGAAGTTTCACTCTTCTCATTTATCTATACATCCTAGTGTGAGGAAGATGTAAAAATACCTTTATTAGTAGTTTTGGTTGGCCCGCATGAGATGGAGCATGACTGAGTTCATCTCAAGGTGCCTCACATGCCAGTGGGTGAAGGATGAGAACCAGGTCTCGACAAGTTTGTTATAGCCCCTTGAGATCCCAGAGTGGAAATAAGATGACATATCAATGGACTTTGTGATAAGGATTTTGTGGAAAGTGAAGGTTCATGATGCCATCTAGGTGATAGTTAACTAACTCACGAAGTTGACACACTTCCTTGCTATCTAGAAGCAGAGTTCGATGGAGAGTTTGAGACAAATGTACGTATGGGAGATTTTTCACCTTCATAGGGTTCCCTTGACTATTGTCTTTGATTGTGATGCACGGTTCACATCACAATTATAGAGATTCCTGCAAGAGTCATTAGGGACCCAGATGAGGATGAGTACAACCTTTCAACCTTAGATATATGGGCAGTCTGAGCGCACTATCCAAGTGTTTGGAGGATATGTTGAGGGATTGTGTGTTAGACTTTAGATAGAACTGAGAGGATCACTTTCACTTGGTAGAGTTTGTGTGTAACAATAGCTACCACTCTACTATCAGCATGAAACCTTTCAAGTGAATGTATAAAAGACCCTACAGGTCACCCTTATGCTGGACAAAGCTTGGTGATAAATCTATTGTGGGTCCAAAGATGGTGTAGGTGATGATGAAGAAGGTCCAGGTCATTCGTGAATGGATAAGGACAACCCAGAGTGGGAAAAAATCTTATGTTGATCGACATCATAGGTAATTAGAGTTCGAGAAGGGAGACTGCATTTTCCTGAGAGTTTCCCCACGATGAAAACTGCGTAGGTTCATCCGAGGAGGTTATCTATCCCCGAGGTTCATTGGTCCATTTGAGATCTTATAGAGGGTTGGCGATGTTTCTTACCACCTCACCCTACCCCCATAGTTGGAGCAGTTTCACGACGTATTCTATGTTTCACAGTTGATGAGATATATGCATGACCTCATGCACGTTATTGATTGGGGGTAAGCTAGACATTGAGGATGAAGCCACTTTTATGGAGCACCTAGTGGAAATCAAGGATCGAAAGGAGAGGAACCTATGTGGATGGACCATTCCCTTGGTTCATGTGTTGTGGCAGCACGAGATCATGCATCAGAGATCTTAAGAGTAGGAGAGACAGATTCAAGCCCAATATCCTGAGTTTTTTTGTTTACTTTTTCCTTTTGGGGATGAAAATGTTGAAGAAGAGAATGATGTAGAGATCATGTTCTTTCCTTGTAAGACTTTTTAATATTTCTACATATATTTTTGAATCTAGGTGCTGAGACAACATGCGATTTTGAGCCCTAGTTTTTCCAAAATTAATTTTATAAAAATATTAAAAATATTTTATATTATGCACACATAGTTTCTTAAAAAAATGAGATAAATATTAAATGGAATATCAAATCATAAATTCGAGACCCTGATTGAGTCCGTAATGTGATTTTTACCCTACCCGCGACCTAAAATACGTCAGCGTAGGGTGTTTGGATAAAAGAGGTCATGAGCGGGTATGTTTAGTTAAATAAATAAATTTATTTATTTATTTAATTTTTTGGACCCCATTTTAGTATAATGGGTATTTCCGAGTCCCACATTGGAATATCCCGCCTTGTAATTTATTTTACTCTTTTATAAAAGAATATCTCCACCTCACATTGAGATAAGGGGGATTCTCAAATCTACAGGGTATCAAAGGCTACTCTCTAACATGAACTCTACCTCTTTTTTTCTATCTCCTGTCTAGGGTTGCGAGAAAATCCCTTGTGGATTACCGGTTCTGTCCAGTCCCACTTCTTCCCTCACCCTCTTGGTTCTGTCTGGAGGGATCCTGCCTCTGCCTTCTTCCTTGGCATTGTCTAGCCTCTCCAATCGGCCCCCTCACCGGGTGGCACCCCCGACACGGTGCTCTCCCGGCCTGCCTCTAGTCGGCATTTTCCTGGCCCTGCGCCCGACGTCGTTGCCTAGCCTCTAGTCAACATTTCTCCCCAACACTGCCCCTCCCGCTCGAGAATCCTCCTCCTGCGGCGCTCCTCTCGCAGCGTCCCTCCCCGTCGGCCCTGCACCACCTTACGGGGGCTCCCGCTCCCGGTGCCACTGGTCCTCCCGACCTAGGAAAGATGCTCTAGGAAGACTCCCCCACATCCCGACCCAGTCCTGACACCCATGTTCCTCCCAGTGGAACCCCCATCTCCAGGCAAATACCCCCGCCTCCCGAGCTAGGTGCCACTGGTCCTCCCGAACCAAGTGCAACACTCCAGGGAGACTCCCCTGCCTCTCGAACCAGTCCCAACACCCCTGTTCCCCCAACAGAACCCCCATCTCCAGGCGGACCCCCCCCGCCTCCTGCCCTTCTTAGCAGCGCCCTTCCTGCGGTCTCCCGGCCTCTCTCGACATCTCCCCTTCTGTCGGCACCCGCTCTCAGTGCGACCTCCCAGTGCTGAATGCCGCCTTTCTTGGTAAATCCCAAACATCTCCCTATGATGGCCACCTCAGTCCTGCCTCCAATTATCACTACCTCCACCCACCTAGTTGATGAGCAGCTCAACTCCACCAATTTATCCATCTGGCAGAATACCGTGCTGATGTCACTAACTAGCATGGACCTCGATTCCCACCTCGAGGATCCTCTAACCCTACCTACCAACCCAAAATATCATCCTTGGAAGCTTGAGGACAACAAAATCTTTGCCTTTCTGGTCAATTCCATGGACCACTCTGTCAAAGATATCACCCGGACAACCAACACAATTAAGGAACTCTAGGATTACTTGAATCTCAAGAACTCCGAGACCAATAATTTGGCTCAGGTCTCTGATATTCTTTAGTGGATGTCCCTCCTCCACCAGTAATCCCATCCATTTTCAGCCAAATTTATGAAATATAATTTTCTATGGGATGAACTGCTTGAGCTTTGGCCCATTCCACAAACACCTGTGGAAGCATCAACCCAGAGGGACCAACTATGTCTTTTCAGCCTCCTCTATGGCCTCGACCTAGAATATGCGATGACAGCTACGAAGATTCTTGCCAGACCCTCTTCAATAGATATTCCTTAGGTCTATAATCACCTTATGAAGGCTCATCAGGCCCTTTCCCCACCCACCCCTAGCCTTGATCACACTACTCTCCTAGGTCGTGGCAGTAGCCGCTCTTCCATCACTCGTGGACGCGGAAATGGAGAGAGTCGACCTTGTCCCCTCTATTAGCACTATGGCGAGCTTGGAAACCTGGTCAACCACTGCTGGGTCCTTCATGGACATCCCTCTCAGTACCCACAATAGAGATAGACTTCCATCCAGGATGTGTCCCAGTCTTCTACCACTCTTCATCTCTTGATCTCTCCATGGTTGAGATCTAGATGATTCAAAATCATCGAGACACCTCCCTACCGGGACCTTATTCGACATATCTTTCCCACTCTGGTGGCTCCACTACATTTGGCAGTCATCGCTCCCCTGCTTGGATGCTTGACTCAGGTGCATCCGACCATCTTATTGGTGATGCAGGTATGCTATCCAACTACAGTCCCTATACTGGTTCCTTAGCCATCACTGTCGCTAATGGTTCTACTATCCCTATCGCGGGATTTGGTACATTCTCCCTGACCTCATATCTTCACCTATCATCTATGGCTCATATACCACATATTCCTTTTAATCTTCTATCCATTAGCAAGCTGAAAAAGGATTTCAATTGTCATGATATCTTTACATCATCTACTGTTATGTTTCAAGAGTAGATGATGAACCAGGAACTTAGTAGAGGCCAACTTCAGGATGGGGTGTACATGTTCGATGGCCCGAAATTCATCACCTACACATCTATCTCTGCTCATACCTTGGACCTTCATTCTCAGTTGGGCCACCTCTCCACCTCCTCCCTTCATCAGCTCTATCCAGATATTAGTCAGCATTTTTATTTTCATTGTGAGTCTTGTACCTTTGCGAAACATCATCGCACTTCATATCTTTATCAAGTGGATACACGGGATTCCAAACCCTTTGATTTGGTTCATTCAGATTTATGGGGTTCCTGTGCCACCTCGAGTCAATTAGGGTATAAATATTATATATCTTTCATTGATGATTTTTCGCGTATGACTTGGTTGTACCTTCTTCACAATCAGGCAAAGGTTTTTCTACCTTTCAGACATTTTACCATGTGATCCATACTCAATTTTCCATCTTTGTAAAATGTCTATGCTCCGAAAATGGGAGAGAGTAATTTTACACTCCCTTTCAGTAGTTTTTCCAGGAAAACAACATCATTCATCAGACCTCCTATCCTGATACCCCTCAACAGAATGAAGTGGCCAAGCGAAAACACCGACATATTCTAGAGACTTCTCATGCCCTCCTCTTCCACTGCAAGGTGCCTCTTCTCTTCTGGGGGGATGCTATCATTACTAATAATTACCTACTCAATTGTATTCCTTCTTCCATACTTTAGGGGGAGACTCCTTTTAAAACTCTGTTCCCCTCTCTCCCTCCTCACTCACTTCCACTCTAAGTCTTCAGATGTCTCTTTTATGACCATGACACTCATCCCAACCTCTACAAACTCTCTTTTAAATCCATTCACTTCATTTTTCTCAGATATTCATGCACTCAGTGTGGATACCATTACCTCTCTCCAGACTTACGATAGTATATCATCTCCACTGATGTATCATTTTCCAAGAGCGCTCCCTTCTCTCCTCTCTCTCCTCATCCAGACACTACCATTGATGAGTGTCTTACTCTCATCATTAACCCTCCTCTAGTGTCTTACCCTACTGGTCATCACTTTAGGATGGTCTCCTCCCATCACCCATCGACTGTACCCCCTGTCCAGGTCGAGGAAACCATCATTCCCACTTTGCTCGATGCTCCTACCACAACACCAGACGACTTGCCTATTTCACTACAGAAAGGTACTCACTCTTTCCAGACTAATCCTCTCTTTACATCTTCATATAGAGGTTTGTCAACACTGGAGACGATATCTATCTCCCACACGGTTGGCGATGCCAAATCCCACCTGGGGTGGCTACAGGCGATGTGGGATGAACTGAAGGCTCTGGATGACAACCATACATGGGATCTGGTCCCCCTTCCTACAGACAAATAGGCAGTCAATTGCAAATGGATTTATATGATCCATCTCAACGCCAATGACACTCTCCATCACCTCAAAGCCTGCCTTATGGTGAAGGGCTTTGCTCATACATATGGCATCAACTACTTTGAGACCTTCTCTCCAGTTACCAAGATGGCCTCTGTCCGCCTATCCATATCTCTGGCCGCTCGTCATTATTGGACGCTTCATCAACTGGATGTCAAGAATATCTTTCTCCATGGATTTCTTGACTAAGAATTCTACCTGAAGTAGCCCCATAGATTTCGTGCCTCTGGAGCTGACTCTCATGTTTGCCACCTCCATCGATCCATATATTATAACGTCCCGGTTCCGGAATCCACCCAGAGGCGCCCCGTACCCGGTTGGTCACATGGCCTCAAGCGCATTTTCCCAAATGCCAGAGGCTGCCGACTAGAAGCGAGGGTTTTGTGTGTACTGGTGGGGAAACTATGTCCTCATTGGAAGAATAAAACAGTGGAAATAATACAAATACACAATAGCGGAAGTAGAAAATATACCAACAATAGTAATAGCGGAAGACTGGAATAACAAACAATTGAAGCACATATATAAATTATGCATGGTAACATGTGTCTAGGAAAGAAACCAAACAAATCACAATGATGGAATGCAAATA
This sequence comes from Viscum album, assembly GCA_963277665.1. Taxonomy (NCBI): domain Eukaryota; kingdom Viridiplantae; phylum Streptophyta; class Magnoliopsida; order Santalales; family Viscaceae; genus Viscum; species Viscum album. The sequence continues at coordinate 306,324,504 of OY728129.1, forward strand.
GTACTAAACCAAAGTACAAAAGGAAAACATATAATAACTCCTCAGCATCGCAAGCCTCATCTTGGTCCCATGCTCTCCAGCTCCACAGTCAATCAAGAACCTGAAGTAGAAGAGCGCTTGCCCTTGTCTATACGTGTAGCAATATAATCTGTTTGAGCCTAAAAGCATGGCCCAAACAGGGTGTGAGACTAAATCCCAGTAGGCAACCACCCAAAGATCTGTGCCTAACAGTCAGTGAATATATGGTAGGTAAAAGTACAGAAGCGGTAAACAAGAAAGTGCTCAATAGAAACAATTCCACATATCAAAACAACTAATCAAGCACAATAACCTTCTAGGAAGTGCACACAACCTATCTCCTCTAGTTCAGTTATATGAATATATAAAGACTCTCTGAGAAATCGCTCACAGTCAATTCCCCTTATAATCAAAGGTAAAACAAGACTCTCTGAGGAAGCTCACATAGTCAATTCACCTTATAGTCTAAGGTAGTCAATGACTATTTGAGGAAGCTCACATGGTCAATTCCCCTTATATCCCCAAGGTCAAGGACTCTCTGAGGAAGCTCACACGGTCAATTCCCCTTATAGCCCCAAGTTGTTTGAGTAATTTAAATACTCTTTAAGGAAGCTCACATGGTCAATTCCCCTTATAGTCTAAAGCAGTCAAGGACTCTCTAAGGAAGATCACATGGTCAATTCCCCTTATATACCCAAGTGCTCCTAGGCTCTCTAAGGAATCGCACTCTGTCAATTCCCCTTATAGCCTAAAGTGCTCAAAGACTCTCTGAGGAAGACCACTCGGTCAATTCCCCTTATAGTCTACTACACCAGGTTCTCATGGCCCTGTGTAGGTCAACGAGCATAGCAGTGCAATATGGACAAAGTAAACTTATAGAACTACTTGGCTAACCAGTCTACAACATATCAAGCATGTCAGAAAACAAACTCTCCACCCTACAACAACAGGCATGGAAAATAGGCAAGGTGGAAAAAAAGGCTAAACAGACCAATGGTCGTAAACAGAACATGCATGGGAAACACATCAAAAGCATAAAAATTAACCCTATTCATATCCAATTAACCTATACACAATCATACAATCATGGAAGACAATCAACAGGGGTAAAACGGTAAACGCACAATACCCCATTCAAGGGTATTGGGCATAATTGCACATAATACTCAAAGACTTTCAACAGAAAGGCACAAACCACCTACCTCGGCGTTGTGAGATCGATATACTCCGGAGTCAGCCCTTGGATTGACCTAGAACATGGTAGATCTACAAAAAATGTCTAAAACGTTCAACGAAGGATAACTTGAGGAAGAAGAGGAAACATGAAATGAAGCTCAAACAGAAGATAGAGCTTACCGAGGTGATCCCAACACAATTGACAGAGGTCTAATCAGAGATCGGATGGAGGATCGGGGGCTTGGAGAAGGATTGCGGCCATACGGGTTCTCTCGAACGAAGAAAACCTAAAATTCGATGGTTCTGGCGATTATATGTGACCCCTGTGCGTTTAATGAAAAAAAAGTACACGGTGTGTACTTTTGAAGTACATGACGTGTACTCACCATTTCCATACTCCACTTTAGGTGGCCTCCAAGTCACCCCCACACGACCATGTGCATGGCCGCTACACGACCAATACCCAGCTGCTTGAGGTTACTTATAAAGTACACGACGTGTACTTCAAAAATTTCCAGAATTTCCTCTTTTCCTAAAAAATGACCAGAAAAGGAAAAACATACCTGAAAAGAAGGTTTGGGTTCTTACATATATGGCCTCAAGTAGTCTTCTCATGCTTGGTTTGGCCACTTCAGCACTATCATCACCACCTTTGTCCTCTCTCGTAGTATGAAGGATCACACTATCTTCTTCCGTACGATATCAAACGGTTGAATTTTGCTGGTGGCATATATTGACGATATCATCATCATAGGGAGTGACTCCACTAGAATCACCCAACTCAAGGCACACCTTCACCACCACTTCCACACTAAAGATCTTGGTCCTCTCACCTAATTCCTTAGCATCGAGGTCTCCTATTCTGAGGACACTATCTATCTATACCAACAAAAATATTCCCTTGATATCTTATAGGATGTAGGGTTGAGCCGGGTGACTGCAATGGACACTTCTCTTGAGCCTGGGGAATGCTCTATCCATGCCGACTCGGCCCCCTTTCCTCACCCAGAGAGCTACCATCGTTTGGTGGGAAAACTCAACTACCTCACCATGACACGACCAGATATTGCCTGCGCTGTTGGAAAAGCGAGCCAGTTCATGGAGGATCCAACTAGATCTTAGTGGGATGTTGTCCTCCACATTTCCAAATACATAAAGAAAGACCTTGAACATGGAATTCAGTACTCACATCATTCTCATTTAGATGTTGATGCCTTCTGTGATGCAGACTATGCAGGTTGCCTTGCTACCCACAAGTATACTTCTGTATTTTCCATGTTCTTGGTTGGTAACCTCATCTCACAGTGCAATAATAAGCAAACTGTCATCTACAGATCTAGTTCATAGTCCGAATACAGTGCCATGGCCATGGTCACCATTGAGATCCTCTGGCTTCTTCATCTCCTCCATGATCTTGGTTTACCAACACAGATATCTGCTCATATCTGGTGTGACAATTAGGCAACCACAAATATTGCATCGAATCCCATCTTCCCTGAATGGACAAAGCATATTGAGGTGAACTACCACTTTCTTCGCCACTATCTAGAGAATAAACATATCAGTTTTGGCCATATTCTAATGATGGATCACTTTGCCGACATCTTCACAAAAGGCCTCCCAGGATCTCACCTGGACTCTCTCACTACCAAGCTGGGTATTCACAGCCTCCACGGCCTAGCTTGAGAGGGAGTATGTATGGCCTTGTTTGATGTCATATTTTTCTTTTTGTGGGACTCTCAGTCCAAACTAGACATGTCCAACTTGAGGGGGAGTGTTGGAACCCATTTTAGTATAATGGGTATTTCTGAGTCCCACATCGGAATATCCCGCCTTGTAATTTATTTTAGTCATCTATAAAATAATATATCCGCCTCACATTGAGGTAAGGGGAATTCACCATCTACATAATTAAATTAACCTAATTAAAATTCCTTTAAATACATCCTTATGGATATTTTCTCAGGATTAGACACATAACCTTGGGACCATCGAGAGGATTTCTCCTCCTCCTCTATTGGAAAATTGAGATCCGATATCTACGAGACTTCAGATTGAGGTAGATCGACATGCTGTGAACATAATGATTTCTCCCCTTCACTGGTGAGTGTGTTATTCGAAGAAGAACGATCCAAAATCAGACAGGACTCATCAATTCATGGATTATTCCCTTATTGATTAAATTGATTGAACAATATCGTTCCTTTCTTTGATCTGCGCCAATTGTAGGTCAATGCATGCACCCATGTACAAATTTATTTGAGTATTTAATTGTTTCTCACCTCAAATCATCCCAATTGTATCTATTGGACAATAACTCTTGGAAAATGATTGTAAAACCCTTTTTCTTGTGCCTTTCTCCCAAAAATTATTCACGTTGGTCATCGTTGAACCACGAGGTTGCGATTCGACATTACTGGGTGGGACCGAGCCCGATCGGACCCCCAGATTCACAATGGTTTTATGTGAAATGAACGGATTGACAATAAAGGATGAAATTTGGGGTGAATTATGGTATAAAAGGTGTTGGTTTTGTGGATCTGGGATCCAAGACAATCGAGGTGCAACGAGAGGCATGGAGTGTGTACGATGAACCACTGGGACGAATCGATATCCTATTTCCGACCAATGGATGACTGAAAATGAAGAAAAAATGATTTACCTTCAATTTAGAAAGTCCAGGTGATGAAATCTAAGGTGGTGAGGCTAAATCTAGAATGCTGGATAAGATCTATAAATTCATCCAAAAAATCGACCACACGCCGTGTAGTCCAAAGAACACACGCCGTGTAGGGCCTTAGCTACGACGGCTAGGGTTTCACAAGATTATAAGTACCACATGCCATGTGGGAGCCCCAAATGCCATGTGACCCTTGTTATGGTGACCTGATATGTACTCTGCGAGGACACATGCACAATCATATCTAGACACACACCATGTGACGAAGTACATGGACACATGCAAGATACACAGACATGACCAAGGAGCATTGGCAGGACCTCAGGTGGCTGAGGCACACCATGTATTCCTACTACACATCATGTATGGATACATGGGAAGTGAGATGCATATCAGTAGTGACATGACTAGGTGAGGGAGAGGGACCACATGCTATGTGGGTCCCCTCAATGTTCCCCTTCTTCCCTTCTGAGAAAACTTCATCCTCTCATATCTTCTTCATTTGGACTCAGATTTTGGACCGTGAGTAACCTATACTGAGTGTTTTTTCATGTAGAACGTGATGGTGGTCTTCTTAGTGGGTTTTGAGATATGATGAAAGATGTCTCAGGCATGCAAATTATTTAGGTGGTGCCCGACGATGGCAGTGACTGGGCTGGATCACTAAGGGCTTTAGAGTGGCACCCTCTACAATATAAAAAAACAACAGTTTAGTGGCAGTTATTTAGAGGGGTTATGCATGAGCCCCTCTAAATTCATTTTTAGTATAAATTAGATGGGGATATGCACAACCCCCGATAATTATCAAATTTAGAGGGGGTTTACAATCCCATCTATTTTTTATCATTATTTTTTTAATATATTGTTGGATTTTAGAGGCAGTTATACTAAAACTGCTACTAATTTAATAATTAGTGGTGATATATATATATATATATATTATATTCGATTGGATTTTAGATGTGTTACACACATGTATATATAGAATACCCTCTCTAATTTAAGAGATGAGAGGGGGTTGTAAACCCCCACCATTTTCTTAAAAAAATAAAATAATGTAATATATATATATATATATATATATATAATTAAAACATAACATATAAATATATTTTAATATATTATAACATATTATATAAATATATTTATATAAATAATTTATATGAGTATATTTAATCGTATTTATATGTATACATAAATATAATTTATTTTAAAAATCATATTAGAACCTTTGTAGTATTTATAATAATAATAATAATAATAATAGATCATAAAGATATATACTTACTCACACATGCATGTAATTAGAGGGGGTTTTGAACCCCCTCTAATTTAAGAAATTGGTGGAGGTTTATAACTGCTGAATAGAGGGGGTTTTCACCACTTCTAATATATTTTTATTCATTTTAAAATATATCAAATTATATAATGTTTGTGTATGTGTCCTTAAAAGTCATTATATAAATGTATTTAAATACATTATAAACATATTATATAAATACATTAAATAAATACAAATATTTATAAATACATAAATGTAAGTATATACAAATAATTATATAAATACATATATATATCATATTATATTACATATTATATATATATGATATTATTAAATATATAAATACATTATATATATATATATATATATTTACAAATAAATAAATTTATATTAATTTATAGATAAGTATTTTCAGATTGATATATTAAATATATATGTATGCATGATATAACTATATAAATATGTGTATATATATACAAATATTTGTAAAATTTTATTTATATATAAACATTATATTATATTATATGTATATGTATAATAGAAATATTATATATATATATATATATATAATATTTGTATACATATAAATGTATTTATAAAATATATAGTATATTGTATTCATATAAATATGTAATATATATATATATTAATATTTTTTTAATTGTGTATGTATAAATATAATATATATATATATATATATATATTCATAATATATTTGGGTCATATATAAATATATATACATGTAATATATACATGTGTACAAATAAGTATAAATATTTACGAATAAATATATAAATACACATTTGGGTTTGTGTGTGTTTGATATAAATGTATTTATAAATACATATATACATAATTTTATTTTAATATATGTAAATATATAATTTATAGAGTTGTGCATAATATATATATATACATATATATTACACATATATATTTTTATTTATATCAATAAACATATGTGTATTTAAATATATGTATTTATACAAATATACACATATAATTTATATAAATGTATATATAAGTTATATATTTAATGCATTTAAATAATTTTTATTTTAATAAACTTATAAATATATATAAATACAATAATATTATTAATAGAAATTCAATAAGCATAATGGTCTAGGCTCGGGTGGGAAGAAGAATGGAGCCAAGATCAAATCCAGTAGGGCTCTTATTTTAGAAGTCATAGCAGCGTGTTAATTTCTTGTTTCGATGGACCATGACCGCGAGCCCTGCGTTGACCACAATACAATATATTTTGAGGTGAATGCACGAAAACCGGAGTGGACACGGTGGCGGGCGGGACAAAGATACTAGAGAGGACACAGGGGCATGGGTGTATAGAAAGATAGGAGGGGGGGGGTCCACGGAGAACCAGACGAAGGGTGGGTTGGGGATAGAACAGAAGTGAAGGGGGCTCCACGGGTTCTGGATGGAGGCGGGCTAAAAAAACGAGAGAGTATTTAGGGGCAATTTTAACAACCACCCCTAAATTGATCCATCAATCAGGGCCGGTTAAAACCACCCTTAAACATCTCATAACCGCCACTAATGTGTTTAGAGGGGGTTATAACCCCCTCTAATCAGGTCATTTTTTGTAGTGCCATCTAGACTAGGCATGAGTCTTCTGCATATCTATAGAGTGGAACCCTTATGATATTAGGGGTGGTTAAAACTTCCACTAATTCATGCATTTCTGAAAATATATGTTAAAATTAGAGGGGGTCTAAACCCCCTCTAATTTAACTACCGCTAAACTTTCCATCACTTTACTAGTGGTTTCTCAAAATTGCCTCTAATAACAGTAGACGAGCACATTATCGACGGTTCATAATAACCACCACTAGCATGTTTAGAGGGGGTTATAACCCCCTCTAATCAGGTTATTTTTTTGTAGTGCCAACTGGACTAGGAATGGGTCCTCTGCCTATTTATAGAGTGGCACCCTCCTGCGGGGCAGGGCATGACTCCTCTATCTATTCTTAGAGTGGCACCCTCCTATTGGGATAGGACATGGGTCCTCTACTTATCCACCGAGTGGAAACCTCCTGCGGATTAAGGGTATGGGTCCTCGACTATGAGAGTGACACCCTCCTGCTGGGTAGGGCATGAGTCCTTTATCTGTTATCTGAGTGGCACTCTTTTGTTGGGCCGGGCATGAGTCCTTATGTAGATTAAAAACAAGTTGGTTGTGACTACAAAGGATCATAGGGATACCTGGTGCATTGGACCACGTACGGTGGTCAAAGCTTTAAAGATCAGGAGTTGAGCTCCCTCAGCATTTTTACTTTTCCAGTTTTCTTGGGTTGATACATCTTTCTGGTTGGGCATGCATTTTTCCGCTTTACTTTTCAGTTTACACTGTCGTTCTCTTGTACACCCTAGTGTTTTTCATATGCATGGTTATATTCTAGACATTGCATCTTTTTATTATTATTCCTATGTAGTTTTGCATTGAGATGGTCGAGTATGCGCGTACAAGTACATTAAGTAAAGACCTCCCATTTAGGTTATGCCTTTTGGCGCTTTTCGTCACCCCCTAGCCTATGGAGGCAGGCTTGGGTCAGTTTCCGCTCGAGCCTCGTTGGTTCGGGTCGTGAAAATATTGACCCTATAAATAGAACATCATTAACTAGAATCCATGTACGGTGTGTGAGGGTCCCTTGATCTTTTAAAGGTGTTCTAGCACATTCTTTTAAGTAATAAAAAGGAACGAGGAGGAAGAGAGCTTCAGCTTAGCGTAATTATGCACCACCTACCCCAAAAATAAGGATCAAATTCTTTATATATCCACACTTTAATCAATAAAAGACATCAAACTTCAGTTTCCAACATTTGGAAGCCTTAATACATTACTTGTAATGTGTGCTCATTAAGTATTAATGATTGATGAATGTTTTAAAGATCATATCATTTTTATACAGCCATAAATGAATCATCTTGATGATTTGTAACTGAAGTGAAACCATCATGAAGATATGGTTTTAACTTATGTAATGTGATATTATATATCATAAACCACATGCATACCATATAAAGTTATTGAGGCATTACGTGCCTTATGATGCTACCAATGTCATTATTTGTGATGCACATCACATGCATCAATCACCCACTTGCACTAAAATCTCATAAGGACTTTATGAAAAACATAAAAAACTCTTTGTGAGTCTATCCAAACACTATTGAATATGATTTATCAAATTATCTTTATTTTGAAACAAACACTATCAAAAAATTAATTCTTATTTTAAATCCAAACCATGTGACCCTACGGGACTTTGCAGTATTGGAAAAAAATATGAATTCTTGAATTCATAAATGTAAGAGAACAACAGCCTTTGGTAAAATATCATTACTACTCAAGCTATAGAGGGTCCTGACATGATCTTGATCAAACACACTCATATATCCATATAAACATGTCTCCCATAAGATGTATCATATACATCCTATGAATACTTATATAATCCCTTTATCCATGACATCAACTGGCCATTAAACATGGGACTTGTCAACTAGTATAGGCAACTCATACATTTTCTATCCTCTGAGCAGATTGGTCACACATAATGATGATATCACATGTGAACCAATTTAACAGATAATCATATCGCATGCCACTAATATAAGAATGTCCATGCATTTCCTTAAACACTCAATTGAAGACCCCGATACTTGTTCTTGTTATACAAGTGGGAAAATCCCATCCTGGTTAATCTCAACCATAGGAAAATAATGACTTATACAAATGCAATTTTTATATAAGATAATACATTTGATGATAAAAACAAGTAATTCCAACACATATTATGCTTTGTTGGTATTATTTAAATTTACCAACTATTTTTACCAACAAATGTATATGTTAATATTAATTGATTAATACAAACATATAATTTATCAATAATTAAATGTATATCTTTAACTTATCAATTGAAATAATTATTTCACTGATAGATGAATTTGTTATTATTAGTTATTATTACTAACAAATATTTTACCACTGGAAAAATATGTTTCGATAAATCTTCTAATGACACCAAATGTGCTACCAATTATATAATATATATTTATTAATTATTTAGGAGAACCACGTAATTATTCAGTAAAAATATGTGTTTATTCATTGAATTAAAATATTAATAATTTAGTAATTCTTTATAAAATATATATATACTTATCGATAAATGATTTGAATTTCTAACAACCCAAACCGGAAAAAGAAAACATCAACTATTTTGATTAAAACCTATGAAAACAAGTGATTCGAGTATGACCGATAACAAATACATTTTTTAGAAATATGTTTTTATTAAATTTAATTAATTATTATATTTTATTATATTTATTAATGTGAGAAGCTCCCAAGAGAGAGAAGAGTCCTCTCGCATTTGTAATCGTTTGTAACTGGAATTCTCTAGGTAAGGATTTATTTCCTGAAATTACATTCTAGACAGTTCTTTGCATATTCTCTCTTCATCATCTTGGTGCTTTCATTGAGAGATCTGCTTGAGATATAGAATTTTTCTTCGGAAAAAGAGTTTCTTTTTTATGGGATGATCTGGAAGAGGAAAGGACACACATGTCCACAAGGATGGAAAGTCTTACAACTATGCTATAAGATGTGGTGATGGAATTTATGTCAAGCGCTCAACAGTAGGAAACTCTAATGCAGATGTTGATTGCGGTAGTAGAGAAACTTACTTTGAACCAAGCAGAAATTGTAATGAAGAGTTCTGATTAGGAAGGTGGAAGTAGTCTGAAAACCGATGTAGCAGAGGAGGGATAGAGGACCGATGCAGGAGAGCGTAGGTTGGATGAACGTGATATGGCACTGGAAGAGATACGTATGGCTATGAAAGAAGTGGAGATGCCAGTATTCACTGGGGAGGATCCTGTAACATGGAATACTCGAGCTGATATCTACTTTTCGATTCGATGAACTCGAGAGTAGTTGAAAGTTTCGTTAGCTCAATTATGTATGAAAGGTATGACTTAATATTGGATTATCTCTCTAAAAATAGTTAAACCCAAACTCACTTGGACACAGTTGAAGGAGGAACTGTTGGGGTGTTATGGAAATGTAACGAAAGAGGATCCAATTATTGTGTTCAACAGACAGGTACTGTGGATTCCTATATTGACGAGTTTGAACGTATAGCTCTGCATATACCTGATTTTACAGAGAAATGGTTTTTAAACTTGTTTATTGGAAGATTAAAGCCATAAATAGGGAGTATAGTTATGACGCATGGACCGCAAGACAAGCCTCGATTATTTACTCTGTCATACAGAGTAGAAAGGGAGCTTTTGGTGAGAGGAACTATACGTTACTCTGACTCACACATAAGGAGCTACCCACTAGTAATACAAGGAAGAAACTGGAATACCAATATAGCTAGGAATTTGCCTTCAGAAGAAGGAAAAGAGCAGGATAGAAGAGGAGTTGTAGCACTTCATGTTAGAGGGGTTAGAAATTTATCTAGGGAAGATTTTGAAGAAAGGAAATCAAAGGGGTTGTGCTATTCTTGTGGGCATAAATTTGGTCCAGGTCATAAATGTCTCTAAAAAGGTCTCAAACTAATGGTATGAGAATTTATAGAGCCTGGTGAAATAGAAGTAGAGTTTACACCTTCGTGTGAGGAGCAGGAAGTACCAAATATCTGTGGGAAATGGAAATGTTGGGTGAAACATTCTGTGTACATGAGAAAGAATGATAGAAGTGTACCTGGTTAATGCTAATGGAGTGAAGTTTAGAGGGGATACCATTGTTGGTCTTAGTGAATAGTAGCGCAAGCCATAATTTCATGTGGAGATAGTTGTTACGGTATTTTATAGCATAGGTTTTCGAAATAGATCATTTCTATATATTCATGGGAGATGGACACCGAGTAAAGTCTCAAGGAAAATGTAAGGAGCTCAAGGTGCGGGGCAAGATGAATTTGTAGTAGAGGCATATATTTTTGATACTTCCGGGCCTAACCAGGTTCTGGGTATGATGTGGTTAGAAATGATGGGGTATGTAACTACACATTGGAAGAATTTAACTATGAGTTTTGAGAAAGATGGAAAACGAATTACGTTTCTTAGGGTACGGTCTCCACAGAGTACATCTAGTGCATTACAAGGGTATTTGGGAAATGGAGGGAATACTGTATGGGGAGTGTAATGGAAAATTACAGAAAAAGTAGGTATGAAAGTGGATGAACTGAACCAGATTCAACAAAACACAGTTACAGAAGTTGCTGAGTTAGTATAATGGAGTATTTGACACACTAAAGAGCTAGCCTCTAATTAGGGAGACCGATCATTCCATTAAATTTAAGGAAGGGGTAGGACCTGTTAATATTAGACTGTATAGACATGCCTATCAGTTGAAGAATGAAATAGCGGTGCAAATTCAAGAATTATTAGATCAAGGGTTTATTAGATGTAGTAATAGCCCTCATTCTAACCCGATAATCATGGTACGAAAACATAGAGGCTGTCGTATGTGTGTAGAGTACCAGGATATGAATAAAATGATAATACCCAATAGATATCTAATTCCAGTAATAGAGGATCTCATGGATGAATTATATGGGGAAGATTATTTTACCAAATTGGATCTAAGGGCTAGATTCCATCATTTATGAATGAAAGAAAAGTATGTGGAGAAGAGGAAATTTAAAATACATGAAGGGAATTATGAGTATTTGGTAATGCTATTTGGGTTAATGAATTCAGCAACAACTTTTCAGGAAACCATGAATGCCTTATTTCGGAAAATGTTACGAAATGGAGTATTGGTGTTTTTTGACGATATATTAATTTATAGTAATGGATAGGAAGAACATCTGCAATGATTACAGTGGGTTTTGTGGCTGATGGAAGAAGAAGAATTATATTCTAATATGAAGAAATGCTCTTTCAGATTTAAATCTGTTGGGTACCTAGGGAATATTATTTCTAAAAATGGTGTTGCGATGGATCCAGAAAAATGAGTAGCTATAAAATGTTGGAGAGAACCTAAGTATACAAAAGAAGTTAGAGGATTCTTGGGATTAACAGGTTATTACAGAAAATATATAAAAGATTATGGGAAAATCACCCATCATTTGATATCTTTAACCAAGAAGAATAAGTTTAATTGGTCCACTGAGGCACAAGAGGCATTTGATAAACTTAAGTACAACATGACAACAACTCCAATCTTGGCAATGCCTGATTTCTCCCAAATGTTTACTATAGAGTGTGATGCATCAGGAGTGGGAATTGGTGCAATTCTTATGCTGGGAGGAAAGCTTTAGCATATTATAGTAAAGCTTTTTCATGCTAATTTGGAAAAATCTATTTATGAAAAAGAGTTAATGGCCTTAGTTTTATCAATACAGCATTGGCAGTAATACCTGACGGGTAGAAGATTTCAGGTGTACACTGATCACAAGAGTCTTAAACATTTGTTAAATAAGAAGGTACTATCAATAGATCAATAGTGTTGGCAGGAAAAGCTAACAGGGTATGATTTCGTGGTGATTTACAAGCCCAGAAAGGAGAATACTGCTGCAGATTCATTATCAAGGTCAGCCACACTAGCAGAATTTCAATACTTGGCTATCTATGAACCTTGCTGGGAGGATTTACAAATCCTTAAAATTAAAGTAAATCAAGATGCCAAGCTACAGACAATAATATCCGCATTGCAGAGAGATGATGCTTCAAAATCGGAATATTTCTACAGAAATGAGCTACTGTACTACAAAAATAGGCTAGAACTGCCTAAGACTTCTGTTTTGATACCTAAATTGTTGCAACATTATCATTCTTCTCCCGAGGGAGGTTAGTTAGGAATGTTAAAAACTTTTAAATGGTTGGCCAATGTGGTTCATTGGTCTGGAATGTCATGAGATGTACATCGGTTTGTTAGCAAATGTGAAGTTTGTCAAAGAAGCAAATATGAGGAAAAGGTGAGTATATTCTGGCGGGAACTCTTTAAGATCCCGGGAACTATGCTTAAGATGAGTTCTTTTCACCCACAAAGTGATGGAAAACTGAAGTGGTCAATCAGTGTCTTGAGTTCTATCTAAGATGCTTCTCTTCTGATCACCCAAAGCATTGGATAACTTGGTTGCCTTGGGAATAATTTAGTTATAATACCTCTTACCATAATTCTACTAGAAACACACCTTTCGAAGTAGTATACGGAAGACATCCACTCCAGATTGTGCATTATTCTAAGGGTGAGACCATGGTTGAAGAGGTGGAAATTGCTTTGACATAGCGGGATTAAGTTTTGCAGCAGCTTTGGGAAAATATCCATCGGGCACAACAAATAATTGTTAGATATTCTAACCAGCATCGTTGAGACATTACATATAACCTTGGAGATCTTGTTTGAGTGAAATTGATGGCTAATCGTCCAGGCAGTACAGGTAGAATTTGTTCTAATCTTGCTGCATGGTATTTTGGACCATTTCAAATAGTTGGAAAGGTTGGGGCAGTCACTTACAAACTTAAATTGCCACAAAATAGTCGTGTACATCTAGTATTTCATGTTTCTCAACTTAAAGCGATGGTTATCCAAAGTAGAGAAGAAGGGGAGCTTCCTAAGGAGTTTCTGGAAGACATAAACAAACCTATAGCTATATTGGATACAAAAATCCAGGGAAAGAGACCGAAATGGCTTATTCAGTGGTAGGGACAAGAAGTTGAAGATGCTACTTGAGAAGATGCATAAGCTATAAAGACACAATTTTCAAATTCCCACCTTGAGTACAAGGTGGATTTTCAAGGCAGCGGAAATGATAGAGCAAGGCCACCTGTACTTTAATAGGATCAGACCGTGGAACCAGGAACTACCTTTGACCAAGGGTGGCTGCGGCGTGGTCCCTCAGGCTACCCCGTAGAATGCCCTATGTCAGGCAGTTCTGTAGTGTGGTTATGGGGCTACGCTGTGGTCTTCTATCTATCTATAAATACCCTAAGACCCCCGAACCCCATTCTTTTCCCACTTCTTCCACTCGAACCCCAGGCGACCTAGAGAGGTTTTTGAGGCTCTTTGAAGCCCTTTCAACAAGGTTGATCCATGAATCCTAGAGATCAATCTGTGGTATTCCAAGGTATGTTCTCCCCTCCTTTGTAGTGGTTTATCTCTGTTTGATCTTATTTCCTCCCGTTTCTTGGCATGCTTTGACGTTTGATCCCTGATTCCCTTATGAAGTTTCCTTTGTCGTTTGTCGGTGCATTCATTGTCACGACCCGTCCTTGGGACCCGTGTCGTGACTACCCCAAGCCCGCCTTCCATAGGCCAGAGGCTGATGACTAGCACCAAGGCGTAAATCCCGACAAAAAGGGGAAAACATTGCCTTTATAAAGTAAACAAACAGCACAAAATAATCAAGTAGAAGTAAACACTACGTAAAACTGGGTACAATAGTAAGTGCGGAAAGTAAATGGGCCAGAATACAAACCCAAACTGAAAGTAAGGTAGAACTGGAAAGAAGTACAACAACTGAAAGTAAAGCAACAACGTCGAGCCGTCCACTGGAAGTCCCACCTGAGGGGTGGGTACAGATAGCCTCCTCAGCCCCTCGGGTCCAGCCGTCCGCTCCGTGTATGTCCCGCCCAGTGGTCCACCTCCAGGTACCGACTTGCTCCACAAGTCTCAACCACGATCAGCGCTGTCCGTCGTCTGCATCCAACACAACGTAGTACGGGCATAGCCCGTGCAGGGGTGAGTATACGCTACTCAGTAGGGACCCCGAGACCCCCGAAGATCTCCCAGAATCCACAAAGGATAATCCACAAAGGAAAGATACAATCACGAAGTAACATCCAACACTACTTAGGTATATGCCCATACATATACCTAAGTCATCAATTCCAGTTCGGCTCCAACATCCGAGCCCAAGTTCGATCACATCCACACAGGATAGTACAACCCAATCCACACAGGATAACACAACCCAATCCACATAGGAAAACAAGTCAATCATATCGAAGATAAAGATTGGAAGTCAAGACTCAGCTCACACAGGTATACTTCTTCGTAAGGTGATAGAGATGATCAGATGTAGCCACTGATTCATCTAAGCTGGGACCCACGTAGGATACTAAACCAGCTAAGCTGTCGGACCCACATAGGATACAGACCAACTACTCTGCCAGACCCACGTAGGATAGCAAGAACAGAGTCAAACACTGCCAGACCCACGTAGGATACAAGAACAGTAGTCATCGCTGTCAAACCCATGGAGGATTTCAGTACGGTCTTCATCGCTGCCGAACCCACGGAGGATTTCAGTGCAGTCTTCATCACCGTCGAACCCACGGAGGATTTCAGTACGGTCTTCATCGCTGCCGAACCCACGGATGATTTCAGTGCAGTCTTCATTGCTGCCGAACCCACGGAGGATTTCAGTGCAGTATTCATCACTGCCGAACCCACGGAGGATTTCAGTGCAGTCGTCGTCACTGCCGAACCCACGAAGGATTTCAGTGCAGTCATCATCGTCGTCGCAGTCGCAGCCAGCTCTAGGGTTCCCGCACACAGCATGCTCGATTCCGGGAGGGTCCGCTCCACGAGACAAGGGGGTCGATACATCAACTGACACGTAGCTCGGAGTTGATATATCCCAAAGTACCGTCTCGACAAAAGGAACTCAACGCGACAAACGGCGCGTCAATCGGACGCCCGGTCTGAGAGTTATTGGTTTTTTCGTTCCAGGGGCCCGATTGGTTTTTAAGTCAAAACCAACCCGAACGCACTCCAACTGCGTCCAATCCTCAAGCGGAGTAAGCCAAAAGGTCCGTCTCACTAAGAGGAATCCAACAAAGTCGACGGCACGTCAATCGGACGTCCGGAACTCAAGTTATGAGCATTTCCGCTCCGAGGGCCCGGTTGGTTTCGTGTTCAAACCAACCCGGCCATACCCAAATTTCTTCGAAACCTTGAGTGTACTATACCAAAACGACCGTCTCATTTCAAAGATCTCTACGCAACTGACGGTGCATCGATCGGAGGTCCTTAGCCCAAGTTATAGGCAAATGATCGAAAGTGGTCTGAAAGTGGGGGGTCTGGGTCCGGTCCGACTCGACCCAACCCCCCTGGGTTGGCCCGAACCGGGTCCGGGTCCGGCCCATTAGGGCGCGGTCCGGTCCGGTTCGCGCAACCCGGCCCAGCCCGGCCGGGTGGCACGCTGGCTCGGCCAGCGGCCGAGCATTGGGGGACGTGGTCCCCCCTCCCTTCGCGCTCAGCGGACGCGGCGAGTGCCGCGTCCTCCTCCGGATCCCGCGCGGCTACGGGATCCCGGTCACCTGCCGCCGTGGATTCAGCCGCGACGGTTCCTCCTGGAGGCGCACCGGGACGCCGCCGCCGCCGCGCCGGCGACCCGCACCGCCGGTGAAGTCCGCGGGCCACCGGAGCCGCTCCGGTGTTCCGTTCTTGCTCCCGTTTGCGCCTGGGGTCGTCTCGGGACCCGTAGATTTCTGCAACGGCCTCCAATAGCTCAACGGTCCCGTTCTGTCATCACCCAACGTTCTGCGCATCAAGAACATAGAATCGGTGGGTTCAGATTTGTTCGTTGGTCCGCACCCACCGCGTTAGTGGTTCAAACGATTTCCAACAATTTAAACACATGTCGAGGATATAATCCACATAAATTAAATTAAACCAAAACCCCCTACCTCGAAGAAGTTGTCGAACGAGGATCATTGCGGGAAAAGACGCCGCGGAAGACGGCGTCGCGGAAGAGGATCGTGGGCGTCGCGGTTTACGACGTCGCGGAGAAGAGGATCATCGGCGTCACGGTACACGGCATCGCGTCGTCGATCTCCGAGGAACTTGCGTTCTTCTTCGTCTTTCGTCGGAGGCCGGCATTCTTCGTCGTTCTTCGCGTTCTTCAATGAGGAAGAACGTTCTTCAAGACTAGAGTAATTTCTCCCCAAATCTTCTCGCACAACACATCCACCATAATAAAATAAGGCTTTGCCTTATTTTATTACTCATGCCATCCCTTTTTGAAATTCAAAATTAAATCACAATTTAATTAACGTGCGTTGACCAATTAATGAGGCGTTTAATAATCCAATTAAACGCGAGAGTTGACTTGGCATTTAAAAAGGGGTGCGGGTGAGTTACATAATAAATGCACGAGAGGGAGGTTAAAAGGGATTTGAAGGGGTGGGGATCGTGTGGGCCCCACTTCACTAATATCCTACATAGTGGAGTTAGGATATTAGTGGGTCCCACTCTGACCACCATGCATAGGTTTAAACTACCTAGAATAGAAATAAAATTGTAACACAATATTTTATTCCATTCTTTAGTTAACCCATTATTTAATAACCTCACCCGAGCAACACAACTCCGGAAAAGGTGTTCCTAAGCAATTATCGGCGCTGCGATTCCATCAGTGCCCTCTGATTTTGATTCCGAGCACCGGTTCAAAAGTTAGGAAAACCTGCTCATTCGTTCACTGAACGTACCCGAGCTAAACTTCAGAAATTGATTCCGGGCACACCGGGCCTCGGAATCAGGTGCCGTTAGAAACTGCGTTCTTGTAAAATCCCAAAGAAAATTAAGAAAAAAATTTCCCTTGGATTTTACGGGTCTTTACATTACTCCGACCTCAGGGCTTTACGTCCCCGTAAAGATACATCATAAACTAGGGGAACAAATGTGGGTACTGTGCACGCATCTGAGCCTCCCGCTCCCAAGTGCTCTCCTGCAGGTTCCCGTGTTTCCATCTGATGCGCACTAGAGGTAACGACCGTCCACGTAGGACCCGCTCATGTCGATCCTCGATATCCACCGGGACCTACGCAAAAGTCGCCCCATCGTCAATGTCCAGCTCCCCATGGTCGATGATATGTGTCGGATCGTGCATGTATCTCCTCAGCTGAGATACGTGAAAGAAGTCGTGCACCCAGTGCAACTGAGGTGGTAGAGCCAAGCGGTAAGCTACCTCGCCTATCCTACTGAGGACTTGGAATGGTCCGATGAAGCGTAGAGATAACTTTCCGCCCCGGCCAAATCTCCGTAATCCACGTCGAGGTGAGACCCGCAAGAAAACGTGGTCGCTATCCTCGAACTCTAGTGGTCTCCACCTCCTGTCAGCATAAGACTTCTGCCGACTCTGAGCTATCCTCATCTGCTCCTGGATGACCTGGACCTTCTCTGTCATGGCCTGGACCATCTATGGTCCCACAAGTGCTGACTCCCCAGGGTCTGTCCAGCACAGAGGTGATCTGCAAGGTCGGCCGTACAATGCCTCGTATGGTTCCATCCCGATGGTGGAGTGGTGGCTGTTGTTGTACGCGAACTCCACCAAGGGTAGGTGGTCCTCCCAGCTGCGACCAATGTCGAGGACACATGTACGAAGCATGTCCTTGAGAGTCTGAATGGTCCTCTCCGTCTGACCATTCGTCTGAGGGTGAAAGGCGATGCTCAGATGTAGTTGCGTCCCGAATGCCTCTTGCAACCCCTTCCAAATCCGGGAAGTAAAGCGAACATCTCGATCGGAGACGATAGATGACGGCATTCCATAAAACCGTACAATCTCCTGAACGTAGAGACATCCCAAGCTCTCTACTAAGCCCTGCTCTCTGATGGGTAAGAAGTGGGCCGACTTGGTGAGTCGGTCGACAATCACCCAAATGGAGTCGTGACCTCTGGAAGTACGTGGAAGTCCAGTCACGAAATCCATAGATATCCTGTCCCACTTCCACTCCGGGACCTCTAAGGGCTGCACCAAGCCTGCTGGTACCTGGTGCTCCGCCTTCACCTGCTGACAGGTGAGGCATCGAGAAACGAACTCAGCTACAACCTTCTTCATACCCGGCCACCAGTGCTGTCGTCTGAGGTCCTGGTACATCTTCGTCACTCCTGGATGTACCGCTAAAGGGGAAGTGTGAAACTCCCTCAGCACCTCCTCCTGTAAAGTAGCTGGTACCATGGTACGTCCTCTGAAAAGGATGACGTGCTCTCCTCCCACAGAGAATCCATCAGGTGCCTGTCCTGAGGATATTTGTGCACGCCGCATCTCACAGTCTACATCCCCACGCTGTGCCTCTCTGACCTGCTGAAGAAGTGGAGGAGTGACTGTGAGTGACTGAAGAAAGGCTGCTCTATCTCTATCCACGAAGGATATCTGCAAAGCGGCTAGCTGCTCCGTCGCCTCCCCGAGTAGCTGAATGCCCGTCCTTCTACTGAGAGCATCGGCTACTATGTTCCCCTTTCCAGGAGTATAGACTATCTCAAAGTCATAGTCTTGGAGGAACTCGAGCCATCGCCGCTGTTTCAGGTTCAGGTCCTTTTGCGAGAGGATGTACATGAGACTCTGGTGGTCAGAGTAGACTGTAAAGCGCTCGCCCATCAGATAGTGTCGCCACATCTTCAGAGCGAAGACCACTGCTGCTAACTCCAGGTCATGGGTAGCGTAGTTCTGCTCATGTTGCCTCAACTGACGTGATCCATAGGCGATCACTGCCCGATCCTGCATCAGGACACATCCGAGTCCGGTCCCTGATGCATCGCAGTAGACTACGCACCTTACTCCCTCCTCCGGTAGCCTCAAGATAGGTGCGCTGGTCAATCTCGGTCTCAGCTCCTAGAAGGTCTGCTGACATCTTTCTGACCACACAAAGGGTTTCCCCTTCATCGTCAAAGCTGAGAGTGGTGCTGAAACTCTGGAGAAGTCTGGCACAAACCTCCGGTAGTACCCAACTAGCCCCAAGAAACTCCGCACCTCCGTCACGCTCCTGGGTGGCTCCCAAGCTAGCACTGCCTCGATCTTCGCAGGATCCACCGCAACTCCCGCCTCAGAGATGACGTGTCCCAAGAAGTGGACCTCACGTATATAGAACTGACACTTCAAGAGCTTGCCATAAAGCTGGTGCTCTCGGAGTGTGTCCAGTACAACCCGCAAGTGGTAAGCGTGCTCCTCCTCAGTGGTCGAGTATATCAATATGTCGTCGATGAAGACAATGATAAATCGATCGAGGTATGGATGAAAGATCCAGTTCATGAGACCCATGAACACTGCTGGAGCGTTGGTTACGCCGAAAGGAATAACCAAGAACTCATACTAGCCATACCGACATCTGAAGGTCGTCTTCTGCACGTCCTCGTCTCGAACTCTGAGCTGATGATAGCCTGACCTGAGGTCAATCTTCGAGAACCACCGTGATCCCTTGAGCGGATCGAAGAGGTCGTCAATCCTCGGTAGCGGATACTTGTTCCTCACGGTCACCTGGTTCAGGCGACGATAGTCGACACACAGTCACAAGCTCTCATCCGCCTTAT
The DNA here is from genome assembly GCA_963277665.1 of Viscum album. NCBI lineage: Eukaryota > Viridiplantae > Streptophyta > Magnoliopsida > Santalales > Viscaceae > Viscum > Viscum album. Next base: position 306,344,952 of record OY728129.1, read on the forward strand.
TGGCGAATAATATCGGGGAAGCTCAGGGTGAAACTGTAACACCCCAGGTAAATAAAGAATATGAAATTTTGATATTTATCCATATTTTTGAATAAAATATTAATATGACTTTAAAGGGGACACTATGCTCGATGGCGTACCCAACACGCAACAATGAGTTTCTTGGGAATCTTACGTTGCACTCTAATAATAAAATAATATTATTTTAAATGGTAGTTAACATGTAGACGTTTTATTGGCAGGAATGGATAGAAATAACTAAAATATGATTATATATTTTTTTTAAATGTTTTTACATTTATCCAAAGGCTTAAAATACAGAAAGAATTCAATTTTAGGCTTTTATACCCTAATTTTCACTAAAGGTTCATTTATCGCCTTTTGATGGGGAACTGTCATTAAATATAGTTTTGATCACTCTTATACATTCTTTTGGACCAAATAAAACTCTTCTTTAGAATCGGGACATCAAATTTTACTTTGTGTAATTTTTTGGTATTTTTCCGATAAAGTTCATTTTTTTAATGAATAGTGTAAAATGTTGTATTTTAATTCAAAACCTCTTTTTAATCTAATTTATTTATATGATTAGATTATCTTTTGAATTGGTTTTAAAGTGAAATTAGAAAATATTTTCACCATTAAATCCAATAGTGGTCGTTGGAATTAATTTCACTTTGAAATCTGACTTAAACTAGTGTCAATCTTTTGATACTTATTGTTTCATAAAAACACGCTATTTGCTCTGACAGCGGGAATTAATTATTAAATTAATTAATTCAACTTATATGTTGTGAATTTTGTAAAATGGACTTCATTTTTGAATTCGGAATATCAAATATAGCTTAGGGTGAATTTTTGGTAATTTTCTGAAAAACTTCAATTTTTGATGAATAGTGAAACCACTAAGTGGTACTTATAAAAACCGATTTTCCGTTTAAATGAAATTTTTTCATCATTGTGTTTTGAATTTCAAAAATCCGACATACATGGTTGTCATTAAGAAGTAAAATGTGGTTCAATGGGATTAAAATAATTTTTTGGTGAATAGTAACTTATTAAGTTCTTAATCGCGATTAGAGCTAATTAGTGTAATTTAAGGTAAAAATGATATTATAAAAATATGAAAACACCATGAAACTTGTCCTACCCCTATTGGATGAGTCATGGCCGACCAACACAACCAATGGGTCAACTTGGGGACCCCATGGAGCCACTTTGGTTGGAAAATGACATTAATATATATTTATTTAATGTTAAAATTAAAATGGCACAAACAAGATATGTTTTACTAAAACAATATTTTAATGGGGTTATACAAGTCAGATTTTTTATTATAAATAGTCATTGGAAAGATAAAACGATTTCCTACATCATAGTAATTTTTTTATAATTTTTAGACATTAAATAAATTAAATTATTTATGACATAATAATGATGCAGCGATGACATCATTATTTGACGATTTAAATAAAATGGAAAGATAATGTAAAATCTATGAACTACACATGTCCAAAAATTATTGTATGGGTGGATTTAGAACCCTTATCACCTTATCCATGAATTACATAAATGTGGGACCTTTTAAAACCGAAACACATTTTCAAATAAAGTAATATTTCTTTACTTTCCAAAAGTGCCCCTCCTCTCCTCTTATAAAAGGCCCCCACCTCTACCTCATTTCACACACTCCTCAAGCCTTTGGATCGGCCAACCCCTGCCCATTTACTCTCTCCACATCCCTATCCTCATCCTAGAGGATTCCCTTTGGGCAGAATCCTTTCAAAGGAAGTCTTTAGGCTCAAATCAAAAGGAGTTACACTTTTAAAGGTAATTCTTTCTCTCATGTTCATTTGTTTTATTTTGCTTCTCCAACCCCCTAAAATCTTTTTATTTACATCTTTTGTAACAAAAACAGTATCTTAAATATACTAGGATGTTTTTATAAGATTTATTCGAGCTACACTCTCACACAAATACATCAAATGGTTAAAGAACATACGGTTTCCGTGGATGGCGAAATTCTGCCTCCCGAAACGATGATTGTTCAATACTCATTTAACACCTTCAAAGGTGTCCATTATGATGTCACTATTTTTATATATGATATATAATATGTTTATGTTTTACTTATGCTTCTGTATTTTTCATTTGTGTCTTACCTTTATGGCTTCCATTATGGGTATACGTGATATCTTCATTTTAGGAAGTGCGGACTACCGCCCCCTCAAAGTGATGTGATTCGTTAATGCCATATGTGGGACGTATAAAGGATGGATTTAATGTTATTATATATGATGTTATACTGGAATTATTATATACCTCTATATCATTATTATTTCTTTCCATTAAAGTATGAGATAGAAATGAAAGTAGCGTTCATGCGTACGTACGGCTTACCGTCTCCATGAACGGTGCATTTCATTTCTTATCCCCAAATGTAATGTACTATTATAAGTACATGTATATAATGGATATATATGATTAATGATACATATAAATGATTAATATAATTCTGTAATTAAAATATACATACCTCTCATTTAGTTTTAATTCCATTAATATGACAAAGAAATGAAAGTAGCATTCATGTGTACGTACGACTTACCGTCTCCATGAACGGTGCATTTCATTTCTTACCTCTAAATGATTATGTAATATTATAAATACATGTATATGCTGGATATATATGATATATATGATATCCAAATCAGGAATGTCATTCTGGATATAAAGAACCTTTGACCACACGAACAACATGTAATTGTAAGAAGTCCACTTTCGACTTAAGAACCAAATATCGACAAAACAATCATTATTAACTTAATGATTAAATAATGTTTATAACATGGAAATAAGTGATATAAAAGGAATAATAAGATTTAAAAAGGTTCTTAATCAAGTAGAAATTAACTCAAGTTTATTATTCAGGAGATTAAAGAATGATCGAGTCAAGTCAGACCCGAGGTAAGGGATCTTACTCCTCTATTTCTTTTTAAGTATACTCTTTTATGTCATTCCCTATAAATCTCATCTTTCTTGTTATTGTGATGTTATTTTATATTAAATTTACTGTAATTTTTATGTTCATGTGATGAGAGACCCTATTCTCTCTCATCAATCCATTTTGGAAGTTTTTGAGTGGCGCCGTTAGGCTGCCGAATTTTCGTAAGAGATCTAACCTCTCTCTTTCTTTATAAGTACTCCCCTTTATGTCAATTCTTTTAAGATCCAATTTGTTATGATGGGGGATGTTATTTCATATTCCACTTTCTGTACATTTTGTTGTAATGTGATGACATACCCTATTTGATCTCATCAATCCATTTTTGGAAGTTTTAAGTGGCGCCGTTAGGCTGCCGAGTTTTCGTAAAGTGATTTTTCATCTCACTTTTATTCCCGTGAGATTTATGCTACATTTGCCACAATTTCCTTTGAGTGGTGTATGTACTGACCATTATTTTACTCATTGTGTAATATTCTTTCATTTATGAGTATTTACATCAATGATGTATTGTCCTTCTTTCACGGGGCGTATGTTTCGAAAGATACCCAAGTCGGTAAGGGAACCTTTCACCCTCCTTTTTTTAAAAGACTTCTTTTGTTGGGTCTTTTAATTTACATATTGATATGTTGGGATGTGTTCTCATATATCCTTATTGATGTAAATTTTATGTCCAAGTGATGATATACACTTTTTATCTCTCATCAACTCATTTTGATGTGACGCCGTTAGGCTGTTAAGGGAACTTCTTAACCCAATTTCGATTTCTTTGGGTTCGACATGTAGTTATTGACTATGTCATCCTTTGAATGTGTGTGAATGACCTTTGATTATTTTACACTTAATATCCACTTATATTTGGTGTATTCGTTTGTCACACATAATTATGTAACTGATTTATCCTTAAACCAAGGATACTGTCTTTGTAAGGGACTTCGTCTCAATCTCCTTTCATTGAGGAATATTTCGTTTTATACACAAATTTATTTTATACGGTGTATAAACCCCTTTGAATTTTACTTTTATACAAAATGAATCTTTTTCTATGAAGCGTTTTACTAAACGAAAAAAAGGAATGTTTTTTTTACGTACGCGGTGACAACGATCTTTTCCGCCGCCGCGAGTATTATTTGCTATTTGGATTCCTCAACAAGCCGTAATGTTTTTAAAATAAAATAAATACCATATACTCTTTTATGTATTTTGGTATTGAAAATGGTTTTGATATAGGATTCTATTATGTCAATATATTTATGATATATTGTGATTGAAATGTGGAAATGTTATCATTCCTTTATATTGGTTTTATGTTTTATGATTTTATATTGGTACTTGGAAATTTTAACGGGTGGTTACGTTATAAACCATATGACGGGTGGTGCCGTGAATACCAGGACGAGTGGTTACGTTATAACCTCCAATGCATTGGGTATGGAAGTCGGCCGTATGGATATTCCATTAAGTATGTATGGAAATTGTCCGTATGGCTATTCCATTAAGTGATATGTGTGGAAGTCGACCGTATGGTTATTCCACTTAAGTATGTTTATGTCCCAAGTAACCTTTATATATGTTATGTGTTCTTTATATGGGTTTTTTGGTAATCCTTTGGTTACAAAAAGGTAAGTAATGATATTTTATTCAGGGAAGAGTTTTTACTACTTCATAAAGGTGAAAAGTATTAGTTTGATAAAGTATACATGGTTTACTTTTTATTTTTGATAAACTAACAGTTTTTATTCTTTGTGTATCCCTTACTGAGTTTTTATGCTCATCCCAAGTTTTTGAAATGTTTTTCACAGGACTTAGCGTGGAATAGGGTCAAGGATGGGATCAAGGGAAAGTCATGCTACCTAAAACATGAAACTAGACATGTTTCTTTTTAAGAGTTTTTTATTTTATGGAAATTTAGTAGAAGAGACTACTTTGTAATCTTTTGAGATGTAATAGTTATGCCCTAATTCTCTAAAACTCTAAACCTGAAAAGATCCTCAATGTGAATTATTCATTTAATTCAATTTTAAGTAATGTTTAAGGCTGGGGCCTTATAGTTGGTATCAAAGGTCGGTTTAGATAACTTTAGAGGTTAGAGTATTCTTTAAGCATAAGTGACATTACCATAATTGTTAGGATTTCAGAAAGAGTCCTAGTTTTAGATAAAGTGAATGAGTAAGTATATCTTAGCGTTTACCTTCCTCATTAGTACATGATGGTTTGGTTGATATACTCACCCTGACATTTCTGTTTTTAGTGAATTGATGGATCTAGCAGGCACCAAAGAGACAACAGGTTTGAAGGAAACTGTGGTGGTTCTCTGATTAAGATACTAGATAAAATGGGGGATTCAATGAGGAAACTTGTGGTTGTTCTAAACCAACTATCAAGGAGTCATAATCAACCACTTGATCCTTGGTATGTTCTGTAATGCATCATGTACAAGATGACCAATCGATGTGGAAGTTCAGGTAATAATTATAAAGGTAACCATTAGAGTTTATATGATCCTTACTTTTGAGGTAATTATGGGTTATTATATGATATGATGGAAAATGAAGGGCATGAGATAAACTTGAGGTTAAAATACGTTATGATTATTTTTGAAGATTTTATCTCGTTTTGGGGAATGTTTTAAGAATTATATAGTTTTGGAAAAAGGACAACACGCAGACCGTGTGACAACCTGTCACGTCGGACAAAGCCGCGGGAATCGAACCCACGACCAAAGTGCGACTGGTATTTATCGCCTACCACTGGACTACGTGAATTCCCTGGTTAGTTTGACTGATTCTTTTTAGTTATATGATTTTATGAATTAAGAGTAAGTTGATTTTGGGTTATTTATGAAAATGATTAACCTATCATGGAGGATATGTGATTAGGATAATTACTTTTCAATGCGAGGCTTTAGGAGCAACTGATGTTGTTTGGAGATAAATGTTACGATTTAACTTGGAAGACTATGTGACTAAATCCTTCAAATATTTGGGTTTCGATCTTAGTTTGGTTTACTTTGAATAATTTTATGGACAATTTGTTTATCGAATGGTCCTCGTTGAACTTTGGGTTTTGATGGACAAATTTTGGAGATTAAGAATAGATTTTCTTTTTATAAAGGGTTATCCTTTAATGGATTATCTGATCTTGTAGTAACCTTTTTGGTTTTAGTTTTGGTTAAGGTTTGAAGACATGGGAAATGTATAGTTCTTTTTTTGTGTGGATTAGGTGCTCCTCTAGAAGTTGTTTATAGTACTCTTGATGAGAACAAGTCTTCCTAAATACTCGTCTTTTGGAGAAAATATGAGTCTATGTAAGAAATCTAGTAAAAGTTGAAAGTCAACATGATAAGTAAGTATGTTTCCTTATGTTTTAGTTTATCTCAAGAATAAATTCCTCAATAAAAAGTAACTTAAAACAAAAATGTTGTCTATTAACTTTTCCTACTGGGGAACCCAACACCGTTTAACCCATCACAAGTTTGTGATTTTATTATTGTTAACTTTCTCCTAAACATGTTTTCTATCACTCTTCATCAGAACATGACCCTATGTTTTCTCCTCCATGTCCATATTTTCATACTTGGAATCCTAGTATGGGTTAACTCGGGTGACCTTTGTACTTATCTTTCTTTATTTTAAAGTGATTGTTTTACCGACTCTTCTTCCGATGTGGGACTTTCAAGGATGTTTCCAAGCCCAATTTTAAAATTGCGAGGACGCAATTCCCAAAAGGGGGGAAGGATGTAACACCCCAGGTAAATAAAGAATATGAAATTTTCATATTTATCCATATTTGTGAATAAAATATTAATATTACTTTAAAGGGGACACTATGCTCGATGACGTACCCAACACTCAACAATGAGTTTCTTGGGAATCTTACGTTGCACTCTAATAATAAAATAATATTATTTTAAATGGTAGTTAACATGTAGACGTTTTATTGGTAGGAATGGATTGAAATAACTAAAATATGATTATATATGTTTTTTAAATGTTTTTACATTTATCCAAAGGCTTAAAATACGGAAAGAATTCAATTTTAGGCTTTTATACCCTAATTTTCACTAAAGGTTCATTTATCGCCTTTTGATGGGGAACTGTCATTAAATATAGTTTTGATCACTCTTATACATTATTTTGGACCAAATAAAACTCTTCTTTAGAATCGGGACATCAAATTTTACTTTGTGTAATTTTTTGGTATTTTTCCGATAAAGTTCATTTTTTTAATGAATAGTGTAAAATGTTGTATTTTAATTCAAAACCTCTTTTTAATCTCATTTATTTATATGATTAGATTATCTTTTGAATTGGTTTTAAAGTGAAATTAGAAAATATTTTCACCATTAAATCCAATAGTGGTCGTTGGAATTAATTTCACTTTGAAATCGGACTTAAACTAGTGTCAATCTTTTGATACTTATTGTTTCATAAAAACACGCTATTTGCTCTGACAGCGGGAATTAATTATTAAATTAATTAATGCAACTTATATGTTGTGAATTTTTTAAAATGGACTTCATTTTTTAATTCGGAATATCAAATATATCTTAGGGTGAATTTTTGGTAATTTTCTGAAAAACTTCAATTTTTGATGAATAGTGAAACCACTAAGTGGTACTTATAAAAACTGATTTCCCGTTTAAATGAAATTTTGCCATCATTGTGTTTTGAATTTCAAAAATCCAACATACATGGTTGTCATTAAGAGGTAAAATGTGGTTCAATGGGATTAAAATAATTTTTTGGTGAATAGTAACTTATTAAGTTCTTAATCGCGATTAGAGGTAATTAGTGTAATTTAAGGTAAAAATGATATTATAAAAATATGAAAAACACCATGAAACTTGTCCTACCTCTATTGGATGAGTCAGGGCCGACCAAGAAAACCCATGGGTCAACTTGGGGACCCCATGGAGCCACTTTGGTTGGAAAATGACATTAATATATATTTATTTAATGTTAAAATTAAAATGGCACAAACAAGATATGTTTTACTAAAACAATATTTTAATGGGGTTATAAAAGTCAGATTTTTTATTATAAATAGTCATTGGAAAGATAAAAAGATTTCCTACATCATAGTAATTGTTTTATAATTTTTAGACATTAAATAAATTAAATTATTTATGACATAATAATGATGCAGCGATGACATCATTATTTGACGATTTAAATAAAATGGAAAGATAATGTAAAATATATGAACTACACATGTCCAAAACTTATTGGATGGGTGGATTTCTAACCCTTATCACCTTATCCACGAATTATATCAATGTGGGACCTTTTAAAACCGAAACACATTTTCAAATAAAGTAATATTTCTTTACTTTCCAAAAGTGCCCCTCCTCTCCTCTTATAAAAGGCCCCCACCTCTACCTCATTTCACACACTCCACAAGCCTTTGGATCGGCCAACCCCTGCCCATTTACTCTCTCCACATCCCTATCCTCATCCTAGAGGATTCCCTTTGGTCATAATCCTTTCAAAGGAAGCCTTTAGGATCAAATCAAAATGAGTTACACTTTTAAAGGTAATTCTTTCTCTCATGTTCATTTGTTTTATTTTCCTTCTCCAACCCCCTAAACTATTTTTATTTACTTATTTTGTAACAAAAACAGTATCTTCAATATACTAGGATGTTGTTATAAGATTTATTCGAGCTAAAATCTCACACAACTACATCAAATGGTTAAAGAACATACGGTTTCCGTGGATGGCGAAATTCTGCCTCCCGAAACGATGATTGTTCAATACTCATTTAACACCTTCAAAGGTGTCCATTATGATGTCAATATTTTTATATATGATATATAATATGTTTATTTTTTACTTATGCTTCTGTATTTTTCATTAGTGTCTTACCTTTATGGCTTCCATTATGGGTATATGCGATATCTTCATTTTAGGAAGTGCGGACTACCGCCCCCTCAAAGTGATGTGATTCGTTAATGCCATATGTGGGATGTATAAAGGATGGATTTAATGTTATTATATATGATGTTATACTGGAATTATTATATACCTCTATATCATTATTATTTCTTTCCATTAAAGTATGATATAGAAATGAAAGTAGCGTTCATGCGTACGTACGGCTTACCGTCTCCATGAACGGTGCATTTCATTTCTTATCCCCAAATGTAATGTACTATTATAAGTACATGTATATAATGGATATATATGATGAATGAAACATATAAATGATGAATATAATTCTGTAATTAAAATATACATACCTCTCATTTAGTTTTAATTCCATTAATATGACAAAGAAATGAAAGTAGCATTCATGCGTACGTACGACTTACCGTCTCCATGAACGGTGCATTTCATTTCTTACCTCTAAATGATTATGTAATATTATAAATACATGTATATGCTGGATATATATGATATATATTATATCCAAATCAGGAATGTCATTAGGTATATAAAGAACCTTTGACCACACGAACAACATGTAATTGTAAGAAGTCCACTTTCGACTTAAGAACCAAATATCGACAAAACAATCATTATTAACTTAATGATTACATAATGTTTATAACATGGAAATAAGTGATATAAAAGGAATAATAAGCTTGAAAAAGGTTCTTAATCAATTAGAAATTAACTCAAGTTTATTATTCAGGAGATTAAAGAATGATCGAGTCAAGTCAGACCCGAGGTAAGGGATCTTACTCCTCTATTTCTTTTTAAGTATACTCTTTTATGTCATTCCCTCTAAAGCTCATATTTCTTGTTATTGTGATGTTATTTTATATTAAAATTACTGTAATTTTTATGTTCATGTGATGAGAGACCCTATTCTCTCTCATCAATCCATTTTGGAAGTTTTTGAGTGGCGCCGTTAGGCTGCCGAATTTTCGTAAGAGATCTAACCTCTCTCTTTCTTTTTAAGTACTCCCCTTTATGTCACTTCTTTTAAGATCCTATTTGTTATGATGGGGGATGTTCTTTCATATTCCTCTTTCTGTACATTTTTTTGTAATGTGATGACATACCCTATTTGATCTCATCAATCCATTTTTGGAAGTTTTAAGTGGCGCCGTTAGGCTGCCGAGTTTTCGTAAAGTGATTTTTCATCTCACTTTTATTCCCGTGAGATTTATGCTACATTTTCCACAATTTCCTTTGAGTGGTGTATGTACTAACCATTATTTTACTCATTGTGTAATATTCTTTCATTTATGAGTATTTACATCAATGATGTATTGTCCTTCTTTCACGGGGCGTATGTTTCGAAAGATACCCAAGTCAGTAAGGGAACCTTTCACCCTCCTTTTTTTAAAAGACTTCTTTTGTTGGGTCTTTTAATTTACATATTGATATGTTGGGATATGTTCTCATATATCCTTATTGATGTAAATTTTATGTCCAAGTGATGAGATACACTTTTTTATCTCTCATCAACTCATTTTGATGTGACGTCGTTACGCTGTTAAGGGAACTTCTAAACCCAATTTCGATTTCTTTGGGTTCGACATGTAGTTATTGAATATGTCATCCTTTGAATGTGTGTGAATGACCCTTGATTATTTTACACTTAATATCCACTTATATTTGGTGTATTTGTTTGTCACACACAATTATGTAATTGATTTATCCTTAAACCAAGGATACCGTCTTTGTAAGGGATTTCGTCTCAATCTCCTTTCATTGAGGCATATTTCGTTTTATACACAAATTTATTTTATACGGTGTATAAACCCCTTTGACTTTTACTTTTATACAAAATGAATCTTTTTCTACGAAGCGTTTTACTAAACGACAAAAAGGAATGTTTTTTTTTACGTACGCGGTGACAACGATCTTTTCCGCCGCCGCGAGTATTATTTGGTATTTGGCTTCCTCAACAAGCCGTAATGTTTTTAAAATAAAATAAATACCATATACTCTTTTATGTATTTTGGTATTGAAAATGGTTTTGATATAGGATTCTATTATGTCAATATATTTATGATATATTGTGATTGAAATGTGGAAATGTTATCATTCCTTTATATTGGTTTTATGTTTTATGATTTTATATTGGTACTTGGAAATTTTAACGGGTGGTTACGTTATAAACCATATGACGGGTGGTGCCGTGAATACCAGGATGGGTGGTTATGTTATAACCTCCAATGCGTTGGGTATGGAAGTCGGCCGTATGGCTATTCCATTAAGTATGTATGGAAATTGTCCGTATGGATATTCCATTAAGTGATATGTGTGGAAGTCGACCGTATGGTTATTCCACTTAAGTATGTTTATGTCCCAAGTTACCTTTATATATGTTATGTGTTCTTTATATGGGTTTTATGGTAAACCTTTGGTTACAAAAAGGTAAGTAATGATATTTTATTCAGGGAAGAGTTTTTACTACTTCATAAAGGTGAAAAGTATTACTTTGATAAAGTATACATGGTTTACTTTTTGTTTTTGATAAACTAACAGTTTTTATTCTTTGTGTATCCCTTACTGAGTTTTTATGCTCATCCCAAGTTTTTGAAATGTTTTTCACAGGACTTAGCGTGGAATAGGGTCAAGGATGGGATCAAGGGAAAGTCATGCTACCTAAAACATGAAACTAGACATGTTTCTTTTTAAGAGTTTTTTATTTTATGGAAATTTAGTAGAAGAGACTACTTTGTAATCTTTTGAGATGTAATAGTTATGTCCTAATTCTCTAAAACTCTAAACCTGAAAAGATCCTCAATGTGAATTATTCATTTAATTCAATTTTAAGTAAGGTTTAAGGTTGGGGCCTTATAGTTGGTATCAAAGGTCGGTTTAGATAACTTTAGAGGTTAGGGTATTCTTTAATCATAAGTGACATTACCATAATGGTTAGGATTTCAGAAAGAGTCCTAGTTTTAGATAAAGTGAATGAGTAAGTATATCTTAGTGTTTACCTTCCTCATTAGTACATGATGGTTTGGTTGATATACTCACCCTGACATTTCTGTTTTTAGTGAATTGATGGATCTAGCAGGCACCAAAGAGACAACAGGTTTGAAGGAAACTGTGGTGGTTCTCTGATTAAGATACTAGATAAAATGGGGGATTCAATGAGGAAACTTGTGGTTGTTCTAAACCAACTATCAAGGAGTCATAATCAACCACTTGAACCTTGGTATGTTCTGTAATGCATCATGTACAAGATGACCAATCGATGTGGAAGTTCAGGTAATAATTATAAAGGTAACCATTAGAGTTTATATGATCCTTACTTTTGAGGTAATTATGGGTTATTATATGATATGATGGAAAATAAAGGGCATGATATAAACTTGAGGTTAAAATATGTTATGATTATTTTTGAAGATTTTATCTCGTTTTGGGGAATGTTTTAAGAATTATATAGTTTTGGAAAAAGGACAACACGCAGATCGTGTGACAACCTGTCACGTCGGACAAAGCCGCGGGAATCGAACCCACGACCAAAGTGCGACTGGTATTTATCACCTACCACTGGACTACGTGAAGTTCCTGGTTAGTTTGACTGATTCTTTTTAGTTATATGATTTTATAAATTAAGAGTAAGTTGATTTTGGGTTATTTATGAAAATGATTAACCTATCATGGAGGATATGTGATTAGGATAATTACCTTTCAATGCGAGACTTTAGGAGCAACTGATGTTGTTTGGAGATAAATGTTACGATTTAACTTGGAAGACTATGTGACTAAATCCTTCAAATATTTGGGTTTCGATCTTAGTTTGGTTTACTTTGAAGAATTTTATGGACAATTTGTTTATTGAATGGTCCTCGTTGAACTTTGGGTTTTGATGGACAAATTTTGGAGATTAAGAATAGATTTTCTTTTTATAAAGGGTTATCCTTTAATGGATTATCTGATCTTGTAGTAACCTTTTTGGTTTTAGTTTTGGTTAAGGTTTGAAGACATGGGAAATGTATAGTTCTTTTTTTTGTGGATTAGGTGCTCCTCTAGAAGTTGTTTATAATACTCTTGATGAGAACAAGTCTTCCTAAATACTCGTCTTTTGGAGAAAATATGAGTCTGTGTAAGAAATATAGTAAAAGTTGAAAGTCAACATGATAAGTAAGTATGTTTCCTTATGTTTTAGTTTAGCTCAAGAATAAATTCCTCAATAAAAAGTAACTTAAAACAAAAATGTTGTCTATTAACTTTTCCTACTGGGGAACCCAACACCGTTTAACCCATCACAAGTTTGTGATTTTATTATTTTTAACTTTCTCCTAAACATGTTTTCTATCACTCTTCATCAGAACATGACCCTATGTTTTCTCCTCCATGTCCATATTTTCATACTTGGAATCCTAGTATGGGTTAACTCGGGTGACCTTTGTACTTATCTTTCTTTATTTTAAAGTGATTGTTTTACCAACTCTTCTTCCGATGTGGGACTTTCAAGGATGTTTCCAAGACCAATTTTAAAATTGCGAGGATGCAATTCCCAAAAGGGGGGAAAGATGTAACACCCCAGGTAAATAAAGAATATGAAATTTTCATATTTATCCATATTTGTGAATAAAATATTAATATTACTTTAAAGGGGACACTATGCTCGATGGCGTACCCAACACGCAACAATGAGTTTCTTGGGAATCTTACGTTGCACTCTAATAATAAAATAATATTATTTTAAATGGTAGTTAACATGTAGACGTTTTATTGGCAGGAATGGATAGAAATAACTAAAATATGATTATATATGTTTTTTAAATGTTTTTACATTTATCCAAAGGCTTAAAATACGGAAAAAATTCAATTTTAGGCTTTTATACCCTAATTTTCACTAAAGGTTCATTTATCGCCTTTTGATGGGGAACTGTCATTAAATATAGTTTTGATCACTCTTATACATTCTTTTGGACCAAATAAAACTCTTCTTTAGAATCGGGACATCAAATTTTACTTTGTGTAAATTTTTGGTATTTTTCCGATAAAGTTCATTTTTTTAATGAATAGTGTAAAATGTTGTATTTTAATTCAAAACCTCTTTTTAATCTAATTTATTTATATGATTAGATTATATTTTTAATTGGTTTTAAAGTGAAATTAGAAAATATTTTCACCATTAAATCCAATAGTGGTCGTTGGAATTAATTTCACTTTGAAATCGGACTTAAACTAGTGTCAATCTTTTGATACTTATTGTTTCATAAAAACACGCTATTTGCTCTGACAGCGGGAATTAATTATTAAATTAATTAATTAAACTTATATGTTGTGAATTTTGTAAAATGGAGTTCATTTTTGAATTCAAAATATCAAATATAGCTTAGGGTGAATTTTTGGTAATTTTCTGAAAAACTTCAATTTTTGATGAATAGTGAAACCACTAAGTGGTACTTATAAAAACTGATTTTCCGTTTAAATGAAATTTTGCCATCATTGTGTTTTGAATTTAAAAAATCCGACATACATGGTTGTCATTAAGAAGTAAAATGTGGTTCAATGGGATTAAAATAATTTTTTGGTGAATAGTAACTTATTAAGTTCTTAATCGCGATTAGAGGTAGTTAGTGTAATTTAAGGTAAAAATGATATTATAAAAATATGAAAACACCATGAAACTTGTCCTACCCATATTGGATGAGTCATGGCCGACCAAGACAACCCATGGGTCAACTTGGGGACCCCATGGAGCCACTTTGGTTGGAAAATGACATTAATATATATTTATTTAATGTTAAAATTAAAATGGCACAAACAAGATATGTTTTACTAAAACAATATTTTAATGGGGTTATACAAGTCAGATTTTTTATTATAAATAGTAATTGGAAAGATAAAAAGATTTCCTACATCATAGTAATTTTTTTATAATTTTTATACATTAAATAAATTAAATTATTCATGATATAATAATGATGCAACGATGACATCATTATTTGACGATTTAAATAAAATGGAAAGATAATGTAAAATATATGAACTACACATCTCCAAAACTTATTGGATGAGTGGATTTCGAACCCTTATCACATTATACACGAATTATATAAATGTGAGACCTTTTAAAACCGAAACACATTTTCAAATAAAGTAATATTTCTTTACTTTCCAAAAGTGCCCCTCCTCTCCTCTTATAAAAGGCCCCCACCTCTACCTCATTTCACACACTCCTCAAGCCTTTGGATCGGACAACCCCTACCCATTTACTCTCTCCACATCCCTATCCTCATCCTAGAGGATTCCCTTTGGGAAGAATCCTTTCAAAGGAAGCCTTTAGGCTCAAATCAAAAGGAGTTACACTTTTAAAGGTAATTCTTTCTCTCATGTTCATTTGTTTTATTTTGCTTCTCCAACCCCCTAAAATCTTTTTATTTACTTCTTTTGTAACAAAAACAGTATATTAAATATACTAGGATGTTTTTATAAGATTTATTCGAGCTACACTCTCACACAACTACATCAAATGGTTAAAGAACATACGGTTTCCGTGGATGGCGAAATTCTGCCTCCCGAAACGATGATTGTTCAATACTCATTTAACACCTTCAAAGGTGTCCATTATGATGTCACTATTTTTATATATGATATATAATATGTTTATGTTTTACTTATGCTTCTGTATTTTTCATTTGTGTCTTACCTTTATGGCTTCCATTATGGGTATATGCGATATCTTCATTTTAGGAAGTGCGGACTACCGCCCCCTCAAAGTGATGTGATTCATTAATGTCATATGTGGGATGTATAAAGGATGGATTTAATGTTATTATATATGATGTTATACTGGAATTATTATATACCTCTATATCATTATTATTTCTTTCCATTAAAGTATGAGATAGAAATGAAAGTAGCGTTCATGCGTACGTACGGCTTACCGTCTCCATGAACGGTGCATTTCATTTCTTATCCCCAAATGTAATGTACTATTATAAGTACATGTATATAATGGATATATATGATGAATGATACATCTAAATGATGAATATAATTCTGTAATTAAAATATACACACCTCTCATTTAGTTTTAACTCCATTAATATGACAAAGAAATGAAAGTAGCATTCATGCGTACGTACGACTTACCGTCTCCATGAACGGTGCATTTCACTTCTTACCTCTAAATGATTATGTAATATTATAAATACATGTATATGCTGGATATATATGATATATATTATATCCAAATCAGGAATGTCATTCTGGATATAAAGAACCTTTGACCACACGAACAACATGTAATTGTAAGAAGTCCACTTTCGACTTAAGAACCAAATATCGACAAAACAATCATTATTAACTTAATGATTACATAATGTTTATAACATGGAAATAAGTGATATAAAAGGAATAATAAGCTTGAAAAAGGTTCTTAATCAAGTAGAAATTAACTCAAGTTTATTATTCAGGAGATTAAAGAATGATCGAGTCAAGTCAGACCCGAGGTAAGGGATCTTACTCCTCTATTTCTTTTTAAGTATACTCTTTTATGTCATTCCCTATAAAGCTCATCTTTCTTGTTATTGTGATGTTATTTTATATTAAAATTACTGTAATTTTTATGTTCATGTGATGAGAGACCCTATTCTCTCTCATCAATCCATTTTGGAAGTTTTTGAGTGGCGCCTTTAGGCTGCCGAATTTTCTTAAGAGATCTAACCTCTCTCTTTCTTTTTAAGTACTCCCCTTTATGTCACTTCTTTTAAGATCCTATTTTTTATGATGGGGGATGTTATTTCATATTCCTATTTCTGTAAATTTTGTTGTAATGTGATTACATACCCTATTTTATCTCATCAATCCATTTTTGGAAGTTTTAAGTGGCGTTGTTAGGCTGCCGAGTTTTCGTAAAGTGATTTTTCATCTCACTTTTATTCCCGTGAGATTTATGCTACATTTGCCACAATTTCCTTTGAGTGGTGTATGTACTGACCATTATTTTACTCATTGTGTAATATTCTTTCATTTATGAGTATTTACATCAATGATGTATTGTCCTTCTTTCACGGGGCGTATGTTTCGAAACATACCCAAGTCGGTAAGGGAACCTTTCACCCTCCTTTTTTTAAAAGACTTATTTTGTTGGGTCTTTTAATTTACATATTGATATGTTGGGATATGTTCTCATATATCCTTATTGATGTAAATTTTATGTCCAAGTGATGAGATACACTTTTTATCTCTCATCAACTCATTTTGATGTGACGCCGTTAGGCTGTTAAGGGAACTTCTTAACCCAATTTCGATTTCTTTGGATTTGACATGTAGTTATTGAATATGTCATCCTTTGAATGTGTGTGAATGACCTTTGATTATTTTACACTTAATATCCACTTATATTTGGTGTATTCGTTTGTCACACATAATTATGTAATTGATTTATCCTTAAACCAAGGATACCGTCTTTGTAAGGGACTTCGTCTCAATCTCCTTTCAATGAGGCATATATCGTTTTATACACAAATTTATTTTATACGGTGTATAAACCCCTTTGACTTTTACTTTTATACAAAATGAATCTTTTTCTATGAAGCATTTTACTAAACGACAAAAAGGAATGTTTTTTTTACGTACGCGGTGACAACGATCTTTTCCGCCGCCGCGAGTATTATTTGGTATTTGGCTTCCTCAACAAGCCGTAATGTTTTTAAAATAAAATAAATACCATATACTCTTTTATGTATTTTGGTATTGAAAATGGTTTTGATATAGGATTCTATTATGTCAATATATTTATGATATATTGTGATTGAAATGTGGAAATGTTATCATTCCTTTATATTGGTTTTATGTTTTATGATTTTATATTGGTACTTTGAAATTTTAACGGGTGGTTACGTTATAAACCATATGACGGGTGGTGCCGTGAATACCAGGACGGGTGGTTACGTTATAACCTCCAATGCATTGGGTATGGAAGTCGGCCGTATGGATATTCCATTAAGTATGTATGGAAATTGTCCGTATGGCTATTCCATTAAGTGATATGTGTGGAAGTCGACCGTATGGGTATTCTACTTAAGTATGTTTATGTCCCAAGTTACCTTTATATATGTTATGTGTTCTTTATATGGGTTTTATGGTAATCCTTTGGTTACAAAAAGGTAAGTAATGATATTTTATTCAGGGAAGAGTTTTTACTACTTCATAAAGGTGAAAAGTATTACTTTGATAAAGTATACATGGTTTACTTTTTGTTTTTGATAAACTAACAGTTTTTATTCTTTGTGTATCCCTTACTGAGTTTTTATGCTCATCCCAAGTATTTGAAATGTTTTTCACAGAACTTAGCATGGAATAGGGTCAAGTATGGGATCAAGGAAAAGTCATGCTACCTAAAACATGAAACTAGACATGTTTCTTTTTAAGAGTTTTTTATTTTATGGAAATTTAGTAGAAGAGACTACTTTGTAATCTTTTTAGATGTAATAGTTATGTCCTAATTCTCTAAAACTCTAAACCTGAAAAGATCCTCAATGTGAATTATTCATTTAATTCAATTTTAAGTAAGGTTTAAGGCTGGGGCCTTATAGTTGGTATCAAAGGTCGGTTTAGATAACTTTAGAGGTTAGGGTATTCTTTAAGCATAAGTGACATTACCATAATGGTTAGGATTTCAGAAAGAGTCCTAGTTTTAGATAAAGTGAATGAATAAGTATATCTTAGCATTTACCTTCCTCATTAGTACATGATGGTTTGGTTGATATACTCACCCTGACATTTCTGTTTTTAGAGAATTGATGGATCTAGCAGGCACCAAAGAGACAACAGGTTTGAAGGAAACTGTGGTGGTTCTCTGATTAAGATACTAGATAAAATGGGGGATTCAATGAGGAAACTTGTGGTTGTTCTAAACCAACTATCAAGGAGTCATGATCAACCACTTGAACCTTGGTATGTTCTGTAATGCATCATGTACAAGATGACCAATCGATGTGGAAGTTCAGGTAATAATTATAAAGGTAACCATTAGAGTTTATACGATCCTTACTTTTGAGGTAATTATGGTTTATTATATGATATGATGGAAAATGAAGGGCATGAGATAAACTTGAGGTTAAAATATGTTATGATTATTTTTTAAGATTTTATCTCGTTTTGGGGAATGTTTTAAGAATTATATAGTTTTGAAAAAAGGACAACACGCAGACCGTGTGACAACCTGTCACGTCGGACAAAGCTGCGGGAATCGAACCCACGACCAAAGTGCGACTGGTATTTATCGCCTACCACTGGACTACGTGAAGTCCCTGGTTAGTTTGACTGATTCTTTTTAGTTATATGATTTTATGAATTAAGAGTAAGTTGATTTTGGGTTATTTATGAAAATGATTAACCTATCATGGAGGATATGTGATTAGGATAATTACTTTTCAATGCGAGACTTTAGGAGCAACTGATGTTGTTTGGAGATAAATGTTACGATTTTACTTGGAAGACTATGTGACTAAATCCTTCAAATATTTGGGTTTCGATCTTAGTTTGGTTTACTTTGAAGAATTTTATGGACAATTTGTTTATCGAATGGTCCTTGTTGAACTTTGGGTTTTGATGGACAAATTTTGGAGATTAAGAATAGATTTTCTTTTTATAAAGGGTTATCCTTTAATGGATTATCTGATCTTGTAGTAACCTTTTTGGTTTTAGTTTTGGTTAAGGTTTGAAGACATGGGAAATGTATAGTTCTTTTTTTTTGTGGATTAGGTTCTCCTCTAGAAGTTGTTTATAGTACTCTTGATGAGAACAAGTCTTCCTAAATACTCGTCTTTTGGAGAAAATATGAGTCTGTGTAAGAAATCTAGTAAAAGTTGAAAGTCAACATGATAAGTAAGTATGTTTCCTTATGTTTTAGTTTAGCTCAAGAATAAATTCCTCAATAAAAAGTAACTTAAAACAAAAATGTTGTCTATTAACTTTTCCTACTGGGGAACCCAACACCGTTTAACCCATCACAAGTTTGTGATTTTATTATTGTTAACTTTCTCCTAAACATGTTTTCTATCACTCTTCATCAGAACATGACCCTATGTTTTCTCCTCCATGTCCATATTTTCATACTTGGAATCCTAGTATGGGTTAACTCGGGTGACCTTTGTACTTATCTTTCTTTATTTTAAAGTGATTGTTTTATCGACTCTTCTTCCGATGTGGGACTTTCAAGGATGTTTCCAAGCCCAATTTTAAAAATGCGAGGACGCAATTCCCAAAAGGGGGGAAGGATGTAACACCCCAGGTAAATAAAGAATATGAAATTTTCATATTTATCCATATTTGTGAATAAAATATTAATATTACTTTAAAGGGGACACTATGCTCGATGGCGTACCCAACACGCAACAATGAGTTTCTTGGGAATCTTACGTTGCACTCTAATAATAAAATAATATTATTTTAAACGGTAGTTAACATGTAGACGTTTTATTGGCAGGAATGGATAGAAATAACTAAAATATGATTATATATGTTCTTTAAATGTTTTTACATTTATCCAAAGGCTTAAAATACGGAAAGAATTCAATTTTAGGCTTTTATACCCTAATTTTCACTAAAGGTTCATTTATCGCCTTTTGATGGGGAACTGTCATTAAATATAGTTTTGATCACTCTTATACATTCTTTTGGACCAAATAAAACTCTTCTTTAGAATCAGGACATCAAATTTTACTTTGTGTAAATTTTTGGTATTTTTCCGATAAAGTTCATTTTTTAATGAATAGTGTAAAAGGTTGTATTTTAATTCAAAACCTCTTTTTAATATAATTTATTTATTTGATTAGATTATCTTTTGAATTGTTTTTAAAGTGAAATTAGAAAATATTTTCACCATTAAATCCAATAGTGGTCGTTGGAATTAATTTCACTTTGAAATCGGACTTAAACTAGTGTCAATCTTTTGATACTTATTGTTTCATAAAAACACGCTATTTGCTCTGACAGCGGGAATTAATTATTAAATTAATTAATTCAACTTATATGTTGTGAATTTTGTAAAATGGAGTTCATTTTTGAATTCGGAATATCAAATATAGCTTAGGGTGAATTTTTGGTAATTTTCTGAAAAACTTCAATTTTTGATGAATAGTGAAACCACTAAGTGGTACTTATAAAAACTGATTTTCCGTTTAAATGAAATTTTTCCATCATTGTATTTTGAATTTCAAAAATCCGACATACATGGTTGTCATTAAGAAGTAAAATGTGGTTCAATGGGATTAAAATAATTTTTTGGTGAATAGTAACTTATTAAGTTCTTAATCGCGATTAGAGGTAATTAGTGTAATTTAAGGTAAAAATGATATTATAAAAATATGAAAACACCATGACACTTGTCCTACCCCTATTGGATGAGTCATGTCCGACCAAGACAACCCATGGGTCAACTTGGGGACCCCATGGAGCCACTTTGGTTGGAAAATGACATTAATATATATTTATTTAATGTTAAAATTAAAATGGCACAAACAAGATATGTTTTACTAAAACCATATTTTAATGGGGTTATACAAGTCATATTTTTTATTATAAATAATCATTGGAAAGATAAAAAGATTTCCTACATCATAGTAATTTTTTTATAATTTTTAGACATTAAATAAATTAAATTATTTATGACATAATAATGATGCAGCGATGACATCATTATTTGACGATTTAAATAAAATGGAAAGATAATGTAAACTCTATGAACTACACATGTCCAAAACATATTGGATGGGTTTATTTCGAACCATTATCACCTTATCCACGAATAATATCAATGTGGGACCTTTTAAAACTGAAACACATTTTCAAATAAAGTAATATTTCTTTACTTTCCAAAAGTGCCTATCCTCTCCTCTTATAAAAGGCCCCCACCTCTACCTCATTTCACACACTCCTCAAGCCTTTGGATCGGCCAAACCCTGCCCATTTACTCTCTCCACATCCCTATCCTCATCCAAGAGGATTCCCTTTGGGCAGAATCCTTTCAAAGGAAGCCTTTAGGCTCAAATCAAAAAGAGTTACACTTTTAAAGGTAATTCTTTCTCTCATGTTCATTTGTTTTATTTTGCTTCTCCAACCCCCTAAACTCTTTTTATTTACTTATTTTGTAACAAAAACAGTATCTTAAATATACTAGGATGTTGTTATAAGATTTATTCGAGCTAAACTCTCACACAACTACATCAAATGGTTAAATAACATACGGTTTCCATGGATGGCGAAATTCTGCCTCCCGAAACGATGATTGTTCAATACTCATTTAACACCTTCAAAGATGTCCATTATGATGTCACTATTTTTATATATGATATATAATATGTTTATGTTTTACTTATGCTTCTGTATTTTTCATTTGTGTCTTACCTTTATGGCTTCCATTATGGGTATACGCGATATCTTCATTTTAGGAAGTGCGGACTACCGCCCCTCAAAGTGATGTGATTCGTTAATGCCATATGTGGGACGTATAAAGGATGAATTTAATGTTATTATATATGATGTTATACTAGAATTATTATATACCTCTATATAATTATTATTTCTTTCCATTAAAGTATGAGATAGAAATGAAAGTAGCGTTCATGCGTACGTACGACTTACCGTCTCCATGAACGGTGCATTTCATTTCTTATCCTCAAATGTAATGTACTATTATAAGTACATGTATATAATGGATATATATGATGAATAATACATCTAAATGATGAATATAATTCTGTAATTAAAATATAAATACCTCTCATTTAGTTTTAATTCCATTAATATGACAAAGAAATGAAAGTAGCATTCATGCGTACGTACGACTTACCGTCTCCATGAACGGTGCATTTCATTTATTACCACTAAATGATTATGCAATATTATAAATACATGTATATGCTGGATATATATGATATATATGATATCCAAATCAGGAATTTCATTCTGGATGTAAAGAACCTTTGACCACACGAACAACATGTAATTGTAAGAAGTCCACTTTCGACTTAAGAACCAAATATCGACAAAACAATCATTATTAACTTAATGATTAAATAATGTTTATAACATGGATATAAGTGATATAAAAGGAATAATAAGCTTGAAAAATGTTCTTAATCAATTAGAAATTAACTCAAGTTTATTATTCAGGAGATTAAAGAATGATCGAGTCAAGTCAGACCCGAGGTAAGGGATCTTACTCCTCTATTTCTTTTTAAGTATACTCTTTTATGTCATTCCCTCTAAAGATCATCTTTCTTATTATTGTGATGTTATTTTATATTACAATTACTGTAATTTTTATTTTCATGTGATAAGAGACCCTATTCTCTATCATCAATCCATTTTGGAAGTTTTTGTGTGGCGCCGTTAGGCTGCCGAATTTTCGTAAGAGATCTAACCTCTCTCTTTCTTTTTAAGTACTCCCCTTTATGTCACTTATTTTAAGATCCTATTTGTTATGATGGGGGATGTTCTTTCATATTCCTCTTTCTGTACATTTTGTTGTAATGTGATGACATACCCTATTTGATCTCATCAATCCATTTTTGGAAGTTTTAAGTGGCGCCGTTAGGCTGCCGAGTTTTCGTAAAGTGATTTTTCATCTCACTTTTATTCCCGTGAGATTTATGCTACATTTGCCACAATTTCCTTTGAGTGGTGTATGTAATGACCATTATTTTACTCATTGTGTAATATTCTTTCATTTATGAGTATTTACATCAATGATGTATTGTCCTTCTTTCACGGGGCGTATGTTTCGAAGGATACCCAAGTCGGTAAGGGAACCTTTCACCCTCCTTTTTTTAAAAGACTTCTTTTGTTGGGTATTTTAATTTACATATTGATATGTTGGGATATGTTCTCATATATCCTTATTGATGTAAATTTTATGTCCAAGTTATGAGATACACTTTTTATCTCTCATCAACTCATTTTGATGTGACGCCGTTAGGCTGTTAAGGGAACTTCTTAACCCAATTTCGATTTCTTTGGGTTCGACATGTAGTTATTGAATATGTCATCCTTTGAATGTGTGTGAATGACCTTTGATTATTTTACACTTAATATCCACTTATATTTGGTGTATTCGTTTGTCACACATAATTATGTAATTGATTTATCCTTAAACCAAGGATACCGTCTTTGTAAGGGACTTCGTCTCAATCTCCTTTTATTGAGGCATATTTCGTTTTATACACAAATTTATTTTATACGGTGTATAAACCCCTTTGACTTTTACTTTTATACAAAATGAATCTTTTTCTACGAAGCGTTTTACTAAACGACAAAAAGGAATGTTTTTTTTACGTACGTGGTGACAACGATCTTTTCCGCCGCCGCGAGTATTATTTGGTATTTTGCTTCCTCAACAAGCCGTAATGTTTTTAAAATAAAATAAATACCATATACTCTTTTATGTATTTTGGTATTGAAAATGGTTTTGATATAGGATTCTATTATGTCAATATATTTATGATATATTGTGATTGAAATGTGGAAATGTTATCATTCCTTTATATTGGTTTTATGTTTTATGATTTTATATTGGTACTTGGAAATTTTAACGGGTGGTTACGTTATAAACCATATGACGGGTGGTGCCGTGAATACCAGGACGGGTGGTTACGTTATAACCTCCAATGCATTGGGTATGGAAGTCGGCCGTATGGCTATTCCATTAAGTATGTATGGAAATTGTCCGTATGGCTATTCCATTAAGTGATATGTGTGGAAGTCGACCGTATGGTTATTCCACTTAAGTATGTTTATGTCCCAAGTTACCTTTATATATGTTATGTGTTCTTTATATGGGTTTTATGGTAATCCTTTGGTTACAAAAAGGTAAGTAATGATATTTTATTCAGGGAAGAGTTTTTACTACTTCATAAAGGTGAAAAGTATTACTTTGATAAAGTATACATGGTTTACTTTTTGTTTTTGATAAACTAACAGTTTTTATTCTTTGTGTATCCCTTACTGAGTTTTTATGCTCATCCCAAGTTTTTGAAATGTTTTTCACAGGACTTAGCGTGGAATAGGGTCAAGGATGGGATCAAGGGAAAGTCATGCTACCTAAAACATGAAACTAGACATGTTTCTTTTTAAGAGTTTTTTATTTTATGGAAATTTAGTAGAAGAGACTACTTTGTAATCTTTTGAGATGTAATAGTTATGTCCTAATTCTCTAAAACTCTAAACCTGAAAAGATCCTCAATGTGAATTATTCAT
This sequence comes from Viscum album, assembly GCA_963277665.1. Taxonomy (NCBI): domain Eukaryota; kingdom Viridiplantae; phylum Streptophyta; class Magnoliopsida; order Santalales; family Viscaceae; genus Viscum; species Viscum album. Next base: position 306,370,089 of record OY728129.1, read on the forward strand.
TTAATTCAATTTTAAGTAAGGTTTAAGGCTGGGGCCTTATAGAAACACTGGGTCGGATGAATCCCTTGCTCTGCAAGTCCTCCAGCTGTACCCGTAGCTCTCGAAGCTCAGCGGGAGCCATCCGATATGCTGGAGTGGATATCGGGGCTGTCCCGGGGTACAGGTCAATATAAAAGTCTACCTCTCTGCGAGGAGGTAGTCCTGGAACGTCGTCAGGAAAAACGTCCGCATACTGATCCATCACTACAGGAAAACTCGGACTCCGCACATCAACTGCTCACAGGATGAGGCTAGCCAACTGATGAGTGATGGGTTGTCCTCTCCTCTGCGTGAGTACATCCTGCACTGCAAAGGCTCCCTTCTCGCCGGTGAAGGTGAACCTGCTCTCGTCGGTGCGTACACACCACACCTTGCGCCTAATACAGTCGATCTGAGCATGGACTGTAGATAACCAATACATGCCCAAGATGACGTCGTAAGACTTCGACGCCGCTACAAGAAGATCCCAGCCGAAGCTCTCGCCTCCTAGAGTAAGCTCACACTGCCGGCACCAGTGCGTAATCGTCGAGTCTTCTCCCGTAGGAGTCTCTAGCCGTAAGGATCGAGCCAACGGCTCCGTCGGAATCTCCGAGCTCCGAACAAGGGCAGCGACAATAAAAGAATGACTCGCTCCTGTGTCTATAAGAACTGCATCAAGGGTGAAGTAGGCACAGATAGTACCTCGAATCATCTCTGGCGCGCCGTGGTCGTAGGCCTCCGCTGCCTGAAGCTGAGCCTGTCTCTGCCCGCCAGCTCCCTGTGGTCTGGGTGGGCTTCCTGGTGGTGGTGGTGGTAAAGCCTCAAAGCGTCGCCCACCACCTGCTGCTCGGCCAGCTCCCCTGCCTCGTCCGCCTGCTCTCTGCGGACCACCACAGTCGACCCTCTGCCTCTGCCTGGGTGGCCCCTCAACCGTCTGCTGCTCCTCTGCACGGCGGGTCGGGCAGTCACGAGCCATGTGGCCCTGCCCGCCGCATGCGTAGCACTGCCTGCTCCTCGGAAGGCTGGCTCTGCGCCGTGTGCCATGCACCTCTGAGCCAGTGTCCTGAGGTCGTCTGCCTGATGGTCCGGTCCGCCTGGACCCCTGTGACATCTGTCGACTGCCATCTGCAGACGACTCTGCTACGTGCCACCCTGCGATAGGTCTCTCTGCTGGTGTAGGCTCAGCAAGAAAGCTCTCTATGAGAAGGGCTCGCTCCAGTACTTCTGCCTGTGTCGGAATGCTGAGGGAGATCATCGATGCCCTGATCTCATGCCTCAGTCCCTGCTCAAAGGTCCGGACCCGGAAGAATGGGTCCCATACCATGTCCATCGAATAGCACGAGAGATCGGTAAATCTCGCCGAGTACTGGGCGACCGTCATGCTGCCCTGCCGCAGCTGTAGAAGCTCCTGGATGCGCACCGCACGGAGGGTGGCTGGGACGAACTCCGACCGAAAGAGGCTCTCAAAGTCCATCCAGAGAATAGATGCCTCGTCGTGCACCTGGAGCATCAAGCTCCACCATCTGCCTGCTGCCGCGTGCAGGAGGCTCGCTAAAAGGATCACAATGAGGTCAGCTGGTGTTCCCACTAACCTGAAAACTCGAACCACAGCCTCCATCCAATCCTCGGCTGCCTGAGGGTCCGTCTCCCCGCGAAACCTGGGCGATCTCTGACACTGAAACTCATGCAGTGCACTAAGGCGACGTGCACTATCAGCGGCTGAGGATGGTATCATCGGTGGCTCGACGGGTAGAGGTATTGCTGGTGCCTCTGCTGAAAAAGGGCCCTGCACCGAGGCCTCATCGCTCGGTGAGCTGTCGGCTCGCACAAAACTCAGAACCCTAGCTGGCTGCCATCGTGGGGCCATCCTGAAAAGAAACAGGTGCACCACAGTCAAACAGTATACCTGGTGAGCTAACATAAAGTAATCACAAAGAAAACTTTTGAAACACATATGCAATCAATGTTTTCGTGTATTGAGTCGGAAATCAGAAGTCAGGGTCCTGGTGTACGGATACGTCGGCCGCCGCACCAACACTGGACTCCCTGGACTGATAACCACACTCAATACCCTTAACACTATTGCTTCACATAGAGGAAAGATCAGAGTCCTGAGTTCTGCAGTAGAACCGAACTCCTCTGATACCAATTTTTCACGACCCGTCCTCGGGACCCGTACCGTGACTACCCCAAGCCCGCCTCCCATAGGCCAGGGGCTGACGACTAGCACCAAGGCGTAAATCCCGACAAAAAGGGAAAGACATTGCCTTTATAAAGTAAACAAACACCACAGAGTAAGCAAGCAGAAGTAAACACTAAGTAAAACTGGGTACAATAGTAAGTGCGGAAAGTAAATGGGCTAGAATACAAACCCAAACTGAAAGTAAGGTACAACTGGAAAGAAGTACAAAAACTGAAAGTAAAGCAGCAACGTCGAGCCGTCCACTGGAAGTCCGACCTGAAGGGTGGGTACAGATAGCCTCCTCAGCCTCTCGGGTCCAGTCGTCCGCTCCGTGTACGCCCCGCCCAGTGGTCCACCTCCAGGTACCGACTTGCTCCACAAGCCTCAACCACGATCAGCGCTGTCCGTCGTCTGCATCCAACACAACGTAGTACGGGCATAGCCCGTGCAGAGGTGAGTATACGCTACTCAGTAGGGACCCCGAGACCCCCGAAGGACTCCCAGAATCCACAAAGGATAATCCACAAAGGAAAGATACAATCACGAAGTAACATCCAACACTACTTAGGTATATGCCCATACATATACCTAAGTCATCAATTCCAGTTCGGCTCCAACATCCGAGCCCAAGTTCGATCACATCTACATAGGATAGTACAACCCAATCCACACAGGATAACACAACCCAATCCACATAGGAAAGAAATTCAATCATATCGAAGATAAAGATTGGAAGTCAAGACTCATCTCACACAGGTATAATTCTTCGTAAGGTGATAGAGATGATCAGATGTAGCCACTAATTCATCTAAACTGGGACCCACGTAGGATACTAAACCAGCTAAGCTGTCGGACCCACATAGGATACATACCAGCTACTCTGCCAGACCCACATAGGATAGAAAGAACAGAGTCAAACACTGCCAGACCCACGTAGGATACAAGAACAGTAGTCATCGCCGTCGAACCCACGGAGGATTTCAGTACGGTCTTCATCGCTGCCGAACCCACGAAGGATTTCAGTGCAGTCTTCATCGCCGTCGAACCCACGGAGGATTTCAGTACAGTCTTCATCGCTGCCGAACCCATGGAGGATTTCAGTGCAGTCTTCATCGCTGCCGAACCCACGGAGGATTTCAGTGCAGTCGTCGTCACTGCCGAACCCACGAAGGATTTCAGTGCAGTCATCATCGTCGTCGCAGTCGCAGCCAGCTCTAGGGTTCCCGCACATAACATGCTCGATTCCGGGAGGGTCCGCTCCACGAGCCAAGGGGGTCGATACATCAACAGACACGTAGTCCGGAGTTGATGTATCCCAAAGTTCCGTCTCGACAAAAGGAACTCAATGCGACAGACGGCGCGTCAATCGGACGCCCGGTCTGAGAGTTATTGGCTTTTTCGTTCCAGGAGCCCGGTTGGTTTTTAAGTCAAAACCAACCCGAACGCACTCCAACTTCATCCAATTCTCGAGCGGAGTAAGCCAAAAGGTCCATCTCACTAAGAGAAATCCAACAAAGTCGACGGCACGTCAATCGGACGTCCGGAACTCAAGTTATGAGCGTTTCCGCTCCGAGGGCCCAGTTGGTTTCGTGTTCAAACCAACCCGGCCATAACCAAAGTTCTCCGAAACCTTGATTGTAGTATACCGAAACGACCGTCTCGTTCAAAGGATCGCTACACAACTGACGGTGTGTCGATCGGAGGCCCGTAGCCCAAGTTATGGGAAAAAGACCGAAAGTGGTTCGAAAGTGGGGGGGGGGGTCTGGGCCCGGTCCGACCTGTCCCAACCCCCCTGGGTCGGGCCGAACCGGGTCGACCCGACCCGGGTTCGGTTCCAGCCCGGCCGGGTGGCACGCTGGGACGGCCAGCGGCCGAGCATGGGGGGACACGGTCCCCCCTCCCTTCGCGCTCCGCGGACGCGGCGGGTGCCGCGTCCTCCTCCGGATCCCGCGCGGCCGCGGGATCCCGGTCGCTTGCCGCCGCGGCTTCAGCCGCGGCGGTTCCTCTTGTCGGCGCACCGGGACGCCGCCGCCTCTGGGCGGCCAACTGCTATCTCCGGTCGCCGGCGCCGCCGCTCCGGCGACCCGCGTCGCCGGTGAAGTCCGCGGGCCACCGGAGCCGCTCCGGTGGTCCGTTCTTGCTCCCGTCTGCGCCTGGGGCCGTCTCGGGACCCGTAGATTATTGCGACGGCCTCCAATCGCTCAATGATCCCGTTTCGTCGTCACCCAATGTTCCGCGCATCAAGAACATAGAATCGGTGGGTTCAGACTTGTTCGTTGGTCCGCACCCACCGCGTTAGTGGTTCAAACGACTTCCAACAATTTAAACACATGTCGTGGATATAATCCACATAAATTAAATTAAACCAAAACCCCCTACCTTGAAGAAGTTTTCGAACGAGGATCATCGCGGGAAAAGACCTCGCGGAAGACGGCGTCGCGGAAGAGGGTCGTGGGCGTCGCGGTTCACGGCATTGCGGAGAAGAGGATCGTTGGCGTCGCGGTACACGGCGTCGCGTCGTCGATCTCCGAGGAACTTGCGTTCTTCATCGTCTTTCGTCGGAGGCTAGCGTCCTTCGTCGTTCTTCGCGTTCTTCAACATGGAAGAACGTTCTTCAGGTCTAGAGTAATTTCTTCCCAAATCTTCTCGCACAACACATCCACCATAATAAAATAAGGCTTTGCCTTATTATATTACTCATGCCATCCCTTTTTGAAATTTAAAATTAAATCACGATTTAATTAACGTGCGTTGACCAATTAATGATGTCACGACCCGCCCTCGGGGTCCGTGCCGTGACTACCCCAAGCCCGCCTTCCATAGGCCAGGGGCTGGCGACTAGCACCAAGGCGTGAATCCCGGTAAAAAGGGAAGGCTTTGCCTTTGAAAAGTAAACACACACCACAGAGTAAGCAAGCGGAAAGTAAACACTAAACAAAGCAGAGTACAACTAAAAGTGCGGAAAAGTAAATGGGTCAGTATACAAACCCAAACTGAAAGTAAACTACAACTCGAAAAGGGAAAAACAGCAACTGTAAAGTAAAAGCCGCTACTCCGAGCTGTCCACTGGAAATCCCACCTGAAGGGTGGGTACAGATAGCTCCTCTGCTCCACGGGTCCCGCCGTCCGCTCCGAGCACGTCCCGCCCAGTGGTCCACCTCCGGGTACCGTCCCGCTGTGCAAGCCTCAGCTAAGGTCAATGCTGTCCGTCGTCTGCAACCAACACAACGTAGTGCGGGCAAAGCCCGTGCAGGGGTGAGTATAAGCTACTCAGTAGGGACCCCGAGACCCCTGAAGGTCTCTCAAATCCACAAAGGATAAACCACGAAGAAAAGTACAACCACGAAGTATCAACCGACACTGCTTAGGTATATGCCCATACATATACCTAAGTCATCAATTCAGATACGCTCCAACCTCCGAGCCCAAGTACAACTCAGTCCACGCAGGAAAGTATACGTATTCCACATAGGGAAGCAATACATAATTCACACAGGATTGCACAACACAATCCACACAGGAAAGTAACAGGATTCAGCTCACACAGGTATACTTCTTCAAGGACGATAAAGATGATCACTGATCCATCTAAGTCGTCGGACCCACGAAGGATCGATAGGTAACTAACCCCCGCAGAAGACCCACACAGGATCGGGCTCACACAGAACCTGTAGGCGCTGGCTCACACAGAACCGCTGAGCGCAAGGACCCACACAGGATCGGGCTCACACAGAACCTGTAGCACTGATCCACGTAGGATCGCTGAGTGCTGTAGTCGTCGTCGTCGAATCCACACAGGATCTCTGTACTGTCATCGTCGAATCCACACAGGATCTCTGTACTGTCGTCGTCGCTGTCACAGTAGCAGTCGTAGCAGTAGAACAGTCGCAGCCAGCACTAGGGTTCCCGCACACAGCAAGCTCGTACGGAGGGTCCGCTCCACGAGCCGAGAGGCTGATACATCAACTGTCACGAAGACCGAAGTTGATGTATCCAAAAGTTCCGTATCGTCAACAGGAACTCAACGCAACAGACGGCGCGTCGATCGGACGCCCGGTCTGAGAGTTATTGACATTTTCGTCTCCGGGGCCCGGTTGGTTTTTAAGGCAAAACCAACCCAACCGTACTCCACCAGCGTCCAAACCTCGGGCGGAGTATTCCAAAAGATTCGTCTCACTAAGAGGAACACAACGCGACTGACGGCGCGTCAATCGGACGTTCGTAGCTCAAGATATGAGCGTTTCCGCTCCGAAAGCCCGGTTGGTTTCGTGAACGAACCAACCCGGCCGAACTCAAAGTAATCCGAAACCTTGAGTGCGATATACCGAAACGACCGTCTCGATCCAAGGATCGCGTTGCCGCAGACGGTTCGTCATTCGGAGGTCCGAGGCTCAAGTTATGAGCCAAAAACCAAAACTGGTCCGAAACGGGGGGATCCGGGTCCGGGCCGACCCGGCCCGACCCCCCCCTGGGCGGCGCGGTGGCCGGCGGCGGCGGGCGGCGGCGCGGCGGCGCGGCGGCGGGCCGCGGGGGCCGCGGCGGCGGACGGCGGCGGCGGGCGGCGGCGCGGCGGCGGGCCGCGGTGGCGGCGGCGGCGCCAGGCGCCGCATGTGGGAGGCACGCGGGGGCTAAGCCCCACGTTTTGTCAAGGCGGCACGGCCTTGTGCCGTGCCTTGCAACAAACGGCCCCCGCAAGTGGGGGCCGGCTGGAACAAACCGGGGGGGCTGTTGCCCCCCCTCCTTTAATGAACCGCCCCCCTCATTAAGAGGGGGGTTTGTTAAACCAGCCGGGGGATTTATTCCCCCGGTTTTATGACATCCGGCCGGCCAGCTGGCCGGCCGGTTTTTACCAACGGGACCGGAAATTCCGGTCCCGCCCTCGACTTCCGACGCCGGCGGCCCGGCCGCCGGTCTTTCCTTCCGCCGCGGCCCGGAACCGGCCGCGGTCTCCTCGTCCCGCCGCGGCCCGGAACCGGCCGCGGTCTTCTCTTCCCGCCGCGGCCCGGAACCGGCCGCGGTCTTCTCGTCCCGTCGCGGCCCGGAACCGGCCGCGGCGTTCGTCATCCGGCGCGGTGCGACGGCACCGCGTCCCTTCGCCGTGCTTTGATAATATTCAAAGCGGCGCGACGGCGTCGTGTTCTTGTTGTTACTTCCAAGGTGCGTGCGACGGCATCGCGCAAGATATTCGCACGTTCATCCGCGTGGTGCGACGGCACCACGCCACTTGCTTTCCTCCGCAAAATAATTAAACAAGAACGATGGAGGGGGTTCGGCCGTGTTCGTGTGGTCCGGCCCCCCTCTCGTTAAAAAAAAATAACGCAACTTAAAACATTTAAAAGTCTCAAGTTTGACATGCGAAAACCAGGATCAAGAAACGGAATAAATAAATATTGAATCAACAACCCCTACCTCGAGTTTAAGATTCAAAGGTTCGGCTACGCTCCGCGGAAGACGGCGTCGCGGAGGTCGGGTGTCGCGGTCGACGTTCATCAAATCCGTTGACGAAGTGTTATGCCCGAAGAGACACGACGTTGGCAGATCTTCGTTTTCCGACGAAGAAGGTCCGAGGAGGAAGAAGAGGTCCGAAGATACCGGGTCGCCGAGTCGATGATCCTTGACGAAGTGTTGTCGTTCTTCGTTGAGGATGAAGACGTTCTTCGCCGGAGAAGATGAAGAGGAGCTCTCAAAAAGCTCTCAAGGGAATAAACCAACAACCCATAATCAAATAAGATTACATCTTATTTTATTAACACATAACTCAAAAGAATTTCAAATGTTTGAAATTCAAAAGAGTTAACTCCCAAAATTAATTAAGAGTAACATAGGCCAATTAATTAGGGGTTAAGTACGTTGAGAGAATTTGAAAAGAAAAAGGGGTTCGTGTGGGCCCCACCACACTTAATCCTCCCAAGGGAGGTTAAGTGGGTGTGGGTCCTACTTCCAACCTCCTTTGATAGGTTTTTAAATAAGTTAAAATAAAATTTGTCTTACACAAATTTTATTTAACTTAACTGAAAAACCCCAAAACGAAACTTTCAACCCGCAACAAACGCAACTCCCGAAAAGGTCTCATTAAGCGAATATCGGCGCTGCGAGTTCATCGGTGCCCTCGGATTTCAATTCCGAGCACCGGATCAAAAGTTAGGAATTCCCGCTCGTTCGTTCACTGAACGTACCCGAGCCAAACTTCGGAAATTAATTCCGGGCACTCCGGGCCTCGGAATCAGGTGCCGTCTGAAACCGCGCTCTTGTAAAATTCTAAAGAAAATTAAGAAAAAAATTTCCCTTGAATTTTACGGGTCTTTACATTACTCCCACCTCAGGGCTTTACGTCCCCGTAAAGATACAACAAAAACTAGGGAAACAAATGAGGGTACTGAGCACGCATCTGAGCCTCCCGCTCCCATGTGCTCTCCTGGAGATTCCCGTGCTGCCATCTGATGCGCACAAGAGGAATCGATCCCCCACGCAGGACCCGCTCCTGTCGATCCTCTATCTCCACCGGGACCTCCGTAAAAGTCGCCCCATCGTCAACGTCAAGCTCCCCATGGTCAATGATGTGCGTCGGGTCGTGCACGTATCTCCTCAGCTGGGATACGTGGAAGACGTCGTGCACCCGGTGCAACTGAGGTGGTAGAGCCAGGCGATAAGCCACCTCGCCAATCCTGCTGAGAATCTGGAAAGGGCCGATGAAGCGTGGAGATAGTTTGCCGCCTCGGCCAAATCTCCGAATACCACGTCGAGGTGAGACCCGCAAGAAGACGTGGTCGCCATCCTCGAACTCCAGTGGCCTCCGCCTCCTGTCAGCGTATGACTTCTGCCGGCTCTGAGCTGTCCTCATCCGCTCCTGGATGACCTGGACCTTCTCTGTCGTGGCCTGGACCATCTCCGGTCCCACCAGTGCTGACTCCCCAGGGTCTGTCCAGCACAAAGGAGATCTACATGGTCGGCCGTACAACGCCTCGTACGGTGCCATCCCGATGGTGGAGTGGTAGCTGTTGTTGTACGCGAACTCCACCAAGGGTAGGTGGTCCTCCCAGCTACGACCAAAGTCAAGGACACATGCGCGGAGCATGTCCTCGAGAGTCTGAATGGTCCTCTCCGTCTGACCATCCGTCTGAGGGTGAAAAGCTGTGCTAAGACGTAGCTGCGTCCCGAACGCCTCCTGTAACCCCTTCCAAAGCCGGGAAGTAAAGCGGGCATCTCGATCGGAAACGATAGATGATGGCACGCCGTGGAGCCGCACAATCTCCTGAACGTAGAGACGTCCCAAGCTCTCCACCGAGCCCTGCTCTCTGATGGGTAAGAAGTGTGCCGACTTGGTGAGTCGGTCAACAATCACCCAGATGGATTCGTGACCTCTGGAAGTGCGTGGAAGTCCAGTCACGAAGTCCATAGATATGCCGTCCCACTTCCACTCCGGAACCTCCAAGGGTTGTACCAAGCCTGCTGGTACCTGATGCTCTGCCTTCACCTGCTGACAGGTGAGGCATCGAGAAACGAACTCTGCTACAGCTTTCTTCATGCCCGGCCACCAATGCTGTCGTCTGAGGTCCTGGTACATCTTCGCCACTCCAGGATGTACCGCCAAAGGAGAAGTGTGAAACTCCCTCAGCACTTCCTCTCGCAATGCGACTGGTACCATGGTACGTCCTCTGAAAAGGATGTCGTGCTCTGCTCCAAGGGAGAAACCATCAGGTGCCTGTCCCGAGGATATCTGTGCACGCCGTGTCTCACAGTCAGCGTCCCCACGCTGTGCCTCCCTGACTCGCTGCAGTAGTGGAGGAGTGACTGTGAGAGACTGAAGAAAGGCTGCTCCATCTCTATCCACGAAGGATATCTGCAAAGAGGCTAGCTGCTCCGTCGCCTCCTCAAGTAGCTGAATGCCCGTCCTCCTGCTGAGGGCATCGGCTACTACGTTCCCCTTCCCAGGAGTATAGACTATCTCAAAGTCATAGTCCTGGAGGAACTCGAGCCATCGACGCTGTCTCAGGTTCAGGTCCTTCTGCGAGAAGATATACCTGAGACTCTGATGATCGGAAAAGACTATAAAGCGCTCGCCCATCAGATAGTGTCGCCATGTCTTCAGAGCGAAGACCACTGCTGCTAACTCCAGGTCATGGGTAGCGTAGTTCTGCTCATGCAGCCTCAACTGTCGTGATCCATAGGCGATCACTGCCCGCTCCTGCATCAGAACACATCCGAGTCCGGTCACTGATGCATCGCAGTAGACTACGTACCCTACTCCCTCCTCAGGCAACCTCAAGATAGGTGCGCTAGTCAATCTCTGTCTCAGCTCCTGGAAGCTCTGCTGACAACTGTCTGACCACACGAAGGGTTTCCCCTTCTTCGTCAAAGCTGTGAGTGATGCCGCAACTCTGGAGAAGTTCAGCACAAATCTCCGATAGTATCCAGCTAGTCCCAAGAAACTCCGAACCTCAGTCACGCTCCTGGGTGGCTCCCATGCTAACACAGCCTCAATCTTCGCGGGATCCACTGCAACTCCCGCCTCAGAGATAACGTGTCCCAAAAAGTGGACCTCACGTATCCAGAACTGGCACTTTGAGAGCTTACCATAAAGCTGGTGCTCTCGGAGTGTGTCAAGAACAACTCACAAGTGATAGGCGTGCTCCTCCTCTGTCGTAGAGTAAATCAGAATGTCGTCGATGAAGACCACGACAAACCAATCGAGGTATGGCTGAAATATCCTGTTCATGAGAGCCATGAACACTGCTGGAGCATTGGTTACACCGAAGGGCATAACCAAGAACTCATAGTGGCCATACCGACATCTGAAGGCCGTCTTCTGCACATCCTCGTCTCTGACTCTGAGCTGATGATAGCCTGACCTGAGGTCTATCTTCGAGAACCACCGTGCTCCCTTGAGCTGATCAAAGAGGTCATCAATCCTCGGTAGCGGATACTTGTTCCTCACTGTCACCTGGTTCAGGCGACGATAGTCAACACAAAGTCGTAAGCTCCCGTCCGCCTTCTTGGCGAACAATATCGGGGAAGCCCAGGGTGAAACACTGGGTCGGATGAACCCCTTGCCCTGCAAGTCCTCCAACTGTACCCGTAGCTCTCGAAGCTCAGCGGGGGCCATCCGATATGCTGGAGTGGATATCGGGGCTGTCCCGGGGTACAAGTCAATATAAAAATCTACCACTCTGCGAGGAGGTAGCCCTGGAACGTCGTCGGGAAAAACGTCCGCAAACTGATCCACCACTGCAGGAAAACCAGGACTCCGCACGTCAACTGCTCCAAGGATAAGGCTAGCCAACTGATGAGTGATGGGCTGTCCTCTCCTCCGCTGAAGTCCATCCTGTGCTGCTAAGGCTCCCTTCTCGCCGGTGAAGGTGAACCTGCTCCCGTCGGTGCGTACACATCGCACCTTGCGCCTAAAACAGTCAATCTGTGCATGGACCGTAGACAGCCAATCCATGCCCAAGATGACGTCGTAAGGCCTCGACGCTGCTACAAGAAGATCCCAGCCGAAGCTCTCGCCTCCTAGAGTAATCTCACACTGCCGGCACCAGTGCGTAATCGTCGAGTCTGCTCCCGTAGGAGTCTCTAGCCGTAAGGATCGAGCCAACGGCTCTGTCGGAATCTCCGAGCTCCGAACAAGGGCAGCAGCTATGAAAGAATGACTCGCTCCTGTGTCTAAAAGAACTGCAGCAAGGGTGGAATAGACACAGATAGTACCTCGAATCATCTCGGGTGCGCCGTGGTCGTAGGCCTCTGCTGCCTGGAGATGTGCCTGTCGCTGCCCGCCAGCTCCCTGTGGTCGGGGTGGACCTCCTGGTGGTGGTGGTGGTAGAGCCTCAAAGCGTCGGCCACCACCAGATGCTCGTCCAGCTCCTCTGCCTCGTCCGCCTCCTCCCTGCGGACCGCCACGGTCGACCCTCTTCCTCTGCCTCGGTGGTCCATCAACTGTCTGCTGCTCCTCGGTACGACGGGTCGGGCAGTCACGAGCCAAGTGGCCCTGCCCGCCGCACGAGTAGCACTGCCTACCTCTCGGAAGACTGGCTCCGTGCTGTGTGCCCCGCACTGCTGAGCCAGTGCCCTGAGGTCGTCGGCCCGAAGGTCTGGTCTGTCTGGACCCCTGAGTCATCCGTCGACTGCCTGCTGCAGATGACTCTGCCACGTGCCGCCCTGCGGTGGGTCGCTGTGCTGGTGTAGACTCAGCAAGGAAGCTCTCGATCAGAAGATCCCGCTCCAGTACTCCTGTCTGAGTCGGTATGCTGAGGGAGATCAGCGATGCCCTGATCTCGTGTCTCAAACCCTGCTCGAAGGTCCGGGCCCGGAAGAATGGGTCCCGTACCATGTCGGTCGAGTAGCGCGAGAGATCGGTAAATCTCGCCGAGTACTGGGCGACCGTCATGCTGCCCTGCCGCAGCTGTAGGAGCTCCTGGATACGCACCGCACGAAGGGTGGCTGGGACGAACTCCGAGCGGAAAAGGCTCTCAAAGTCCGTCCAAAGTAGAGATGCCTCATCGTGCACCTGGAGCATCAAGCTCCACCATCGTCCTGCTGTTGCGTGTAGTAGGCTCGCAGCGAGGATCACCATGAGGTCTGCTGGTGTCCTCACTAGCCTAAACACTCGAACCACTGCCTCCAGCCAGTCCTCTGCTGCCTGGGGATCCGTCTCCCCGCGAAACCTGGGCGGTCGCTGGCGCTGAAACTCATGCAGTGCGCTGAGGCGACGTGCATCGTCAGCGGCTGCTGCTGGAAGCATCGGGGGATCGGCGGGTAAAGCTACCGCCGGTGCCACTACTGGCAAAGGGCCCTGCACCGAGGCCTCGTCGCTCGGTGGGCTGTCGTCTCGCTCGACTCTCGGAACCCTAGCTGGCTGCCGTCGTGGGGCCATCCTGAAAAGGAAACAGGTGCGCCACGGTTAGAACAGTATACCTGGTGAGCTGATATAAGTAATCACAAAGAAACATTTGAAACACACACGCAATTAATGTTTTCGTGCATTAAGTCGGAAATCAGAAGTCAGGGTCCTGGTGTACGGATACGTCGGCCGCCGCACCAACACTGGACTCCCTGGACTGATAACCACACTCAATACGCTAAACATTATTGCTTCACATAGAAAAGATCAGAGTTCGCGGTAGAACTGAACTCCTCTGATACCAATTTGTCACGACCCGCCCTCGGGGTCCGTGCCGTGACTACCCCAAGCCCGCCTTCCATAGGCCAGGGGCTGGCGACTAGCACCAAGGCGTGAATCCCGGTAAAAAGGGAAGGCTTTGCCTTTGAAAAGTAAACACACACCACAGAGTAAGCAAGCGGAAAGTAAACACTAAACAAAGCAGAGTACAACTAAAAGTGCGGAAAAGTAAATGGGCCAGTATACAAACCCAAACTGAAAGTAAAGTACAACTCGAAAAGGGAAAAACAGCAACTGTAAAGTAAAAGCCGCTACTCCGAGCTGTCCACTGGAAATCCCACCTGAAGGGTGGGTACAGATAGCTCCTCTGCTCCACGGGTCCCGCCGTCCGCTCCGAGCACGTCCCGCCCAGTGGTCCACCTCCGGGTACCGTCCCGCTGTGCAAGCCTCAGTTAAGGTCAACGCTGTCCGTCGTCTGCAACCAACACAACGTAGTGCGGGCAAAGCCCGTGCAGGGGTGAGTATAAGCTACTCAGTAGGGACCCCGAGACCCCTGAAGGTCTCTCAAATCCACAAAGGATAAACCACGAAGAAAAGTACAATCACGAAGTATCAACCGACACTGCTTAGGTATATGCCCATACATATACCTAAGTCATCAATTCAGATACGCTCCAACCTCCGAGCCCAAGTACAACTCAGTCCACGCAGGAAAGTATACGTATTCCACATAGGGAAGCAATACATAATCCACACAGGATTGCACAACACAATCCACACAGGAAAGTAACAGGATTCAGCTCACACAGGTATACTTCTTCAAGGACGATAAAGATGATCACTGATCCATCTAAGTCGTCGGACCCACGAAGGATCGATAGGTAACTAACCCCCGCAGAAGACCCACACAGGATCGGGCTCACACAGAACCTGTAGGCGCTGGCTCACACAGAACCGCTGAGCGCAAGGACCCACACAGGATCGGGCTCACACAGAACCTGTAGCACTGATCCACGTAGGATCGCTGAGTGCTGTAGTCGTCGTCGTCGAATCCACACAGGATCTCTGTACTGTCATCGTCGAATCCACACAGGATCTCTGTACTGTCGTCGTCGCTGTCACAGTAGCAGTCGTAGCAGTAGAACAGTCGCAGCCAGCACTAGGGTTCCCGCACACAGCAAGCTCGTACGGAGGGTCCGCTCCACGAGCCGAGAGGCTGATACATCAACTGTCACGAAGACCGAAGTTGATGTATCCAAAAGTTCCGTATCGTCAACAGGAACTCAACGCAACAGACGGCGCGTCGATCGGACGCCCGGTCTGAGAGTTATTGACATTTTCGTCTCCGGGGCCCGGTTGGTTTTTAAGGCAAAACCAACCCAACCGTACTCCACCAGCGTCCAAACCTCGGGCGGAGTATGCCAAAAGATTCGTCTCACTAAGAGGAACACAACGCGACTGACGGCGCGTCAATCGGACGTTCGTAGCTCAAGATATGAGCGTTTCCGCTCCGAAAGCCCGGTTGGTTTCGTGAACGAACCAACCCGGCCGAACTCAAAGTAATCCGAAACCTTGAGTGCGATATACCGAAACGACCGTCTCGATCCAAGGATCGCGTTGCCGCAGACGGTTCGTCATTCGGAGGTCCGAGGCTCAAGTTATGAGCCAAAAACCAAAACTGGTCCGAAACGGGGGGATCCGGGTCCGGGCCGACCCGGCCCGACCCCCCCCCCTGGGCGGCGGCGCGGCGGCGCGGCGGCGGGCCGCGGTGGCGGCGGCGGTGGGCCGCGGTGGCGGCGGCGGCGGGCCGCGGTGGCGGCGGCGGCGGGCCGCGGTGGCGGCGGCGGCGGGCCGCGGCGGCGGCGCCAGGCGCCGCATGTGGGAGGCACGCGGGGGCTAAGTCCCGCGTTTTGTCAAGGCGGCACGGCCTTGTGCCGTGCCTTGCAACAAACGGCCCCCGCAAGTGGGGGCCGGCTGGAACGAACCGGGGGGGCTGTTGCCCCCCCTCCTTTAATGAACCGCCCCCCTCATTAAGAGGGGGGTTTGTTAAACCAGCCGGGGGATTTATTCCCCCGGTTTTATGACATCCGGCCGGCCAGCTGGCCGGCCGGTTTTTACCAACGGGACCGGAAATTCCGGTCCCGCCCTCGACTTCCGACGCCGGCGGCCCGGCCGCCGGTCTTTCCTTCCGCCGCGGCCCGGAACCGGCCGCGGTCTCCTCGTCCCGCCGCGGCCCGGAACCGGCCGCGGTCTTCTCTTCCCGCCGCGGCCCGGAACCGGCCGCGGTCTTCTCGTCCCGTCGCGGCCCGGAACCGGCCGCGGCGTTCGTCATCCGGCGCGGTGCGACGGCACCGCGTCCCTTCGCCGTGCTTTGATAATATTCAACGCGGCGCGACGGCGTCGTGTTCTTGTTGTTACTTCCAAGGTGCGTGCGACGGCATCGCGCAAGATATTCGCACGTTCATCCGCGTGGTGCGACGGCACCACGCCACTTGCTTTCCTCCGCAAAATAATTAAACAAGAACGATGGAGGGGGTTCGGCCGTGTTCGTGTGGTCCGGCCCCCCTCTCGTTAAAAAAAAATAACGCAACTTAAAACATTTAAAAGTCTCAAGTTTGACATGCGAAAACCAGGATCAAGAAACGGAATAAATAAATATTGAATCAACAACCCCTACCTCGGGTTTAAGATTCAAAGGTTCGGCTACGCTCCGCGGAAGACGGCGTCGCGGAGGTCGGGTGTCGCGGTCGACGTTCGTCAAATCCGTTGACGAAGTGTTATGCCCGAAGAGACACGACGTTGGCGGATCTTCGTTTGCCGACGAAGAAGGTCCGAGGAGGAAGAAGAGGTCCGAAGATACCGGGTCGCCGAGTCGATGATCCTTGACGAAGTGTTGTCGTTCTTCGTTGAGGATGAAGACGTTCTTCACCGGAGAAGATGAAGAGGAGCTCTCAAAAAGCTCTCAAGGGAATAAACCAACAACCCATAATCAAATAAGATTACATCTTATTTTATTAACACATAACTCAAAAGAATTTCAAATGTTTGAAATTCAAAAGAGTTAACTCCCAAAATTAATTAAGAGTAACATAGGCCAATTAATTAGGGGTTAAGTACGTTGAGAGAATTTGAAAAGAAAAAGGGGTTCGTGTGGGCCCCACCACACTTAATCCTCCCAAGGGAGGTTAAGTGGGTGTGGGTCCCACTTCCAACCTCCTTTGATAGGTTTTTAAATAAGTTAAAATAAAATTTGTCTTACACAAATTTTATTTAACTTAACTGAAAAACCCCAAAACGAAACTTTCAACCCGCAACAAACGCAACTCCCGAAAAGGTCTCATTAAGCGAATATCGGCGCTGCGAGTTCATCGGTGCCCTCGGATTTCAATTCCGAGCACCGGATCAAAAGTTAGGAATTCCCGCTCGTTCGTTCACTGAACGTACCCGAGCCAAACTTCGGAAATTAATTCCGGGCACTCCGGGCCTCGGAATCAGGTGCCGTCTGAAACCGCGCTCTTGTAAAATTCTAAAGAAAATTAAGAAAAAAATTTCCCTTGAATTTTACGGGTCTTTACAAATGAGGCGTTTAATAATCCAATTAAACGCGAGAGTTGACTTGGTATTTAAAAAGGGGTGCGGGTGAGTTACATAATAAATGCACGAGAGGGAGGTTAAAAGGGATTTGAAGGGGTGGGGCTCGTGTGGGCCCCACTTCACTAATATCCTACCTAGTGGAGTTAGGATATTAGTGGGTCCCACTCCAACCACCAAGCATAGGTTTAAACTACCTAGAATAGAAATAAAATTGTAACACAATATTTTATTCCATTCTTTAGTTAACCCATTATTTAATAACCTCAGCCGAGCAACACAACTTCGGAAAAGGTGTTTTTAAGCAATTACCGGCGTTGCGATTCCATCGGTGCCCTCGGATTTCGATTCCGAGCACCAGTTCAAAAGTTAGGAAAACCCGCTCATTCGTTCACTGAACGTACCCGAGCTAAACTTCGGAAATTGATTCCGGGCACACCGGGGCTCGGAATCAGGTGCCGTCAGAAACTGCGTTCTTGTAAAATCCCAAAGAAAATTAAGAAAAAATTTTCCTTGGATTTTATGGGTCTTTAAATTCATGGAACGACGTCTTTGGGAGGTTGTAGTTCTTAAGGGAGAGGTGATTTGAGATCCACAATGTTGATCGGTTCTCGTGCGAAGAAAGTCGAAGCTTGGAGGTAGGAGATTCGTTGCTTCTTCTATTTATTTACGTGCAATCATAAAGTTAGCATGTTTTAGCCATTTTTAATGGAAATTAAATTAACCTAATAAATATTGAACCAAATTAATAAATAATTGGATAACGATCACATGATGTCGATGTTTTATATCTTGATAAAGGTTTGCCTCTTGTTTTTCCAGATAGTGTGCTATCTATGTTATGCTTTGTTTAACATGTTGATTATTCTTGGGTTGACATGTTGCTTTTGTTGGAAAATGGTAAAGAATGTAAAACTAGAATTAAATTAGTTGGATAAATAACTAAAGATGCATGTTTAATGAATCTGGAGTTTCTTGTAATTTGATGGTAATAAAATTGATGCATGTTTGCATGATTAATTGGATGTGATATTCCTTGTGTTAATGGAAGTGATAAAAAATGTGAAGCATGTTAGTGCTTGTTGATAATAATGAAATGCGTGTTAATTGAGAATTGTAATTCCTCGAGTTTTTTGAAACTGGAATGTATGTTTGATAGCTTGTTATATCTTGATGATATAGGCTGTCCGTAGTTGGAACCTATGAATAATAAATCGATTAATTAAAGATGGAATAAAACAGGTTGTTTAATAAAGATAAATCCTTGGGGCTGAGAGCACCTGTTTGTTTTTAATGACCGAATTCCTTATGTTGGGTGCCGTGAGATTTTGTTTGTATGTGACGGTTGAATGATTTGTTTTAGGGCCAAGATGCCCTATTGGTTATTCTTGTTTTATTGGTGCCTTGTGATGTGCTCCGCATGTGAGCTTGTAATGTGATATGAGCCTGGGATGACTGGTTGTTTAATAAAACTGGTTGTTTAATAAATACAAATCCTTGGGGGCTAAGAACACTCGTTTCTTTTTAATGACCGAATTCCTTATGTTGGGAGCCATGAGAGATCGTTTTTATGTGACGGTTGAATGATTTGTTTTAGGGCCAAGATGACCTATTGGTTATGCTTGTTTGCTTGCTGCCTTGTGATGTGCTCCACATGTGAGCTTGTGATGTGATATGAGACTGGGGTGACTGATGAGACGTGGGTGGGGAGGACTAGATGATGTGGCAGTAGTTGACGTTTGTGATGAAGAGATGTATCGGGATATGTATGTGGGTGTTGGGGATGACACCAGAGATAATGGAATGAGTTGAATCTGGGATTATCCGTTGTTGTGGAAGATGAATGCTTGTTGTTAATGAATCTGTTTAATGGTTGGGTGGTCGGGTTGTTTGTTTTATTGGCATTCCTTCCCCCACTACTTAAGGAAGTTGGATGTTCTTGATTGCATGTTTTCTCTTGGTGGTAGCTTAGGATGGTTTTCCTAAAGTACATAGATTATGGAATGGTAATAATTTTTAACAAATGTTTAACTCATGGGGTTGGTTCATGATGGAATACAAGTGCCGAAAAGATGTTAATCTTGAGAAACCATGGACTCAGTTTTCTTATGCTTAGAGGGCATGGACTTTACATGGTTGGTTAATGTAATGTAATTTGGAATAATGTTAATTAATGACTATTGAATTAATTAACATGAAGTGAAATGTTTAAAGAAAAGAACGAACTTAATGTAGCTCTTTAAATGCTTGTGTGTTTATAAGATGTCTAGTCCCTAGCAATAGTAGCCGGGAATTGGAGTGATGATAGTTACAGTTGATCTTATGAATAGATTATGCCCATAGTATGGTTGTGAGCTATATTACATCCCATATGTTTTGTGATCTGTAGTTTATGTGCTTTTATGAATGATGGTTAGTTTCCCCATATATGTGCGTAGAGGACTGTGATGACTTGTGGTTATCTCACACATGTAGCTTTAGATATAGTATTCAAAGAATTATTATAGGTATGATGTGTAGGTTGTGGTGCCTTCAGGTATAATACCCGATATATGATACATTCCATACGATCCGTGGTTGATCTCGAAAAATACTTGGTTACTATATGAATGAGATGATGTGATGCATGTGGTGCATGTTTTGACGCCTCGCCCAGGTGTCTGCGGGCTGACTTACTTTTGGAGAGAGATGGATCAGGACGTGCAATGTTGGGGCAGAGCAGAAAACTAGAAAAGAAG
The DNA here is from genome assembly GCA_963277665.1 of Viscum album. NCBI lineage: Eukaryota > Viridiplantae > Streptophyta > Magnoliopsida > Santalales > Viscaceae > Viscum > Viscum album. Next base: position 306,389,731 of record OY728129.1, read on the forward strand.
TGGTGGCGGGGTACCCTTGATGTTTCATTACTATAATATAAGATTTCATGTATGTGTTACTTGGTGAGAGAGAGCCATGATGAGGCTGAGAACTTAGTATACCTGTTTAGGTGACAAATTGGTTTCATTGTTGTTCCCTGTGTTTTAACATGTTTTCTCAATCTTTTGAACGAAAGGCTCTGGGGAGGATCCTACTGAGTATACTATTATGATCACCCCACGTATATATAAACTATTTTTAGGTCAGTTGGAGAAGGTTGGATTTATGCTTGTATGACATTGCATGTATGTACCTGGGATCTCTTTTATATATCTGAGCTGGTGTTGATTGGTATATCCATCTTATCTCTCTCTTCCACATGTTCTCTTAGTGGGTAATGTCTTCCATATGTATGCTTATTAAACCCTCAGTGCTAGTTGCCAACCCGAGGCCTACTGGAGGTGAGACTTAGGTGGTCATCATCTCCTTTTCTCTCATTGCCAGCCTAGGAGGGGGTCGGGACACATAGCCTACGACTCATGAAAGTTGTAGACACTGGAAAAGAATTATCCGAATCATGAATTAGAATTGACTGCAGTGGTCCATGCATTAAAAACATGACACTACTATATATTAGATGAAAAATTTACTATCTTTACTGATCATAAAAGATTGAATCACATCTTTTCATAGAGGGACTTGAACCCCAGACAATGAAGATGGATGAAGTATCTCTAGATGTTTGATTTTGACTTGGATTATACACTTGGGAAAGAGAATTCAATGGCTGATGGTTTGATCCAAAAATTGTATAACCAAGTGGTCAGAGAGGATCGTGACCAGAGAGGCCCGAAAATCATATACACCTAGGAAAGAGAATTAAATGTTTTGTGATTGATAACTTTTGATGGAATTATCTTTATGCACCGCACTCTCTACAATTTCTTATTGACTTCTACCATACCTATATATTCTGGGGCTGTACATTGCATTTTTGTTTATTTTCTAGGATTCTCTATTGTCAGAGTTCAGAACTATCAATTTTTATTCCTCATTATTTTTGGTTTGTACCTTCAATTAATAAATTTTATGAATAATTTATTATTTGTTGCATCTTGTTATTATTTTCCATTTTCATATAGTTTTATAATACATGAATAATAAAAACACCTTGTTATCATCTATTGATGTTTTTCACTTTGAAACTACAGTTTGATGTTACTTTCCCACAATTCAATTTTCCATACCGAGTCTTGATGCCAAGGATATATGCTTGGTTTAACTCCTCGATCACAATGAAATACACTGTAGCCATGATTTGTGCATAAGAGGTTCATTTTCCTTTGTTGCCAAATTATATGATAGTTATTTAAGTTCGCACAACATTAAAAATCAGAAGCTACTATTGATGATTTCACTTATATAATAGTTATTTAAGTTCACACAACATTAAAAATCAGAAGCCACTATTGATGATTTCACTTATTTACTATAATTTGTATTGGAATATTTCAGCAAACCACTTCATTCTCATGAGTGGTATTTAACTGATAGTGTATTCATTATTGTTTTTCCCCTTTTAAATCATCTTTAAGCATAAGGTGGTGTTTTTTTCATGAAATATTTTCTTAAGGACTTTGGTACAATCATCATTAATTCTCTAATCACTATTTTTTACAATCAGATGATCATTGTTGTAATTTTTAAGTCCATGAATCATATGATAAAAAAGGTTGGGAACTGACTAATGAAAATTTGATTGACTAGGTTGATACATATCTAATGATTTGTTAAATGAGTTTTCATTATTTTTCACATACATTGAAACACAAGGAAGAGCATAAATTCTTATATGTATACTAAATTTCACTTTAGTTATTTGTTAAGGGGTGAAAGAAATGAATATGTTTTCATACTTTAATAGTTAATGTTGGAATTCTTAGAATTAATATCGGAATTGTTAATTGAAATGTTTAATGAATTTTTATCATGTTCAGTGCAGAAAGGAAAGTTTTCTCCCAAAGATGAAAAAAGAAGGGGAACAGTAAACAATTTATTCTGACGGTGCACATGTACACACATAATGGCAGTCTGTCCTACCAAGCATATGAGTTCAGCCCTATTTTTATTCTGATGATATATAGGTATTCATTTTCATTATATCTAATCGTTCCTCAGATTCTATAACATCATTTCAATGCTTAAATATAAACTGTGGATATTCATTTTAATGTTTCTTTGGATCATTGCTTGTGAGTTGTCAGTATGGCTTGTCTCATAGGGTCATTTCTAGAGGGTCAAGTGTGCCTTGATCCAAATGATCATTCCATTATTTCTTTCAACTTTTCTTGTATTTCCCCATTCCTTAAGATATAATTTCAGTTGGTAAATGATAGATGTTGAACCAACAGTTGGGGTTCCGATAGAAGTGACATAAAGAATGTAGACCCGACATCTTTGCCTCTAATGGCGTGATTTCTAATTTCTTGGACCGAAGTGATGTATTTCTGATGGGTGAATGGTTGATAGAAGTCCAGAAGGGGATGTCCAGCAGCCTTGAACAATAGTTGATGACGTACCTCTAAATTGTATCATCTTTTATCCTTATACCAATCACACTCAAACTCGTCATGCAATGTTGCTGCTACAGGGCATCGCTTGGATCAAGTGAGAAAGAACTCTTCTAAATTGTATCATCTTATTCCTTATACCCATTTCCATTTACTTCATTTTCATTTGACCTGGTCCACTCCTCTAGATGCTTGATCCTTGTACCAATCACACTCAAACTCATCATGAATTGTTGCTTCTATAGGGCATCGCTTGGATCAAGTGAGAAAGTACTCTTTTAAATTGTATCATCTTATTCCTTATACCCATTTCGATTTCCTTCATTTTCATTTGACCTGGTCCACTCCTCTAGATGCTTGATCCCCTTTACATATGAAACATATTTTATGGAAGTGGATAGGATGCTTCGCCCTGGTGGTTATATGGTCATCTCTGCCCCCACTATACAGTGTCCAAGGCAAGATATGAGTGAGTAGGTGTTAACACATTGGCTAACAATAGGTTTTGTAGGAGACTTTTGGTAGAAGGAAGAACAATCAAACTGATTTGTATTTCAATGGCACACGACAAAGATAGGGATTACAGTAGTGGAGATAAGAGATAGAGGTACAACAATGGTTGACCGGGAGAGACCACCTCTTTGATCAGCCTTCTTGCTACGTGAGGACGAAACTAGAGAGCATCCACCACTCCTTGAGCTCTTCTCCTGCAGTAACTCTTTCAAAACTAAAATGTTAGAATTATCCCCAACCTACTACCTGCGACCCATATTAATATCCCCTACCAACCCTGCTTGCACAACAACCCCGAAAACACATTAAACTAATACAAAAGTAAAAGACAACATTGCCCCTTGGCAATATTCTCTACTCTGACACAGTCATCCCCACACTCATTGAGAGCCCCAACCTGCCCCACACACTGAACATTCTCCCCCGATTGAAAACCACCTAGTCCTCAAGCTGAAGCCCCAAAAAACTAAACTTGGATTCTTGAGCATCATAACAGTAGGCAAACTTTTGTTATAGCACCATCATCAATCCCGATGAACTCTAGATGGTATCACTTCCCACTTCTTTTGGTTGTGGCTCCTCCTCTAGATTCTCAACAACATTAGCGTCTATCCAAACACAAAAACCAGCATCAATGGTTAGTTGCTGGCCACTAAAATCATCCCTTTTTTTTAGCTCCTACCTTTGCAACAAGTACCAGTTCGAAGTTCTCATTTGAAAATTTCCCTCCATAAATGCTCTTGCGGTCAGCTCCATCTCCTCTTGAAAAATCACCACTTGGAAAAAATAAACTAGGTAGCTGCATACCAAATTGATACCTTGCTGCTTTCTAGACAATGCATGCATTGTTTATTACAACGCCGACAACGCTTTTTGCTTCTCCAATACCCATGGACATAGACAAATCCATCTTGATTGAACTCAGATGAATGCTTAAAATTGGCAAAGCACACTATTTGAGATACCATTTGAGGAACCTGAGTAGTTTTGCAACATGTGGAATATGTTGTCCGCCCAAGCCTATAATGATTGTTGTGAGCAGTGCTGAACTGTTTGCATTCAGAATTTGGAGTTCAAGAAGAAGAAGTTCCTGCTCCACGACAGGCTTGTGTGCTGAAAAAACTTGCTCCAAAGAGCCAATTACCACCAACACTCTTGTATTTAGAGTTGATTGCGGCACTTTGACCTATTTACTTGGTGGAAATTCCCAACATTGAGCATGTTTCCTCAACATCTTCATACTTAATCTGCTAGGAATGTAATTTGAAACAATGAAAGCTTCAACCACTTGGGGATTCAAACCAGAAGCATTGCTGGACACAATAGGAGTGATGATTTTTTCAAACATCGCTCTAACTGCTTTCCAAACATATTTCTTGCAACATCTTATAGAAACAACTGCAGTTTCAACCCATGGAAATGCTGTAGGTGGTGGTGTGAAACCAGAATAAAAAACCAATACAAATGCAAACCCTCATCCTTTAGAAACTAAAGTCAGGTGTGTGCACCACTTGCTGGATGATGGTAGAGAAATTACTAAAACTTGAGAGTCATTCACCAAAGCTTCTAGGAAGCTACTTCCCACACCATCACCTACCAGAGTTGGCTGAAAATCATATACAATGAATCCAGCCCCCTCCCAAAGGAAGTCCAGGAAATGCCTCACCTTTAACTGTAGTAGCCTTCTCTTCTACATTCCACAAATAAACCACTGCTTGGACATTCATCTGAAATGAAGACCTGGTGACCCTATCTCCACTAGCAGCACATACAGAGGACCATTTGAATGATGAGCCCATGGCAGAGGTCAAGGCCACAACATTTGTCCTTCTGCTGTAGGTTTCAAACGGCTGGACTGCTTGTGAGCACTCAATAAAACTTTGATATTACTTGGAACTTCTTCTAACATTACCACTTCCAGAAAAAAAATAACTAGAGCTAACTTGATCCTCAAACTCACCACTGCTTAACTTATCTGGACCAAATTGGTGCCCCCATAAATGCACTACTGCTACCCCATGAATACCAGATCCACAATCTTGTGAATCTTCATCACATAATCTAGTTTTCCGCAACAAAAGTTTTCCAAGTTCAGACACCATTGGAAGCATTCGCATGGCCTGTGGTTGAAGCTTTAGCATAGCTCGAGATTTCAAAGCACCATAATTTCCATTTAAAACATGTGGTGGTGTTGTAATCTGACACGCGAATTTCTCAAGAACCAAACTCACAAAACATCATTTCTACATGTTACACACTGAACCTGTTCGCAAGCGACTCTTAATAATCCAGTTGCTACAGTGTCCATGCTAAAGCCTATCATCTGCATTTTGGAATCCAATGGCTGATCAAAAAAATTACATATGGCGCACAACCTGAGCAGGTTTTTGTAGCATTTTCACCCCACCAGGCTTCAAGTAGTGGACAATAACACTGCAAAATTTCCATGAAACTACTGGCCAAAGAAAATAACCTGTCTGAAAACTCCTTAGGCACACTGTAGGACTATTCATCATTGATAGAAAAGGTTTCCCTCGAGCAGCTCCATACTCAGCCTCCAAATCATCTCCCCTCCCCTGCACCTCTAGCACCATAGATTCTTAAATCTTGAACACATGGTCTAGACTCCAATGAAGACTTTTTTCCCAGGCTCAAACTCCATCGACAGTGTATGGCATGGCCATTGAGAGCAGAAAACCCAACAAACTTCTCCAATCCGTGACAATCAGGTGTAGTTGGCGAAACGTTCTGAATTATCACTTCTCTATCAAGTGGAATGGATTGTAGTATTGGGACATGTTGTTCACGATAACCCTTCCCTACTCCCCAATGCTAGAACTAGAACCTGGAATTTCTTCTTCAGATCATGCAGCATTAGAATCATACTGTTCCTTTTCTTTCCTATTGTATTGGGAAAATAGCTGAATCATTGCTACATATCGAGCTCTGCAGCACATTCATACACTTCTGTAGATTTCCCTATACCTCGCACTAATGCCTCATATACTCAACATTTATCTTATTCATCACCAGTAGCAAATGCGATCCCAACTGATCACATTGAAGAAATTAGGTAGAGAGAGAATCTGCAACACAACGTTTGTTATTATTATTATTATTATTATTATTATTATTATTATTTTCTAGTGTTCTCCACTCACTACAATTGGATCTCCATGTCGTGATTTTCCGCCCCTCGCGCTGCATTCGCGTAGGCCGTCGAATCTGTTTCCAGTAAGATGTGCTTGTTTCAGTCTCTAATTTTCCTCTGTCAATGCCCGACCAACAACATTCCTATTTTTTTTCTCACGTCAGTCAACTGTAGTGTCGACCAAACAGTGTTCATAATTGGGCCTTGAGTTCACTGCACAACAATCATCTCCACTGCTTTGTTCGGCCAACTCCAATATTTTGGAACACGGCTTGTGCGATCCCTCTAATCGTGACTTCGAAGCGATCAAACAACTTTCTGCAACATAGAAATCTCTCAATGAAAGCATCAAATTATTAGCACACTAGCTAACAATAGGTTTCTCATTGACAGCCCCAACCTGTCCCATGTAACTAACTGTAGGTCTCGAAGGTGTGAAAAAAGAATTGTGTTATGAGCTATTTTCTATGGATAAGAACACTGTCATTTGGAAGAAGCCTATTGGAAGCTCCCATCAACATCTCACTAGAAAAAATACAGGTAGTTGTTTCTTCCTCCCATGTATAATTTGCCACCTTTCTATAAAAACACAATTTTGAAACACAAAAACCTATAAACTAGATTGGACTGATCAATACTGTTTTTGAGATGTTTTTAACATTTCAGCGATTCATAATGGTCCTTTTAGTAATTTTATAGGACCTATTTGAAATTTTTATATTAACCCTTTGAAATGAATTGGAGAATGAGTAGTTGATGATTGAATTTTATGCTCGTCTGGGCGAAGAGATTATTTAGTATAATAGACTGATTAGTGAAACATATTTGGAAATAACCCTTTTCTTGAAAAACAGTTAAACACATGTTTTATATGTTAGATTTTTTATGAAAGACGTAAAAATGAAATGAGATTCAATTTTCTCATTTGATGTGTTATTTTATTTTATACGCATCTTGTTTTTCAGCCAATGTGAGATATATGATGAATTACTTCCATTAAAATGTGAAAAAAGGTGATCTGCTTACATGAGTGGTGAACCGGTGGTGGTAGTTGTCTCATAGACACCTACCTCCATCAACAAGTACAAGTGAAAGTACAATTGCAAGAAATGAGACCTGCAACAAACATAAAAAAGGGGACCTGCCCAGTGAACCATGGTGGAAACAGTTGTATTGTATACATCTTCCTCCATCCGCAAGTACAAGTTCAAGAAAGATGACTTGCAAGAAAGGGGATCGACTTACATGCTTGGACCCCGATGCTAGTGTGAACCACAAAAATGATAGTAGATGTGTGAGAAATAGATTGCAAATGAACACAGTTTTAAATTATGTCTGATCATGTGTTTAAATTATGTTTAAATATGATTTTTTAACATGGTTTTTCTAATAAAACCTCAATTTGTTGGAGTTTCATATAAGTTAATTTTATAATCATTATATTATAAATATATTATATATAGTTAGGTTAATTAATATAATATAAAATTTTAGCAACAAATATTGGAATAAGTACAGATACTAATTTCTGGTATTGCTTATAATATTGTTAATAAAATTATCAATTGGAAGATGAATGTGGGTAATAGAATTATCAACAGATAATTTTTTTGTATGAATCTGTTGCTAAACATTTTAACCAACGTACATATTATCTGTTGGTATTATTATAATTGTAGCTGAACTATTTTATCTGTCACAATAAAATTTGGTAATGAATGTTTTATCAATAGTTTTGTGATAGAAAATTTACCTTTACCAACATATATGTCCCGGTTGAAAAAAGTTGAATATTTTGTAGTGAAGTGAGAACTTGATCAATACTATACCTAGCCACTCTCTGATTAACTCAGTATCAAGGTTGGAAAATGAAATACATCAAAGTATAATGATTCACATATTATATATCTTGGAAACCTTAGGTAATAATGTTTTGATAATAAACATACGCCCTTAAGTATATTGATGATCGTATGAAATTTCATGTGACATACTTCTAAGAGTCCGTCCAGATAATAAGTATCTAACTTATTATCTCATGAGTCTACTCTGTATCATATACAAACTTCTAATCATGATGATTTTTACATTTCATCACAATCCATAATACTATGATGACCTTTGATTAATGACAACTCAAAGTCATACTTTGAGAGGGTTTAATCATTTCATTGTTCATGTTTTATAATTTTAGAATACATGAATGAATACTAAAAAGAGATTTCATTTATTATAAATTCATGATACATTTTACAATCATTACATCCAATCTATCATGTATCTAATGCCTGAAGATTCAACATGACCCTCATGTTTTTTCTGTAGTAACAGTTTCTTCAATGAATCCAATACATTTTCTTATGTAGCCACCCAAAAAATCATTGCATCTACCTCCCAATGATCTATCAAATGAGATGGTATTTGTAGAGGATATTTTTACTTTGGTGAGACCGAGGTTCCTTGGCCTGAGAAATAGCTCCATTGTTGTCACAGTAAAGGTCAATTGCCCCCTCAATGCAAGCAATCACCTCAATTTAAACAATTAACTTCATGATCAAGACTGATACTTTCACAACATCTAACACCGTAATGTAATGTACCTTTTTTGTCGAGTTCAAAATAGTGTATAAAGTACTTGAGGATATTTTTACAGCAACTAAGTGACTCACCAAGAATAGATTGGTATCAACTTGTTATGCTCAGAGCATAAGAAATATTAGGTGAAATGAAGAACATGGTATACATGACACATCATATGGTGTACATAGAATGAATTTTATCCATCATTTTCAATGGTTTTGAAGGATTAGGGATCTTCCTAAGATTCATGCCATGCAACACTGGCAGATCCCCCTTCTTAGAGTTCTCCATACTAAAAAACTTGAGAAATTTTCTGTTATATGTGCTTTGACTCCGTCCAAAAAACCTTTTTGATCTATTTATATAGAGCTTTATACCCCATATGTAGACTGCTTCACTCATGTATTTCATTGACAAACATTTTCAAAACATCTTTACACAATGTAAAGTCAGGACATCATTTTTGATAAGTAGTATGCCATCCACATACAATGCTAAAAATACCACAATTCTTCCCCTAACCCACCTATATACTCAAGAATCATTTGTGTTTTATATAAAACCAAATTCTTTGATAGCATCATCATACCATATATTTTAACTCTGAGAAGGTTACTTCAATACATAAATGGACCATTGCAACTTATAAACCTCGACAAAAATTATTTGATAGCATCATCGAACCATATATTCTAACTATGAGAAGGTTACTTCAATCCATAAATGGACCGTTGCAACTTATAAACCCCAGTAGTCTCATTTGACACCTTTAAACCTTCAGGTCATATTGTATATATTTCTTCGAATAAATTTATGCTAATGAAAGCAATTTTGACATCTATTTTATATATTATATAATCATAATGATATGTCACACAATATGTGAATGAACTTTATTACCACCGTTGAAAATAATAAAACATTATAAAAACTACTATTATGTTTAGAAAACAATAAAACATTTTGGATTAAAAAACAATAAAACATTATGAAAAAGCACTATTATGTTTATAAAATAACGAAATATTATAAAAAAAATGTAAATTATCAAAAAAACATACATTTAATCAAAAGATAGATGAAGATTATAGTTAAAAAATATGGATCATGTTTTGATTAGTTGAAAACATGTTTAAATTAAAAAAAATCATAAATAGTCAATGTAAATAGAAAATTCAACTACAGGACACCATCATCTCACAAAAAAGTTTAAAACATTATGGGTTAAAAATGTAAAAATAACATTTATTGAATAGTTTTATTGAAATGAAATATATAAAAGTGTTGATACAATAGATTTTGGAAAATATATATTTCTATATGCTTGCATTTCTAGATCCTCCACGAACATGATATATTATTACAGTAGGTCCAGAGGTGGGGTGCATATTATGATTTTTTAAGGATTAATCTATAGTATCCTTGAACTATTTGCATATGAATTTTACATGAGATTTAAAATGACATGACTCGACCCATCGAGGCCCCACTCGGGCTGATTGTAAGCTAAGTGCGCCACCCCAATCCCTCCTTTAATAGGCCAAGGGTTGGTGACTAACACCATATAGGCATACCACACATCATGAGAGACCTTATCCTATATCATCTGAGAATAAAAACATCATCAATGCATAAAATAACTAGGAACACCTAAAAGATATACATATATAATCAACTGAATGGTACACAATGCATGGAATTAAGCACAAATACAACCCCACATAGGAAAATTTAAAGGAACTGTACATCCAAAGATTCTATCAATATGATAGATATGCAAAACTAGAGAACTCATCCCCACTACGCTTACTCCTTGTTTGGTCTCCATTTGCAATAGAAACTTCCACCATCATAGGTCTCCATGCTCCATAATACATCACCAAGCCTCACTTGGCATTATATTTTAACAAGTAATACAAGCTCCACTTCTTCCCAGACCATTATCTAACCCGTACATCATCTACACAAACCCAACATGTATGGGAAAAAAGCCTGTGCAACTATGAATGCTCAGAGATACTGAAAGGTATACCAAGTTTGAAATCGATATACCAACTATATTGGAAGCTCCACTTCTTTTTTTCATAAATTCTATTTTCTCATGTTGATGGAGGATCTAGGAATGTATCAAACATATTGGAAGTTTACATGTTTTCTTGATTGTGAAAATTATTCTATAAATTGTTTCTTGAGTGTGAGATAAATAAATTTAGGAAGGTAGGTTTGAGTATTCATGGGTGGATTGAATGATTGAAATGAATTTGAATGAATAAGAAGTGAAAAAATAAATGAACATAATATGAAGCATGATGGATACTATATTGAGAAAATCATCTTTTAGTTCTCTCAAATTACTCCCACAAATATCAATCAGAAATATATGCCTTATAAATTATCTATTTGTGAAACAGTTTTGACTTTTGAATTTAATATCACACGAGCTTATGTGCTGAGCAGTGCCAACCCGATGTCATCATCTCCAAATATATTCGGTTGAGCTTTAATTTAAATCCCCATGATTTATTCTATTAAATTATCAACTAAAATCTCCACCCAAATCATCCATTTAATTATCTTTCAAAATCAAACTATGAATACCCATTTAAAACAAGAATATATACTCAATGTTGTTGGAGACTACTGTGACATGGATGGTCATCGAGTAGAGGGACTTTTCAAGCTTGAAATGATGAGGGTTTCAGCATGGTGGACACTGTCAGGGAGTTTAGGAACTTTTCAAGCTTAAAATGACTATGATTTTGGTGTGGTGAACACTGTTGTGATTAATGATGGTAATCCAAATCTGTTTTTTTGCCAAATATATGTTCTTCTAAAATGAATGTTGAGTTTCATTAATGAAGGAATGAGAGGTGATGTTTGATAACATGAATTGGGGTATGCTGTACCACATATCCTTTAGAAATTATACTATATAGGATGGTTCATATGAAGATATTGGATATTCTATTCGAATTAGAAAAACATGAATATATTAAACATAAAAGAATAAAATTTTAGTATATGGATATAGGTGAGTTGTGATTATTGTATTTGAAGGTATTAGTGAAATTTAATTGATACAACTGATTTGATTTAGTCGATCCTTTTAAATGAAATATTTTAATTTGTCATGATAAAAAAGTTCCATTTAGAAGGAAACCTGATATGAAAATATGTAATTTAAATTTATCAAAACAGTAATAGGATATATAAGGTTTATAGGAAAACCTATATGAGATCATGTTGTTACTATGAAGAACAATGACATAGTATAGAAAATATAGAATATTTAGGGAATACAAGATTATCTTTTTATTAAATATTTGAATTATTAAAATCAAAGATCAAAAAATGGAGAAGATATTTGTTCAAAAAAATTACACAGTACCATGAAATAAAAACATCATTCCTTGCAAAAAATTTATCCTTAAAAAATATTACCCATACTTGGTTTTCATCCAAAAATATGTTTTATATACATTATACATTCATTCATATCATTGAAATATATAATTCAAGAAGGGTTTTAACAATACCTAACCCATGATCCTCGAATATCAAGCCATGTGGCATTACTAACTACAAATATGTTGGGAAGGTTGTTAAGTAATAAAATTGTACCATAAAAATTTGGGGATACTATGAAAAGTTAATTTATAAATGGGAGTCATGCCTATATTAATTAAAAATCAAATATAATCCATATATATAATTTATTTTAAGTCATTTTATGCGTGATTTATTTAAAATTTTAAAATAAAAATGAAAAAGGGGTAAAATGTGATTAAATTACACAATAAGAAATATTTAAAGAAAACAAATATTTAATAGTAAATAATTAAAAAATTTCAAAAAAAAAAAACAATGAAAAGAGATGAAAAAATAGATTCTTTTATAAAGAAAATGAAGGCATTGTCATTTGGCCTGAGTTTGTTTCATAACGGTGATGTCAATGTGTGCGAATTCATTTATCAAATATATTGAAAGACACAATAATGCCTTTCCCTTCTAATTTTTTTCAAGAACCGTGTTTTTCTTTTCAAGAATGAGATGTTTTTAATTGACATGATTTGATTAGAAAAAGTAACATTTATTACTCAATGATTAGAAGATGTTTTTTAATTGCCCTATTTTCATTTGTTGATTTGATTTTTTTTTGTGTTTGACTTGTTATTTTATTATATATATTTTTATTAGTCAATGATTGTTTGTATTTATAGTTTAAAATTTCATTTTTCTTCAATATCCTCTATTTTTAGATTGATTATGTGTTTTGCGCAATACATGAGCATGTTATTCTGATGCAATATGTACAAGACTGACAAAATGAGATAAGCTTTTTTCTAATAGATTTGATGGATGTGTAAATATAAAAACTTTTTCACTAACAAAAAATTAAGATTCAATCTATTGGTATAAGTTTTCAATGGAAGTCACAAATCAATACATTATAAGAATGTTTGACAATGTGGACAACCCAAATAGTCCTGAATTTCATCTCCTCTCTATATCTTTTGATTGTACTCTTATAGAGTGGTTTCAAAAAAATAAAATATTTTATAGGGATAATTATTCAAGTGGTCTTATAAGTGAACAATTAGTAATGATTTTTCAGTGAGTATGAGTTTTAATACTTTTTATTAATAAAATAATACATTTATATGAGTTATTTGTATTTTATAATTGGTTTTTGTGACTTATTATATGATGTGGAGATTTAAAAAATGGTTTGTTTTTTTTACAAAGCACAATGGATCGTCACCATGGAGAACTTATTGCTGATCACGTGTGCATGGTGGGGGGTTGAGTGAAGTTTGTGAATATTTGGTTCTTCAATTTCAAACATCCTAAAAATGATCATATTTGTTTTAATGATATGATATTGCATTTATTTACAACCTATGAGGTTTATATTTAGATGAGTTTATCCATTTTATTGATTACATTGCTAAATGTTACATATGGTAAGATATATAAAACATGTTTTATATGCTTACATTTAATAAATTTAATTACTTATATTAACTAATGTTTTATATTTGTTAGGTTATATTTTAATAAAGTGTTGTATCATCCTGCTTTGTTAACTAGAAAAGAGAGATGTGATTTTAGATTTATCTTAGAATACAATACCCAATTTGATGCAGTCAATATCTCTAAGTATATCTCAGTGAGATATAACTATAGAAAATTCCTCCAATGGACATGAACTTTGTAAGAACCCGAATATTCGTTTCAGGTATGTTTTTTTGTTTCTGGTCATTTTTGAGAAAAAGAAGAAAATCTGGAAATTTTCTAAGTACATGCCATGTACTTTATGAGTACACCCTGTATACTTTTCTCCCGCGCGAGGCCGTGTATTGGCCATGTCTGGGCCACACACATAGTGTGTAACAGTGATGTGGAGGCCGCTTAATGCGGTGTACGGAAAGGGCGAGTACATATCGTGTACTCATGAAGTACACACTGTGTACTTTTCTTTTTTATTTCATTAATCGGACCAGGGTCGCATCTTAAACCTATTTTCATCTTCTTCTCCGCTTAATTACGTCCAGAGCATCTGAGGAGGCCGAATCTTCTCTGAGCCACCGATCTGTCACCGGTTATCTGAATCGAACACCGTCGGTTGCAATAAAATCGCATCGGTGAGTTCTTGGTTCTTCTTTGGCCACGTTTCCTGATTCCTTATCTTGTGAGAGTTATCTGAGGTTGAACGTTTTAGATGTTTTTGCAGATCTTATCCATTCTAGGCTGATTCACAGGTCGAGGTTCAAGTATATCGATCTCTTAGGATCGAGGTAGGTGGTTTGTTGCCCTACATTGAATGTCTTTGAGTTTTTGGTGCAAAAGTGCCGGATACCCATGTATCGGGTATCTCGGGTTAGGGTTTTGATCCTGTATTGTTATCTGCCTTAGATTGCATGTATTATTGAGGTTATTAGATGATTGATAATTGCTTGTTAGTATGTTTGAGGGTCACCCCATGGGTGTTCCCCCTGTTTTGGCTGTTTATCGCCGTTTGGCTTAGGATGCCTGTGAGGTATACCTTGTTGCATTGTTTGCCTGCCTTGGTATAATTGATTACATGTATTGCCTACTGTTTATATTCTTTTTATGAATTATAGCTATTAGAAAAGTAGTTTTTGAACTTACTTAGGGCTGCTGATAGTCGATTACGCACGACTAGACTGCTCAGGGGTGTGTGAACCTGGTGCGGTAGACTAAAGAGGGAATTGACGATTAAGGGCTTCCCTATAGAGTCTGTTATAAATTAGTATCGTTTGTAGGACCTATAAGAATTGGACATTATGCTTCCTTAGAGTGTCCTTAGTTACGTATCGAGACTATAGGGGGAATTAGACATAAGTTCTTCATCAGAGAGTCTATAGTTATCGTTGTAAGACCACAAGGGAATTGACGGTGAGAGCTTCCTAGAGTGTCTGTGCCTTCGTATGATTACTTGACTATAGGGGTCTGCCAGTATGAGCCACCCATATAGTTAGTGTGAATATTGTTTGGTTGGTTGTGACGAGTCCACCAAGCCAAAGAACAATCTTGTGTTTTGTACTGCTTGTAGTTTAGGTAGTCTGCTAAGATACCTGTTGTGTTACTTGCTATGCCTTGAGAATATAGAGCTGTTTGCTAGATTCCTTGGTTGATAATTTAATGAGTGAATTAAATTAATAAATAAATGTGAATGGATATTGGTAGGATTTTTTAATTTAGAGTACTCATGTTTCTCTACTGCATTTATTTCCTTTACTTTTTCTATATTGTTCACTGACAGTAGGGCACATATCTTGTGGGGATTGCCTACTGGGATTAGTCTCACACCCTGTTTGGGTCTTGATTTTCGGCCAAAATAGGTTATATGGTTGCAGGTGTGGATAGGGATTTTGGCCCTTCTACTTCAGGTACATGATTGGTGGTTGGATATGGAGAGCATAGGACCGAGCTTAGGCTTGCGATGCTGATGGAGTTGCTGTTTACTTTTAGTGCTTTGTTCTCAGTTGTATTTCAGCACGTTGTTGTGTTTGCTGCTTTCCTTAGATACATGTACCATGGTGCATCATTATTATATTATACATTGCTTCCGCTGTTTGGTTTCAGTTGTTGTATGCTGTTTACTGCTTCCGTTATTGACTGTTATTTCCTATACCTTGCATACCTTACCAAATGAGGGCATAGTTTCCCCAATAACTTACCAAGGCCCTCACTGCTAGTCGGAAGCCTCTGGCATTTAGGGAAATGCGCTTGAGGTCATGTGGTGAACCAGGCACGGGGCACCAGTTAAGGGGCTCCGGATTCGGGTCGTTACAAAATTTCAATGATAAAGCTTTGAAAATAGTGCGTGATTATAGAGGGAATACATGTGGATGAAAACCCATATGATTATCTTATATTTTCTAAAAATTGCATGGAACACACAAATTTTTGGGTGATTTCTAAAGTAACCTTTATCAATCATATATATATATTTTTTTATTTTTTCCCATTTTTTATAAATCACTCATTTTTCCCTATCATAAGAATGAGATTTATAAACATAAAAATGAATAATTTATAAAAAATGGGAAAAAATAAAAAGAAAAACAAAATATGACTGATGATGATTACTCTAGGAATCATCCAAGAATTTTCATGATTTACACAATTTCTAGAAAATTGAAGAAACTCAATACGAGTTTTCATTCCCATATGTATTTATTTTAAAATCAAACTTTAAAAACTTTATCATTGACACAACATGTACAATGGTGAAAATTTATATATTTATATCTTGCCTGGATATACTTAGAGATATTGACCATATCAAATTGGGCATTGTATTTTGATATAAGTCTAAAATCACATCTCATTTTTCTGGTTAATAGTGCATGATGATACAATGATTTCTTTAAACATAACCTAATAAATATAAAACATTAATTAATACATGTAACTAAATTTATTAAATGTAAGCATATAAAAAAAGTTTTATATATCTTACCATATGTGAAATTTAGCCATGTAATCAATAAAATGACTAATATCATCTGGAATATCAATCTTGAAGGTTGTAAATAAATGGAGTATCACATCTTTAAAACAAATATGATCATTTTTAGAACATTTAAAATTAGGGAGTCAACCACACACACTTGATCATCAATAAGTTATCTATGATGATGATTCATTATGTCATGTAAGAACAAAAAACCACTTATGAGATCTCTACGTCATATAATAAGTAATAAAAATCAACTAGAAAATACAATAACTAATATAAATTTAATGTTTTAGTAATTTTAACTATAAAAACTCATACTAAAAAATAATACTAATTTTTCATTTAGAATATCACTTGAATAATTATCAACATATAATATTTTATTCTCTTGAAATCACTTTTTAAGAGTGAAATCAAAATATTCAGAGACAACATACAATTCAGGGCTATTATGGTCATCAACATTATCAATCATTCTTAAAATGTATCAATTTATGACTTTTAATGAAAACTAATCCTAGTAGATTGAATCTTGATTTTTTAATAGTATTTTTTTTTATATTTACACATAAATCAAACTGTCAGAAAAAATCTTATACCCATTTTTTTAGATTCTTATACATATTACACCAGAACAACATGCCCTTGCATTTCTCACACACACTCAATCAATCTAAAAATTTTGGATAATGAAGAAAAATTGAATTTAAATAATTATAAATACAAACAATCATTAACTAATAGAGAAATATATAGTAAAATAACAATCCGAACATATAAAATCAGATCAAAAAATAAAAACAGGGTAATTTAAAAACATCACCTTCTAATCATGGAGTAATAAATTTTATTTATTCTAATATAAGCATGTTGATTAAAAATGTCTCAGCCTTAATAAAAAAAATTCTTGAAAAAAATTATGATGGAAAGGTATGACTTTGCCTTTCAATATATTTTATAAATGAAGCAGTGGTCATCAACATCATCTTTGTGAAAAAAACCCAAGCCCAATGACAGTTACTTCATATTTTTTATAAATGAATCTATTTTACACTGCTTTTCATTTTTTTGCAAATATTTAATTATTTACCATATAATGTTTGTGTTCTCTAAACAATTTTTATTGTGTAATTTACTCATATTTTACCCATTTACATTTTTATTTTCAAAATTTAAATAAATGATGCATAAAATTACTTAAAAATAAATTATATATATAGATTATATCTATTTTTTAATTAACTAGTACTCACCTGTGCATTCGCACGAAAATACGTTCAATGCTTATTTTCAAGAAGAGAAAACTATATTTCAAAGTTAATAAAGAACATGAATATTGAATATATTAAAAACAAAAAATAGTGGTACTTAATATTGGAATACAATTGGACAAAATATAGAGAATTGAAAACATATAAGGAAAATAAGGAAAAG
Source organism: Viscum album (assembly GCA_963277665.1). Taxonomy (NCBI): domain Eukaryota; kingdom Viridiplantae; phylum Streptophyta; class Magnoliopsida; order Santalales; family Viscaceae; genus Viscum; species Viscum album. The sequence goes on from OY728129.1 coordinate 306,407,949, forward strand.
AAAATAACATAGGAGAATATGTAGGAGAATATTGAAAACATATTAGAGAATATAGGAGAATATATAAGGAAAATAAAACATAAGTATGCCAACACTGTACAAAATAAAACATAAAAATACATGATGGGGAAAATAAGGAAAACATATAGGAGAATATATAAGGAAAATAAAGAACATAAATATTGAATATATTGAAATTAAAAAATAGTGATAATTAATATTAGAATACAATTGTACAAAATATAGATACATAATTATGATAGTAGAAAACATTTTGGATAAATACATTTGAAAACATTTATGAGAATATATAAGGAATTAAAAAATATTTTCAGTAGGGAGAATTCAAATACATGAATGAAGAGAACATTCAAATGGACATTGGAAATTCAAAATATACAACATAAGTATTAATGTTTGTATTTTTAGAACTGTATCAATCATTAAAAGTTGGTTGAAGTTGGATGATGTTACCTAGAAATCATTTCACACTGTACTAAAAGTAAGTTTAAGTTGTAGGATGTCACCCAAAAATTATGTCACACTGTACAAATATCCATCTTTAAAATCATGGAACATACTTTTCTGCATAGAAAAAAAATTTTAAAATAAGAATACCTGAGTTTTCATAATCCAAAAAATGAATGTTAACATAAAAGAAATAAGTAGAAACCCAAAAAAAGATAATGTCAACAGTACATACACCATGATATTCATGGAAATTTTATTTTTTAATCTTTAAAAATAGAAGAGGTGATTTTTTTCACATAAATCCATGATGGAATGGTTTATGATAGAATGATCAGACATGTGTTTTACCCCACAACCTATGAAGTGTAATCCTGGTATACCATACTATAATACTTAAACTTGAAAATTTAAACATCTGCTTTAATTAAAATAGGTATTCCGCATTTTATGAAGCAAGCAGTTGTCTGACATGTTATAGAGACATGAGAATACCAACCTGGAAAAGTTACAGTTATAGAGAAATTAAATTCCTATTGTAAATGAACTTTTTGATGCATATGTAATGAATTATATGCATTTTCACAAAATAAGGTGTGAATTTAAAAAAAATATATTAAATAGAAAATCTAAATCTGACTATATGATGGAATATGTTCTGCATGATAAATTGGTATCTCAAGGAATGTTTTAATGCTATATGAAAATGGAAATGGAGAAACCTGTTCAGAGAAGTAGAAGGTGGTCTAAACCGAAAATGTATTTCAGTTGATGGAAAACCTAATATAGATATAGCTATCAAATTCATTCATAAAATTATAAAATATTTAAAAATTGAGTTATATAACACTAAAAAAGAGAACTTGTTTTTGAAAGTAGAGTATATCACCAACTGAAAAACTAATAATATGTGATCAACAAACATATCTTTAAACATCACTTATCGAAGTAGGAGAATCCAAATCAACAGCACATGGAGATGAAGTTTCATCAAGAAACTGTAGAAGATATTAACCCATTCAAAAAATAAATAGCATCAATAGATAAAGAAATATATGATTGTAAATTTCATGTTATAATATTTGAAAATAGAATATATGATTTTTGGACCATAATTCAAAAAATGTTACCTTTAGAAACCTATAATCACTAAATTTCATGAAATTAAATGGAATATGTTTCTGCCTGATAACTCCTTGTTATCAATGTATCATGCATCTACCTCCCCTTTATTCGGATCTTTGATGAGCTCCTCTATGATGTCATATTTTAGAACCACTATATACTTGTAGTTCCATTAGTCAATCATACTGGTGTTGACTTCAAATTAATTCTATGTAGGTAATGCTGCTGATAAAGGGGTACTTCATACCTAATTTGAATACTCTAATAAGATGGGAACTTGGCCTGGGAATGAATGGTGAACATATAACATTCTACTTCACAATATAAAATCTCTCCCAAAAAAAACAATGAACTTTGACATCAACAACATCATACAGACTTTGATCTCAAAAGTTTAGAGTCGGCTATGTGAAACCAGGACAAGAAATTTCTTAGGGTAATTGAGGCAACATTAAGCATATATATTAAACACATTTGGGATATGCACATCACCCACACTGGAAATGGCTGAAAGCACATTGATATGCACATACCGGCTTTAAATATAATCAATAGTGACCTGCAAATAGCAAAAAAAAAAGAAAGGTCAAGCGAATACCATGCCATCCATTGAAGCAGATACCAGGCGTGTTGTCATCCATTGGAACATTGAGAGATCAGTTACCTCACCATCATGTTTTCCAAAAAATTGGACCCCATCAATCAGTCCAACATGGAATTTCAGAGGTTCATCACCAGATAAGGCTTCACCTTTTCCCACTTTTGTAATGTCAATTATTAAGACATGTTTTCCAATTGCAACAACAATAACTTCCTATAAGAAATATTTTTGAAGTTGTTAAACTAAAAAATTGAGCGACTTGAGTGCAAACCTGATTCATGTTTCAAAGCTACAAGCTTCCCACAATCAAGCGGGGGGGGGGGAGAAGAGATCGAGAATTAAATTATAAATCACACATCTACCTACTTGTGGCAATTCCAACAAATCCATGGATGCTTTGAATCATCATCTCCTAATATTTGAAGAGCAATGACAACTTTCCATGAAATTTTTGGTTTATCCTCATCATCTGTACCTTCAAAAATTTTCCAGACATAAACCCTTCCATCAATGCTCACACTACATGGAAATCAAGTGAGAAATTTTAGAGACAACGATGGATGGAATTAGATTAATAGTTGGATAGATACCTAGACAAAAGGTGGAAATCCTCTGCAAAAAAATCTATGTATGTCACTCTCTGAGAGCAAATAGGTCAATTAGAAAAATAAAACAGCCAAAAAGCAGATGTTGAAACATGATGAACTAATATGTGGAGTAAACACATGAAAAGGAAGTTTTAAACATTATATGGATCAGAGAAAACAAATAAACAGGGAACATATGTCATGCAGTATCCATGTAAGAGGCTTATTCATTGCTTCCACCTGCTGGAATATCCATGTGTTCTCCTTCCATAATAGTTGAATCTGTACATAATGCTTAAAAAATAATTTATAGAACATGAAGAAACATAGTTTAATGAACAATAAAAATGTATCATGTTACCTTACGTGATTCATAGGAATTGTGACTAAATAACACTGATCCATACATCTTGTTTCAATGAAAACCAGTTTATAAGTACTGGGATAAATTGCACCTGCAAATTTCAAAAAACCACCCATTATTAAGTTTATATAGATGCATTTCTTGTGGAATACAGGCCAGTTGGAAGTGGTGTTTTTTCCATTCTAAAAATAGATCAATAAACATAATAAATTGAAAAGTCAAAACATATCAAATTCTTATAGATAGTTTCATCAGTTGGTTAACAAAGCTAATGAACCTGTTCATTTATTTATTAGAATACATTCAAAGGAAAAATAGACAATGCATAATTAGGAAAATAATATGAAAGAATGAAGCATGAAAAAGATATTGTATCATTATAAATAATTTGAAAATATTAAATAGTTACCTTCATGAATGCATGAGACCAGACTGCAGTGTAAACCATGGAATTTGAATATTGCTAATCCCTATAATACTGAAATATGAAATCCCAAAGGTAATTTTAGTCACAGTTAAAAGGAATAGATGAATATTTATCATGAATTTTCCTATTTATATTAGTCAAAATGAAGAAAACCTAATTCGTTTTAATTTTCAATTCATGATAATAAATATAAAAATGAAACTGAACATTCAGCATGCATGAAAACCTGAACTGAGCCTTCAACGCAGCTCAAGAGTGTTGTGTTGTTGGTTTTAAAGCTCGCCAGAATATAGCTTAATGAAAGAGTTGTCATGCATTTGAACAATAATCAGTATCAACTATAATAAGATATTCCAGAAGAGTTGAATGTGTACATAATTTGCCTTCATCTATCATCTCATTGCTTCCACCTACTGGAACATCCTCATGTTCTCCTTCTATAATAGTTTAATCTGTACATAATGATTAAAAAGTAAGTTACAGAACATGAAGAAACATAGTTTAATGACCAATAAAAATGTATTATGTTACCTTATGTGATTCATAGGCATTGTGAGTAAATGACACTAATTTATACATCTTGTTTCAATGAAAACTAGTTTATAAGTTCTGGGATAAAATGTACCTAAAAATTTCAAAAAACAACCTATTATTTAATTAATATAGATGCATTTATTGAATAATACAGACCAGTTGACTGTGGTGTTTTTTCCATTCTAAAAAAATATCAATAAACGTAATAAATTGAAAAGTCAAAACATATCAAATTCTTATATATAGTTTCATCAATTGGTTAACAAAGCTAATGAACCTGTTCATTTCTTTATTAGAATACATTCAAAGGAAAAATAAAGAGTGCATAATCAGAAAAAGAATATGAAAGAATGAAGCATGAAAAGGAAATTGTATCATTATAAATAATTGGAAAATATTAAATATTTACCTTTATGAATGCATGAGTCTAGACTGCTGTGTAAACCATGTAATTTGAATATTGATAATCCCTCTAATACTGAAATATGAAAGCCCAAAGGTAATTTTAGTCATAGTTAATAGGCATAGATGAATATTTATCATTCATTTTCTTATTTATATTAGTCAAAATGAAGAAAAACTAAATAATTTTAATTTTCAATTCATGATAATAAATATAAAAATGAAAATAAACATTCAGAATGCATGAAAACCTAAACTAAGCCTTCGAAGCAACTCAAGAGTGTTGTGTTGTTGGTTTTAAATCTCGCCTGAATATATTCATGTAATGGGGAAGAAGAGGTGCTGACATATTTTTTTTCACTGATTGGATACCTTCACCCATGCCAAGAACCTTAAACATATAGCTTTCAACCACTTTAGAAGACCCAACAACATGAAATTGAATTGAAAAATATATTTTAAGACAAATTGAATCTTGTTGTAGTGTGATAATCAACATCACCATTAAATTCTACTTCAAAGATGTATAAATAATAAGTTAATGTAGAATATGCAAAGAAACATAAGTGCATGCATTTTCAAAAATTAAAAAATTTACTTACTATATGAATGCAATCATCACAACTTGGGTTTGATGAGTGATCTTCATTTTTGAGCCCATGAAATTTAATTAATTGTTTAAACCAAGTGAGTAGATGATAGAATGTAGAAAATGCAACATGAAAACTGAATGCGATGGAAAATAAATTCATGCAAATTTTAAAAAGACAATTTAGAGAATAATATGCAGTTGAATTGCATGCATCGAAGAAGAGAATAAAAGAACCAATAACAGTATCATTAATAGTAGCAGTGTTTGGAATATCTAATATTTTAAGCACTAAAGAACACATATGAAACATAGTTAAATTAAGAGAAATGAAACTGTAAAAAATTAATAGAAAATTGACCTTAGTATTCTCATCACCTGTACAATTAAAGGATGTCTATTTGGTGATATAAAAACAATATAAAATAAGAAATGTATGGGATTTTTTAGAACTATAAGACAAGTGATGAAGAAAGGTATGATGATACTACATCAATAGAATAAAGAGTTTTCCGAAATAATAATATTTACTAATCGTTATTCAAACAATTTAAAAACTAATAATATCTCAACAATTGAGTGGTGATGTGGAAATAGAAGAAAAATAAATGACCCATCATATAACCTATTGGAAAATGAAAATCCAAACCCAAGGAAAATTATTGAAGCAGTGATCAAATAATATACTAACCTTAGCTTAGTTTTTGGAAAAAAAATCAGATCAGGAGGATAGTGTTCTATGAGAGATTTTAACCAAATCTGAACCTTGGGAAATAAATTAATGAAGGTCATTCGAGTCAAACCGGTTTTTGAGCTTTGAAGTAGAGCCATAATTTGATTTAACCGGGTTCTAGCTTCAGACGTCATTGAAATAGTGAGTCTTTGATGAAACCTCTGACAAGGAAAACACATGAAGAAGTAGGCTCAAGTTGAACATGTGAATGAGTCAAAGAATTTGTTTTTAAGTTGGATGTTCAACAATTCAAATGAATATATAAACAGAAAATGTGAGGGAAGGAAGGGACACAATCTACAATCATTTTTAAGGGAAAATTACTACGAAGGATCCAAAGATGAAGTTGGTGACAATGAAGGACTCCATTACTAATAACACATCATTAAATTAATTGAATGGTTCCCTTGATGACATTAACATAATCTTTGATCATTTATTAAAAACATTCATTTTTTATAAGGGAAGGAAAAATGCAATATAGTGGGTCTTAATCAAAATAGTATATTAGTCATCTCAGTGAACCAAGCCGAGCATGTTCCAGGTAACAAAAAAATAAGTATATAACAGATGAAATAGATAAATCAAGGTTTGAATGACCCATCATAGAGGAACTGTGTACACATAATAAATTTCATAATAAATTGAATAGGAGACTCCAATCCACTGGGAAAATAGAACCAGTTTTCTCAATCTTTTTTCCCTAAAAAATTAAAGAAATAAAAATACATCGACAATATTGTTTTCATAGCGTATAATCAAGGGTTTAATGACCCATCACGGAGGAACTATGTACACATAATAAATTGCATAATAAATTGAATAGGAGACTCCAATCCACTAGGAAATTGAACCGGTTTTCTCAATCCTTTTTACCTAAAAAGGTAAAGCAATAAAAAGACATTGACAATAATGTTTTCATAGTGTATAAGAAAAAGTTTAGAATGAAGCTGTTTAGAAATTGGAAATAATGGAAGTAAAGTTAGGCCTAGAATCTTATTTTGATCACATCAAGGGGTTAGGTTACAGTCCAAGAAAGAGCACCATAAAAGGCCCCCGAAATAGCATCATTAAATGCCTGTTTAAGCCAGTTGTGATTCTCTAACTGCTCTGAAAACACTAAAAACTACAGATCATCATTCCCCATTTCAATATTTAATCATTACATCAATGAAACTGATTGAAAAATACCTGGAAAGTGGGATGGAGTCGTAGAAGGAGGCAGAGAAAATGGAGAAGGCCGAGAGGACGGAGGAGCCAGAGGCAGATGTGGAGCAGACGGAGCAGGCAGAGAGGATGGAGGCGAACCAAATGGAGGCGGAAGATGAGACGTAGGCAGAGTAGGCAGAGGTGGTAGACCCAGATGTGGAGCAGGCATAGATGGAGGACCTAAATGAGGAAATGGTTATCGAGGTGGGAGAGGTAGCAGAAGGGGTAGGCAGAAACCATATGAGGTGAAGAGTTATACGGGAGGAGAGGCATGCATCGGGAACCGTATGCAACGAGGTGGTTTGTGGGAGTAGAAGCAAGCAATAGAACCCTAGGCGAGGAATATCGAGAAGAATTTACAGGAGGAGAACCCGCATGGGAATAGCCGCGAGTACGCGAGATGGGTGACAATTTTAGAGGGAGGAAGAGGTTTTTTAGGCGACGTGGAAGCTTTGTTGGGTGACACGTCAGCATGAGAAATGCCTTATTTAGTATATATATAGATTTAGGAATTACTCCCATGGATAAATTAATTTGTTCATAGTATCCCTACGATTTTAATTGTACAATTTTATTGCTTAACGATGTTCTAAACGTAGGGAAACATATTTGTAGCTACTAATTCCACATGACTTGAGATTAATGGATCATGAGTTAGGTATTGTTGAAACCCTTCTTGAATGACACATTTCAATGATAACAATGAATGTATAATTTATAAAAATCATTTTTGTAGATGAAAACTAAATACGGGTAATATTTTTAAGGCCATATTTTTAAGGGAATGATGTTTGTCTTTCATGGTACCATGTAATTTTTTTTGAACATATTTCTTCTCTATTTTTTTCTATTTTATTTTAATTATTCAAATATTTAAGAAAACAATAGTTTTGAATTCCCTCAATATTATATATTTTCTACTCTTCCATTGTTATTCAGGGTAACAACATGGCCCCTTATATGTTTTCATATGAACCATATATCTTATTACTATTATAATAATTTTTTATTAAATATTTTCATATTAGGTTTCCTTATGAAATTTAATTGTTGAACATCATAAATTGAAATATTATCTTTAAAAGGATCAAATAAATTAGTAATATCAATTAAATTTCACTAATACATTCAAATACAATAATCACAACTTACCTGCTACCATGTGCTAAAATTTTATTCTTTAAAGTTTATGATATTCATGTTTTTCTTGAATAGAATACCCAATATCTTTAGATAAAACATCCTATATGGTATAATTTCTAAATGAGATTTGGTACAATATACCCCAATGCATTTCATCAAACATCACCTCTTATTCGTTCATTAATGAACAACTCAACCTTCGATGTAGTAGAAGAGGTATTTGGAAAAACAAAAAAAAATATGGATTATTATCAATCACAATGGTGTACACCATGTAGAAATATTAGCCATTTGAATCTTGCAAAGTGTCTGAACTCCCCAACGATGTCCATCACGCTGAATCCCTCATTGTTTCAAGCTGGTAAAGTCCCACTACTCGATGACTATCCACATCACAGAAGTCGCCATCATTATCATGTATATATGTTTGTTTTAAATGGGTATGCAAAGTTTGATTTTAATGGATAATTAAATGGAATATTTAGATGAAGATTTTAGTGGAGAATTTAATAGTGGAAATGATGAAGATTTAAATTAAAGCTCGACTGAAGATATTAGGAGATGATAACATTGGACTGACACTACTCTAAATAGAAGCTCACGTGTGATCAAATTCAAAAGTCACAACTGTTTCAAAAATAGAGAATTTTGGAGGAAAATATTCCTGATCGATATTCACGAGAGTAATTCTAGAGAATTAAATAATGATTTTCATGAAGAAATCTGGGTAATTTTTTTTGTTTCTACATTCAAACACTTAATTGTCGATTTGCACAGATATTTGAAATGGGGAATTAAATGACGTTAAATATTTATTCATTTATACAATTTAAAAAAGTTTTTAAATTTTATTAATTTTTTATAAAATGTTACTACAAATATTTAAATATTAATATTATTAATAATATTTAAATATTTTTTTAATATTAATAATTATTCATTTTTAATATGTATTCATTTAATATTTTTATTGTGCATTCGTTTTTTAATATTTATTATACATTTTTATAGATTAATATTTAATATTTTAAAAATGATTATAATTTAGATAAATAATTTTTATTCATTTTTTAAATATAATTTTTTAAAACTTTAGACAATTATTATTTATTTATTTATTAGTTTTTAACTGCAATTTTTAATATCTATTCATTTTTATTATTTTTGAAATTTATATGATTAATATTATTTATTCCTTTTTATTTTTTTTATAATTTATATAATCAAATGTTATTTATTCATTTCTTCAACATGCACGTTAGTGCTGGAGAAACATAAAAAAATAATTGTAAAATGGTATGAATTCCTTACCTCAAGGAGAGGTGGAGTCATTCATTTATAGATAGAGTAAAATAATTACAAGTTGAAATAATCTGATTTGGGACTAGGAAGGAAACTTAACCCAGAAATATGATTACTAGGTCTAACACTCCCCCTCAAGCTAGAACAAATATAGCTTGGAAGAAGAGTCCCACAAAAAAGAAAGAAGACACAAAAAAACAAGGCCCTACACACTCCCTCTCAAGCTGGGTTGCTAATGCTGTGGATTCCCAGCTTAGTGTAGAGAGAGTCTAGTCGAGCTCCTGGTAGGCCTTTGGTGAAGATATCAACAAGATGATCAACCGTCAAAATGTAGTCGAAACTGATATGGTGATGCTTGAGGTGATGGTGAAGAAAGTGGCAACCCACCTCAATACGCTTTGTGTTTTCATGGTAGACTGGGTTGGAAGCAATCTTCATGACCGCCTGATTATCACACCAAATATGAGAAGATGTTTGAGGTAGGAAACCAATTTCACAGAGAAGATGATGAAACCAAATAATTTTAGTAGTGACTATGACCATCGTACAATATTCCGATTTAGCACTAGATCTGGAGACAACCGTCTGTTTCTTACTTTTCTATGAGATAAGGTTACCTTATAGAAAAATGGAAAACCTAGAAGTATACTTTTGGGTATCCAATCAGCTAGTATAGTCAATATCATATAAGACCTCAATATTTAGATAATTATGCTATGAATACCGAATACCACAGGCATGGTCTTTCTTGATGTACTTGACAATCCATAGGACAACATCCCATTGAGATTTAGTCGGATGTTCCATGAATTGGACAACCTTGCTGATAGCGTAGGCAATATCCAAATGAGTCATAAAAAGATAATTTAGTTTGCTCAAAAGACGATGATACCTCTCTGGGTGAAAATATGGGTCCTTGCTATCATATAGAGACCATTCCTCGGGTTTAAGAGGAGTGTCAACGACAGTTTCCTGAAACAAACCAGCATCCCGCAAGATATCCAAATCATATTTCTGTTAGGAAAGAAAGATGGTGTTCAGAGAATGAGAGAATTCAATACTAAGGATGCATCCATAGGACATCATGTCGTAGAAAATAGTTTGGTACTTCATACTTCGAGATAGGCCAAATGTAGTGATGACTATGCAAAATCTTCCAAACCATGCATGAGGAGACTGCTTAAGTCCATAAAGAGAGCGATGAAGCCGACAAACATGAGAATCATCTCCTGAGGCAAGTAGCTAGGAGGTTGTTACAGATATAGCTCTTCTTCAATAAAACCATGAAGAAAAGCATTCTTGACATCAAGTTGATGAAGATGCTAATGATGAGCAATGATAAGAGAGATGGATAATTGAATAGATTCCATCTTCAGTTGGATTTTAGATGCATTATATATATATATATATATATATATTATAAATTATTTTTTATGAAAATCATGGGGGTTCACAACCCCCTCTTATCTCTTAAATTAGAGGGGGTTAAAAACTCCCACTAATTTAAGAAATCAGAGGGGTTGTGAACCCCCGCCATTTTCTTAAAAAAATAATGCAATATATATATATATATAATTAAAACATAATATATAAATGAATTTTAATATATTATAACATATTATATAAATATATTTATATAAATAATTTATATTATATTTAATCGTATTTATATATATACATAAATATAATTTATTTTAAATATCATATAAAAACCTTTGTAGTTTTTATAATAATAATAATAAATTTTAAAGATATATACTTACACACACATGCATGTAATTAGAGGGGGTTTTAAACCCCCTATAATTTAAGAAATTGGAGGAGGTTTATAACCACTGAATAGAGGGGGTTTTCACCACCTCTAATATTTTTTATTTCTTTTAAAATATATCAAATTATAAAATGTTTGTGTATTTTTCTTATAAAGATATTATAAAAATGTATATAAATACATTATAAACATATTATATAAATACATTAAATAAATACATTATATATATATAAATAAATATTTACAAATAAATAAATATTTATTAATATATAGATAAGTATTCAGATTGATATATATATGTATGCATGATATAACTATATAAATATGTGTATAGATATATAAATATTCATAAAAGTTTATCTATATATAAACATTATATTATATTATATGTATATATAATATAAATATTATATATATATTTGTATACATATAAATGTATTTATAAAATATATAATATATTGTATTCATATAAATATGTAATATATATATATATATATTCATAATATATTTTGTTAATATATAAATATATATACGTATAATATATACATGTATGCAAATAAGTATAAATATTTACAAATAAATATATAAATACACATTTGGGTTTGTGTGTGTGTTTGATATAAATGTATTTATAAATACATATATACATAATTTTATTTAAATATATGTAAATATATAATTTATAGAGGTGTGAATAAAAAAAAATATACATATATATTACACATATATATTTATATTTATATTTATATTAATATACATATATGTATTTAAATATATGTATTTATACAAATGTACACATATAATTTATATAAATGTATATATAAGTTATATATTTAATGTATTTAAATATATTATGCAAATAGTATTTATTTTAATATACTTATAAATATATATAAATACAATAATATGCATGATATTAATAGAAATTCAATTAGCATAATTGTCCAGGCTCGAGTGGGAAGAAGAAGGGAACCTGGATCTAATCCAGTATGGCTCTTATTTTAGAAGTTGCGGTAGTGTGTTAATTTCTTGTTTCGATGGACTGTGACCGCATGACCCACATTGACCATAGTACATGATATTTGGGGATAGTGAACAAAAATTTGAGAGGACACAGTGGCGGGTGGGATGGAGATACTGGAGAGGACACAAGGGAATGGTGGTACAAGAAGATGGGAGGGGGTGTTCGATGGAGAATTGGACAGAGGGTGGGTTGGGGGACAGAACTGAAGGGATGGGGCTCCATAGGAACTGGACAGAGGTAGGATAAAAAATGAGATATTATTTATGGGCAGTTTAAAAAACCACCCCTAAATTGATCCATCAATTAGGGCTGGTTAAAACCACCCCTAAACATCTCAATTAAAGGAAATTTCTAACCGCCTCAAAATGAGTAAATATATCAGGGGCGGTTTAAACCTCCCCTAATTTAGGAATTTTTGAAAATATATGCCGAAATTAGAGAGGGTTTAAACTCCCTCTAATTTAACCACTTCTAAACTTTCTATCACCTTACCAATGGTTCCTCCAAACTGCCTCTAATGTGTTTAGAGGGGGTTATAATCCCTCCAATTGGGTCATTTTTTTGTAGTTCCAGCTGGACTAGGCATAGGTTCTCTTCCTATCTATAGATTGGAACCCTCCTAATATTAGGGGTGGTTAAAACTGCCCATAATTCATGCATTTTTTAAAATATGTGTCTAAATTAGAGGGGGTTTAAACCCCCTCTAATTTAACCACCAATAAACTTTCCATCACTTTACCAATGGTTCCTCAAAATCACCTTTAACAACAGTAGGCGAACACATTAGCAACGATTACTCATAACCGTTATTAATGTGTTTAGAGGGGGTTATAACCCTCTGTAATTTGGTCATTTTTTTGTAGTGCTAACTGGACTAGGCACAAGTCCTCTGCCTATCTATAGAGTGTCACCCTCCTACGAGGCAGGGTGTGAGTCCTCTATCTATTCTTAGAGTGACACCCTTCTACTGGGATAGGGCATCAGTCCTCTACCTATCCACCCTGTGGCACCCTCCTATGGATTTAGGGTATAGGTCCTCAACTATAAGAGTGGAACTGTAATTGATCGAACCTCTTCGGTCCATTACTTTGTGAAAATATAGTGTTTGAAGTGTTTTGGGAGGTTAAGGTGACTTATTTCAACACTTTGCAAAATTCCTAGTTTTTCAAGTTCTCCAACAGCAAGTCAGAATAGTGGGTTAGGATGGTGACTCAGAATGGTGGGTCGGGAAGGTGATTCAGAATAGTGAGTCAGAACAGTGGGTTAGGACTGTGAGTCTGAACGGTGAGTCAGAATGGTGAATCAGGACAGTGAGTCTAGATGATGAGTTAGGATGGTGAATCAAAACGGTGAGTCAGGATCGGTGACTCGCAACGGTAGCTCGTGATGGTAACTCACAACGGTAGCTCATGAAGATGGATTGTGATGGTGAATTATAACGGTTACTCACACCAGTATCTCACCAAACACTGACTCTTACCGGTGACTCGCATCGGTGACTCGCATTGGTGACTCATCTATCGACGAGTCATCCAACCGTTTCCTTTTTTTTTTCCAGTTTTTATAGTTTCACACCTTCAACTTTTTCTTTGACATAAAATGAGTTTAAAACCATATTTATGTGGTTTTGAAGCCATTTCAAGGGCTATTAATTATATCATTATTTTTTCTAAAAGTCTGAGAGCCTTCTAAATGGTCAAACTATGTGGTTTGGTTGAGATCTGGCTTTAATGGAAATTTGAAACTGTTTCATATCCCATGAGTCTTAGATCTAATAATTCCAAGCCCAGGGCCTTCCCTTAATTATTTCATTCTCATTTCTCTTGATACTTAATGTCCCTATAACCCTTTCTTCCCTGAAGATTCGTGCATTTGTGTTGTAGCCTTTGGATCACATTTTCCCTAAAGGCTTATCCTGCTGCATGCACATCCCCTATTTTGGGCACAATAAGGAAGTGTCAATTGATTCTTCTTCCAAGTAGGTTTTCCTTCATCTCTATCAATTATTCATCATGCAGGGTGGGTTTACGAATGTCTCCTTGTTATTATAGTTGAATCCAAATTAAATAAAGAAAAACAAATTAGTTTCAAATCAATAAACAGGGGTTCGGTAAAGTGACGTATGATCGTACTATTTTATTGATATTTTGATCAAAATCGTGAATTGTATGGGCTAACTACCCAATGAAAATCATGGATGTTGGGGATATTTATTTTTGCACTGAATAGATTGTGGGTTACATATTTTTGTTTCTCGTTGAACCGCTATTATGAAAAATCTATCAACTACATACAATCGGCTAATAAATGGATTCCCCATGATCAAACTATTTCCGTGATAACCCCTGAATTAAAAAGTGAAAATTGAGTGAGGAATGCCTTGTTAAATTTGAATATGTCTTTTGTTGGTTCGTGTGATGGTGTTTTGTGTGTGGGTTTGTTTTGACTTGTGCTGTAGTAGGGTTGTTTTCATGGTTGTGTGATGTGGGGTGGTTCAGATAGTGTAATGAAATCTCGGGTTGAGAGATTGATTGATTGTGGAATGGATAAGAAGTACTGTACAATAGAGCTGTGATCGGGTTGTGCGGTGATGTGTTTCTGGGTGCAGCTGTGATTTGGGGGTTTTCTCTGGTGATAGGATGAATTGGGCGGGATGACTTTGAAGGACGATGATGGCAGTGGTTGGCGGGGGTGTTAATCAGAGAGGAATGTGAAGTGGGTTAATTTACCATGGTCCTTCTTCATATGTGTGAATTTTGTTGTGTGGATTGTTGTGTGTTGTGCCTAGTATTTTCCTGGATAAATATGGAACGAATAAATTAATTGTTTAATAAATAATGATAATTGGTTAAAAAAATTGGATGGGGGTATGAATTGAGCTTACGACTGGTCGTGTGGTTGTGCATTTGGAGGTACCAATAAAGGCAGTATTGTGATCTAGTTGTTTGTTTGAGAACCCATAGGTTGGGTAAGAGTGTTTGGTATTATATTTATATATACATGTATTTCATTTTTGATTTATATATACACTCCACCCTAGCTGATCACTATGTGTCTAACACCTCTATCGTCATGGGGGAGGGTGTCTTTCCCAAACATCCTGGTGGGAGGATGGATGGATGGCCGCCTGATCTTCCCTTCTCTCTCTTCCAGGTGGTGATAGCCCAAGATTCTTTGGGCGAGTTTTGGTTTGTGGGGACCAGGTGTGTGTGAGCGATTTGTGTTTTCTTAGGTGTCTTCGGGATGAGATGTGTTGAGTTTTCCCAAGTGTCTTCAGGATGAGATGTGATGTGGTATATGACCCAGGTGTCTACGGGCAGGATGTGATGTGGTATGGCCCCCAGGTGTCTGCAGATGTGATGTGATGTGGCTCATGGCCTTGGTGATGGGACGAGGTGTGGTTGTGAGGCCCAGGTGTCTACAGGCATGATGTGATGTGTCTTGTGGCCCCAGTAATGAGATAAAGTGTTATTGTGAGGCCTAGGTGTGTGTAGGTGAGTTGTGATGTGGTGTGATTAGAAGAGGTGAAAGTGCCATGAGGTTTTCCATTTGGGTCTGAGAGTGGCTAATAAGTGGGAAAGTGGTGCGGGTACCCTATCATAAATGTGATTACTATATTACTTTACTTGACTTATGTTACTTGTTAAGCGTGACTTAATGAGGTGGGGATGGTTAGTATACCTTGTTAGGTGCTATTGGTTCTGCTATTTTCTCACGAAAGCATTAGTATGTTTCTCTCACTTGTGCACGAGAGACTTTGGTTTTCCTAATGAGTATACTTGTATGCTCACCGTATGTATATAAACTGCATTCAGGTTTCCAGAAGGATTACATGGATCGTGCTGGGCGTTACTAGCTCAGGCTTTGGGATAGTTGTTGAGTCGCTGCTTTAGATTAATTTTGGTATTTAGTTTAGAGTTTTCATTGTATTTGTATCAATTTTATTTTAAACATGCATGTGAGATGTATTTTTCTTCTTATATATATATTTATATATTGGAGTTGTTTTGGGATGAACCATCTTATCTCTCGATCTTAGTTCTTTAAAAAGGGCAATGCCTCCTATTTTGTGAGATTTGTATACCCTTGGTGTTGGTCACCAATCCAGGGCCTACTGGAGGCGGGACTCAGGGGTATTTATCTCCTTTTATTCATTTCCAGCTTTGGAATGGTATCTTTTGATGGAGGGGGTCATGATAGAATGGTATCAGAGGTGATGGTTGAGAGATAAGATGAAGTTTGGAGTTAGGCACAGTGAGGATGGAATGGGTTGGTAGGGAAACAATGTTAGGTGATATTGGTGCATGAAATAGGCTAGGGAAGACTGGCTAGGACACGATATTTTAGGCCCCCCATGATCTGATGCAAGGAGTCTAAGCCTATTGAACAACCAAGTGAGGCTACACCGTTTTTAAGGTAGAGACCTAGGAAAGGTACATGCACCATGATAGCTTGCGTTATTTTTTGAATTGGGTTGTTTTGGGAAGGTTAAAATGGATATTATGAAAAGAATGAATTAAAATAAATCTTAAATAAAATTCCATACCACTCAATCTTAGAAATTCCTTATTTACCTTTTATCTATGGAACTTGGTCATCATTCATGTGTGGCTCGGGCAGTTGGGACTCAGGAGGCTGATTCGATTGATCAACAGAGGGTTGATCCAGTGGAGGAGGATGACCAGTGGCAGAGAATGTTATGTTCTTTCCAGTGGAAGGCCTTGGGAAAGTACGTTGGCAGTGTTTCAGACATAGAGATAGAGAGCTGGCTTGAGGAGCTTGAGATCACCTTCAGTTTGATCCAGGATCCAATAGAGTACTCGGTTCCTTTGGTGGTTAGTCAGATGCAGGGATTTACCCATCAGTGGTGGATGCTTTTTCTGGGGGAGAGGAAGGAGGTGGATGTGTTGTGGGTTGAATTTATGAAGGATTTTCGGATGGACTTTATTTATTTATTATGAAGGATGAGAAGAGGGATGAGATACTCTCCCTTCAACAAGAGAGTATTTTAGTGTGGTAACTTGAGATCAAGTTCAAGGATCTTCTTTGCTTCGCCCCAAATCTCTTTGCGGATGAGGGTTCTCATGAAAGACAGCTTGAGGAGTCCCTCCAACCTTTTATCTAGTATGCTGTTACTCCTTTTACATTGCCAATGAATCTGGAGGTTTAAAAGAAGGTGTAGGTAATCGATCAGATGTACTCATGCAGAGGTCTACTACGAGGAGAAAGCCAATAGAGTTCTTCAAGGGGTAGGGTTGTAACACCAGAAGGATTTACAAATAAATTTAATATTGAATGCATTAAATAATGAGTCTCTACAAAACAAAACTTTGTTATAACTGATCCAATAAACATAATTTTTCTACTTCTGTGATTTAAATTTTGAAAATCTGACACACACAGTTGCGTTCAGGGTAATTTTTGGAGTCCGATAGAACAAACTTATTTTTTGGTGAATGGTAACATAACCTTATGAATATTAATTTACCCTTATAAATAGTAATTTAACCCTTATGAATAGTAATCTCACCCATGAAATTATAAATAAAATTTAGGCACCTTATAAATGAAGTAGAATATTTTATAAATTATTAATTAAGTATTCATATTTTTGTGAGTGATAAATATTTAATTAAAATTTTAATTTAGTAAATTAATTCATTTTCATAAAATGGGTTCCTAAAAAAATATTTTGTTTTCCTATTAATTTAGGATAATTTTATGAGAGCATAGTTAATTTTTGAAAGTATTATAAAATCAGTTTTAAAAATAAAATTTGTATTTTTCAAGTAAATAATGATTTTATTTAAAAATTAAATTTCAAATATTTATAAATTATTATTATAAAATGGAGTCCATTTTTGGATTCCACATTTAAAAAAAAAATTAGGGTCGTTTTTTTGGATTTTTCTAAAATACATGAATTTTTTATGAATAGTAAAATACGATAATTTACGATAAATGCTAAATACATGGTTTATTGAGTCATAAGTGATCTAAAGATGATGTAAGAACACTTTGTTCAAACTCACATGAAATTATTACTATTTTTCCTTACATGAATCAAGAATATTCATAGTCTTGAGAAAAAATATTAAACTAATGATTAAAATAGTGATAAACCCCTCCTCTCCTCCACTATAAATACCACCCCTCCTTACCTCTTCTCTTCACTCCTCTAATGCCTTGTTCCTTGTATAAATTCTACAAAAATATTATCCCAAGATCCTCCCCCACATCTAGAAGATATTGGTCTCATAAAAATACCAAATCCTCTCCCCTAAAGAGGCTCTCAAGGAAGATTAATTCAAGAGGTAAATTCCTCTTTTCAATTCTTTTACTTTCTTTTCAAGTTCCTTTGTTTTATTTTCTATCCTCACCTCTCCTCATACAAATTCAATGAAAACTCCAATACCTTAAATATACTGTAATTTTTTTATGATGATGGAATAAGTTATTATCATCTCTGCTTTAACATTCTTTTATGCTAGTAGTAAAAAACACCATTAGAGATGTGCTAATTTACCACATTCAAGGACGACGAGTTTTAAATTTCTATTACCGTATTCAATTATGGTTATGAAACCATTATTATGGTTGAACTAGAATATAATATATTTATTATATCTCATATATGGTTATGGAATCTTTTTGTACACAAGGTTTTGATTTATAAAGTAAAATGAGTTTGTTGTATTCAAAAACCGCTAATTAACCCAAACAGTTATCATTAAATAATTTATATAATGATTCATCTTCACTCCAAGTAAACAAATGAAATTTAAAACCATGTAAAATTCTGGATGTTCAATAATAACATATAACATAAATTCTGTAAAACCATCCTCATTTTATACTATTCTCCATTCATGTATATAAGTATACCGATCATGAAACAAACGAACCCGAACAAAGAAATTGAACCTCTTAACCTATCAAAAAGACCATAAATAAACTTAATAAGGTTATAATAAATCAATTATATTAATAATAGGTTCTGGAATTATTAATTAAGGAACCTAAATTTTATTATTCAGGTCATTAATATCAAGTGGAGAACACCTTCAGACTTAAGGTAAGGGTTTCTTCATCTCACTTCCATTTTTTGTGAGATATTCTGTATTCACTACTGCTACTTGTGTATGGTGTATGTATAATACCCATTGATGTTTCATATTATTAATCTATTTATTTTCATGATATTAAATGTATCATTTTATTATTATTAATTTTGGGGCATACGATTCAATTGATTACAAAGTTTTAAGTATTTTTTACTCTAACCTCCATTTTCATTCGGGTTGCTCTTATTCTCTACTCACCTCAATGAAATTATTATTTATTCCTGTGTACTCCTCATAAATTCTGTTTTAATTTTCTATATATGTGTACCAATCATAATCCATCTTTATTTTATGGGGAGTTATATGTTTTAAAATAATCTTTCAAAAAATTATTCCGAAATGCAAGCTTGATTCAAGGAACTTCTCAAATTCTTACCTATTTTGAAGTTTATTATATAATTTATTTTAAGCCATGTTTATCTTTATAAAATCAGAAATTTTAACATGAAAAATCTATTTTGGTTCATTTCTTGTTTTATTAAAGAAAGCATTCCTTTTCACTTTAAAATCCTTTAATATTTTCCTTACACCACACTAATTTTTTTTTATTTCTATAGCTTCTTTAAAAACTATTTTTAAATGATTTCACCTCAATAAGACTTTATTTAAGACTAAAATATAATTTTAATGAAATTACCTTTTATTTTCTTGTATATACATGTTTACAATCTTATTTCATGACAAATACAAATGATTTTTTAAAATAACTCTTCTTTCCAAAGTAAAAAAGGTTTTTCTCAGATCACTTTAACTTTTATAAGATATATGCCTTGTTCACCACTTATTTCTTGCTTGTGGAATATGTAATTACCTTTGTTATATCATATAAATAATAAAATTATTCTCATGATATTCTAAGGGATTATGATTTGAATGTTTCAAGGTGGTATGAGACACTTTGGAATGTTTAAGGATTATTTCCTCAAGGATTTTTCAATGGTTTCATTTAAAAGTATCTTCATCTATGTCAACATCCTTTGTTGAATCTTGTACTTCATTGAGGTTTATCTACTATGATATCATACACCATGTTTTATTGAATTGTTTATTATTATTTTTAATGTGGATGTGATATCTTGAAACCATTCACCACATTACTCCGAATGGTTAGTGTTTATGTTTAATGATTGGGGAAAGTTATTTACTTTTCATATGTTAGTTTCAATATGAATCTATATATTGTTTATATTGATCCCCATTAATATGAGGAATTCATTAGACTTAGTAAGTGTCAGGTGGGGCCTACTATATCCCCTCAATGCATCGGTAGATCTCATGAGAAAAACTATGGTCTTAGCATGAGGCCTTGATAGTATGATTATTTATGGTCTTGGCACGAGGCCTTGATGATATTATTATGATGTCCCACATTATGAATTACCTCATTATGAATCTAGTAATTGAAAGTTTATGTGGTTATTCAACTAGTATAATACCCATGATTATGTTTTATTATGGCATTATTTATTCATCTCTTATTCCTATCATAATATGTACAAGTTTATTTTTAATGGAATGTGTTTTTAGTTATTCACCATGCCTAATGTTTATGTTTATAATATCTCGTACTGTATTGTTTACCCTTAATGAGAAACTGAACTCACCCCTTTTATTATGTTTTATTTTCCCCCATGATGCAAAGAGGTGTATTATGAATGAATTAAAGGGATAAACTTAGAGTTGTGGATGTTACCAATAAAACTTTTATGTTGTTTTTAATTTCAAGTTGTAATGTTTATGTATGTATATGGTTTTTCCAAAACTACTAAACTATTTGGTCCTTCAGGATATGAATTCCTTATAATCATTCCAATGTAATTAAATAATTCACTGACTCTGGGCTTTTGGGGTTGGGATGTTACAGTTGGTATCAGAGGAAGTTTAGTAGAAAACTTGGAAACTAGATTTAGAAAATATAGATGAGAGAACGTCCTATAATTTTGGTAAGGAATAGATTATGTGGGTCTTTCTAGCAAATAAATCCCTATATGGATACTATAAGTGGACATGGTTCTGACAGAGATGTACCTAGGAGTGAAAATATAACACCCCAAACATTTTATGGTATGTTTCTCTTAAAATACTTTCTATTCATTAGATAGACGATATTGCATGAAGAACAAAGTCTCTATAAAAAAACACTTGGTTATAGGATAAATTCATAACCTATTCATTAAACTTAAATTTTCTACTTATGTATTTTGAATTCTGAAAAACAGACATACATGGTTGCGATTAGGGTGATATTTAGAGTATGATAGAATCAAGTTAATTTTCAGTGAATAGTAACTTACCCTTATGAATAGTAACATACCCTTAGGAATATAAACTTACCCTTATGAATAGTAATATGACTCTTATGAATGGTAACCTTACCCATAAAAGTGTAAATAAAATTTAGGCACCTTAATAATGAAGATGAATATTTTAAGTATCAGTTTTTTTGATTAAATGACGATTTTAATTAAAAATTAAATTTCTCATATTTAGAAAATTATTTTTGAAAAATAGAGTTCATCTTTGGATTCTATATGTTGAAAAATGGTCAGGGTGAATTTTTGAGATTGTTCTAAAATACTTGAATTTTTGGTGAATAGTAAAATACATTAATTTACTATATAAATACATTATAATTTAAATCCACTATTCCTAGCATCATGAGTGATGTAAGAACCAAAATATAGAACTCACATGAACTTATTACTATTCTAGGTCATGGAATCATCACTATTGCTTGTCTTGTGGAGAAATAATAAATTAATGAATATAATATTAAGAAAACCCTCCTCCCCTCCACTATAAATACCACCCCTCACACCCTCATTTATTCACATCTCTGAAGCTTCAATCCTTTCCTAAATTTTTCTCATATATATCTCTAAGCTCCTCCCCCACATCCAATAGCCCTTGTCCTTCTCAAAATACCAAACCTTCTCTCCTAAAGAGGCTCTCAAAAGAAGATAGATTCAAGAGGTAAATTCCTATTTTCAATTTTTTTGTTTTCTTTTCAAATTCCTTTCTTATCTTTTCTATTATGACCTCTTCTCATCCAAATGTTATGACAAATACAATACCTTATATTTATTGGAATTTTGTTATGATAATGGAATATTCCATCATCATCTCTTCTTTTCCCTCCTTTTATACTATAAATGAAAGCACCATCCAAGATGTGTTAATTTATCACATTCAAGGAAGAAAAGTTTTCAATTTGCATTATTATCTTCAATACTACTCATGAAACCTTTTTAATGGTTGAACCAAATTGTAATATATGTATTTTAGCTTATGTAGTGTTTTATAAATCCTTATACACTCATAATATAAAATAATAATACAAAGCAAGTTCATCATGCACAAAACCACCAAGTTAATCCAAGAATTTATCATTAACTTTTATCTAATGATTCATCCTCATGGTATATAACAAAAATCATTATAAGATCATTTCTATCATATTTTGTATAATATTCACCATTCTTGAGTGAAGAAGAAGCAACTCAAGAGGAGTCAAAATATGTTTTGGAAAGAAGAGTTCTTTTGGAAAATCATTATATTTGTCATAAAATAAGATTAAAAACATGTATATACTAGAAATGAAAATCTAAGAACAATAAAATTATATTTTATTAATATTAAAATAATATCCATACTGAAATTTTTCACTAAAGAGGAATAATCCAAAGAAAGGAAATTGGGTTTGAGAATCCTCTTACCTTATGCCTGAATACTTTCTTCACTTTAATATCCTAGATAATCAAATTTGATTCATTAATAAATAAATAAATAACCTTTTATACTTGTATTAGATTAATTATAATTTTATTATGTTTTTATGGCCATTCTGATGAGTTATAGCGTTCAATTTCATAGTTCGGAAGTGTTCGTTTTCTTGGTCTCCATGATCAGTTCACTTGTATATATGTATGAAAGATCATGTAAAATGAGAATAATTATCTTGAATTAAAGTTATATGATATTAACGAACTTATATAAGTTGAAATGATATTATATATATATTTCCAAATATGATGATGTTTAATTAGATAAAACGTTAATGATAATCGTTTAGATTAATTTGGCAGATTTTCAATCATCACAAACTAATTTTGTTTTATTATTTAATACTATGTATATATGTTAGTTCCAGAACATACAAAAGGTTATAAAATAAATTTTAAAATATGTTTCAACCATTATAATGGTTTTATGACCATACTCAAAGGTGGTAAATAAAAATGAAACTTGTTGTCCTCAAAAGTGATAAATCAACACCCCTCAAATGATGTTTTCATTTTTAGAATAAAAGGGAGAGAAGAAGAGGTTTGATGATGAATTGTTACATTAAAATAATAAAATTATAGTATATATAAGATTAAAAGGTTATCATACCACTTGTATAAGGGTATTTGATGAGATAATAAGATAAGGAACAAAATTTAAAAGAAATTAAAAGAAAATGAAAAATGATTTTACCTCTTGAATTCTTTTCCTTGAGAACCTCCTTAGGGAAATTGGTTTGGTATTTTTTTGAGACCAAAGGATCCTGGACATGGGGAAGAGTCTTGGGAATAGTATTGAGTAGAATTTTGACAAGTTTCAAAGATTTTTTGTGAGGAGACTAGGTGTTGAGGGGTGGTATTTGTAGGGGAGGAGGGGGTGTTTTTTGATTATTTTATTCATTATTTTATTATTTTGGCTCAAGAATATAAATAGTTTGAAACTTATTAGTAAATATATTAAATAATGAATGATATTTTGAGATTACATTGCTTACATCACCCATACCTCAAAAATGACTAAAAAAATTCTTGTATTTAGCTAATATTGTAAATTATTGTATTTCACTATTCACTAAAATTTCAACTATTATTGAAAAATACCAAAAATTTACCATGAACATTTTTTTATGTGTAGAATTAAAAAATTAACTCCATTTTATGAAAATAATTCTTTAAATATTATAAATTTAAATTTTAATTAAAATCATAATTTATTAAAAAAATACCGATTTTAAAATTATAACTGATTTTATGACATTTTGAAAAATTAATTAAGGTATCATAAAATTATATTATAATCATGAGACAAAAAATATATATTAATTTATGAATATATTTTATGAAAATAATTTTTTTTAAATCATTATATTAATTATAAAATGGTAAATAAAAATTTATGTTTTACAAAAATACCAACACTTAATTTATCTTTTTTTAAACATTTATTTACTTATAATATGATATAATTACATCATATTATCATGTATAATATGTTTAAATTTTATTTATACTTTCATAGGTGAGGTTACTATTCTATTGGCTGGATTTCTATTCCTAATGGCCATGTTACTATTCCAAGGGTCAAGTTACTATTCCATCGGTATAAGTTCCTTAATTTCTATGAATATCTCTTATTTCATTCTTCATTTATGAGAATAAAGTTTTTATTAGTATCTATGTGATATGTATGTGTTTTATACCATATAACATAATTACAAGAATAGAGAAAAAATTTCCATTGATAAAAGTTTCAGTTGTTACATTCTTCCCCCCTTTTGAAAATTTACACTCAAAATTTCGTTTTACATATTAAGATGAGAACAGGTGAGGGTACTTATCCTTCATTTCTTCCTACGATTCCCATGTTGCCTCTTCGTACCTATGGTTCCACCATAGTAATTTGACCAAGAGACTAGTCTTGTTGTGTATAAGTTTATCTCTATGGTCCAAGATTTTCACCGACCGCTCCTCATAAGAGAGATCATTTTACAATTGTACCACCTCTGAATTTAGTACATATGAGGGATTTGGTATGTACTTTCTCAAGAAGGATACTTGGAATACATCATGTACTTGAGGCATGGTTGGTGGAAGTGCTAGTCGATAGTCCCCAACTTTAACACAATCAATAATCTTGAAGGGGGTGATGTACATAGAACTTAGATTTCCTTTATTTCTAAATATCATGATCCTGTTATATAGAGATATAAAAAGGAATACTATGTATCCAAACTTAAACTTCAGGTCTCATTAGCGATTGTCTGTATAGATATTTTGTCAACTTTGGGTTTCCTTGATGTGCTATTGAATGGTTTTCACTTTCTCTACCATTTCTTCGACCATTTCAGGTCATAAAAGCTTATGTTCACTGACTTCATCCCACCATGTAAGTGTTTTTCATGTTTTCCCATAAAGGTCTTCATATTGATCCATTTGGATACTCGAGTAGAAACATTTATTATAAGAGAACTTGACCAGAGGTAGATGTTAGTCCCATCCTTCATTGAATTCCATAGAACATTATCTCAACATGTCTTTCAGTGTCTGAATAGTCCACTCAGATTGGTCATCGATTTAAGGATAATAAGACGTATTGAAGTTCAGGTCAATTTTTATATCATGTTTGAGAATTTTACAAAACTTGGTGGTGAATCTTGGATCTCGATCATGTAAAATCAATAGTGGTACTTCATGTAGCCTTACCACTTCTCTAATGTATATACATGAAAGTTTATCCAATGATAAGTCCTAAAAAATTGTGATAAAGTGATCTATCTTTGTGAGATGACCCACAAAAACCCATATAGCATTATTTCCTCTAGATGTATTTAGAAGTCTAGTGATAAAGTACATGGTGATGTTTTCCCATTTCTATATTGGTATGGATAATGGAAGCATCATCCCCTTATAATTTTCATTTCATCCTTCACTTACTAAAATACCAAGCACTTTGATGTATATTTAGTGATCTCCTTCTTCATATTGTCCCACCAATAGTGATCTCAGAGATATAGATACACCTTTGTGCTTACTGGGTGAATATAGAAAGTTTAGATATGTGCATCATTCAGAAGCTATTTCTTTATCTCTTTATTGGATGATACACATAGTCATTACCCAAATATTATGACTACTTCCTCATAAATTTTTAACTTTGAGGATTTCTTCTTTAAGATAACTCCCCCCTTCTTCTAAATTTACACATCATTTCTTTAGGAATCCTTTATTTTCTCTATGAGGGATGGTTGAGAAATAATTTGGTAAAGTATTGATGATATTCCTTCCTTAATTATTACCATTTCTATCCTTTTAAAATAGAATAATATTAGATCCTTCTCAATTCCTATCATTGATAATATTGCAGTATTCTTTCTACTTAGAGCATCTTCTACTTTATTTTCCATACTAGGATGGAAGTGGATTGAGCATTCATAATATTTGATGATCTCTAACCATATTCACTGGTGCATATTAATCTCCTTCAATGTGAATATATATTTGGGGCTCTTATGATTAGTATATATCTCACACTTCTCCCTATAGAGATACTTTCACTAGATTTTCAATGCGAAGATTGTAGCTTCCAACTCTAGATCATGAATGGGATATTTTTTCTCATGAATTTTAAATTTCATTGAGGTTTAGGATACCACTTTATCATTTTTCATCATTACACAACCTATGACTTTCTTTTAAGAAACTCTGTATCCCACAAAGAGTTTTCCACTTGTCAGTAGTGTGAGTATGGGTAAAATGATAAGCCTATTTTTAAACTCTCTAAATCAGTCTTCATATTCAATGGTTTAGAAAGATGTTACTCTCTTTTGCATCAACTTGTCTAGTGGTATTTATAATCATGATTAATTCTTTACAAATCACTGGTAATACCCACCTAGACCAAGGAAAATATGGATCTCTATTACTGATGTTGTCCTGAACCACTCTTTAATTTCCTTTATCTTGGAAGGGTCCAAAAATATTATTTTTCTAGTGATAACATGACCCATTAATGATACTTTTTCCATCCAAAACTCACATTTACTATACTTGGAATATATATTCTACTTTCACAAGGTCTTTATCACACTATTAAAATACTCCTCATGTTCCTCCTTTCTCATGGAGTATATCATAATATCATCAATAAAGACTACCATGAACTTGTCAAGGTAATCTATAAAGACACTATTCATTAAGTCCATGAATATTTATGGAGAATTAGTGAGTCTAAAAGGAATCACCATGAACTCATAGCTTCCATAATTCGTTCGAAATGTAGTCTTGGGAATATCTTCCTTCCTCACCTTTAATTAGTGATATCCCAATCAAATATTCACCTTAGATAAATACATGGCCCCACATAGCTGATTGAATAAGTTATCTATCTGGGGAAGGGGATACTCGTTATTTATCATGATTTTGTTGAGATCACAATAATCAATGTCGAGTCGCATTGATCCATCCTTCTTTTTGATGAAGAGAACTAACACACCCCATGGTGAAGCACTTAGGCATATAAAACCCTTGTCCATATTATCTTGTAACTATTTCTTTAGATATTACAAATCAATGGTGGCTATTCTATAAGGATTCTTTGATATAGGAAAAGATCCATGAATACATTTAATTGAGAACTCAACCTCTCAGGTCGGAGGAAGACCATACAATTCTTTAGGGAACACATTAGTGTATTTCTTCACAATGGGCATGTCTTCGATCATGATTCCCTCCTTTGTCTCAATAATTTGAGCTATATATGCTTAAATATAAGGTAATAATATTCGCAATTGAGAAAATGATTGTGAATGAGATTCATCCTCCTCCTTACACTTGTATAGAATTGGAGGATGACTTAGTATGTAAAGAGTGATCACCCTTTCCCAACAGTTGATGTTGGATTTGTATAAAGATAGCTAATCCATGCCCAATATAGAATCAAACTCCACAAAAGGAAGTAATACCATATTTTCTGGGAGGTTTAGTCCACAAACATTAACAAGGGAGGAGTTATATACTTTGGATGCAATAATTTCCCCATTTTATGTTCTCATAGATAACTTAATGTCTATATTTTGAGGTGATGTTTTAATAGTTCTACTAAACTTTCAAGATATGAAAGAATTCACAGATCTAGAATCAAATAGTACATTCACTATTATTGAATGAATAACCAACATACCTATCACCAAATCATTATTGGGATCCACCTCAAAAGTAGTGATGGCATATTCTTTCCCTTTATCCCTTGTCTTTGGTGGCTATTGATATTGATTACTCTCAAGGATTCGAGGTTTAGTGCACTATATTGAATAGGTCCCTTGCTCCCTAAATTTTAAGCATCGAAACATAGGTGGTTCTCTCCTTTCCTCCATTACATTGTTTGGATTCCTCATGTATCTTTGATATTCAGAAGTTTGGTGGAATTATCTATCACTCTTGAAGCATTTTCCCATCCCTTTGAGGCAATTACTATGATGCTTCTTCCCACATTTTTGACATATGAGTGGTCGATATTTCTTTCCACCTTTTTCATTAGATCCTCCAGCTTGATACTCCATATTTCATTTCTTATCTCCATAGCCATGATACCATTCTCCAAACTCTATCTCCACTTTGAGATCACATCGAACAACTTCTTCATAACTTCCAAAGTTTAAAATATTTAGAGCCTTTTGAAGGTGTGGTTTTATACCACTAAATAATCTATCTATTTTTCAATAATTGTTGATAAAAAACCTTAGGCATACCTTAAAATCCTTTTGAAACTTTCTTCATAAGCCGTGACAGATTCACCTTCCTTTTTCTTCAGCTCTATGAATTGTTTCTCTATTTTTATATGAAGAGTTTGAGGGAAATAATTATTAACAAATATTTTCTTAAAGTCTTCCCACTCCATGTCTTCAATTTCATCCATTGTCTTGGTGCTCTGAATGAACACCCACCATTGATATACCTCTCTATCTAAATGATATACAGTGAGATTCACCTTCTCCTTATCAGAACAGTGAAGAACAAAAAATATATTCTCCATTGAGTTGACCTAATGTTCCATGACAAGTGATCAGAAGATCTACTAAATGTCAGTGGTCATTACTGCATAAAATATTCAATAGTCAGTTTCTCCCTCTTAGGTTAAGGAAGATGTTTTATGTGACTAGAGATGTCATTAGTTCCTCTAGGAGTGTATCAAATTAGAAATATATATTATCCCAAACCATACTAACTACAAAGGCATAGTATAGTAGAAGTGCAGGGTCGATCCCACAAAGAGCGGGGAATGCAGTGATGAAAACTCTCAACTAAAGGTTAGGTTTATCCAATTTCTAATCGATTCTATTAAAATAATGGTTCAATTGAAATAAATGGATTAAAATAGAGAAAAAAATTTAGGGGAATCAGTTTCCAGGGGTATTTTTTCTAAGTAACTTAATTCAACTTTACTTGAAAAATAATTATATCAACTAGCTATGAAACCAAATAGTTTTATCATTAGAATAAATGTTCATTATCTATCAATATACCCTAGAATACCAATCCTTTATGATTAGATTGATTAAAATACTCTGATACATTAAGTTCATATGAGCCTAAATTAGAAGAATAATTTCATTCAATGGTCATGAAAAAATCTTCTTAATCATGTCGAATTTTGTTCATTATTAAAAACATATGGTCAATGATTCAATGAATAATAGAATATATGTTCATGCACAACATCATACTATCAAATAAAATCATCTTTACAAGAAAAGAAAAATCATGCTTTGTTGGTACGTACCCCCTTTAACCAATTCCTCACTCCCCTATGGGGTTTAGCCAATCATCATCAGGTGATCGCCAATGACGATTAAACCCAAATCCATAGGGAAGAGAAAAGATGAGAGTGAATGAGAAGAAGAATGAATGAAAAGATAGATTGTAATTAAAATAGAAACCATTTAATGATTACATCAAAGAAAGAAAATAAAACATAAACAAAACCTATCTATGAATAAATTTAGGTCGGAACCCTGTGGTAGCCTCCCAATAGTCGATCTTTAGGCATGGAATGGAATGGATGAATAATTTGGCTAGAAATCATATTTATAAGTAGAAAAGTAATCATCAAGCCTCCTTTAATAAAAAAATGGCCTTTAATATATACTATGGATAAAAATAAATCATAAAATCCCATCCAAAGATACGCTGGAAATCAACGTTTTTTGCTGTATCGGGAAATTACACAACATGTAATTTGTTTACACAATGTGTAATCCTAAAAATATTTTTTCTTCTTCTCATGACTTATAAGTTCATGGATTTAATCTTCACATCATGTAATGATTTTACACGATTTGTAAAATGTGATTTAATCACCATAATCTCCATTTCTTCCTTCTTTTTTAGTTTTGAGCCTCCGAAAGTGCTCTACAATCATTCTAAAAAATCCAGTGACATGCCGCTTCGCTTTTATTGTGGAATGAAGTGTTGTTTTGTTGTTTAATTTTAATTTTTCCTTTATATTTATCCAAATGTCAATCCTATATAATAATTTTCAAAATATTAATTTCAGGAACATGTAGTCTATTTAACCAATTGATATTCAATGGAAACACATATAAAAACACATTAAAAATATGTATACAAAATAGAGTTATCAATGTTCCACATTATTCAGGTTATTGTTCATAACCAGATATAGTTGGGTAGGCATCAACATGAAATTTTAAACTCCAACTCCTAGGACATTGGGCATATCGTTTGGGCAATCGCTGAATTGTACCTCACAAGGGTTTTTGGCCTGGTTTCTCCAAGTTCCCACCATTTTCTAAAATAAAAAATGTTTGAATAAAACATAAGTTAAGATTTCATGAATAAATAATTTATTCCTTTGTAAAATTAACTCTAAATACATATCTTGTGGGATCCCTATGTATATCATTTTATTAAAACAATAATTCTTGGGTACTTACATATAATTAGTCTCATAACAAGGGTTTTCACTAATTTTCTCTAATCCTAATTCCTAAATTAACTAAATCGTACTCCGATACCAACTATAGAAACCCAATTTTTCTTACATGAATATTACATCATTTTAAAGATAAAAAAATAATAGTGTTACAAATCCAGGATCAAACGGTTTAGTGTCTTAAAAAAATTAGGCTTATACATAACTTTTACATAATAAAACATAAACATTATTAATTACTTCTTCTCTAGCTTCTTAGTAGCCTTCACATTCTCCTCAGTATAAGTAATCACTCGAGGATATACATCCATTAAAGGGGTGATCTAAAATCCCAGTAAGAGGATAAATAAGGACACAAATCAATATAACATGGGTGAGCATAATCATCATCATCATAACATAAGGATAATATCATCATCATAATCATGATAGGAAGTATTAAATAAAGGCATAGAATGGGGAAATGCATAAAAATGAAACATATTGTCTTAGTGGTCAATACCACACATAGTTTTGAACAAAGATAACATCATTTTCATGCATATTTTACCTTATCTCACGAGATAAATCACATTACCCAATGCATTGGAGCACTATATAATTTTGGGAGCACCCATCACATCATAACATTTACATAATCATGCATGCCACATAGAACGTATATCAATCAAAGTCATGAAGTAAACCATGTAAATAATGGGATTCATAAGGCTTTCATTAAACATGAATAAACATGGGGTTAATAAATGAAAAGGAAAAGACATATTTTTCATAAGATTCAGTAATCTTGAGTGAAGAAGAATCAACTCAAGAGAAGTCAAGATGTGTTTTGGAAAGAAGAGTTATTTTGGAAAAATCATTTTCCTTATCATAAAATCAAATTGGAAACATGTTTATCCCAAAAATTAAAAGGTAATAACAATGAAATTATATTTGAGTAATATTAAAAGAACATCTACACTAAAATTTGGAATGAAAGAGGAATAACCCAAAGAAAAGAAATTGGGTTTGAGAATCCCCTTACCTTTTTTATGAATGATTTATTTACTTAAATATCCAAGATAATAAAATATGATTCATCAAAAAATAAATAAAAAATATTTTCTAATTTTATTATATTCATTATAATTTTATTAATTTCATTTATGGCCATTTTGATGAGTTATAGAGTTCAATTTCATCGTTTGGGAGTGTTCGTTTTCTTGGTGTTCATGATCAGTTCACTTGTATATATGCATGGAAGATCATGTAAAATGAGAATAATTTTTCAAAATTGAATATATATGTTATTAATGAACTTCATAAATTTTAAATTATCTTATATTTTTTTTCTAGATATGAGGATGATTTATTAGACAAAACGTTAATGATAATCGTTTAGATTAATTTGGATGTTTTTCAATCATCACAAACTAGTTTTGTTTTATTATTTAATATTATGTATATATGTTAGTTAAAAAACATAAAAAATTTTATAACATAAATTTTATAATATTTTTCAACCATTATAATTTTTTATGACCATCCCTGAAGGCAGTAAAAGAAAATGAAAACTTTTTGTCCTCAAAGATGATAAATCAACACCTCTCGGATGATGTTTTATTTTTTAGAATAAAAGGGTGAGGATAAGAGGTTTGATGGTGTATTATTCCATTAACATAATAAATTTATAGTATATATAAGATACTGGAGTTATCGTACCAATTGAATAAAATGAGGTTATGAGAGAATAAGAAAAGAAAAGGAATTGAAAATAAATTAAAAGAAAATGAAAGAGGATTTTACCTCTTGAATTTTTATATTTGAGAAACTCATTAGAGAAATTGGTTTGGTATTTTTTTGAAACCAAAAGACCTTGGATGCGGGGAAGAGGCTTGGGAAGAGGATTTGGTAGAATTTGGACATGCTTCAAAGCTTGGACGATGTGAGGAGAAGAGGTGGTATTTATAGGGGAGGAGGGAGGTATTTTTTTGAATATTTTATTCATTATTTAATTATTTTGCCTCAGGGATATCAATAGTTTGAACCTTATCACTAAATATATCAAATAATGAAGGCGCATTCGAGATTATTATACTTAAATCATCCATACCTCTGAAGTGTCCAAGGATCGTGCAGTCACATCGAGGGGGGGGGGGTGAATCAGGTGTGGATTGTTTTTACTTAATTATTTTATTTTCTTAAACCACTTCTAACCTCTATCACCTATAAGGATGAGTGGATACTATATTCAATTTAGAATGTAAATGAAATACAACACATGATATTTTTACAAGTTTCAGTACTAATACCTACATCCTTGCTGCAACCAGTAATCAACCCTGGTTACAGATTTTTCAATATATGTAGACGGTTACAACTAGGGAGAGTCCCATTCCCATAAACACTGAGTCCCACAATGTTCCAATCTAGAGTCCCACTAGAGTTTACAAGTTCTCACCTACAATAGTGACTCCTGAGTCCCATAGGAGGATCTTTATACTATATCCCACAATGTTACCAACATTCCATCGACTTTCTCTAGAGTCCCTCTAGAGACTTCCACTACTTTAGAGTCCCAAAAATATTTGGTAACACAAGATTTGATCCAATGATAGGATGATTTTATAATCTTCCTCCATAATATTTCTGGATCAAATTGGCCTATATAAAATTCAAGAACCATTGTACTAGTGCTGGTCTTACTCAATAAATTCTGATCACCTGTAGATAGTTATCTACCTCAATACAATACTGCTCGGGCAATTCCTTCTTTTGATAAAGACCCAA
The DNA here is from genome assembly GCA_963277665.1 of Viscum album. Lineage (NCBI taxonomy): Eukaryota > Viridiplantae > Streptophyta > Magnoliopsida > Santalales > Viscaceae > Viscum > Viscum album. The sequence continues at coordinate 306,441,854 of OY728129.1, forward strand.
CCTCACTAAACACTAAAAAATCAGATAAAAAAATATTTTGAAACACTAATATAATTAATTCCTCAACTTCAGTCTCAAAACACTACACCAAATTCAAGAAACATATATCACACATGCACTTTTTCAAACTTCATGCATGCATATAGTACAATACATGGCCTTCTCATTTTATGCATGTATGTTTTTATTCAATATGTATCCTCAATTACAAACACTTTTGACTTTTCCCACTCTCAAAATTCACAAAAAAAATTCCTTCTTGTTCCCTTACTATTGCACTCACTATCCACCTGTTCACAAACACACTATTCACACTTTTTAATGCATTCACTATATCATGATAAATTATCCCTCGTGTTGTACTCATGTGCAAACCCAAATGGGTGTAAAATTGTAATTCATGTAATCATAGTTATACATAGTTTCTTCCTCAAACACAGATTAATAGTATATGCATAAAACTCAAAAAATGTTCTTTTCTTCCCTTTTATATGAAAAATTGAATGATTATAAGTTAAGATCATGCAAGACCTTCTTCAAAAGATGTTGTATGTGTAAACATAGTTTTTGGTTCCTCATAACTGTTCACAAAAATACCAAAAGATACACATATTAGAGTATCGTTTTATCTTGTTAGCTGCGTAGAACTTTGTTCATAGCAAAGCACTGTGAGTGTGCAAAGCACATATCATATTCACAAGGAATTCAAGTCTTCTTCATGCAAAATATAGTAGCATGACAACCTTCATGAACCTGAGTGATTAATGGTGCTTCATTTCTTTAGAAATGAGAGATTCTACAAAACTCAGTAGCTCAAATAAACCCACCCTTGGGTATTTATAGACATTGAGAAATGACATAAATCATGTACACTACATCTCTTCCATGACACCAATATTCACCATCACAGAAATTTTACATTTTCTCTATGCTTCAAAACTTCAGTTCGATCTTCATTAAATTATACAGATGATTTATCATATTATTTGGATCATTCTAGAATTTTTATAATGCTGAAATAATGATCAGAAGGATGAGTTAGATCTTTGAGTGACATGGCCATGGAGCTCCCACTGTACAGGACTCATGGATGAAGATTTCTAGAGAAGATGATATTAAATACTCAATCGGATGACTCATATCATTCATCAGTCAGATCAGTCATCCAAGGTTCAATTCAGAGTGTGTAGAGGAGATCTGATGGATCATATGATCAATTGAAAAATAGAATAGTCTTGAATCATTTGGCCGAATCCCACATTAAAACCACAACACTATCTCAAATCCTCTATAATATAATCCATGTAGACATTGGGATAGAATTGGTTACTGGTCCACACTCCTCTTTCGCTTGGCACCTCCCTGTGCCTGGCACTCGCTGCCATGCCACCTCGAACAGTGGCTCTCCGCTGCATGTACCTTATGTAGGTGAAACCTTATACATCCTCATCTATGACCTTAAGCTGGCTAGCTTAGGGTTGACTTTGGATTCCCTTGTGGTGCTGCTCCCTGTCTGACTGTCCATATTTTTAATAAAGGACCATAAAATATACTTAGAAAAATTATAATATATGATATACAATCCTTCTTCAATTGTAATGCCAAACCAAATTTCCAAAGCCCACTCTCAACATGAAAATATTCCTCATGAAAAATAAACAATTTTTTTATGGTATCTTCTTATTACTCTTCAAATCAATTTAGTAAAAACTATGCATTCATATTTGCACAAGTATTCATCAATAAAGACCAACTCTGCAATCATCACATTTAACAGTCATTGACTTTTTTCATATTCTTAATTAATTGAAAACAATTTCAACCTCAACAAATCATTTGGACTCTTCAATATCCCCATTTAGATTTGTTGTCAATACAAAATTCATCTTAAAAGTCAATGAAATCTTCTCCCCCTTATTGGTAATAAAGCCAAAGATAAAAGTATGGAAAATAATTCTCATTTCCAAAATTCATTTTTTAAGAATATCCTCTTCTCTTCTGACACATATTGTTTGAATTACTTTTGAGAAGGATGGAATCACTAATAGCTTAGAAAAGAGCTAAAATTAATCATCTCTAAGTCTATGTGATAAATTCTATTTGTATAAAACAAGAGTTGTCAGATTTAATATCAATGTTGTCAATAAACATTCAGAATGTGAAACCAATCAATGAAACCTCTTATTAGGGGTTGTTCAATTTTTTTAAAAGGTTGGGGCCGAAGCCTCATTTTATTATTAAAGCAAAGAAAATACCTCTTTTAACTGGGTAAAGGGAGACCCATTACATATCCCGAAAGCCAAGTGGTCTTGTAGCCCATTACATAGCCCGTATGCCCAAATTTTTGGCCCAATTCCCATTCTATGAATAGTAACATGTCTGCTACAGTACTACACAGTACCACCGCCGCTACAGTGCCTTGTTGCCACTACAGTACCGCTGATCTATAGTGCCGCTGCTACTACAGTACTGCTACAGTACCTGCGCCCAATGGGTTTTGAACCCCCATTTTACATGTAGTATTATGGGGTGCTTACCACTAAACCAAACCCCAACTACAATTAGGATTTGTTAAAATGATTTCCAACAAATTTCCTGAATACATCTCAAAAAATATATTATAAACATTTAAATTCAATAATGTATTTTCCTTTTCATACTATCTTTCATTTTTTTCCTCAAGTAGTAAATAACTATCCTTTTTTAGAATTTATTTTTCAAAAATAAATGGGTGAATGTAACCATCATACCTCAATGATGAAAAGCTTCATTTTCCATACATTAAGATTTTATTATTATCATATTCATACCTCTCCAGAACTTCTGATATTCATATGATTCCAACTGAGATAAAAATATATGATAACTAATTTTCTATGCTCCCACTCAAGAGATGCACACAATACTTCTTCATCATGATTCAATTTCTTCAAGAATAAATTCCAAATGTCTTCTGAAATTATTTGAGATGTTTTAAATTAAAATCATGATTCCAATAGTCTTCCATGATGGACATATTTAAAGCTGTAAGATATTCAAAGATTTTATAAATTCAGGTCTCCCCTGAATATATGATTCAACTTCAATTCTCTAAAGGAAAAGAAACACAATATATATGGGAATAAGGTGGTTCTTCAATGCTCCTCATTTAGAGAAATAAGGTTGAGTTTATTTTCAACCTAGTAATCTTCTTAAATAAAAAAGGCTTCTTCATATTTTCTAGCAATACAGTTTCATTTCTCTCTTCTTGATCCATATTTCTTGCCTCTTCCAACTATTCTGACCATATGATCAAACATTCTTTAGGAACATGATAAGTCTTTACTATTTGTGTATACTTCCTTTTCCCAACACTATAAGTCACATATGCTTTACCTTTATTCTTCAAGAATTTTTCTTGAACAAATAACCATTTAATTTTTTTTACTTTAATTTCCATACATATTTCACTTGTCAGACACAACTTCCAAACTCAACAAGTTACCTCTTTTAGGAAAATTTTTAGATTCTTTATTAGAGATGTATTTAACCAAATCAATCATGTTGTTTTTCTTAAGAATTGATTCTCTCTTAGATTCCAGATTGATTCCTTTAGTATGAATATTTATGGCCAATTCAAAATGATCCATGATGTGACCTTTCTTACCACAATAAGAACATCTTTTATTTGGAAAGACACTCTTCACATCATTTTCAAAAACTTCTTGGGAGTTGTTTGTTTAAAAACCTTTTTATTTTTATCACACCCCAAGGTTGACTTGTCATCTTCATTTCTTTCCTATATCACTTTCTGTTGTGATATTATTTTTCGATCAATAGATGATTTGTGCATGATTGGTACATACCATCACTCATCATAATAGTGTACACTTTTATTGCAACAATCACAAAAATTTTCAAAGTAATCATATATGTTATTGATAAACTGATTCTATTTCTATGAATTTTTCTTCTATTTTACAGGTTTGAAATTTTCTTCAGCTTTTCTCCCCTTAAATGTAGGAATTATACAATTTTCATACAATGACATATTATTCCAACAATTGATTTCCTAATTACCAAACTTCCAACAAAACCAACAATAGCCAACAAATATTAATTTATTCTTCTGTGACAAATTATTACTATATTTGACATTTTGCTGCTTATGGGTATCACATTTATTCTTCTTTTCTTTCATTAGGGAACAATAATTTCCACACTTCTTCACATCCACATTTTAAGATGCTGTGGATTCCTGAGTATTTTTCTTCACCCATGTTTGTCCAGATTTAAATGCTAAATCTTCACTAGTTAATAAAACTACATCAGTAAAAATAGATTTATCAAGACAAAGGGTTACCTTCTTCAATGAGCCAACAATAGATTTATCTTTATATAATCTCAATCTCCTGTTTCCACTAGTTTGATTCTTTTCAGAAATATGACTCTTACTAGATAAATCCTTGGAAATACTTATTTCTCAGCAACTTGGAAAGTCTTAGCTTGTGAATCTTCCATATTTCTCAGTTTCACTTCAAGTTCAAGACATTTTATGTTGAGAAAAATATTTTCATATTCAAATGGTTTAATGCCTTTTTCCCACTGAATATTCATCTTCAAAATCTATTCTTCATGAATTTGAGTTTACTTTAGTAACAAATTGTCAAGATCATTGATTCTTTCTTCTTTATTATTCAGTTGATCATCTTTAACATCTATAGATATACTATGTAGATTTTAAAGTGCATGAATAATGTTAGGACCAATAGGGGACTATATACCCTGAGAGGGTGGGTGAATCAGGGTATGGATATTCTTTTTCAAAATTCTTCCTGCCCCACTGGATCTTGACCTCTTTATTACAAGGGTCACTTTGTTTGCACTTGTGTGTTTATTATGATCACTTATTTTCTTCTTTGCCTGATGATGATGCTTCAAATGCAATGCAGTGAAGTAAGCAGGCAGACACAAAGATTTTTACTTGGTTCACCCTCACTGGGCTACGTCCAAGGAGCATACGCCGACAAGTTTCCGTGCGTACCAAATCCCACTAGTCTTCATAAGATGTGGATACAAAATTTGGGATAGAGCACTTCTATTCCCAGTCTCACTGCCTTCACAAGGTTTAGGGTCAGCTCACTGCTTTCCCAAGGGTCACTCCCTATTTCTCTCTCTCTGGCTCACTGCTGGTGGAGAGGATCACCTTCTTCCTCTTACTATGCTCACTGCACTTGGAAGGGAATCCACTCACAGTTTATAGACCTGTAGGTCTCTTCATTTTCATGAAATAATGCATCTTCAACTGTTGATAGATGCTCTATTGAAGTCCAACTTTCATCCACTGATGAATACCTCTTTGTCTCTGAACACTGGGCAATTCCTTTTGGAAACACCTTCGCAAAGCACCCTACTTCGCGAGGCTCCCAATTTCGCGAAGCTCAAACAAGCCTTCGCGAAGCTCCTGCCTTTTTACAAAGCACTCTCGCGAAGCACTTTTGCGAAGAAATCTCACGATGCTCAAGCGGTCGCAGAGCGACGTCCCTCGCGAAGCTTACTAAGCCAACGCGGAGCTCGCAGGTTTCACGGAGCTACAATAGCCGCCGTGAAGCTCCTCTTTCGCGAAGCACACTGGCTCCACAAATCACCTTCGCTATACGAGAGCAAAATATTTTCTCTGAAAATTCTCTCTACTTCTCTCAAGGGGGTCGACCTCTATTTATAGGCGATTCCACCGACCCTCATCCCTTCCGCGCGAAGTCAACGCCACGTCATCTCAAATCGCGAAGCTCCAAAGTTTCCGCCGGAATTCTGTCCAAATCGCGAAGCACCACAGTAATTTTCCATTCACGAAGATTGACGTAATCGCGAAGCATCACCGTCAACATTCCTTCGCACCTTCGCCGCGAAGCTCCCTCACAAATCCCTTCACCGCCGCGATGCGGTTCAGCCTCTGCCATTCGTGAAGCTTGACGTAATCGCGAAGACTCACCGCCTCCATTCTTCTGGTCTTCGCGATTTCCAAACCATGAATCCTATCTTCATGAAATTCATGACTTTTCCATATTAAATTATGATCTTCATGGAAATCCTATTTTCGCGATGCTCACCAAATTCCAAATTTTGGACCCCAAAAATTTGGCAAACACTGGGAAACGGCGCCACCTTGTACTGCTCTTTTGTACCACCTCCAGATCGTCCTGTCCTTTGTCATAATTCTTTGTTAACAAGGATTGTCAACAAATTCTTGGGAACTCGACAAATATCCATGAAAACCTTCTTTGTCAACAAACACAATCAACCCAAAAATACTGCAATGTTACCTTGAGGGATTTTTTCCCAACAATCTCCCCCTTTGGGTTTGTTGACAACTCTTCACAACTCTGCTCAGAAAGATTTTCTGCACTTTGATACCTCACTGAGTCTTCTTCCAGCTGCTACCACCATTCGCCTCTTGTGATTATGATAGCGTTCAAGGAATCACTTAACACGTACTCTAAGCCCACATGAGCAATGCTCGACGTGAGAAACAAGAGTAGTATGAAAAGTTCATCAATGAATCACTTCATGTCAAACACCAATTGTCGATTCCAACCTGATACCAATTCATAAATTGATACCAATTGTTGAACCACAATGATCCCAATTGGTGATAGCTGGACACCTTTTCACACCATTCCAACATCACTCTTCTGCTTTTATCACGATCCTCAACTGTCATGATATCTATGCTTTGATCGATCACTTCTAGCATCGCCAGATTTAAAAATCTCCCCCTTTCTCATTTCTCCCCCTATCTAGCTGCTCCACTGGTTAGCTTCTCCCCGTATCTGTCATGATTTGTCAAATATCCACACTGTCTCCCCCTTGAACAATCACTATTTTCTCCCCCTTTGTCAACGAACCCAAAGGTCACTCCTTTGTAGTCTGTAACATAGTAGAGAACACATATCAACACATTAGGGAAAAACACATCATACCTCGAGGAGAGGGGGGGGGGGTCTCCACATCCACACGCTTTCAAGCGTGGGGAGTCGACTGAACTCCCAGAGCCAGTCGATGCCTCTCAAAAGCTTCCTTGGGTAAGACCTTTGTCAGAATGTCTGCAACCTGTAGTTTTGTAGGAACATACTCCAACTTCACGATTCCCTGCTCAACTTTCTCCTTGATAAAATGATAATTTATCTCAATGTTCTTTGTCCTTGAATGATGGACGGGATTTTTGCTAAGATTTATAGCACTTGAGTTGTCACACTAGATTCCGATCGGAGACTTCACTTCAACTCCCATATCATCAAGCTGCTGCTTCGTCCACAATAACTGTGTGCATGCTTGAGTGGCCGCAATATACTCAGCTTCTACGGTGCTCAATGAAATTCAATCTTGATTCTTTCTTAGACAAGAAATACACAATCCACCAAGATATAATGCACCACCTGACGTTGATTTTCTACCATCTTCTGAACCGGCCCAGTCTACATCAGTATATCCCAATAATTCCGACTGAGATTTTCCATTATATGTCAAGCCAAAATCCACTGTGCCCTTGATATACCGAAGTATTCTTTTCACTGCATGCATGTGTCTTTCCTTGGGATTACTCTGATATCTCGCTACTTGGCATGTGGTGAATACAATTTCAGCCAATATACCACCTTCTTCAGCCTAAAAACTTTGTTCTCATCCTCATGAATGAGAAAACCATCTGGCTACTCAATGTACACCTCTTCTTCCAGAAACCCATTTAGAAATGAAATCTTGACATCCATCTGGAACACTTTGAACTTTCTTTGCACTACAATGGCTAGGAATAATCTGATTGTCTCCAGCCTTGCAACCGGTGAAAATGTCTCATCAATATCTAAACCCTCAATCTGGGAGTATCCCTTGCACACTAGCCGTGCTTTGTTCCGAATCACTGTGCCATTTTCATTCATCTTGTTGTGATAGACCCATTTAGTCCCGATGAAATTCTTGTCTGATGGCCTCGAAACAATCTCCCATGTCTGGTTCTTCTCAATCTGATCAAGCTCTTCATTCATAGCCTGAACTCAGTTTTCATCTTCAACTACATCAGCAACGCATTTTGGCTCAACTTGTGATAGTAATGATGTCTGCTACAGTGATTTCATTCTTCTTGTCTGAACTGGAGCTCATTGATCACCAATGATATTCTATCTATCAGTTTCAGCTCAACTCTTTGGCTTCCTTATAGACACATACTTGACACTTTCTTGTTCATCATCAGTGTCTTCTTCTGAATCAACATCAGCCACTTCTTCTCCCTATGTGTTGCTTTCTTTCTCAACACTTTTTCCAGGAAACTGTTCACTGACTCATTTTTCAGTGGCTTTATTTCTTTCAACTACTTTTCTCTGTGTCATTGTTCAATGACGTCATTTCTTTGAACATCTTCTCTCATATTTTTGTTGACACACCTTTGATTTTCTCTCATAGCTTCTTGGTATCCTGAAAGTAGTCAGTTGATACCACATTGTTAGAACAAAATAGATAATCATGAAAACCTGTGTGTTGCTACTTTTCCACCAATCATTCTTCATGAGCATAAACATTCATCCTTCATATCATATTGAGATAATGCATCTGATTAGGATATAGAATTATACCCCTGTGTTATGCAACTCTTCTTGTTGTTATGCCCAACAGTTTAGACCCATAACTAGTCTTTTCCTCCTGCATCATTTGTTCTCATATTCCACTCAGAGTTGAGCCATTAACAAAATCTCTAAGCCTACTGAGTTTAAACTCGATGTAGGAAACAAGAGACAAAGTTAACAACACAATCACATTCTATTGTGCTCTGCTGCTCCCTTTCTTCTTCAAATCTGGTACCTGATTTGAATCAATTGAAACTTTAGAGCATATCACACATCCACTTCGCATCCTTAGATGCCACTTCCCCTTGGATCGTATCTCCCTAGAACCTGAAACACATGAATCATCAGTTAATAGCATTTTTATACTTAGGGAGAGGGGTATTTCTTGAATCCTCAAGATGAGGATATTGGTTGATCCTGATGGGTCAACCCTTTGATTCTTTCTTGGAGTGCATCACACTCTTTTCTTGCTTCTTCCAGCTACCTGGCCAACTTCAACTGCTCTGGCCATATGACTAAGCATTCATTACCCACATGCTGAGCCTTTTTCTGATATGTAGATTCTGTAGGCCCGACCTTTCTCATCACTTGGGGTATAGACCCACTAGTACACATTTCTTTCTTTGAGGTTCTTCAAAAATTCCATTTTCCTTGATTATTTATCTGAGTAGGAATCTCCTTGCTTGTCATCTTCCCTTGCTTCTTCCACCATTGTAGGGATCTTGAACCTTCCTCTTTTTTTTTCGTTGTGGAACATGACATGCAAATTTTTCATTACATTCTTTGTTCATCTTTCTTTTATCAGATGTCTGAGTCACCACACTCTTTTTCACTGGTGGTGTGTCCTCCATTAAACGTTTATTATTCTTTATCACAACTGGAGTATATCTCCCCTTAATCTTCCATGTTTGTTCACATTCTCTTCTTGAGAGCTGTTGTGAGTATGACAGAGGAGGTGACTGATACACCTTTCTTTCATCTCCATGTGACTCCCCTGAGGCTCTAAGCCTATTCTTCGCCATACCATGTTGTCTCCTAGTGTAGAATTTATCATTATGCATCACTGGAGTCAAGAATCTATTTTCGAGTTCCTTTTTCTTCCTTGCGTTATTCTTGCTGCAATTTCTTGCCAAATGCCCATAATCTGAACATATAAAACATTCTCCATCAAAGGCATACCTCGTTTCGTCATTTCTATGTCAAGATTATGATACACCTTGAGTTCTTCTTCTGACATGGGGCTCTTGAGCTTCTTGACACATACTCATGGTGTGTCCCGTTCTTCCATAGTAATAGCATCTAACAAATGCTTTCCTCTAAGAAACTCGTCTCTCTGATTTCTCATGATGCTTCTTCTTATTCTCATATTTAGTAAGGTTTCTGTTTTCACAGCCTGAAATGTATTCCAGAGCCTCTGAACAGAAGCTTGATATATAACCATGAATCCCGCAGAAATATCACATGTCGTCACTTATTTTTGTAACTGACCTCTTTGGACTATCTCCATCACCTAAAGGGTTTTCTCCACTCCTGGAACTGTTCACGGCTCTCTTCTTATCATGAATGGGAGGTGATTCATCAAATCCAATACCAGATTTTCTGAAACTTGCTGGTCTTTGAGCTGAGAAAATATTCTGTTGTTTCTCTTCAGAAATAGCATATCTGTTCTTCATTTTATCATCACTTGTCGAAGGATGATCAAATAGCAAGTGTAAGGCATCCTTAATTTTTGGCATTCCTTTAGCATTGGATTTCTCCACTTCCTTCTTTACTGATTTTAGCTCTTCTTCCAATTTCTGAATCTTCATATCACTTGATTTAAGTTGGGCATTGAATTCCCTTCTGAGATTCTTTCTACGACTCATCTCATCTGCAAATTCTTATGTGAGCTTTTCTACCATACCACTTTTCTCCTTTACTTTCAATTTTTCTTGAGAAACAGATTCAGAGATAGATTCATTCTCTTGTTGGAGCCTTTGATTCTTTTGAACTTGTTCTGACAACTGTGTAGCTAGATCATCATTTCTGGCTTTGAGATTCTGAATTTCATCTTTGTTCAGATTCTTTCCCTTGACATCAAATTTTGATTTTTCAACCTTTTCCGATCTCTTTCGCAGTTCTTCATCTTGAGAATCATTTTTCTCCCTCAGATCAGTAGCTACGTCAATAAGCCTTTGATTCAAACTTCTTAGCTTGTTGATCTCAGTTTCCAGTGCTTGGATCCTAATATCTTTAGATTTAATTTCATTAGTGTTTCTAATGTCACTTGAAATATCAGTTTCCTCAATACACTTGACTTGATCTTTCACTTTTCTATTCAAGCCATCGATCTACCTTTTCTGTTCTTTAATCTTAATATTATACTCACTAAATGATTTTGAGTTCTCTCATGTTGATAACTTGAGTTTCTCAATTTCTTCCATCAACTCAGACTTCTCTTCTTCCTGCTTCTACATATAGTGTTTGGAATCATGAACAACTTTGTTAGATTTCTTTGTTTTAGCTCTCCAAACATCTATCTCCTCAAGAGCAGCCTCTAACTCAGCTCGCATATCTATTCTTCCTTCAATTTCTTCTTCTGTTTCAGTATCACTCTGATGCTCATGTACTCCACTCATTCCAACATCATGATTGAGTGAATCAATCTTTTCCCTATCAGATTCATCAAGACCTTCCTTCAGTAAGCTGTTTGATTCTTCTATTTTAATCACACTTTTTCCAAAAACACTTCCACACTGAGGGAAATTACCAGACTTCTGATTCTTCTTTGATGATTTTCCTTTTCCCATGGCAGATTGTGATAAGAGAAAACTGTATCTTCAACCACACAGATCGACTACACCAAGTCGAAGCAAAAAAATCTGATAAAAGAAACCTATCCCTCTGATACCAATTGTTAGGACCAATAAGGGCCTATATACCTTGAGAGGGGGGGGGGGGGTGAATCAGGGTATGGATATTCTTTTTCAAAATTCTTCCTGCCCCACTGGATCTTGACCTCTTTATTACAAGGGTCACTTTGTTTGCACTTGTGTGTTTATTATGATCACTTATTTTCTTCTTTGTCTGATGATGATGCTTCAAATGCAATGCAGGGAAGTAAGCAGGCAGACACAAAGATTTTTACTTGGTTCACCCTCACTGGGCTACGTCCAAGGAGCATACGCCGACAAGTTGCCGTGCATACCAAGTCCCACTAGTCTTCATAAGATGTGGATACAAAATTTGGGATAGAGCAATTCTATTCCCAGGCTCACTGCCTTCACAAGTTTTAGGGTCAGCTCACTGCTTTCCCAAGAGTCACTCCCTATTTCTCTCTCTCTGGCTCACTGCCGGTGAAGAGGATCACCTTCTTCCTCTTACTATGCTCACTGCACTTGGAAGGGAATCCACTCACAGTTTATAGACCTGTAGGTCTCTTAATTTTCATGAAATAATGCATCTTCAACTGTTGATAGATGCTCTATTGAAGTCCAACTTTCATCCACTGATGAATACCTCTTTGTCTCTGAACACTGGGCAATTCCTTTTGGAAACACCTTCGCAAAGCACCCTACTTCGCGAGGCTCCCAATTTTGCAAAGCTCAAACAAGCCTTCACGAAGATCCTGCCTTTTTGCGAAGCACTCTCACGAAGCACTTTCACGAAGAACTTTCGTGATGCTCAAGCCGTCATAGAGCGACATCCCTCGCGAATCTTACTAAGCCAACACGGAGCTCGCAGGTTTCGCGGAGCTACAATAGCCGCCGCGAAGCTCCTCTTTCACGAAGCACACTGCCTCTGCGAACCACCTTCGCTATACGAGAGCAAAATATTTTCTCTGAAAATTCTCTCTACTTCTCTCAAGGGGGTCAGCCTCTATTTATAGGCGATTCCACCAACCCTCGTCCCTTCCGCGCGAAGTCAACGCCACGTCATCTCAAATCGCGAAGCTCCAAAGTTTACGCCAGAATTCTCTCCAAATCGCGAAGCACCACATAAATTTTCTATTCGCGGAGCTTGACGTAATCATGAAGCATCACCGTCAACATTCCTTCATGCCTTCACCGTGAAGCTCCCTCGCAAAGCCCTTCACCGCCGCGATGCGCTCCAGCCTCTGCCGTTCGCGAAGCTTGACGTAATTGTGAAGACTCACTGCCTCCATTCTTCTGGTCTTCGTGATTTCCAAACCATGAATCCTATCTTCGTGAAATTCATGCCTTTGCCATATTAAATTATGATCTTCATGGAAATCCTATTTTCGCGATGCTCACCAAATTCCAAATTTTGGACCCCAAAAATTTGGCAAACACTGGGAAACGACTCCACCTTGTACTGCTCTTTTGTACCGCCTCCAGATCGTCCTTTCCTTTGTCATCGTTCTTTGTTAACAATGATTGTCAATAACTTCTTGGGAACTTGACAAATATCCATGAAAACCTTCTTTGTAAACAAACACAATCAACCCAAAAATACTGCAATGTTACCTTGAGGGATTTTTTCCCAACAAATAACTTCTGTAAAAAAAATTTCTAAAATTTCTTTCTCACAAATATTACTTTCCAATTATTCAATAGATTCAGCATATCATTCTTTTCAAAGATATATTATTTCTTCATTTGATTTCACAAGTCTTGTGAGAGTGTTGGAAATGCCAAAATTTTTAGTCAATGATTCTTTTATACCATTTTCCTCTTCTTCTAGCTATAATTTTTTCATCCCAAAGTTCCTTGAAAACTCTGGTCATACATGTGACCACTTCTTTGGGATGTTTCTTTATATGCTTTCTAATTTCAGAATTGATCATAAAATCATCACTACTTGAACTTGATTCATTAGAATTATAGCCAATTGATTTCACTGAACAATTTACACTCTAAGTGCCTTTAGATATTAGTTTATTTTTATTCATATTTTAATTCTTCTTTATCTTATTTTCCACTCTTTAATGCATATTTTTCTTTGATTTGACTGAAATATCAACATTTTTAACATCAGGAGTTGAGATAGGAATTTAAATCTTAAGCTCTTATGAAATTTATTCAAACTCAAATATGCACTTCATATACTTATGATATAAACCACCAGACAAGTAGAATAGATCCAATTATAGGTAACCTATGAGCTGATACCAATTGAAGTGTCCAAGGATTGTGCAGTCACATTGAGAGGGGGGTGATTCATGTGTGACTTGTTTTTACTTAATTATTTTCTTTTATTAAACCCCTTTTAACCTCTATCACCTATAAGGACGAGTAGATCTTGTATGCAATGAATAATGTAAATGAAACATAACACACAATATTTTTACAAGGTTAGGTACTAAGACCTATGTCCTAGATGCAACCGGTAATCACCCCTGGTTAAATTTTTTTCACTATATGTAGATGGTTAAAACCAGGGAAAGTCCCATTACCATCAACACTGAGTCCCACAATGTTACACTCTAGAGTCCCACTGGAGTTTACAAGTTACCACCAACACTAGTGAATCCTGAGTCCCATAGGAGGATCTTTATACTGCATCCCACAATGTTACCATCGTCCCACTAGCCTACTCTAGAGTCCCACTAGATACTTCCACTACTTCAGAGTCCCACTAAAGAATTCACAATTTTGAGTCACACAAGATTTGATTTACTAATAGGATGATTTTATAATCTTTCTCCACGATCTTTCTAGATCAAGATGGACCATGTACAATTCAAGAACCTTTGAACTGGTGCTGGCCATGCTCAATAAATTCTGACCACCTGTAGATAGTCAACTACCTCAGTACAATACTACTCGGGAAATTCTCTCTTCTACTGAAGACCCGACCTCACTAGACATTGAAAACTCAGTTACAAAAATATTTTGAAACACTGATAGAATTACTGACCTGACTTCAGTCTCAAAACACTACACCAAATTCAAGAAAAATATATCATAATTTCACTTTTTCAAACTTCATGCATGTATATAATACAATTAACAACCTTCTCATTTTATGCACATATGTGTTTCTTCAATATGTATCCTCAATTTCACACAATGTTGACTTTTCACACTCACAATTCACACACACATTTTTCCTTCTTGTGTTATTACTATCATACTCACTATCTACCTTTACACACACACTGTTCACACTTTTTAATGCATTCACTATCTCATGATCACTTCTCATTCACACTGTACTCATGTGAAAACCCAAATGGGTGTAAAATCATAATGCATGAAATCACATGTATACACAATTTCTTCCTCAAACTCAACTTAACAGTATATGCATACAACTAAAATAGTGTTATTTATTCCCTCTTACATACAAACCTAAATGATTATAAGATAAGAGTGCACAAGACCTTTTCCCCAAGATGTTTTGTTTGTAAACACAATCCGTGGTTTCTTATAACTATTCACAAATATATCAAAAGATAAAAATGTCAGAGTATCATGTTATCTAGTTAGATTCATAGAACTTTGTTCATCGCGATGCACTATGAGTGTGCAAAGCACATATCATATGCACACTAGACTCAATTATTCTTTTTGAAAACAATAGTAGCTCAAAAACCTTTGTGAACCAGAGAGATTCATGGTGATTTGTTTCTCTAGAAATGAGAGCTTCTATAAAACTTAGCAGCTCAAATGAACCCGCCCTCAGGTATTTATAGAGATTGAGCACCAACGTAATCATGCACACTACATCTCTTTTGTGACACCGATATTCACTGTCACAGAAATTTTACATTTTCTCTATTATTCAAAACTTTATTTCTATCCTCATTAAATTATACAGATGATTTATCATGTGATTTCAATCATTCTAGAATTTTTAGAGCACTAAAACAATGATCAAAAGGCTGAGTTTGATCTTTGGGTGATGTGTCCATGGATCTCTCACTGTACTAGACTCATGGATAAAGATTTATAGAGATGATGATATTAATTGCTCAATCAGATAGCTCATATCATTCATTAGACAGATCAGTCAGCCATGGTTCAATTCAGAGTGAATAGATGAGATCTGATCACTCAAATGATCGATCAAAAAATCAGATGGTATTAATTCATTTAGCCCAATCCCATATTGAAACCGCCAAACTATCTCAGATCCTTTATAATCAATCCATGTAGACACTGGGCCAGAATTGGTTACCGGTCCGCACTACTCTTTCGTTTGGCGTCGCCCTATGCCTGGCACTCACCACTGTTCCGCCTCGTATAGGGGATCTCTACTGCATGTGCCTTAAATAAGTTTACCCTTATGCTTAATCAACCACGAACTTAAGCTGGCTAGATTTAGGTTGAACTTGTATTCCTTTGTGGTGTGACTCCCATGGCTGGCCGACCATATTTTTAATAAAGGACCATAAAATATACTTAGAAAAATTCTAATATATGACATACAATCCCTCTTTAATTTTAATGCCAAACCAAATTTCCAAATCCCACACTCAACGTGAAAATAATTTTCATGAAAAATAAACAAATTTTTCATGTCATCTTCTTCTTACTCTTAAAATCAATGTAGCAAACATTGTGAATTCACATTTATACAAGTTTTCAGAACCAAATACCATCTCTACAATCATCACATTTAATACTCATTGACCTTTTCATATTCTTAATTAATTGACAACAATTTCAACCTTAAAAAATCATTTAGACTCTTCAATCTCCCCCTTGGATTTTTTTTCAATACCCAATTCATCTTAAAAGTCAATGGAATCTTTTCTCCTTTATTGTAAATAAATCCAAAGATAAAAGTATGGGAAGAAATTCTCATTTCCAAAATTTATTTTTTAAGAATATCCTCTTATCTTATAACACATATTGTCTAAATTACTTATGAGAAGGATAGAATCACTAATAGATTGGAAAATAGATAAAATTAATCATCTCTAAGTCCATGTGACCAATTATATTTTTAGAAAAAAAGAGTGATCAAATTTAACATCAATGCTATCAATAAAAATCTAGAATGTGACACTAATCACTAAAACCTATTATCAGAGGTTGTTCAAATGATTCCCAAAAAATTTCTTGAATAAATCTCAACAAATAGATTGGAAACATTCAAGTTCAAGAATTTATTTCCATTTTCATATTATCTTTCACTTTTTTCATCAATTAGTAAGTCACTCTCCTTTTTTAGAATTGATTTTTCAATATGAAATGGGAGAATGTAACCATTATACCTCAATGATGACAAGATTAATTTTCCAAACATTAAGATTTTAGTATTATAATATGCATACATGTCCATAACTTCTGATATTCATATGATTCCAACTGAGATAGAAGTATATGATAACTGATTTTCTATGCTCCAAATCAAGAGATGAACACAATACTTCTTCATCATGATTGAATTTCTTCAAGAATAAATTCCAAATAAATTCTAAAATTATCTGAGATGTTGTAAATTGAAAACATGATTACAATAGTCTTCCATGATGAACATATTTATAGCTATAAGATATTCATATATTTTATAAATTCAGGTCTCCCCTGAATATATGATTCACCTTCAATTCCATGCATGAAAATCAAACACAATATATATGAGAATAAGGTGGTTCTTTAATGTTACACAGTTAGAGAAATAGGGATGAGTTGCTTTTCAACCCAACAAAATTATTAGATGAAAAATGCTTCTTCATATTTTCTAGCAATGTAGTTTTATTTCTCTTTGCTTGATCCATCTTTATTTCCTATTCCAACTGTTCTGACCATATGATCAAACATTCTTTAAGAACATGCTCAGTCTTTACTATGTGTGTAGACTTCTTTTTCCCAATACTAGAAGTCACAAATGCTTTCCCTTTCTTCTTCAAGAATTTTTCTTTACTAGATAACCATTTCAAACATTTTTTACTTGAATGTCTAGACATATTACACCTATCAGACACAACTTCAAAACTCAACAAGTTACCTCTTTTAGGTAAATTTTCTGATTCTTTATCAGAGATGAGTTTCACCAAATCAATCTAGTTGTTTTTCTTCTGAATTTATTCTCTTTTTGATTTTAGATTGATTCCTTTAGTATGAATATTCATGAAAATTTTAAATGATCCATGATGTGACCTTTTTTACCACAATAGAATCATCTTTTATTTGGCGAGACACTGTTCACATCATTTTTCACAACTTCTTGGGAGTTATTTGTTTAACAACCTTCTTCTTTTGATCACATCCCAAGGTTGACTTGTCATCTTCATTTTTTACCTGCTTCACTTTCAGTTGTGATATTATATTTCCACAAATAGATGATTTTTGAATTATTGGTACATATAAGAACTCATTATAACAATGACCACCTCTATTACAATAATCATATAAATTTTCAAAGTAATCATATATGTTCTTAATAAAATGATTCAATTTCTATGAATTATGCTTTTGTTTTATAGGTTTGAAATATTCTTTATCTTTTCTCCCCCTAAATGGAGGAATTATATACTTTTCACACAATGAAATATTATTGCAATAATTGATTTCTTGATTCCCAAAATTCGAACAACACCAAAAATAGAAAAAAATATTGATTTATTATTTTATGAAAAATTATGATTATCTTTAACATTTTTATGCTTATGGGTATCACATTTCTTATTCTGTGCTTTCATTGGGAAACAAGAATTTCCACACTTATTCACATCCATCTTTGATGATGTTGTGTATTCCTGAGTATTTTTCTTCACCCATGTATGTACATATTTAAATGTTGAATCTTCACTAGTCAATAAAACTACATCAGTAAAAATAGATTTATCAGGAAAAGGGTTACCTTATTTAATGATCCAACAATAGACTTATATTTAGATAATCTCAAGCTCTTATTTCCACTAGTTTGATTCTTTTCAAAAATAGGAATCTTATAAGTTGAATCCTTGGAAATACTTCTTTCTCAGCAACTTGGGAAGTATTAGATTGTGTCTCTTCAATATTTATTAGTTTCACTTCATGTTTAAGAAATTTTAAGTTGAGAACAATATTTTCATATTCAACTAATTTCATGATTTCTTCCCATTTAATCTTCATCTTCTGAATATCTTCTTCATGCATCTAATTTTTCTTTAGTAATAAATTTTAAATATCCTCGATTATTTTTTCTTTATCATTCAACTAAGAATCTTTAACATTCATAGATATATTATGTAGCTTTTCAAGTGGATGAATAATTTCTGTAAAAATAATTTCAAAAATTTCATTCTCACAAATATTAATTTCCAATTCTTTAATAGGTTCAACATATATTTCTTTGAAAAGATATATTGTTTCTTCCTTTTATTTCACAAGACTTGTGAGAGTTTTTTCAATGCTAAACTTTTTAGTCAATGATTATTCCATAGCATTTTACTCTTCTTCTATTTATAATTTTTCATCCTAAGTTCCTTGAAAACTCTGGTCATACATGTGACAAATTCTTTGGGACGTTTCTCAGATGCTTTCTAATTTTAGAATTGACCATAACATCATCACATCTTAAACTTGATTCATCTGAATTATAGACAACTAATTTCACTAAAAAATTTACACTCCAAGTGTCTTTAGATACCAGTTGATTTTATTTCATCTTTGAATTCTTCTTCAGATTATTTTCCACTCTTTTCTTCCTTTTTTTATTTGATTTGACAGAAACATCAACATTTTTAACATCAGGAGTAGAGATAGGAATTTCCATCTGATTCTCTTATAAAATTTCTTCAAACTCAAATATTCACTACATATACTTCTGATATAAACCACCAGACAAGTATAATAGATCCAATCATAGGTAACCTATGCGCTGATACCAATTGAAGTGTCCAAGGATCATGCAATCACATTGATATGAGGGGGTGAATCGGGTGTGACTTGTTTTTACTTAATTCTTTTCTTTTTTAAAACCCTTTTAACCTCTATCACCTGTAAGGATGATTGGATCCTGCATGCAATGTATAATGTAAATGAAACACAACTCACAATATTTTTACAAGGTTCAGTAATAAGACCTACATCCTTGATACAACCAGTAATCATCCATGGTTACATATTTTTCACTATATGTAGATGGTTACAATCAGGGAAAGTCCCATTCCCATCAACACTGAGTCCCAAAATGTTCTAATCTAGTGTCCCACTAGATTTTACAAGTTTCCACCTACACTAGTAACTCCTGAGTCCCATAGGAGGATCTTTATACTACATCCCACAGTGTTACTAGCATCCCACCGACCTGCTCCAGAGTACCATTAGAGACTTCCACTACTTCAGAGTCCCATTGAAGACTTCAAAATCTTGAGTCACACAAGATTTGATCTATTGATAGGATTATTTTATAATCTTTCTCCATGATCTTACTAGATCAAACTGTCCCACATACAATTCAAGAACTTTTTCATTGGTACTGGTCTTGTTCAATAAATTCTAATCACCTGTAGATATTTATCTACCTCAGTACAATAATACTCGGGAAATTCCTTCTTCTACTAAATACCTGACCTCACTAATCACTGAAAACTCAAATACATAAATATTTTGAAACACTGATAGAATTACTGACCCGACTTCAGTATCAAAAACACTACACCAAATTCAATAAAAATATATCGCCTGTGCACTTTTTCAAACTTCATGAATGTATATAATACAATGAATGGACTTATCATTTTATGAATGTATGTGTTTGTTTAATATGTATCCTCAATTACACACACCGTTGAATTTTCACACTCTCACAATCCACACACAAAATTTTCATTCTTGCGACTTTACTATCTCACTCACTGTCTACCTTTGCACACACACACTGTTCACACTTTTTAATGCATTCACCATCTCGTGATCACTTCTCCTTCGCATTGTACTCCCATGAAAACCCAAATGGGTGTAAAATCATAATGCATGCAATCATAGGTATATGTAGTTTCTTCCTCAAACTCATCTTAACACAATATGCATACAACTCAAACAATGTTCTTTCTTACATCTTAAGTGAAAACATAAATGATTATAAGCTAAGAGTTCACATGGACTTCTTCAAGAGATGTTGTGTGTGTAAACACAATCCATGGTTCCTCATAACTATTCAAGAAAATACTAGAAGATACACACGTTCGAGTATCATGTTATCTTGTTAGCTTCATGGAACTTTGTTCATCGTGAAGCACTATGAGTATGCAAAGAACATATCATATTCATGTGAGATTCAATTATTCTTCATGGAATCAATAGTAGCATGAAAACCTTCACAAACTAGAGCAATTCATGGTGCTACGTTTCTCTGGAAACAAGAGCTTCTCCAAAACTCAACAACTCAAATGAACCCACCCTCAGGTATTTATAAACATTGAGCACCGACGTAAATCATGAGAACTACATCTCTTTCACGACACTGATATTCACCATCACATAAATTTTACATTTTCTCCACCCTTCAAAACTTTAGTTTGATCTTCATTAAATCATGAAAATGATTTCTCATGTGATTTCAATCATTCTAGAATATTTAGAATTCCAAAACAATGATCTGAAGGTTGAGTTAGATATTTGGGTGATGTGAAAATGGAGCTCCCAATGTACTAAAATCATGGATGAATCTTATTAGAGAAGATGATATTCAGTGCTCGATCATATAGCTCTTATCATTCATCAGACATATCGGTCAGCCAAGGTTCAATTCAGAGTTCATAGAGGAGATCTGATAGACCATTTGATCGATTAATAAATCGGATGGTCCTGATTTATTAGGACCAATCCCACATTGAAACCACCACATTATCTTGGTTAATTTATAATACAATCCATACAGACACCATGCCATAATTAGTTATTATTCCACACTCCTCTTTCGCTTGGCACTCCCTTGTGCCTGGTGCTCACCACCGTGCCGCCCCGCAAGGTGGCTTTACGCCATATGTGCCTCATGTAGGCACACCCTTATACATCATTGGAGATGGCCTTAAGCTGTCTGGCTTATGTTTGATCTTGGCTTCCCTTCTGGTGCTACTCCTCTAGCTGGATGGCTATATTTTTAATAAAGGACCATAAAATATACTTAGAAAAATTATAATATATGACATAAAATCCTTCTTAAATTGTAATTTAAATCTAACTTTCCAAATCCAAATCTCAACATGAAAATATTACTCATGAAAAATAACAATTTTTCATGGAATATTCTTCTTTCTCTTCAAATAAATGCAGTAAACATTATGCATTCATATTTGCACAAGTCTTCAAAACTAAAGACCAGCTCTGAAATTATCACATTTAAAACTCATTGAACTTTTCATATTCTTAATTAATTAAAAAAATATTTCATCCTAAACAAATCATTTGTCCTCTTCAATCTCATCAACGACTAAAAAATTCATTTATTTATCTAATATTGTAAATTATCATATTTCACTATTCACCAAAATTTCAACTATTTTAGAAAAATCTAAAAAATTCACCCCAACCATTTTTTAGGAATAAAATTAAAAAATTAACTCCATTTTATGAAAATAATTCTCTAAATATGAGAAATTTAATTTTTAATTAAAATAATCATTTATTCAAAAAATAGTGATTTTAAAATTATAACTGATTTTATGGCATTTTAAAAACTTAATTAAGGTCTCATAAAATTATCCTATAATAATAAAAAAATAAAATATTAATTTATGAAACTATTTTATTAAAATAAATTTTCTTTTAAATCATTATATTAATTATAAAATTATAAATAAACATTTATGTTTTACAAAAATTTCAATACTTAATTTATCATTTTTAGAACATTTATTTACTTATAATATGATATAATTATATCATATTATCATTTATAAGATGTCTAAATTTTATTTATACTTTCATAGGTTAGGTTACTATTCTTATGGCTAAATTACTATTCTTAATGGCCATGTTACTATTCCAAGGGTCAAGTCACTATTCCATCAGTACAAGTTCCTTAATTTCTATGAATATCACTCATTTAATTATTAATTTATGAGAATAAAGTTTTTATTGGGATCTCTATACTAGTTATGCATTTTATACCATATAAAATCTTTACAATAAGGGGAAACAATTCCATTGATAAAAGTTTGGGTTGTTACACATGACGTATCCCACTAGGGTACACGCTGTGTCTCATGAAGCCAAGGAATAGCTATATCCCACTACAACACTCAATGTGTAAAAGATAATATACACAATGTGTCATTTGAGTGACACGACATGTGGGACTACCCAAGGCCCAAGTCATGTTCCTCACTAAACACGGTATCACGGGCCGAGTAGGGGTACAGAGGGTGTACTCCGAGGTACATGAGGTGTAGGACACATAGTCTACTTGATCATGTATCACCAGCATATGGCTGGGCTACCCAACAAAGGTCATATTGCATGTGGGTCCTGTACACTATGTGTGATACTTATTATGACTAAAACCATAGCTACTGGGAGATTTTGAGGAACACGATGTGTGTTCCTCCATATTACATGATGTCTAATCATGTTTTTTGCACTAAACACAATTTTTTCTTGTGTCTCACTAGAACCATGATTTTTTCTACCATATTCATCTAAAAATCTTCCTAAATCCCAATATATAAGAATACACCTTCCTCCACTATCTCCTAATCACCACTGGATGGAAAATGGAACTTCCAATGACCCACATGACGATCCTTCGTGCCTCCCATAGATGTAAATGGTTTTAAATTTCCACATATAACTAAAGAAGATGATGAGTCTGCATGCAAATAAAAAGGTCCTTTATCTAATGCTAAGAAGTATGCACAACCTCACAAGAATTAGGGTAGAGGGACCGCTCCTCACAACTATGATCCATAGTTGAGGGATAAACTACTCAACTGGAGGACTTTATCCCTACCATATATTAACGGGGGGGGGGGGGGTATCACTCCATATATAGAGGACCTAAACCATTTTTAATGTTGGGGAGAACCAAGAATACCTATATATAGGGAACATGGGACCTGTTCCCTGATGTGATATGGGAGTACCGACACTAAAATCCCTCAGATGATAAAACCCAATCACTGTGATCAGTTGAGCATCACTGAAAGAAGCATCCTACTCATGTCACCTCATGTTTTTCTATGATGCCAAAACGAAGGTCACTATCTCATCCTACAAGAAAAAATAATCAGGATATGATACCTACAATCCCAAATCTGAGTATAGATGAAGTAGTTATGCATTATAGAAGGTTATAAGTGGAGAACATGGTGTGTCCCACTGGGGAACACAAAAATGTCTCACGAAGACGAATTCTGGCCATGTCCCACTACAACACTCGATGTGTAAAAGTCAACATACACGACATGTCATACAAGTGACATGGTGTGTGTGGGACCAGTTGAGGTCCAACATATGTTCCTCACTTAACATGGTATCACTAGCTAAGTAGGGGTATGCAGGGGTTTTAATCTAATGTACATTGTGTGTAGGTTGGGCAGACTTACGGGGAATGTACCACCAGTATAGGGATGGGATACCCATATAAGGTATTAAAACATGTAGGCAATGTACACGATGTGTGATACTTATAGAGGATCATAACTCTAGCCTGAGGAACATGATGGGTATTCCTCCAGATTAGATGATGTGTAATCATGTTTTTTGAACTAGATGTGGTTTCTTCCTTACGTCTCACTGTCTCCCCCATTTTACCTTCATCTTTACCTAAAAATCTGATCAATGCCTAATATGGAAGGAAACTCTTTCCCCCATCCTTTACTAATCACTATTGAATAGAAAACAGAACTTACGATGACCCACACAAAGATCTATCATGCCTCTTGTGGATGTAAAGGGGTATCAATCTCTACAGCCAGCTAAGGATGATGATGAGTCTTCCTACACCTCCAAAAGTACCTTCTCCAATGCCAAGAACCATGAACAAACTCATAATATTCTAGGTTGAGTTCTCACTACTCTCCATTTTGGTTCACATTCCAGGGAGCACTACTCCAGTGGAGGACCCACTCCCTACCAAAGCTTGATTACAGGGGAGTACCACTCAGTAGATAGAGGACCCGTGACTTTTATAATGTGGAGGAGAATTGAATCTACCTATATAAAGGGTATGTGGGACCTGTTTCCTAGTGGGATAGGGGAGTACCAACCCTGATATACATTTTATGATTAAACTTCATCATTTAAATTGGCTGAGCATCATCAAAAAAAGAATCCTACTCATGACACCTCATGTATTATCTCAGATTCCAAAACATAGGCCACTATCACATCCTAAAAGGAAAAATACACATGATCCAAAATGTGAGTTTAGAAGAAGGAGATACACATTGTAGAAGTTTCTGAGTGGAGTACATGATGTGTCTAACAAACCTCAAGTCTTTTCATGTCCCATTGCTTTACCCGATGTGCAAAATTCAATGCACATGATGTGTCATCTGGGTGACATTGAATATGGGACCACTAAGGGTCTAAGTAGTGTTCCTCACTGAACAATGTTTCACGAGCCAAGTAGGGGTACACATGGTGTTATCCAAGGTACACATTGTTTAGGACACATAGACTGCCTAAGCGTATACCACCAATATACAGATGGGCCACCCAACCAAGGTTATATGACATGTGGGTCCTGTACATGGTATGTGATAATTATAATAGACCTAAACCCTAGATACAATTATATTCCTATTAAAAAAACATGTGTTCCTCTGGATTATATGACGTGTAATGGGGTTTTTCAAAAGAAATGGTTTCTTCTTTATGACTTGTCGGCTCTTCCATTTTCAATGACATATTCACATAAAACTCAGCTCGAGGCCCAATCTAGAAGGAAAATCCTTCTGCTATCATTTCCCAATAATATTCTACCAGAAAAAATAATTTTTGATGACCCATATGAATATTTTTCACACCTCACATAGCTAGCTATAAAGGGGTCTCAATCTCCACAACCATCTAAGGAAAATGACAAGTCTTCCTACAGCTCCAATATCCCATATTCAATTCCATGCACCACACATAACCTCATAAGAACCAAGGTTGAGGGACCAATCCTTACCACTTTGCTCCACAGTTGAGGGAGCACTACTCTAGTAGAGGAACCGGTCCCCATAGGATCTTAGTGATGGGAGAATACCACTTCATACATAGAGGACCTGTGCCTTTTGTAATGTGGAGGAGTACAAACTCTACCTATATATAGGGAATGGGGGAACCTTTCCTTGGTGTGATAGGGGAGTACCAACCCTAATATCCCTCTTATTATCAATCCTAATCACTACTATGAGTTAACCAATGTTGAAAGAATCATCCCTCTCATGTCACCTCATGTATTATCTCTGATGCCAAAACGAATGCCACCATCACATCCTACATGGAAAACTACTCATGCCAGTCTACTCATGGTCCTGAATCAAAGTATAGAAGAAGAATATGCACATTTTAGAGGGTTATGAGTGAAGTACATGGTGTGTCCCATTGGGTTACACAGTGTCTCTCATGAAGCTGGCGTCTGGCCATGTCCCACTGCGACACTCAGTTTGTAAAAGTCAACATACATGGTGTGTCATCCGGGTTACATAGTGTGTGGGAAAACTTAGGGTCCAAGCCATGTTCCTCACTAAACATAGTATCATAGGCCGAGTATGGGTACATGGGGTTTACTTTAAGGTACATGGAATGTAGGCCACACAGATTACCTGAGTGTGTACCACCAGTATACGACTGGGCTACGCAACCAAGGTTATATGGTTGTGGGTCCTGCACATGACATGTGATACTTATGGCAGATTGAAACTCAAGTCACCATGATATTTTGAGGAACATGATGTGGGTTCCTCCAGATTACATGTTGTTTAATTGGGTTCTTTTCACTAGACATAGTTTCTTACTTGCATATCTCTATCTCTACCATTTTCACCACCATCTTTACCTAAAACCTCACCCAAGGCTCGATCGGGATGGAAATTACTTCCACCATTGTTTCCTAATCACCATCAGTTGGAAAATGGAACTTCCAATGACCCACACAATGATCCTTCACACCTACCTTAACTATAAAGGGGTATCAATCTCCAGAAAAACATTCATGATTCACTATGGACTCTCCCAAACCACCTGAATCGGAAGGTCACACCTTTAAACATTGATTCCCAACCTATGGTGGCTGGAAAATTAGATTTTGGTTTCTCATGATTGATCCACCTTGCCTCCCATCACTGAAATATGGTTCTGATACCCAGAACCATCACTTATAATCCTTTTCTCTTCCTCAATCCATCTACAAACCATCTATCTCAAGGATATTCTCAAGATCGTTAGGTATCTGTAGGTTCGATCATGCTTGAACTAGTCCGAAAATGTCGATTTTCTAACCCCATGGTCTAATAATAAATAATGAAAAGAAAAAAGGTGTGAGCTGCAAAAAAACAAGTTGAGAATTATTATTGGCCGATGCGATCCCAAATAACGATAAAAAATGTAGAAAATAAGAAGGGCAAAACATGGTCACATTGAAAATAAATAAACATGATCAAGAACGGTGATTAAATTTCCTATTCATATGAGGAATGAAAATCAAGAATTAAGTAGATATACAATCTGTGATAAAAAATCATTACAAAAGGGCATAAATCCACAAATAATGAGCCTTACCTGAATAACAGATCTATATTTGGTGAAGAACATGTTCACTAGCGATGATGTTGGAGAACCCATTGCATTAGTCATTTGTCCTATGAATGTCCTTGATTCTTTCATTGTCGATCCATGATCCAAGTTCATCAATGCTAATGGTGGATCTACTTATCCTCCTCTCTATTCTTTCAAGGTTATGAAGATAACCCTATAGATTTATCATAACAATTTATTTATATGGAGTTAATTAGTTTTTTGTCCTAAAATATAATAAATTAAAATAATAATTTATTTTATTTAACACACCAATGAATTCCATCGACATAACATCTGACACCGACCAAACATATGTTGTGCCTAGGGTAAACCCCAAATCCTATAACCAACCATAGTATTGGATTTTTCCATTTGAGGTATCGATAAATGGGAAAACCATTTATTCTAAAAATATGTGTGCACATGATTTAGTATATTTAATATATTAATTCCATGGTCTTGAGACACCCAAAACACTGTGCCAACTCTAAAGAAAATTCCAGAGACACATAAATAAATATTTAAAGGATTGAATTCCCAAAACTATAGTTGTTACATTCTCCCCATCTTCAAGGTTTTTTACCCTAAAAAGAATAAGCTACACAAAAGGGGAAGGGTTCTAAACCCAAATATGGATCTCATGCTCTTAGGAAATCTTATAGGCATTCTCATATTATTGAAGCACTTGTACTAGAATAATGGTCCATCCACACAAGATCCTCTCCTATCGATCCCCAATCACCATTAGGTACTTTGAGAACGTGACTCCATCCTCAATGTCCATCTTGTTGTATTTGTGTAGTAACTCTGACCAATGTAGCAGAGCTAACTGACTGACACCGACATGGCATTGTAATAGTGCAAACTTTTGGCATGACTACTGCTGTTGGTCGGGCTTGGAGTCAACACTACTGTAGCAACACAGAAATCCATCCACTAGCCACTATAGCATATTGGACTTGGATGGATACAACACAGTAGTGATATATACTTCTTTCCAACTTTTACTATAGCACATCATACTTCCTGTGCGGTTAGTGGAATATTACTTTGTCCTCATTTTTAGCCCATTTTAGGATAGTGTTTTGTATGTGCTTGAGAACCCTATAATTTTGTGCTCCCAAAACTAGTGAAACTTATTCCTCACTATGTACATAGGGATCATTTCCCAAACCACATAAGTATCTATGTCCAAGATCTTCTTCTTCTTTTGTTTTCCCCTTTTACTCTTATGTGAATCATTTTTCTGCTTCATTTATCCTAAAATTTATATAATAGCTGGTATCATATGATTGAGTTCATATTTCTAGAATTGAATAATGGATATGGAATAAGGAAAGGTTAATATCGATTGGTTCGATGTAATTGAATTTAGTTACTAGAGGATGCAGATCAAGGATTTTCTTTATCAGAAAAAGATGCATTTGCTACTTCTGGGTTTAAAGGCAATGAACATAGAGCAGATGAAGTGGAAGGTACTGCATCGAAAAGTTTTGGGAGTTGTACACATTACATGGTCCAAAAATGTGGCATTAAACATCAAAGAGGATAATATGAAGATTGGGATGATAAAAGCTGTCACATATATGTATGGGATGCTTTTTGTGGAAAATAAAGCGCACTTGATAAGACAATTGTTCAACCTAAAAATAGTTGAATGGAGAATTTTTGTAGATCACATTAAAGAATTCAACACCATCATAAGTCAATTGAAATTTGGGGACATTGTTCTTGGTGATGGGGTATGTGAACTAGTTTTACTGTCATCATTACTCAAAAGTTGGGAAGCAACTGTAACAGTTGTGAGCAGTTCTTAAAGAAATACCAATCTAGTTATGAAGGATGTGCAAGACCTGATCCTCAATGAGGATATACAAATAAGATAATTAGGTAGATTATCTAGTTAAGTTATGAATATATAATGAAGAGGAATATATTCATAGTGAGACAATAATAGTGGATGATCAAAGTCAAGAGGAAAGATTCAGGTTAAGGAAAAAGGGGCTGGTCCTACCTGCTGGACTTGCGGGAAGAAATGACATGTTAAAAAGGAGTTTAGAGATAATTAAAAGGTGACTAAAACCAATGCAAAAAAGGTGATGGATGAAGGAACTGATAATGTGCTACTATTGATCATGGATAGCTCAATGGAGTATTGGAATTTATACTTTAGGGCATCTTTCCATTATACATCAGAGAAGGGTTTCATGAAAAATTATGTTTATAGAAATTTCGATAAGGTACATCTTGTTGATGATGAACCCTTGTAGATTGTGGGTAAAGGATATGCACAGATCAAGAACAATAGTGGGAGTTTTTTGGTTCTGTAAAACGTGAGGTATATACCTAGTTTAAGAATAAATCTCATTTATGTTATGCAGCTTGTTGATTCATGATTTATTGCCATGTTTACTAGTGGTGCCTAGAATATTACCAAGGGAGCTATGGTCATAGATCAGGGAGAAAAAATGGTACTCTGTAAAATATGACAAACACCTAAATGAACATAGTAGCATCAGTAAATTCTATTGGGGATTATTAACTGTGGCACTATAGGATATGCCACATGAGTGAGAAGGGGATTAAGGTGATGGAAACAAAAGGGATACTACCAGAGTTGAAGTTGGTGGAAGTTGGATTATGTGAAGATTTCATCCTTGTAAATCAGAAGAAGTATCATTTTCAAAAGGAGGTACAACACTAATAGATGGGAAGCTGTGCCTCGTACACACTGATTTTTGAGGGCCTTCACCTATACTTTCCTTTATAGGGTCACAATATTCTGTGACATTTATTGATGAATCAAAAAGGAATGTTTGTTTTTACTTTCTAAAAAGAAAATATGTTGTTTTTAAGATGTTTCAGTAGTGGAATACCATAGTGGAGAACAAGTCAGGACCAAAGTTGAAATTATTGAGGTATGAAAATAGTGGAGAGTATAACAGTCAAAAGTTCAAAGAATTCTATTCCAAAAATAGAATTTAGTGGGAGAAGACTATCCCAGGAAAACCACAATAGAATGGTGTAGATGAAAGGATGAATATGACACTGAATGAACATACTAGGAGCATGAGGCTTCACTCAGTGATACCCAAGATTTTTTGGGCTGATGCAGTGAACATGGAAGCATGTATCATTAATAGGAGTCCATCTGTACCAATGGGAGAATGTATAACCAAGGAGCTCTGGTCTGGTAAGGAGGTAATAATCTTATATTTACGAGTCTTTGGTAGTTTGGAATATGTTCATGTTGATTAAAATTCATGGGAAATGATTGATTCTAAGTCCAAACCATGCTTCTTCATTAGCTATGATGCTGATGAGTTTGGGTATCTCTTTTAGGATTATCTCAAAAAGATGGTCATCAGGAGACAAAATGTGATATTTAATAAAGGTTTTATGTACAAGGATTTCCATGTAGATGAAGATGAAAATGGTAATGGTGAATCAGAGTGAAAAGAGAAAGTGTATCTTGAAGGTGTACCTGGGAATGAGACATCAGAACTGGTAGAACCTAGTCCTCAAGTGGTGTTGAGGAGATCAACAAGAGTGAGAATGACTATGAAGAGATATTCACCATTATTACACTATTGTTTATGGATTTAAGATGGATAATTATTATTTTTTGAATAGGAAATGTAGTTGAAGAAGTCGAGCAAGTGGGATTTGGCCATGAAGGAGGAGATTTCTTCACTACATGACAATAATACTTGGGAGTTGACACCTTTACCACAAGGAAAGAGATAATTGCAAAAAAATGGGTATACCTGGTCAAGGAAGAACATGATGGAAATAGGAGGTACAAGGCAAGGATGGTGGTGAAAGGCTTTTAATAGAAGGGAGGTGTGGATTTTACTGAAATATTTTCACCTGTAGTGAATCTTAAGTATTATTGCATACAATGATTTATACATTGTGAATCTTGAAGTCAAGATAGATTTCATTCATGGAGATCTGGAGGAGGACATCAATATGTAGTAGACAAAGTTATATGTTGATTCAGGTAAGGAAGACTTGGTGTAAAAACTCAAAAAACGCTTGTATGGATTGAAGCAGGAACCCAGGAAGTGAAACAAAAAGTTCGATGCTTTCATGACTAAAAATTCATACAAACAATGTAGCATGGATCAATTTTTCTACATCATGAATTTTAGTAATGAATATATTATACTGATTATATACATGGATGACAAGATTATTATAGGATCATGTATGCAGAGAATTGATGAGCTAAAAGGGAAACTGACTAAGGAGTTTGAAATGAAATATCTTAGAGAAGCTAGAAAGATTTTGGGGATGATGATTAAGAGATACTACACAGTTAGAGATTTAATGTTATCGCATGATGATTAAATTGGAAAGGTTCTAAGAATATCAAGTATTTTGGAAGAAATTTCAGCCTCTATTTCCCTTCTGGTCCATTTTAATTTATCAAAGGAGCAATCACTGAAGATGGAAGAAGAGGTAGAGTACATAGAAAAGGTTCAATACACATCAGCCGTTGGAAGCTTGATTTATTCCATGGTCTTTACTTGACCTGACATTGATCATGTAGTGGGAGTTTTGAGAAGGTATATGGATA
Source organism: Viscum album (assembly GCA_963277665.1). NCBI lineage: Eukaryota > Viridiplantae > Streptophyta > Magnoliopsida > Santalales > Viscaceae > Viscum > Viscum album. The sequence goes on from OY728129.1 coordinate 306,473,644, forward strand.
AACCGAGAAAGAAATATTGGGAAGTTTTGAAGTGTATACTGAGGTATTTTAAGGGTAGAAAGGAAGTATATCTATGCTTTGGGAAAGGAAATTCATTATAGGGTTATGTGGATGCAGACCTTGGAGGAGACATCGACTGAAGGAGGGGAACCACTGGTTATTTATTTACCTATGGAGGAATTTCAGTAAGCTAGATATCAAAATTTCAGAAGGTGGTGGATTTATCCACCACATAGGAGGAATACATTACTGTAACAAAAGTTGGGAAGGGTATGGTTTAGATAAAGAACTTCTTGGATGAGTTGGGAAGAAATAGATAGAAGAATGCATTTCACTATGACATTCATAGTGCTATACATCTTATAATGAACCTAGTGTTTCATGCCCGAATGAAGTGCATTCAATTGAAGTATCATTTTATCAGAGGTTTGATATATGATGGGTTACTAACATTATAAAAGATTTGTTTAACCAATAATCTGAAAAACATATTGATGAAGCTGATAGTAATATAGATGTTGAGGCACTGTTGTGCCTCTATTGGTATCCACTGATGAATGGATGATGAGAGGTAGAATATGGGAGGACACCATGGGATCACAAAGGGAGAAAATAGTTATTTCATGAATTTTCAACTAGAAATTGAATTTATGAATGGAAAACATTCACACTGGTGGGTGAAGAGGAGGAGGATATCAGATTAAGTAAGTTTTCTTAGTAAGTAGCATCGATGAAAGTTAGTATAGCAGATTTGGATCCAAGTGGGAGATTTTTGAATTGGTGTAGCCTGATTTGTTCAAGATGATGGTTGGACTGAATGATTCTATCCAATACTGAACACCACCGCAACTCTGCGGGTCGAGCTCCATGGTGAGCTTGTTGGGAGTTCTAGGGGATTGAAGGTCCTTGACCCAAATTTTGGGGCACTATAGAAACTCTAACCACCATAGAAGATATGACTGACCTACACCGATAGGTAATAATAGAAGTTTTTACTTTGTGCATGACTACTATCGCATGCCGGACTTTGAAGTCAACACTACTGTAGGGATGCATACTTCCAGCTGCAGACCATTGTAGCATCTTGTACTTGAGTGGATACGACACTCTATCAATGCATAATTCTTTCCAACATTCAATATATCACATCGAACTTCCTATATAGTTGGTGGAATAGTAATTCGTCCTCCTTTTTATCCCATTTTAGGATATAGTTTTATATGTACTTGAGAACCCTATAATTTTGTGATCCTAAAACTATTGAAAATTATGCCTCTCTGTGGATGTAGGGATCCTTTAACAAACCACATAAATATATATGTCTAAGATCTTATTCTTCTTATTTTTTTCCCATTTACTCTTCAGTAAATCATTTATCCTCTTTGTTGCTCTTGATGTTTCAGTAACACATATTTCCCCAGTATAAAACATGTGATGGTTTGTTCATTTATTTACTCAATTGTGACACATGGAAGACGTCATACACTTATTACATATGAAAGGGTAAGGATAAGTGGTACGAAACCTCACCAACCCTACACAGAATCTCAAATTACCTGATGAACCTCATGGAAAAGCTTACTTCCAAGGCCAAAACTATGCAATCCTTGTTGTGGGGAGACTCTCAAGAAGAAATTATCTCTTTGCTCAAAATCAAAAGTTCTATGACAACAGTCTAAATAAGATTTTTTTCAACATTGATATATTCTCAAAACCCCATGGATCACCTAAGCCCTTCTCCAATGTTTACTGCACCAATTTTGGACTAACAAGAGATGTCTCGCCAACCTCAGTCAAGCACAAGGGTGACCAACCGGGTTTTCCGTATAGTGCCTTGAATGGTTCCATACTAATAGTGGAGTGATATCTGTAATTATAAGAGATATAAATCAATGGTAAGTGATCCTAACTTCTCTATCCAAAAATAAACACAAAATCTCTCAACCTACCTTCCAGAACTTAGATGGTTCGCTCAGACCAACCATCCATCTAGGGATGAAATGCACCCCCATAACTGGGTCCTAAAGGCCTCCTTTAAACCTCTCAATAACCATGATGTATACCAATAATCATGTTTGTATATGATCATCATGGGTAACCTAAGAATTTAGATAATATCTTACACATACAAAAATCCCCAAACTCTCAACCAAGGTCTTCCCTCAGATGGAAAAAAGTATATTAACTTGGTAATATGGTCAATAATATCCTAGATAGCATCATGGATTCTCATTGTATGTGGAATCCACCTCAAAAAATATATAGATATTTCATCCCAAATATATTCAGAACACTCAATAGGTTTATTTAGACCTGTTCAAACCTAAAATCCGCCCTTTACCTACTGACATGTGAGGAATCGAGAAAGAAACTTGACAATACTTCACCTCAAGACATCCTACCAAAACTACCATCAATGTTTTTGGTATATCTTTACCAATTTTAGATGTAAAACTAGGTGGAGGTAGGAAAATACCTAAACACCTCCTCACACAATGTGACTAGAACCACAATCTATCCCTAGAAAAGGATGACATGCTCCCCACATTTATGAAAACCATATGGTGAATCTCTTGAGGATATATGCTCGTGTATAACTTCACAATTTACTTATACCAACTTAGACCCTCTCACACACTAAAGGAGATTTGGAGTAACTAACACTGAATGGAGATAATATTCACCCCTATCCTTCACCAGGGTTATATGTAATGAGGCCAACTACTTTATCACCCCCTCCACCAAATGAGAAAAATATTTTCTACTAAGGGAATCTACCACCTTTTCCCCAATCCCTAGAGTAAAGACTATCTCAATGTCATAGTTATACTATAATTCTAACCAATTCCTCTATATCAGGTTGAGTTATCTCTAGGTAGATATGTACTTGAAACTATGATGGTATGAGAAAACAAAAAAACACTCACCCATAAGATAACACTTCTACATATTCAAGGTGAAGACTACCACTTCCAAAACCGACTCGTGATTCACAAAGTTCTTCTCATGGGTTATTAACTTCCTTGAACCATAAGCAATCCATATCAACATCTACATCAATATACATATGATCCTAGCTCCAGTGGGCATTGAAAAAAAATAATGAACTCAACTCCATCCTATAGAAGTCTCAACATAGAAGCATTGAAAAAATTATGACTCATCTTCTCAAAGGCTCTGGAACAACTCAGACCAAGAAAATGGATGCCATTTCTACATCAAGATAGTCAAAGAGGCTACAATCCTTGAAAACTATATCCCAAACCTCCAATAGTTCCCTACCAATATGAGGGAATTTTGAACCTCTGCTACACTTTTGGGTGGATACTAAGAAATCTCTTCATTGATCATTTTTGGGTCTACAAATACACCATGCACATAGATGACATTCCCCCAAAAGTGAATATCTAGAATCCAAAACTAAAAGTTTAAGAGATTACCATATAATTAGTGCTCTCATAGTAAGTCTAAAACCATTCAAAAATTCTATATGAGAACCACCTTATAGGAAGACTATATGAGGATGACATCAATAAAGGTAACCATGAACCGATCCATGAAAGGATAGAAGATCTGGTTCATAAGTGCTATGAACACTACATGGAAATTCATCACACTCAAGGGAATCACCAGGAACTCATCATGTCATAGTGAAATCAAAATGTCATCTTCGATATACCATCCCCATGAACCATCAACTAGTAGTAATTAGACTTAAGATAAAACTTTGAGAACCATATCACACTTTAAAATAGGTTTAAGAGGTTGTCGATTATTTGTAAAGGGTACCTATTCTTGATCATCACATGATTCAGGAGATGATAAACAATGTAAAATCTCAAGCTCTCATTTTCCTTTTTCATGAACAACACCAGAGCTACCAAGGGGAAAAAACTAGGTATGTTAAAACCCTTTTCAGAGCATCTACCATTTAAAGGGTCATTCTAGACAACTAATGAGAAGTTGGTTGTATCCTTATACATATGAGACCATCCTAATCTACTTGAGATTACCTCATTCTAATGAAGGAAAAACTCATTCCACCCACTTGGAGACAATGAAAAACATTATAGGGTCTCATTGTCACTACAAAATGATCTCACAATAATCTCTCCCCTCCAAGAGTCAAGTCACACCACCAAAAGTGAAGTGTGACAATAAACAATTCTTCGGTAGGAATATCTAGATGTAAGGGTTGAGCTAAAGTCTCCACTAAAATCTCCAAGTCTCAAACAAGGAATGCGAAATGGAAGGAGTGACCTTTTCCAATGTCTACTAAAACTATATCTAAAGTAGTGAAGTCACAGGTCATACCTCATATCACCCATGGAACCTCTATATTATTAGACACCACTTCCTGAATCCATCCTTCCCCTTTCCTACTGATTCCTCACAACCAAGGTTCATACCGACACCTTAACACATCCAATATGACCTCAAACACAAAAATAAAAGAAAATCATATACCATACCTTGGTACTATCAACTTTGGATGGCACTGGATCACCCACACGACTTTAAATTGTATCACAAGAGAATAATTATTAGTGGGGGTTAAGTGTCTCTCTTTCTTACACGCTCAAAGCCACATCACACATCACCAATATAGGGATACATAAAAATCATGCATTTCCCTAAATAATTCTAGGTGTTAGAACCACCATTTAACCAGAAGGGGTCCCACACAATGTGGAAAACTCAATCCATCATCTCTAGATAAACATCTTTTACTCATGAGGTCAATAAAAAATACTCATCTATAAAGATATTCTCATATTTTTCCCAAGAGAGGGTCACATGGTCATGGATTTCAATAACCAGACCCTAATAGTTCTTTTCTACTCAAAGAAGAAGAAGAATGGTTTCAAGTGCAACCATTTTCATGGTCACTGTAGTAGATCAAACTTTGGAAATAGAGGTACTATAGCTCCACATAATTATTTCCACTGGACACTATAGCAGTTTGGACTTGGGTGGACATAGAACTATAGTAGTTCAGACTTCCATCCACTATTTACTATAGCATAGTGAACTTACTGTGTGGTTTGTGGCATAATGCTTTGTCTTCTTTATTAGCTCATTCGAGCTAGGGTTTTGTGTGTGTGAAACTCTAATATCCATATAATTGTGCTCCCAAATTATAGTGAAGTTATTATAATTTTTTTTGGATGTAGGGATTATTCCTAAACTATTTAAATCACTGTGTATGTGTTCATCATCATCTTCTTCTTCCATTTATATCATTTCTTCATATGAAAAAACTCTATCCCTATGACTCTCAATTTTTCAGCAACAATGGTACCTTAGTATAGCAAGTAAAAAAGAAGGTAATCAGAGTCCTGATGTATGGAGACATCAAACACCACACTATCACCAGGTTCCTTATCATGAGATCCAAACTTGAGACACTCCAACACCATTTCCTGAAGTTCTCAAACCAACCCTCATAACATGTCAAACTCCAAACATCACCCTTAGGATAAAACTACCTTTGATACAACTTTGTAATGACCCAACCCACCAGGACCACACCTGGTTTGGAATTTAGCCGAGATTTTCACCCTAAGAATACCTCCAATAGTCTTGGGGCTAGTGATAAGAATCAAGTAGGCATAACACTAAAATGGGAGTCCTTAGATTAAATTACACATAGACACACACACCCAACTCCATGAAATAATGTTGAGATATAATAAAGTTGTATCCTCTAAAGAGTAAAAAATGCATATAACAACCTCTAGGATACATATAAAAGTGTATCAAGGTAATATAAAAGTTAAAGGGGAAAAAATACACACCCAAACATATATACTATGGGAAACCTAATATGAAAACTACTATAAAGGGAAAAGTATAGGAGATCCCCACTACGGATCCTAGATTCCAACCATAAAACATGGTCAACAACACCACACACTTCTAAAATCCACTGATACCTGGTCCACTATATTCATCAATAATCTATCTATCATCAACATAAAATGCAAAACGTGTGGGAAAAACCCATACAGAGGTGATTATATACATACGCAGTAGGAAACCCAAAAAACTATAAGGGAAGCAATATAATAAACATAGTATGATCAACCCATAAAGAAAGAGGGTAATGAAACCCATCATTATATATTCTCATACTAAAAACCCAGTCTTAAAAGGAGAGAATTCGTAATATCCACAACCAACTAAGGATAATGTTGTGATTTCCTACAACTCCAAAGGTCCTATCTCCAATGCAAAGTACCATGCACAACCTCACAAGAATATGGGTGGAGTTACCAGTCCCTTCCAATGTGGTCCATAGTCGAGGGAGCACTACTCTAGTAAAGGACCTACTCCCTTCTAGCACTACTAGAAATTTAGGCTATAGCCACGGTTTGGAACCATGGATATAATCCCAAAAACTATAGCTGGTATTGGTGTGGCTATAGGGAAAGGCCTATAGCCACAATTTGAGACTATAGCTAAATCCCTATAGCCATGGTTTGAACCGTGGCTAAATACCTATAGCCATAGTTTGAATCGTGGCTAAATCACAATAGCCACAGTTTAAAACTGTGGAAGAAACTTAAGCCACATAAGGTTTATAGACACGGTTTGAAACCATGGATACAGGACTTCCTATTTCATAAAAAAAAACTCCCACCCTCCCCCCAACACAGCCCCCCCCCCCCACTCACCCTGCATCCCCCTACAAATCCCCCCCTCTACTCCCCCTAGATGGCCCCCTCCTTGGATAGACCCCCTTGAAAATCCCCCCACCACTCTCCCTTAAGCCCCTTCCCCCCTGAAAATCCCCCCTCCTTATTGAATAGAACCCTCCCCTAAAAATCCCCCCACCACTCCCCCTACATCCCCCTTCCCCCTATAAAGTCCCCCATCTACTCCCCCTGAACATAACCCCTCCCTGGATAGACCCCCTTCCTAGACATGCCCCCTTCCTGGACAGACCCCCTTCCCCCTAACAAACCCCCCCCCCCCCACTCCCCATGCAGCCCCTCCCCCTTCAAAGATCCCATCCACTCCCCCTTGGGCATAAAACCCTAGAAAGACCCCCCCTTCCTAGAAAGACCCCCCCAAAAAGACCCCTCCTCCCTGAACAAACACCACCCCTCCCTAGATAGAACCCCCTCCCTGGACAGACACCACCCCCTCCCTAGATAGACACCACCCCCTCCCTGGACACACCCCCTCCACACCCCTCCCCCTGTAGACCCCCTTGAACCCCCTACATTGCATCACCCTTTCACACCCTCCCCCTATTGACCCCCCTACAGACCCCCCTGGAACCACCTCCACAACCCCCTCTCCTCCTTCATGGAAAGACCCCCTCCTTCCTAGATAGACCCCCTCCCTAGACAGAAACCAACCCCCTCCCTGGATAGACCCCCATGCAAACCCCCTCCCCTTACAAACCCCTCCCCTTACATACCCCCTTTCAACCCCTTGCACACCCCTTCCCCCTACAGACCCTCCTTGCACCCCCTCCACACCCTCCCCTCCTTTCTGGACAAACCCCCCTCCTTCCTAGACAACCCCCCTTCCCCTGTAAATCCCCCCTGGAAAACCCCCCTAGATAGACCCCCCTCCTTCGTAGATAGACCCACTTCCTGGATATACCCCCCTCCCTAGACATACCCCCCTCCCTAATCAAACACCACCCCCTCCCTAAACAGACCCCCTTGCACACCCGCCCCCCTACACACCCCTTGCACCCCCTACACACACCCCTCCCCTGCATAACCCCTTGCACCCCCTCCACACCCCTCCACTTCTTCCTGGACAGACACCCCCTCCTTCCTGTATAGACCCCCTCCTTCCTGGGAGAACAATACTTCATTTTTATTGGTCTATATGATACATGAATATTATAATAACTATAAATAATCAACTATGTAGATCACTAATCTTAAGTAATTATGAGACACTTATGAAACTATTCTCGTGCCTCTATTTTTATATAGTTATTCCAGTCAACTAACTTCACAAACCACCAACTTCCTCTGGGGTTCATATGTTGTTTTTTGGTGACACAAATCTTATATAGTATTCCATGGATTGAACCAACCTCATGTGGATTTAACCCTTAAGGAAATGTTTTCCATCATCTACCAAGACCATAAAACCCAAATCAATCACTATTAACCACATTCCTACTACATGAGACCCTAAGACGATCAATATCTATGCATGTTATTTCATTATCTTAAACTCTTCTGCTTCCCTAGAAATCACTTATTGATTCTATTTGGTTCAGAATGTGGTTTTGATGAATCAATGTGTATTGGATCTAAAAAATAGATGGTAAGAACTTTTTTATCACATATTCTCTATACATCTAATCATCTCCTCTCTCACTGAGACAATGATGTCATATTTCAGAGGACCAGGAGTGTTGAAGCATAATGATGGGGACATGGATGATGCCATAAGGTATAGGTTAGAGGAGACTTCAGGTAGCGACTCTACTAATGAGTGATGAGTGGAGAATGGTATTAATGGGAAGATATTGGGATGGGGTTGGAAGGCCTTGTAGACACATTGATGGGTAATATGAGACATGTTGTAAAAAGGGGAAGTTCTCTAGTGACTAGTACTATGGGATCATTTTGAGAGATGTGTGACAGGTTGCGGACCTGTGTTATTAATTTGAATTCCCTAGAGCATGTGGGGATGATTTGGTGTACTGGTGACCTCCTTAGAGACTTCGGGGATGGGTCGGTGTTTTGGTGACCTCCATAGAGTCTATAGGGATGGGACAATCTCCCTTGAGTTACAAGGATGGTTCAGTGATATTAGTGGAAGTTTCCTTATATAGGATTGGGTAAAGGCCTACCCAAGGGGACTGGTCTTGGTATAATGTTAGAAGAGACCAATGGACCTTGTCTTGAGAGATAAGAAAGTGGGTCGAGATTTGGATGCATGACCATTACCAGTTCATTTGGGTAATGGTTCAAGGTTTGGATTCCACCCTACCCTAAGTATTTTGGAATGAGATGGGCATAAGTGAAATGGAACAAGATGAGGCAGTGAGGTGCAATTTTGGAATGGTACTAAAGCAGGAATGATCAGGTGTCGTGGTATCCTGGATATCAAGGTCCTCTCAATTTAAACACTCAAGGAAAGGATTTTCACCATGATAATCCATTCCCTCCAAATCATGCTATTTACTTTATCAAAACAAGGCAATTGGATTAAAAGTGGAAAGAAAACACTTAGAATGTGCAATGGTCAATAGGAAAATTACCTACTTGGGTAATCCCTTATATAAATCAAGTCAAACACTTAGGAGGTGTTTGGTTATAATTATACATTTACCACTTTCCCTTAAGACATTTCAAAAGGGGAGTGCAAGTCACCATGAATAAGTCACTATATTTTTTTCGTGTCATCCAATTAAACTTTAGAAAGGAGGCATAACCATTACATAATTAACTACACGAGGCATTACCTATCACGAGCCAAGTTAAATATGTTCTATTCCATTTAACTCATTCAATTCATTAAAACATGGAAATTCCATTTATAAGATCAAAGGGGGGTCACTTATTGGTGACTTGGTCATTACAACACTTTCTTACTTGGGAAATTCCATCTTAAAAGTCTAACAATACTTAAATGGTGTTTTGGTTCAATCAACCATTTTAATAAAAAGTGGGAAACCCCCTTCAGGGATATAAAAAGGTCCAAGTATGATGTGTGCTTTACAACTAACAACAACACCAAGTATAAGGAAAACATCAATGCAATAATGTCAAGAAAACTATATAAGCATAAATTATCACTATGAGTTTTTGCACACAGTGCAACTTTATTGGAGGTGTTTTATTACAAAACCATGACTTGTTTATCAAATGAAACAATTATCTTAACTAACATTTGATTAGGAATTTCAATTTAATATAAACAAATATAATTAATAAGGAATCTAAATGCAATTTAAAAAATTATTGAATTAAAGTGGCTAGGAGAGGGACCCTACCTCAAAGGAGTCAATCCACACTTGGTGCTTTACAATTTTATCAACAACAACTCTAAGATTCTCCATCAATCCTCTGGGCATATTCACCTTTGAATATACATAAGGATTCCCTAACCCCTATGTACATGTCTGCATGGCCTTGAACACACACACAAGGATCCTTATATATATGCTCAAATGAAAAAGCCCGTTATCACCCACACATGTATGCATTTTACATAAATATACATAAGCACACCTATCCCCTTATATTTAATCATGATTCCATGGGTGGATATACATTTAACAGGAGAAATTATTATATATATGCTTACCTATGCATACACGGTGAGTCGCCTTTGACTCCGGTGACTCGAAACCACCTTAAGGATGATCAAAAAACCATAATAAAATTACCAAGGTCTCTAAAATTACAAAAACAACCAATTATGAACTAAGAAGCATCTAATAATGAAGAAAAAACTCACCTTAAACCATTGGCAGTGAACCAAATCAGGCCGAACCTCTTTGCCTTCGGCGGTAGTTGCCGCAACACACACGAATGGGTCCTGTGAGACTTTAAAAAAATGCCAGTGATATGATGAATCATCATTAACTGAACCTAAAAATTGAAGTTTGAGGAACATGATTAGTGAGAAAGGCAATAATAGAACATGTGATGATGAACAATGTTTTAGGTAAATGAATTAACTATAAATCCCAAGTGCATACCATAGGGGTTCCATCCAGTCTAGATAACTAAACTCATGAATTCTAAAACTCCACTATTGTAACATGATGTTCTAATAACGACATGAACCTAGTAATAATTAAAAGATACCATAAAACTAATTATTATGGTTAGATCTATGAAAAATATATAAGAAAAATAACATGCAAAAATTTGGTGAATCATACATGAATCAAGATGCAGTACTATAAGGATTATATTGTTGGATAAACTATTATAATGCTCCTATAATCTATCTTCCATACTAGTTTTTAAATTAATACTAATATAATATTTTCCAATATGTAAATATCTTTCATGTTGTATGGGAATCAGAAAATGAATAATCTCTTTAACTTTTTCATCTCATCACATGAGCATAGACATAAGCATAAGCATATGCTAAGATGTGAGAAAATCATAACAAAATGCATATGTGAGAAAATGTATACACAAAACATAGTTGGAAGGGGATCTTGAACAAATCTAAATCAAAAATATCTTCTATATAATAATTCATGTGGATATTGAATAAATCCTAATCATAAATAACTGCTATATAATAATGGAATACAAGTTTAGGAATCATTGGTATATCATAAATAAATATGCATTGAAGTGGCACCCTCAATAAGCCCTAGAAACCCAATACCCCATGGTTAAACCACCACAAACACGAAATACAACCCCATAATCCCCAAAGGTTCATGGGAGAGGAAGAAACCAATGGATAAATGGATATAGGGAAGAATGGGATGAAAACAATGAAGAAAGAGGGTATCTCTATGAGAAATCTGCATGTAATTTGGATAGAGAATCTTAAAACCAAGAAAACAAGGTGGGAGAGACACCCTTGGATGAACCCAATACTAAATTGAATAAGGAGTAGAAAAAATGGAGTCTTAACCATTTAAAATCATTAAGGGTATAAATGAAAATTCAAGTTTTACCAAGTCAAACCATTGTGAGCTATTTGATTCTCATTCATAAATGACCCCAAGGATTTACCACCACACCATATTCACTGAACACCTCTTCAAGATTAGAACTATCATCATCCCTATGAAAATTTCCAACAGAGATATTGTGACATGAATCAAATGCATAGAGAGATAATTCTAGTTAATCAACGCCTCTTAGAGAAATCATGTTTACTATTGTAACACCCCAGGTAAATAAAGAATATGACATTTTCATATTTATCCATATTTGTGAATAAAAATATTAATATTACTTTAAAGGGGATGCTATGCTCGATGGCGTACCCAACACGCAACAACGAGTTTCTTGGGAATCTTACGCTGCACTCTAATAATAAAATAATATTATTTTAAATGGTAGTTAACATGTAGCCGTTGTAATGGAGGGAATGGATAGAAATAACTAAAATATTATTATATATGTTTTTAAATGTTTTTACATTTATCCAATAAAGGATAGAGGCTTAAAATACGGAAAGAATTCAATTTTAGGCGTATATGCCCTAGTTTTCACTAAAGGTTCACTTATCACCTTTTGATGTTGAACCATCATTAAATATAGTTTTGTTCACTCTTAAACATTATTTTGGACCAAATAAAACTCTTCTTAAGAATTGGGACATCAAAATTTACTTTGTGTAAATTTTTGGTATCTTTCCGATAAAGTTCATTTTTTTAAATGAATAGTGTAAAATGTTGTATTTTAATTCAAAACCTCTTTTTAATCTAATTTATTTATATGATTAGATTATCTTTTGAATTGGTTTTAAAGTGAAATTATAATATATTTTTACCATTAAATCCAATAGTGGTCGTTGGAATTAATTTCACTTTGAAATCAGACTTAAACCAGTGTCAATCTTTTGATACTTATTGTTTCATAAAAACACGCTATTTGATCTGACAGCTAGAATTAATTATTAAATTAATTAATGTGAATTATATGTTTTGAATTTTTTAAAATAGAATTCATTTTTGAATTTGGAATATCAAATATAGCTTAGGGTGAATTTTTGGGATTTTTTCTGAAAAACTTCAATTTTTGATGAATAGTGAAACCACTAAGTGGTACTTATAAAAACTGATTTTTCCGTTTAAATGAAATTTTGCCATCTTTGTGTTTTGAATTTCAAAAATCCGACATACATGGTTGTCATTAAGAAGTAAAATGTGGTTCAATGGGATAAAAATAATTTTTTGGTAAATAGTAACTTATTAAGTTTTTAATCGCGATTAGAGGTAATTAGTGTAGTTTAAGGTAAAAATAATATTTTAATAATATGAAATGAACTTGACACATGTCCTAACCTCATTGGATGTGTAATGGCCGACCAAGACAAGCCATGGGTCAACTTGGGGATCCCATGAAGCCACTTTGGTTGGGAAATGACATAAATAACTTTTTATTTAATGTAAAAGTAAAAATGACACAAACATGATATGTTTTACTAAAACAATTTTTAAGTGGGGTTATACAAGTCAGAATTTTTATTATAAATAGTAATTGGAAAGCTAAAAATATTTACTACATCATAGTAAATTTTTTATAATTTTCAGACATTAAATAAATTAAATTATTTATGACATCATAATGATGCAGCGATGACATCATTATCTGACGATTTAAATAAAATGAGAAGATAATGTAAACTCTATGACCTACACATGTCCAAAACTTATTGGATGGGTGAATTTCGAACCCTTATCACCTTATACACGAATAATATAAATGTGGGACCTTTTAAAACCGAAACACATTTTCAAATAAAGTAATATTTCTTACTTTCCAAAAGTACCCCTCCTCTCCTCTTATAAAAGGCCCCCACCTCTACCTCATTTCACACACTCCTCAAGCCTTTTGCTCGACCAAACCCTGCAAATTTACTCTCTACACATCCCTCTACTCATCCTAGAGGATTCACTTTGGGAAGAATCTTTTCAAAGGAAGTCTTTAGGCTCAAATCAAAAGGAGTTACACTTTTAAAGGTAATTCATTCTCTCATGTTCATTTGTTTTATTTTCCTTCTCCAACCCACTAAACTCTTTTTATTTACTTATTTTGTAACAACACCAGTATCTTCAATATACTAGGATGTTGTTATAAGATTTATTCGAGCTACACTCTCACACAACTACATCAAATGGTTAAAGAACATACGGTTTCCATGGATGGAGAAATTCTGCCTCCCGAAACGATGATTGTTCAATACTCATTTAACACCTTCAAATGTGGCCATTATGATGTCACTATTTTTATATATGATATATAATATGTTTATGTTTTACTTATGCTTCTGTATTTTTCATTTGTGTCTTACCTTTATGGCTTCCATTATGGGTATACGCGATATCTTCATTTTAGGAAGTGCTGACTACCGCCCCCTCAAAGTGATGTGATTCGTTAATGCCATACGTGGGGCGTATAAAGGATGGATTTAATGTTATTATATATGATGTTATACTAGAATTATTATATACCTCTATATCATTATTATTTCTTTCCATTAAAGTATGTGATAGAAATGAAAGTAGCGTTCATGCGTACGTATGGCTTACCGTCTCCATGAACGGTGCATTTAATTTCTTATCCCCAAATGTAATGTACTATTATAAGTACATGTATATAATGGATATATATGATGAATGATACATCTAAATTATGAATATAATTCTGTAATTAAAATATACATACCTCTCATTTAGTTTTAATTCCATTAATATGACAAAGAAATGAAAGTAGCGTTCATGCGTACGTACGGCTTACCGTCTCCATGAACGGTGCATTTCATTTCTTACCTCTAAATGATTATTTAATATTATAAATACATGTATATTCTAGATATATATGATATATATGATATCAAAATCAGGAATGTCATTCTGGATATAAAGAACCTTTGACCACACGAACAACATGTAATTGTAAGAAGTCCACTTTCGACTTAAGAACCAAATATCGACAAAACAAACATGATTAACTTAAATGATTAAATAATGTTTATAACATGGTAATAAGTGATATAAAAGGAATAATGAACTTGAAAAAGGTTTTTAAGGAAGTATAAATTAACTCAAGTTTATTATTCAGGAGATTAAAGAACGATCGAGTCAAGTCGGACCCGAGGTAAGGGATCCTACTCCTCTCTTTCTTTTTAAGTACACACTTTTATGTCATTCCTTTTAAAGCTAATCTTTATTGTTATTGGGATGATCTTTTATATTACACTTACTGTAATTTTTATGTTCATGTTATGAGAGACCCTATTCTCTCTCATCAATCCATTTTGGAAGTTTTGAGTGGCGCCGTTAGGCTGCCGAACTTTCGTAAGAGATCTAACCTCTCTCTTTCTTTTTAAGTACTCTCCTTTATGTCACTTCTTTTAAGATCCTCTTTGTAATGTTTGGGGATGTTATTTTATATTCCTATTGCTGTACATTTTATTGTAATGTGATGAGATACCCTATTTTATCTCATCAATCCATATTCAGAAGTTTTATGTGGCGCCGTTAGGCTGCCGAGTTTTCGTAAGGGATTTTTCATCTCACTTTTATTACCGTGAGATTTATGCTACATTTGCCACAAATTCCATTGAGTGGTGTATGTAATGCCCATTATTATACTCTTTGGGTAATATAATTTCGTTTATGAGTATTTACATCAATGATCTATTGTCCTTCTTTCATGGGGTGTATGTTTTGAAAGATACCCAAGTCGGTAAGGGAACCTTTCACCCTCCTCTTTTTTAAAAGACTTCTTTTGTTGGGTCTTTTAATTTACATATTGTTATGTTGGGATATGTTATCATATATCCTTATTGATGTAAATTTTATGTCCAAGTGATGAGATACACTTTTTATCTCTCATCAACTCATTTTGATGTGATGCCGTTAGGCTATCAAGGGAACTTTTTAACACAATTTCGATTTCTTTGGGTTCAACATGTAGTCATTGAATATGTCATCTATTGAATATGTGTGAATGAACTTTTATTGTTTTACACTTAATATCCACTTATATTGGGTGTATTTATATTTGTCACACATATTTTTGAGATTGATTTGTCCTTAATTTAAGGATACCTTCTTTATAAGGGATTTCATCACATTTGACATTTCTATTGAGGGTTCATTGTTGTTATGCACCAATTCACTATTATATGGTGTATATACTGTCCTTTGGAGTATTATATCATGAATCCATTTATTCTCATGATATTATAAAGTTATAATTAAATGTTATTCTTCAATTATTGTATTCAAGTGTCTCTAATTTTGGTAAAAACCCTTTAACCAAAATATCACTTTAAATGTTTTAATGATTTGTTCTTATTAATATCCATGTTTTCAAAATGGTTTTAAGGATTTATTTATATGGATATTAATGGTTTAAAATTTTAAAATCTTCAAGGTGGTATGGGACTTCGTCTCAATCTCCTTTCATTGAGGCATATTTTATTTTATACACAACTTTCTTTTATACGGTGTATAAACCCCTTTGACTTTTACGTTTATTCAAAAGGAATCTTTTTTATACGAAGCGTTTACTAAACGACAAAAGGGAATGTTTTTGTCGTACGTATGCGGCGACAATGACTTCTCTGCCGTTGTAGCCGTTATTTGAGTTTTGACTTCCTATACAAGCCATACCTTCTTTTTAAAAGAAAAATAAATACCATGTTTTACTTTTCTTTTATTTTGGTATTGAAAATGGTTTTCACAATGTTTTTTGTGTTGTATTGATATCTTGTGATTGAAATGTGGAAATTTTATGTTTCCTTTATGCATGTTTTATGTGATACGATTATGTTATGGTAATTGGGCATTATTATGAAGACGGGTGGTTCCGTGATAAACTAAGGGCGGGTGAGCTCGATATAGCTCTCCAATGCATTGAGTAACGCGAAGGAGTGAAACGTTAAGGTTTCTCCAAAGAGATTTAGGGAATATACCATGACGGTTATTCCAAACATAACCAAGAGGGTTACTCCCTACGTAAGAATGTTATGAATGCCTCAAGTTACCTTTATGTCTTATGTTTTCTATAATTTATTCATGATTTGATATGCCTATGTTTTATGGGTAAAGTGTGATTTCATTCTAATGTATATATGAACTCATGTTTCCTTTCCATATTTTTATAACTCTTACTGAGATTTTTATGCTCATCCCAAGTTTTTGAAATGTTTTTCACAGGTCAAGGGAAAGGTACATGATGTGATTATAGTGTCAAGTATGTGTCAAGAAAGAATCCGTGTTATATTTTAAATATGTTTCCGTTGATGGGAAGAATGAATACTGTATTTTATGTAACCACTTTGTTTAAATGTGGAATGTAATGCAAGTTTCATGATCTAATTCTCTAAAACTCGAAACCTGAAAAGATCCTCAATGTGTAATCTTGTAATAACTCAAGATTAAGTAAGGTTTAAGGCTGGGGCCTTATAACTATACACTAACCATTAGTGTGAGCACATCTCCTAATTATTATCAATAGTGGAGTTCAATAAGATGTTATATTGAATATAATATTGTTTTTCATAAAACTCACTCATGAGTTTCTTAGAATGGACAAGTTATATCACTAAAATGTTTATTTTTTGTGATTCATTTTCCAGTAATGTAGTCAATTGGTCAAAATATTTACATAATTTCTTAAATAAGCAACGAAATGTTGGACTTGTGATTTGAACCAGATGAAAAAACTAAGACAAAATTACAAAAGTGGTTGGATACATTTGTCAGTCCAAAATAAGTGTTATGGATTAATTGACAATAATCCTTTGAAGTCACTGAATCTCCTGTCTAGGATAATCTATCCACCCTGACATTTGTGGATGGCATTTGGAATAATGAAATGAAAAACATGGGACCAGTTGTAATGTAAACATGTTTTTATTCTACTAAAAACACTACTAATCCCTGAATACTACCCCCCATATCCCCCACACCCCTACCCCTCCCTACCCCTTCATAATTCCCCCCATCCCCCTGCACACTACCCCCTTCACCCCCACCCTTCACCCCCACTTCCCCCAACCTTAACCCCCACTCCCCCTGCCCCCTCACCCCCACCCCTCACCCCCACTTCTCCCAACCTTCCCCACCTCCAACCTTCACCCCCACTGCCCCCAACCTGCACTCAACCGTCACCCCCACTTCCCCCCACTTCCCCCACCCTTCACCCCTAGTACCCCTAAACTTCACCCCCACTTCCCCCCACCTCCCCCACCTGTACCCCCCACCTGCACCCCCCTCCTGCACCCCCACTACCCCCTGTCCCCACCCTTCACCCCCAACGCCCCCCAAACTTCACCCCCACTACCCCCACCCCACCTATACCCCCACTACCCCCACTACCCCCACCGACCCCACCTTAAAACTCTTCATGCCTAAATCCTTCTTGATTTTCTATATTGAAACCTCATTTTTAGCATGTTCTTCTTCTGTAATTCACCTTTATTCTTAGTTTAGATAGGTTTATCAATTTTATAAAGTAGAGAATTTTCATTCTTTTATTATTACTTGATCCTCTTGAATTTTTTCAAACTAGTTTTATAATATGATTAGACAGTCTTTTTGTGCATGATCTTCCTTCTTCTTGATTGTGCATTCCTTCTTTATAGAAATTATTTAAAAACATGTGATAACTGGTTCTTTAATTTTATCTTTCAACAATTATTATTATTATGAAATCTATGTCAGATATTCTTAAAAATTTGGAATACTTGGTTTCCCTCCCGCACAAAATTTCAATAGCCTTTAGAGTACCCTTTTTAGGCCCCATCCCCCCTGCACCATCTCCCCCCCAACACCCACCCCCTTTGCACCAGTCCCCCCCCACAACCCCCCTACACCAGTCCCCCCCCAGCCCCCAGCACCAGTCCCCTTATCCTCCCTACACATTTTGAGATAAATAAATTATGTATGAATCCCTTAGGTATATAGACCTTACTTTTTATCAAAATGAGGATACTATCATCTCTAAAGTGAAGGAAATTTCATTTTATACTATTGAGTTGGTTGAAATTTTCTTCTAGTCCACGTTGAAGGCTTAGGGAAATCATGTAAAACATGTGAAAATTTAATTTCAAAGATCTAAAAACAATTTTCATAGCATATGAACATTATATAGAAATAAAAACAAGTTTTTAAAATACTCAAGCAATTATGTAATTTAAATTAAATGGTTAGGTATAGGGAACCTACATCAACCTCAAGGAGCAGTGCTTTTGATAACGATAACTTGAATATTCCTTTTTTTTTCTGCTCACACACATATGAAACTTTACATATATATAAAAAAACACTAACACAACATTCTCAAAAAATATGTGTTTTGAAGAAAAGAGTAAGAGATTAGATACTATAGTAGGAAAATAAAATCATTAAATATTGATTTTGATAGAGAAGGAGGCCCAACACTAATAGATTCTCAAAGAAGTATTTTGTATCACAGCTAAATAAGAGGGAGATCCAATTAAATTTTCTATGCACTGAAGAAGAAGATGAGGGAAGAATTTAAGGTTTATAAAGTTCAATTTATGTTATAGATGTAAAAAGTATTTCTGTTAAGTTATACATCACTTAGACTTGATTCTGTGAAGTGTAGTAAGGGTTTTTATGTGTCACTGTTTACATACGAAGGAATAGAAGAATCAATAATCAAACTTCATGTTTTAAAATTAACTAAATTAGAGAATAATCAATAATTATTCTTAGTTTTTATCGTTGACCGGCATAACTGAGATAAATTTTTGGTTTCACCAAAATACAACACTAAACATATACCCATTCACACCTGATCAGGTTTATCCTATCCCTAGGACACTCATCATGGTCCCCTGGGACAAATCCTAGTATAAATAAAATAAAATTTTTCCTTGGTCATAATTCCTTCGCCTAGTCTTATCAAAAAAATTTAGTGATAACACCACTATATAACCCATTATTTGATATAAAAAACATCAACTAACTCAAAAAACATGAATCATCATGCAGTAAGAAGTACACCGAGTAACCATAAAAAAGTTATACATACAAAACACTCAAGCATTGTAAAATGGGGAATCTCTCACATGAATCCAAAAAATAAAAAACAAATCAAGATAATAACTTAAATATTCTTTTCAAATTAAGAATAAAAAATTCTTTACAAAATCATTTAAAATGGAGTTACCTATCATTTAATAAGACTACAAACTTTCCCAAATATCAAATTAAAACATCATTTAAAGATAATATTTATGTTTTGAAATTTATTTTCAAAACTCATTTATCAATTTATTATTTTTTTGTTGTAAAATTTTCATTTAAATCCTCCCACTTATTTATTTTTTTAAATAGGGGAAAAATATCATTAAAAATAAATTAATTAAACCAAATATACCATAAAGTGTTCTATTGACACTCATTCGGACATGATTCCATGATTTAACTATTTATAATTCTATATAGTACATATTTTATATTAGGTTAACATGACCCCATACCATTATGGGGACATATGAAATAAAAAAAATTCATTTTCAAGTAGATAAAATAATGAGGTAACATGAAAATAAAATCACCAAAATGAATAGGATACATAAATAAAGTTAAGGATACCTACCTTAACCAAGCCATTTCCTTTCAATTTACCACCCATAATTCTCTTCTAAGGCCTGCCCAAGACCAAACAACTATCACCCATCATTATAAGGCCCTAACTCTAGATGACACACCAAATATTTAATTATAAAAAAATTATAATTAATTATTCAACTCATTTTTCAACAATTTATTTTTAAATTTAATTTAAATTATTTATGAATAATTTCATAAATCTTATGGAGAACCTATCTCACCCCTGCACCCCCAACCTACACCATCCCCCCTGCACCAGCCCCCAAACCTAACCCCCCTGCACCAGCCCCCCAACCCCCACCACCCACCCCCTACACCAGTCCCCCACCCTACATTATCCCCCAAATTAGTTGAGAAGAAGGGTTAAAAATATCAAGCTTTAATTATGAAAATTATGGATAATATGTACTCCAAAGAATGTAACAAAAGTTTTTAGGTCATTTATAGTATTATTACAGGTTTGGGGATAGATCATTATATTGTTGGTATAATCTATCAATTCCTGAAAATTTGAAAGTTCCAAGTCAAGGGGGATAAAATCAAGATCATTTAAAAATTTAGAAAGTAAACTGAAATTATTTATCTACCTATAACATATTTAAACATCTTTAAGATAGTTATTGTATTTTAATTGAGTGTGGTCACTAGAATGGAGAATTATCATCTAAGAATGTGTTAAAAAACAAATGGATAATGAATACCATTGATGATGAAGAATGGAAGAAAAATTCCTTCAGAAAATTTTAAAAAAATGAAGTTAGAAACCCTATTCCCAAGAAGTTTTCAAAGAAGGATGATAATACATCCTTGAGTAATAAACCTAAGAAGTCTAATACAAGTTCTAAATATAAAAATATCAGTTTATTCTATCATGGAAGAAGGATAAAAACTTAGATTCATGCAAAAATCCTTGCTTGTATGTAAAAATAGAGGCAAAAATAGCATAATGGAAGATTTGTACAAGGAGAATACAAATGGATTGGTTTGGTGAAAATAAATCATAAGAACCCATGTGAAAATTTTAATGTGTACCTAAAAAGTTCATGGTAGTATGTCCCTTCTATTTTAAAAAAATAAATAATTATAAAGGAATCACTTATAAAATATATTTCCAAAGGAAATTATGGAATTCATTATGAAGAAGTCAAATTTATTGAGAGGTGTTCAATAAATAAAAAACTCAAAGGTTGTCTAAAACTTTTCGGAATAAGTAATATGAATGGAAATAGTACCAAAAATTTCTTAATCAAGTTACTGGTATAAGTAAAATCCCTAAAGAAGATAAATATTACATTATGTGATGCATGTTCCTTGAAGGTTTATGAAAATAAGAACATCTCACATAAATAAGTTGAAACAGTGAAGAACTCCATGCTCTAAAAAGAAAAAAAATCTGGAATAAAAATGTGTAAACATTAATAAAGGGGAAACTTGGTTGAGAAAAAATTCCCAAACTTGTTGTTCACACTAAGAAACAAATAGTAACACCTTATTCTATTTCATATTGTATTTATGTGCTAACCATGAATGGAATTGAAGGTGAAGCTAGATCTCAGAGAGAGAAATCAAGAAATTGTACATGCTATAAAATCTAGAATGTTACTTCAAGTAATCCATTTTAGTTAATTATAAATATGGTATATCCTAAAATCTATCAATAGAATAGATCCACGTTGATAAAGATAATTTATAGTTTCTCCTTATGGGAGAGAAAGGTGGAGAAAACCTTGAGAAGCTACCATAACCTATTAAAATCATGTAAATATGAATTCTAGACAGTGCTTTGAAAAGATTAATTGAAATGGTATGGATTCATATTCTCTCATTCTTGAGTGAGAAAATAAAATCCTAACATTATGTGGGATATGTTTATTTTAATCATTAACATGAATGAGGAAGTTAAAAGAAGCCTTGAGACCGATGTTACCTAACTTGGGGTTTTTTGTCTTGAGAATCCATGAGCATTCAGGGAATGAACCCCTCATTCACATAATGAGATACTATATTAGTAGTGTTTTATCTCTTTCAAAGATACAAAATTCCCAAAATCTGAAAATGATCAACTAGATAATAAAAAACATAAAAAATGGATTTTCCATACCTGAAAAAACCTAAGATGTTGTATAACACAAGTGAACGGGCCATTATACTACATCCCAAATTCTTCAAACTACCATCACACTAGATCTATTGAGTCAATAAGGTTTTATTATGAATTTTTCAATTCCTCTATGTTTTGAAAATCATAAACACATTTTCTTAAGGACAATTATCTTTCTTTTAGAATTATTTTCTTAAGGAAAATTTTCTTGCTCTAAGAAAAGCTTTATCTTTACCTTGATTTATAATTTATTACTTAATGTATTCTCAAAACCAAGTTTAACCATTTTTTATTAAGCCATAAAATTTGGATCCTTATCAAAACCTCATAATATTTTAGTTTCTCAGCTATCGAGTCTTACTATTTTCAGACTCCGAATTCTTTGAAATTCAGACTCTGAATTCTCTGAAATTTAGACTCTGAATTATTTGAAATTTAGAATCTAAATTCTATGAAATTCAGACTCTGGATTCCTCAGAATTCATACTTATAATTCCTCAAAATTTAGATTCTAAATTCCTCATAATTTAGACTTCCAATTCCTCAGAATTTAGACTTTGAATTCCACAAAATTCAAATCTGAATTCCTTAGAATTCAGACTCCGAATTCCTTATAATTCAGACTCCAAATTCCTCAAAAATCAGACTCTGAATTGCTCAGAATTTAGACTCTAAATATCCATTTTTCAAGAATTATACTGTTCATATATTTAGACTCTTAATTCTATATTTCCTTGATTTTGATTATTTACATTTTTTTTAATCTAGTTTACTTTCCTAACATATTGTTTCAGTTTTATTAGATCTTAGTTTCTTAAACATTATTTTTTTCCTTACATATTATTGATTCTTAAGCATGATAATGTTTCCCAAGTTTTTCCTACATAAAATGATGTCATATAATTTGTTTCTAACCAACTGTTGGTTGAGTGACATGTGTATAGGTCCCTCTGGGATTCAAGGAAAAATATGACCGTTGGAGGAGGAAACTGACCGTTGATGCTTTACCCATAAATATGATCTCATTTGATTGAGCTCAAAAACACACATTGTTCTATAGTTATAGAGATTACATGCTATGAAGTGATTTCTAGAGAGAGAAAGACTCTCGTGCCTTGTGCGATTTATGAACATCTTGTTCAACTTGATTTGTGTAACTCTGATTGTTGATGAGTACAATTGAGGACTTCTGAGGATAAGAATACAGAGGTACCAACTACCTTAAAGTTTGAGGGCTGGTTGGGATATCAATACAGACTCCAATATTCTTTTTGAGGGCTTACCCAGGTGTGGGTAATATAGACTTTCTTGAAAGTATAAATCAAGGGACATTTATCCAAGGTTGTTGGATACCCTTCTCTTTGGGTGAAAATATTTCTTACTTATTTACTTTCATTGTTACATGTTTTATTTCCACTATATTTTGTTAAATAAATAAATTATAAATTTATTATACTTTCTTATACCCGTTTAACTCTAATTTAAATAAGATTCTATATGCTTTAAGGTAGAATATTTCTCTAAGTAAACCCATATTAAGTTTTATTAAGTTTAACTTGTTTAAGTTTAGGTTTATTATAATTGGAATTGGGCATTTCCAATTATACCTTTAAGTAATAACCAAATAGGATTTGTGAATTTACCTTGTTTAAATTTGTTAAACATAGATTTTCTTAAGGTTTAAAACAAAATTTTTTAAACCTACAATTCACCCCTATTGTATCTGAGCATCTATATATTATATTTCAATCATACAATTGGTATCAAATTAGGCCTCTGGAATACTTATACTCACATATAAGTTTTCTTGCTGAAGTTTTTCTTGATCTAAATTTTCTTTCTTAACTTTTCTTGGTCAAGTTGTTCTTTAATTTTTTTATCTTTTCTTATAAAATTTTTCCACTAACAAGTTTTTTGGAAAAGATATTTTCTTATAGAAATGATAGGTATGAATGTTGGTTCTATAGGAAAACTTAATCCTACCAGACCACCAATCTTTGATGGTAATGATTATGAGTACCGGAGAGATAAGATGAAGAATTTTTTCATTAACACTGGAGTAGACAAATTTTTCATGCTCACCGGAGATTACAAAATTCTAGACAAAGAAGTCAAACCTTCACCAAGTAAGAAAAAATATTATATCAATTAAATTACAAGGTACACAATACTTTTTTTTGTGTTCTCTGACCAGGGATATATATAGTCAAATATCTTTTTGTGAAGCTACTAATTTTATTTAGAAGAAACTTGAAGTTACACATTTTGGAACTTCTAAATTGATAGAAACTAGAAGAGCTATGTTAATAGATGAATATCATGGATTCTTATTTCCTTATGGAGAACCTTTTTGTAAATTACAACAAAGATTTATGACCATTGTCTATACTCTTCAATCTATGGGATAGAAAAGTCTTGATGATGAATTTCTTGTGGAAAAAATAATTGATATCATGCCCAATGAGTGGAAATCTAAAAGGATAGCTATTGATGAGAATAGAAAAGTATCTAACATAACTATTGATGAATTATTTGGAACTCTTCTTCAACATGAAACAAGAATGAAGAGAGATGCTGATTTCAACAAAAGTAGAATAGTAATGGAAGTGTATCTTTCACTACTACATCTAAATCCAAGACTCCAGAAAGGGTAACTATATCTAAAGATAAGAAAGTTGTTGTTATATCCAAATCAAGTGACAATGAACAATCTGAGAATGAATTATCCAATATTGCTCGAAGGATGAACAAGATTGTGGGAAAGAAAGATTTTTAGTATAGATATAAGAATAAATATGGAAAGGATAACAAATATTCTGATGCAACTTGTTATGAATGTAAAAGAGCTAGATATATTAGACCTAATTGTCCTATACTTAATAAAAAATATATAAAGTAAAAGTATTCTAAAAGGAATATAAAGAAGTACTAAAAATCTAAGGCTAAGAAAGTCTTGAAAGAAAATGACACCTGGAGTGCCAGTGGTGGTGAATCTTCAGAATATGAATCTTATGGTCAAAATAGTATTGGTCTTGTAGCTAGAGTACCTATTGAATATAATTTTCTTATGGATAAGGTAAACAATGCTAAATCCTTAACCAATACTTCTTTAAATGCTAATTTTACTAATGAATAATATTATAAATCTTTGTATGAAGAATATTCTTCATCAAAAGATAATATATTACCTTCTTTTAAAGAAGTTTCTATATTTTCTAAATTACTTGAGAATGAGAACTATAAGATAAAGAAGAAGTTAGAGAAAGAAAATTTTATTATTTCTGTTTTAATAAAAGAATTATCAGATCTTTATAAGGATCTTGATAAAAAAACTATTGATTTTTAAAGTGTTTCTAAAAACCTTAAGGAAGTTAATTTTAAGAAGGATAAACTTTCTAAAGATCTTGAAAATGTTATTTCTAAGAATGATTTTAGAGAATAATTCAAGTTCTAAAACTAATGGCTTTGAGGATAAGAATTTGGTCGTTAGACTAAAATTTGAAATTCTTTCCTTAAAGAAACTTTTATCAATTTTCAATTTTGAAAGGAAAAAATTTGATAAAATGTATTCACAACTTCATCCTCTTAGGAATAGTTCAGGATATAGTTATACTCACTCAAAACCAATTTTTAGCAATAATTATTTTGTTCCCCAAAGTGATCCATTTTTCACTAACTGTTAATGTGGTGGACATTGGGAGAAAAATTATTCTTTAAATAAAACCCAATCCTTAAGTTTTCATAAGGCTTAGTTTTTTAAAAAAAATGGATTCCTAAGATTTTACTTTCTAAAATTTCTAGATACAAAAAATTTTTGATTCTGAAAGTCCAACTCTTTTATTTTCAGGAAAATAAAGGAAATACCAATAAAAATATAGGGTACATAGATAGTGGATGTTCCCAACACATGACTGGTAACAAAAACTTCTTTGAAAATATTATAAAGATGAAAGGAGGAAAAACAACTTTGAGAGATAATGATCAGGGAGAAATTTTTGGTATAGGTAACATTGTTCTTCTTGGAAAATCTTTAATTTAAAATGTTTTGTTTGTTAAAGGTCTTAAGAAAAACCTTATAAGTATTATCCAATCATGTGATGAAGGTTACCTTGTTAATTTTAGGAATGATAAATTATTACTACATAATTACAAGGAAGAGTTTATTCTCTCTGCCCATAGGCATGAGAATATTTATACACTAAACTTAGAAGACCTTAGGATCCAAGATCTACCTTGCCTTGGTGAAATAGAAGATCAATCTTGGTTATGTCATAGAAGACTAGAACACTATAACCTTAGGAACTTATGATAAATATCAAAGAAAAAACTTATTAAGGATCTACTGGAGCTTAGATTTGATTCTTAAAAAGTTTATGATCCTTGTCAATATGGAAAGTAACATAAGTAAAGATTTAAATTAATTGGTGAAGTCTCAACTTCTGATGCTTTATAGCTAGTGCATTTGGATCTTCTTGGTCCAACACAAACTGGATGTATTGGAGGCAAATACTATGTATTTTTTTTAGTAGATGATTACACCAGATTTATGTGGGTTTATTTTTTATCAAATAAATCTAAATCCTTTTATTATTTTAAAACTTTTAAAGCCCATGTTAAAAATGAGATAAACTTTTCATTGATAACTATTCATAGCAATCATGGGGGAGAATTTCAAAATTCATATTTTGAAACTTTTTTTAGTAAAAAAGGCATAACTCATAACTTATCAGCTCCAAGAACTCCTAAAAAAATGATGTTGTTGAAATAATAAAATGAATTCTTCAAGTGATAATTAGAACCATGTTGAGTGAATATTATATTACTAAAAACTTTTGGGATGAAGTTGTTAGTACTGATTTTTATAAAATAAACTGAGTTTTAATCATAGATTTTCTTTACAAAACATTTTAAGAATTGTGGACAGGTCTAAAACCTAAACTTTCTTACTTAAAAGTATTTGGATTAAAAGTATTAATTTTGAATACTAAAGATAACTTATATAAATTTGAACCCAAATACGATGAAGGAATTTTCTTAGGCTACTCCACTATTTTTAAGGCTTATAGAGTTTTTAACCAAACTTCTTATACTATTGAAGAAATAGTTCATATTAAATTTGATGAAAGTGATCCTTTTGTTTTTAAACAACCCCAACCTACATCCTCGGATGTGTTTTCAAAAACTTATTATCAACCTTTGATGAAAAATTCTTCTAATAAGTAAAATACTCAAGAAAATGTTTCTGAAGTATTCACCCCAAAAGACTTTCTACCTTATGTTGATGAACATGCTTTACAAAAACCAAATCATTTGTTTATTAAGAATAATCCCAGTGATATTATCATTATTGATATAAATCTACCTATAAGTACTAGAATTTATTTAATAAATGAAGTACAATATCTAGTATTTATTTCCCAATTAGAACCAAAAAACACTAATGAAGCTTTAGGTGATGATGATTGGATTAAAACTATGCCAGATGAACTAAATGAATTCGAAAGGAACAAAGTATGGACCTTGGTTAAAATAATGAAGGAAAAATCTATAATTAGAGTAAAATGGTTCTTTATAAATAAATGTGATGAAAATGGAATCATTATAAGAAATAAATCTAGATTAGTTGCTAAAGGCTATAATCAACAAGAAGGAATAGACTATGAAGAAACATAAACTCTAGTAGATAAAATTTAATCTATTAATATTCTACTTTACTTTACAGCATTATTTAATTTCAAACTTTTTCAAATGGATGTGAAGTGTGATTTTCTTAATGGGTATGTTCATGAGGACATTTTTTTGAACAAACTCCTAGTTTTGAAGACACAAAACATCCTGAACATGTTTTTAAACTTACCAAATCTTTATATGGAATTAAAAAATCCCCTAGAGCCTAGTATAATATAATTACATGATTTAAAAAAATGATTATGATAATGAAACAACTGATCCAACTCTTTTCATAAATAAAGATAAGAAAAATGTTCTGATTATTCAAATATATGTTGATGACATTATATTCAGATCAAATCAGCAATATTTAACTGAATCATTTGCAAATATTATGAAATCTGAGTTTGAAATGAGTATGATGAGTGAGTTAACATTTTTCTATGTTCCACATAAAGGCCCCCTAATCCATGTCCCACATCGGTTTTTCAAAAGTTTTTGGGCTAAAGCTCTACCCCTCTACAAATCAGTTGTTCATTTTTCTAAGTTTCCTTACATTATGGATATCACTCGAACTTTCCTCACAGAATTAGATGGCTTAAAACAAGGAATTCAAGAATTGGAAAATCTATAGAGAAAGGTTGGTTGACCCAAATTTCTTTTCTAAGTATAATTTTTTGATTACAAATAATATCAAGCTGAATGGATGCGAAAGTTTATGCATAGCTAAGCAGAATTGTTAGGATTCGATTTATCCTGAAATTCTCATAGAATTTAATGATTCATTAAGTTTTTATGAAGAATTTGGAAGGGAAAAGTTTTCTTTTAATAGCTATGGGAAGAACTATTCATTATACTTAAATATGGATGAAAACATTCTTGGTTTTCCTTACCAAGGTAAAGAAATCTTTTTCTCTCATAAGCTACCAAAAAATAAAGGAAGTTTTGAGAAGGAAAAGGCAATAGAGTGACTTATACTCAAGGGAATAAAGTCACCAAAGATCAATCATCTTACAAAAAACTTCAGGTTGTTAGCTTTGTGGTTGTAAGTATTTCTTATTACGAGAAAGGGAGATAAGGACTCTCTTAAGAAGAGTGATATATTTATTATGGACTTCTTAGTTAATCTTAGAAAGGTAAACCTGATCAAGTACATCCTTATAACCATCAATAACATAAAGAATAGAACCCTCAAGTCTTAGATAATCATGTATCTAGCTATCTTGACAAAGATCACTGTTCTCTGTTTAGAATATTTTAAAATTCCTAACAGTTCAAAACCCAGAACCATTAAGATAATTTTATTGAGTGATGAAACTCTTAGGAGGATGAAAGTTGGTTTTAGTATCAAGTTAGGATAGTTTTATGATTTTTATAAAATTGAGTTTCAAGATTTAATCAAGAAATAATAAGTAGTAGAAACTTATAAGAGAACTCATAAGAAGATAAAATAGAAAGAACCAAAATAAAAAGAAAAAGCAAAAATTATGGAAACCCAGTCAACTCCACCAAAGATGAAAAAGAAAAAAAAATCTAATGAAGTAGTAGCAGAGTGGAGAGAGAAGAAGAAGAAGAAGAAGAAAAAGGAGGGAGATTCAATCTTTGGTTTAGACCCTACTAAGGAAAAATATTTGAAGATTTAGGCAGCAGAAGAGCTTGAGAAACAAGCTAAAGAAAAGAAAATGAAGAAGAAGTTATTAGAAGCTAAAATTGTCCAAGATTTTCTCAAAGATACTGAGAAATCATCTGAACAAATCTCTATATCAGAATCCTTCCTTCAAGATCCAGTTCTAGTAGAAACTTCGGAAAAGAAAATTTTAATTCTGAAACCTATTATGGAAGAAGAGATAATTTAGAAATAAGAAGAAGAATAGGAAGAATAGTAAGAGAGTGAAAACATGATCAAACAAGTGGAAGAATATCATGAGAAGGAAACTCCTTCAAACAAGCTATCAGTCAGAACTTCCCAGGTTGAATCAACAAAAACAATCTCTCAAGGGAAAGATGATAATGGACAGGATGAGGTTGATAAACCTACTGATGATGAGAGTAGAAACCATGATTTCATTTATCCTGAATATATTAAGGGAGATGCTTAGAAAGAATATATTGATGAAGATAGGTAATCCAAAGTTCAAATAGTGAACATGTGATTCTGAAAGTTGGGATGGTAATCTCTAGATTTGATAAAGGAAAACAGGTTTTTGTTGAATCACCTAGAAAGGTCATGGTTGTGAAATCTAAGAAAGATGTTGGTGGAACATCCAAGAGGAAAGTTGAATAGTTAGACAAAGTGTCCTCTCTAGCAAAGGAATCAACTTCCAAATCTTCGTCTTCCTTGGGAAAAATTTTTTTTGTTCAATATTTGAAAAAGTTAGTCAGCACAATTACCTTATTTCCAAGTATCGATTCATGATGTTAGTTGCTTCAAAATTCTATTAATAAAAATCCATATTGAATATGTATGCTCATGGAAAATTCTATCAAGATTGAAGTAGATTTCAAGACTTTTCATATTGGTTATGATGCTCATAGGATATCACCCAAGGAAATAACCAAATGGTTGAAGTCAATAATTTCTGATACGAAAATTTAGTTGATTTCCACGACTCAGTAAAATATGCCTTTGATCAGTCAGACAATACCATGAAGAACCTTATATCAAATATTTCAAAAAAGGTGAATCAAGAGAAAGTATCCCAAATTCAATAGGAAAAATATCTAAATGGAAAGATCAAATCAATTGCTTTAAATTTATAAAGAGAAAGAGAACTTAGGGAAGAGTTGGAATAAAAGTTCAAACAACAAGAAGATGTAATGAAGTCTCAGGAAGAAATTCAAAAGTCTCAAGAAGAAAGTATCAAGGCTCTTGAAAATAATAATCAAAATCAATATTAATTTCTCAAGAGGTTTTAGGATGATCACAAAGAGCTGAATAAATTAAAGGCAACCTTGATAAAACTCACACTGAAGGAAAATAAGGATAAATTATTTTCATACAATTCCAATATTTTGTTGTATTTTTCTTGTAAATTTTTTTTCTATCATAATAAAATTTTTTTATCCTTAAATTGTTTTTTCTTGTATATCACTAACCTTTCATGTACAATTTTTTTTTTCATTCCCTCCATTCCTTTTTGAAAATCACAAAGGGTGAGAAAATAATGATCAAAATAATATTAAGTAAAAGAAAGAGAATTCCCTAATAAAGGGGAATTTTAAGTAAGGGGGAGTATAATTAAAGATGATTGTCTTAAGAAAGAAAAAGTAACAACTATAAGAAAGAAAAGAATACAATCCTTAGGGATTTCAAAACCCAAGGGGGAGTTATTCGTATTCATCATAAGTCATAAGTAAAGGTAGATAAGTTTTTATTTTAAATTCTAAAATAAAAATACTGATTCCTTATATTCTTTTTTGAAATATTGTTTGTGATTTACAAAAAGGGGGATATTTTTGAGTCAATAAGGTTTCCTTATGAATTTTATATTCCTCTATGTTTTGAAAATAAAAAACACATTGTCTTAAGGAAAATTATCTTTCTCTAAGAATTATTTTCTTAAGGAATTTTTATTTCTCTAAGAAAATTTTTATCCTTACCTTGGTTTTCAATGTCTTATTTAATTTCTTATTAAAACCAAGTTTAACCATTTTTTATTAAGCCTTAAAATTTGGATCCTTATCAAAACCTCGTAATCTTTCATTTTCTTAGCTACCGAGTCTTTCTATTTTCAGACTCCAAATTCTCTGAAATTTAGACTTAGAATTCTCTAAAATTCAGACGTTGAATTCTCTGAAATTTAGACTCTAAATTCCTCATAATTCAGACTCCAAATTCATCACAATTCAGGTTTCTAATTCCTTAGAATCTAGACTCCGAATTCCTTATAATTCAAACTCCAAATTCCTCAAAATTGAGACTCTAAATTCCTTAGAATTCAGACTCCAAATTCCTCAGAATTCAGACTCCTAATATCTATTTTTCTAGAATCTAATTGTTCATATATTTAGACTTCTAATTCTATATTTCCTTTATTCTGATTATTTACATTTGTTTAAGCTACTTTACTTTCTTAACATATTGATTTAGTTTCATTGGATCCTAGTTTCTTAAACATGATTTTTTTACTTACATATTATTGATTCTTAAGCATGATAATGTTTCCCATGTTTTCCTACATAAAATGATGTCATAAAATTTGTTTCTAACTAACCATTAGTTGGTTGACACATGTACATGTCCCTCCAAGATTCAAGAAAAAATATGATTGTTGGATGAGGGAGATGACTTTTGAAGTTTTTCCTATAAATATGATCTCATTTGATCGAGCTCAAAACACACATCATTCTATGATCCTAGAGATTACATGATATGAAGTGATTTCTAGAGAGATAAATACTCTAATGCCTTGTGCAATTTATGAACATCTTGTTCAACCATTAACATCTTGTTCAACTGTGAACATATTTTTTGTCTTTATTTGTGAGATCTGATTGTTGCTAAGTACAATCGAGGACTTATGGGGATAGGAAGATAGAGGTGTAGACTACCTTAAAGTTCAAGTTCTTTTAGGGATAGAAAGACAGACTCTGATATTCTTATCGAGGGATTACCCATGTGTGGGTAAGAAATAATATCTTGAAAGTATAAATCAAGGGACCTTTATCCAAGGTTGTTGGATACCCTTCTATTTGTGTGAAAATATTTCTTACTTGTTTAATTTATTTATTACAAGTTTTATTTCCACTGTATTTTTTTAAATAAAGAAATTATAACTTTATTATACTTTATTATACTTGTTTAACTATGATATAAATAAGATTCTATACACTTTAAGGTAGAATCTTTTTCTAAGTAAAATCTGCTTAATTTATCTTAAGTTTAACTTGATTAAGTTTAGTTTTATTATAATTGGACCTGAGCCTTTCCAATTATCCCTTTAAGTAAGAACCATAGAGGATTTATGAATTTACCTTGTTTAACATTGTTAAACATATATTTCCTTAAGGTTAAAAACAAAAGTTTTTAAACCTACATTTCACTCCCTCTTGTAATTGAGCATCTACATATTCTATTTTGATTCTACTAGATCATCATATAAAATTCATTCTATCTTTGGAGTAGATCACAAATAATATCCAATATTTCACTATATCACAAAAATAATCTTCTTCCTCAAACAAAATCTTCAATGAATCATAAAGAAATGCTTTAAACTTGGTCTTTATTTTTATTCTCACTTACCAATTCTTCAAAACTTATTCACTAGATTCTCAAACTCAAAGGAAATATTCCTATTATCTTTATTATTGTATTTATATTCTTCATCAAAACTAGGTAGTTTGTAACTCCTCATCACTCTCTCAACACACTCTTCTTATTACTTTAGATAATATGTAGTGGATCATGATTATTATTATTCAAAATCCTCAACTCACTCAACCAACTCTTCTACAATACTATTGGATCCTCTCACTGCTCACTTGGCACACCCAACACATAACACCATTTTTTTATTTGTTTTTTATACTATCAATACATTTGTTACCTCATGTAGAAAAATATATTTTTAAACCAATTCAGACTATACTATAATTCAAAACAAATCAGGTATAACTTGGCACACCAACAAACTATATCTTTTCATATTTTAGAACATTTGATTGGTTGTTTGATTTCTTTAATGGTTATCTCTATTAGCTTTCCACAAATACCCTTTTATTTTTATCTTTATTCTCTTCTTGTCCAATTATGTCTCCTAGTGAGATCAATTATTTCTTCGTCTCAAAATACTCTCTATACAACAACTTTGTCTTAATGTTCTTGGATATTTGTATAATATTTTATGATATAACTATATATATAATTCATTTTTTTATATATTTATTCATATGATCATATAAATTTATATAATTATTTTTATTGCATTTTATAAATATGTCTATATACTGTATATTTAAATATAAATATTATACATATTTACAAATAAATTTATATGTCTATATATTGACATATATATTTATATATATATTTATATATAATTTTATATTTAGATATATTTTTCTATAATGTATTTATAAATATTTATTGTAAATACACTTATATTATATATTAAATGAAAATGATATATTTATAAAAATATTTTTATATATGACATATCTATATAATATTGACACACACATGCACATACATACATACACATATTTACCCAGATGCACACATTTATATTTCTTACATACATGAAAAAATATTAACATATATGTATTTATTTACATATATTTAAATATAAATATATATATATATACATATATATATATATATTTCTTTATTAACACACACATATTTATATATAAACATTACTTGCACAGGTATGTGTGTATATATATATATTAATAAATTTTGGTAAGGTAAATAAAATGGATAATGTTTTATTTTAAATAAAATGAATAATAAATATTTATTCCCTATGATTTATATATTTAAAAATATAATTTTACTTAAATATGATTAAATATTTATTCGTACAATTGATTTATTTTATATAATTACATGAAAATATGTATATATTTAATTATAAATAACATTTCAATATGAAAAATGGTAAAATTTAAACACTATAATATCCATATAACTGTAATACCTGAGAAAACATTTAGTCACAACTAAAAAAGATAAGAAGACTCCCTCAAACAAGACTTAAATTCTATCAAATGTTCAAAAACTAAGCTATCTCAAAAAAAAATCAATTTTATAGGATTTATAGGCCTTTTTTGATTTCATAAAAACACTAAAAAAGGCCTCCCCAATTCTTATGTCATATATTTTTTTGAAATATTTTATTTGATATGTGGTAGAGCCCAAACAGACATCTGAATCAAAAGTTATGACCTTTTGAAGTTTAACCCATGTTTTCAACTCATCTTTTATATTCCATTAATTTATTAAACTTTTATGTCATCCAATTGTTATTAAATTACTATTAGTCGATAATAATCAGAAAATTATTAATTAATATTAATTATTAATTATTTTTAATCCATTTTCACTAAATGTCTTATATATTAAGTGTAAATTCTTATTTAGTTTTGTATAAATCATATGTAATAAAATATATTATATATCTATCAATATAAATATATTTATATATTAATATTTATTTTTTAATGATATATAACTTTTTTTATAAAATATACCTTTTATCAGTGCTATTTTAGCATTGATAAAGGCCACACTTTATCAGTTCTTTCTAATGGAATTGATATATGGCAGTACTTTTATATTTCGTAATCCATAGTAGTAGTGTTTGAAGTGGGTTAAGGGTCCCCTGGGGAAATGAGGGTGGTGGTGGAAGTGTTTGGGGGTGGATACAATGTGTTGTAGTAGGAAGCCACAATGAAGGTGAGTATACTTGGAAAAAATCCTACCAGATTTATTTTTGGTATTAGAGGCCACAAAAAATGGTCACCAACACTCCCTATATAGACCTCATTTGGTAGCTGCTAATGGCCACAAATTCAAAATTACAAATTTCTAGTAGTGTTTTTAGTGTTGGTATATATTTTTACATCTCATCAATTATTTGTATTTTGTTTCACTACCAAATCTTCTACACCCACTCAATCTAACATGTTTTATTTTTGATATTAGTGGTTATGATTACTTCATATTTATTTTTTCCAATGGATGATTTTGAGAAAGATAAAGAGAGTGAAACTCTGAGAAGGGAGAGCCGAGAGAAACCAAAAGAGATAAGAAGACAATCCATAAAGGGGAGAGGCTATTTATGGTTCTATTGGTGATTTCACCCATGCTTGATTCAAGGGAGCTGGTTCTAGTGGTGATCTCATGGATTCTAGGGTCTAAGGAGGGAAAAATCAATTAAAATAGTTTAAAGGAATTTTGATAGGTGATTTCAAGCCTTGGTAAAGGGGTCTTGACCTGAAAAAAGTGTATGAGGATGGGGTTGACGTGTTCATAAAGTTTTTAATAGATCATGTATACGACCCTTCTCAAATAATTTCCACATGTTTAAATTGAGTTTATTAATAAGATTTTTTCCAAATTACTTAGAGCAATTATTGATTTATCAAGGAATATATGGAAGTTATAAATATTGGTTTAAAAAATAGGAAGATGTGAATATAGATAGAGAATAGGATAAAAATGTATTTTATGGATCATTTGATATGATAAGTGTTAATGATAATGGATATCATATTAGGGAAATAATAAAAATAGTTGAAGATAATCTTCAAGACTGTCAAAATCAGTTTAATAAGTTAAAGAGTTGTGAAAAATGTAATTGCATAATTGTTGTGTTGGAGTTGGTGCCTTAGAACCAACAATATTTGTATGTTTGATTACAAGTATTTTCAATGAACTGAATATTAATAAAATATTATCACATAATGATAAATTCTTTTGAGTTACATTAATGAGATAAAATTGTTGTGAAATTGGTTGTATCGAAAGGACAAAGAAGTTACATACTATGATGATATCCTTGGAGTGTTATGATGTATTCCATAAATATTTTTACTAAGTCCACGATAAAATTATATTATGAGGAACATAGTAGATTTATTTTCATGTTCTAGTACTCATAAGCATATGAGATTACTTAACATGTAGTTTTTACCTAGTAATGTCCAGGACGAGAGATTTTGAGGAAACTCCTACAAGTAGGAATTCCACATGTTCATGTGTCATTGGATATTCCTATCCAAAAATGCATTTAACGATCCTTAGACTCTACATTTATTATTAATACATATAATGATCCACATGCATATATGTATTATCATAAACCATGATGATATATGTTTATAGAGAAGTTAGGCACATTGGTTGCGCCATGAGTAATATATTATTAAAGAATAAATTGAGGAAGGATTTGTCCCTTCCATATTTATGGATATTGATATCCTAGTCCCTTTGATTGAAATGTTATTATATGATAAATTCCATGGGCATGTTATTCAAAGAGTTCATTTTAGAAAATCAAAGAAAGACTAATCAAGCACACAAATTAATGACATAGAGTATGTTACTTTCTTGATTGGATATATTGAGAAAGAAATACTATATTACACAATATACATTTATATGTGGTTGAAATCATTGTGACATTAACTTCTTCATCTTAGGATCCATTAAATGTTTCTAGATGCTGGTATTGGAATTAGTCTATCCCATCTAATGCCAATGAGGAAGCGGTCAAGCATTTCATATGCTTAGAGTTTCTTTTGATCTAAATTAAATTCAATTAGAATTTAATTACTAGAATAATAATTATTCTCCTGACTGAGGAATAATATTTATTCCAAATTTATTAATCATGAATATTAAATGAATATTTATTATCTAAACCATGAATATAACTAGTATTCCCCCTATGAATTTCTATGAGACATAATAGACTACGAAACAAATAATAATAACTTTTGTTTTAAAAAAATATAATCAGATACAATATATAAATTTAAATGACTGCAAGAATGAATATTAAATAATGAAAATGGAGTATATATCATTGTGTTTTTGTTATATGTAAAGGGTATTTATAGTAAGTGGAAAAATAGTTTAGGGAAATACATGAACATATCCAATTTTATTAGCTCATTCCATTTTTACTTTTTTTCTTTTTGTAGATTTATGAAATCACTTATATTAAGAAATCATCAATGAGTGTATACATGTACATATAAATGTGTACAAAGGATTAATTTTATAAGTTAATATATATTCTATGAATGAAGAAAATGTAAAAATGAAATTCTGGATATGCTAATTACATATATTTTAAAACTGAAGGAACTAAAGAAAAGGTATGTTCTAGATGAATATTTTCAACACTAACAATTCTAGTTTTTTTTTAAATAATGAGAATATAATTTCAAATAATGTATGGTAGTTTCAAACAATGTATGCATAATTCACACATAATAGAGATTTTAAGTGACTACCCCCAAGGTCTAGCTCAGTGGTAGCAGTCCTATGGGGTCTCAGTGAGGTCTTGGGTTTGAGTCTCATAGAGTAATTCCTTGTCAAATTAGTGTAGGATTTTTTTGTATTATCCCCCTCCCCAAAATAGTTGTAATAGAGTTTTTAAGTGACTAATAATTCATTATACATCAAGTAATTAACTTCTTGAGTATTTATAATGCATAAATAAATTCTTGATTGATAAAAAAATGAATGACATTTGATTTTCTACGTATTTGGGTTGAAAATAAAATGTACTTCTGAAGAGATGATAATGTAATGGCTCTTGCTTGAAAAAATGAAATTTTCTTAAATTCACTTATATTTTATGGAATCTATAAAATGAATGGTTGTCTTATAATGCCACTCAATTAGGATTATAGAGTAAGTTTAATAATAGGATTCTATGTATAGTTTACAAAAATCAAATCTCACTAAATTAGTCAAAAAAATTAGTCATTCCAATAAATTATAATATACCATAACCTCAAACAATTGAAATAAAAAATTATAAAATAGTTCTCAAAATTTTTTATATAAAATTTATTATAATATTTTCCCTTATAATAAAATTTACTCATACTAATAACACAGATAGATCAACCCTTCATGACTATTCAGAACAATATAATATAATGTAAATATGAATATAGAAATAATAATAATAATAATAATAAATTTAATTAAAAACAAAAACATAATCCAATTTTTGATATTGAAGATTAACTATTTCCAGTTTTCTTTAGAAAAAAATAAAATTTAGGCTTGGAAATGCATAATCTGAAACAACTGACCAACCAAAAAATGTCTCATCCAATAATTTTAGTGATACAAATTATATGCTAGGAGCACATACCGATCTTCCATTATAACATTGGTGGTAGTTCCTTTCAACCTATCATTGGTCATTATTATAAAGAGGAATATAATATATATCGTAATATTAGTGACACCAAATAAAAAGTGAAATAATAATTCTATAATAGAATCAAATGGATATGAATTATTTTCTGCATCTAGATTTTTCATTAGAAATACTGTATAATAAACTTCTACCTCTTAAGAGGCACTTGAAAACCAGTAATTGATTGACGCATCCTTATGTGAGGAGAATATCATGCATGATATATGAATATCTTAAAGCTAAGATTGTAGTGATATAATGATTTAACTATCAATATGCCCTATAAAGACATGTTCACATATCATGTCCACCAATTCTATACCTGTTATGACGTGAATGAATTCAAAAAAATTATTTCACATGAATTCAGGATAATTCAAAAGAATGGAATAATTATTTTAGATGACTTTTGAAATTGGGTGTCACCTTCTCTGAGCTTCTCTAGATTTTTTACCCATGAAGACATGTGAAACCATGTAAATGATAATATTTATTAAATAGGTATTAAATATAAAAATATGGGAATTGTGCATATATAATTTTATATCATTATAAACTAAATTATTGAAAATATTAAAATGATACTCAAAAAATGAAAATCTAGAAGTGGTTGAGATATGGTATTTCAATATGGATTTTTTAATGTGTAATGAAAATGTTCATAGTGAAAATACAACTGTCATATATTGTGAAAATTTATACCACAAGATAATTTTTAGTAATGAAATTTCTAAATTTAATAGATTTGAATATTATTTTGGAATTCAGATGAAACTAATGACTGAATAATACTAAAAATTGATATATGAAATTTATTTACTAAAATAATTACACTGATAAAACAATACTTGAAAATTGAATTTGAGGAAGAGGTTTATTATGAAATTTCATTACAAAATAAACCATGTGGTGATATTAACTATAGTGAAAATGTTGCACTTATACATGCTTCTGTTCAATAATATGAAATAATTTATAGTAATGATATATATAGATGTAACATATTTGAACATGTCATAGTTGTATTGAACAAATGTTTGAAAAATTGGTACTAGAAAAATAAAAAAATTTAATTCATTACTGAATAAATGACACTATTCAATTGATTCTGAAAGAATGAAACTATGAAAAATGTCCAAATATGCAACATCTTTATAGAATTTACCATATAAGAGAAATTTTTATAGTGAAAATACTGTAGATTGATATATTTTAACTAAATAATAGA
Source organism: Viscum album (assembly GCA_963277665.1). Classification (NCBI taxonomy): domain Eukaryota; kingdom Viridiplantae; phylum Streptophyta; class Magnoliopsida; order Santalales; family Viscaceae; genus Viscum; species Viscum album. The sequence goes on from OY728129.1 coordinate 306,513,822, forward strand.
ATAAAATTTAATATAATGAAATATATGGTTTTCAAAAATTCAAACATCACATATAAGTACTATGAATACTACTAAATAAATGATAATAATTAAATGAAAATATGTTATTTTTGTACAAAAAAATGATAATGTTTAAATGATACCATAAAATGGAAATTCTCAATCTATTTGAAACATGTTACTTTATTATTGAGTAAACTGTGTAACATTAGTTTTCATAGTGAAAATGTGTCACTTATATATGTTTCAAGTGAATATTATAAAATAATATTTTTATAGACATGTTAGGTCATTACTTCTTGAGAATTATAAATTAGATAATTAAAAAAAATTAAACTATTGAAAAAGATGAAGATATAAAATATCAGTACAAAATAAGCTATAAGAATTATAGAGAAAGGATATATTAAGAATATATTTATAGGGAGGAAACGATATAAAATTAATAGTATATATTGAAATGATCAGACTGATACAATTTAAAAGTTATAGACACGTTTTTTTATTATTGAATAATATTGAAAATTTTAATTGTGCATATAGATTTTAAAATTTTGAATTAGTGGAAATAATATAAACAACATGTTACAACTAAAGAGATTGTAAACTTCTCTACTAAAATGAAATTGTGTAAATGCAATTTTCTACAACTAAATAAAATAAGAGAGTAAATGTACAGTTAAAAAATTACAAATTCATGATCTTGGAATATATCCACACAAGCCTTGTTTATATAATTGTTAGGGTGAATAGTATATGGACATTTACATAAATCATTTTCTACTTCATATATATATATATATAATAAGTTATAGAGTCTTGGAAAAAACATGAGATCTAGTGCACTAATTCAAATTTTATTAGAAATGAAAAATATTTCTAATAAAAACTATGGTAAATAACATTATATAAATGACTAATTTATAACTGTTATAATTTCTAGTTATCATCAGTAAAGTAAGGAATAGTTTTATTTATTGTAATTTTTTAAAATAAAATACATATAATGTTTATATGGAAAATAAGTTATAACTTATACGTGAGAAAAAAACTCATTGTATAAGAAGCTATGAGTAGATTTATAAATAATAAATTAGAATGAGAAATATAATATGGTGTAAATATTCTTAAAGTAATAGTAAGTGGATTTATTTTATCATTATAATCTAATGTATAACCCTTAAAAATTTTATAATAGAGTTAATTAAAATGATTTGTTTTTTAGTAATCTAAAATTTAATTTAGAGAACATGAGCCTCAGCCTAGCTGGTGAGGACTATTCAAGTGCATCCAAGAGATCCGAGATCAAATTTGAGAAGAGGCATATTTTTGGGTTAAAGTAGTAATACTGTAATAGGTACTATTTGGTATAGTAGTATTCGGAACTATTCACCAGTTTTGACCTTCGGGCCACTGGTTTGGTCCTCGAGTCCTTCAAGGTCTTCAGACCACCCAAGTCCTTCCAGCCAGTAAGGCTTATTGGCCACCTCAAGGCCTTTGGGCCACCTTACAGTCTTCAGGCCACCTGAAGGCCTTCGATCCACTTGAAATGCATATTCAACTAGATAGATTTACAAGGAACAAAGCTCCCGATGAGGATTAGAGTAGGAACATTCACCAGAGCATAGATAATAGGACTTGGAATAATGAGAGGTTATAACATTTCCATCGATACCAAGCCCATGCATCTCTGCACATTATAGCTAGCTAAACAGCCATGCATAGGTGGAGAGATGACATCACAATATATATTGGGGAGGGGCAGTTCCAAGTTGTCTATTTGGGATGATTTCCTCTAAGACCTTCGGGTCATGTAATGGTCACTAAGCCTACAGGCTATGTAAGGGTTTCCCCTCAACCCTTAAAACTGGGATCATAAAAAATTAATAAAAATTGAAGGCCTTCAGTCCATTCAGTGTAAAATATAATTTATAATGTCAAAGTGGAAAAATATGAAATTACAATGAAAAAACACATATAATGAGTAAATATTCCATATGATAAAAAATATGTAGTTCCTTATAGTAGTAACATACCATCACAAAAAATAAATTAATAAATAACTTCTATAAATATAATATTATTACACCTAAACCCATTTGTTATATATCCTAGTGTTACATATGATAAAAATCCTATAAAATATAGACAGTAAATGAAAAAAGGACTGTTAGAAGTAAAAAATGATGCATTATTTCATGTTCAAGATTAGCTCACAATCCTTTCTTTATGTATTAAATAAATTCTTTAAGGATCATGTGATCATGTTGATAGTGTTTTGATCCTACATGTATGATTATGAGAACCATGATAAAACTTAACTAAGATCATGGAAATGTTATACCATAAAATAAGAGCCTCATGTTGAGTTTATAGTGAGTGTTACATGCATGATACACATACACTTTGGATAATTATGGATACATGTCAATGGGAAGTCAGTTGAAGACAATGGAGATCACATGCATGCTAAGTGAAGTTGATGAATTTTTTGTGATGAATATATTGTGAATTACTTCTAGCCATGAAGTAGAGCGCTCGAGCAAAGTGGAGTTATCCAGTTGAATAAACCAATCTCTATAATTCCTGGATGATCTTAGTCAGTGTACATGGTCTATTAATTCACCCAACCTATTTATTTTGAAATAGCATTGAAACCTACACACAGAGAGAGAGAGAGAGGGACTAAGAAAAAGAAGTTGATAATAATCTTATGTTTTCACATAAATAGAGAGAGATATCTAGTTTCATGATATTATATCTCTTTTATTTCTTATAATACACAAGATAAAGTTGAGAACCATGCATGTATATTCTCTTTCATGAAGATTAATGCATACTGAGATAAGCATGGAGAAGGAAAAATATCCATACAAGTTTATAATCATGCAAAGGAAGAGAAAACACATATAAAGAATAATGAGAAGAAGAATACTGATATTTGTATTCTTAATTATGAGAAGGTGAATATGAATCCCATGTAATTTTAAGTTACAGAAAGGTAGTCTGTTCTATTAGTTTCATAAATGATAGAGGATATCATGTGAAGTTGAGAGTATTTTAAATAGAAGATACATATAGAGACTTTGCAATGTATTTGAATTGTATGAAGTAGCAAAAACATATACTTGTTTGAAGAAGAAGAATAAAAAGTTGAAGTGAGTTAAACACACTTTTAGAGTTGTGTGAATAAGTAGTTAGAAGACAGGGACAATAAGTTGTGTAATATTACATACCGATAGGAAGATGTTTGATGAAAACCGAAATATTATCATGAAGATTTGAGAAGTGAAAGTAGAATTAATAGTGTATGTTTTGTGTTCATGATTGAGTTGTGTAAATAAGAATGAATTTTTTTTAGATTTTATAATAAAATGAAATAATATTTTCACGAGAATTGTGCTATGAAGAAGAAACATTACAAACTCATACAATGTATCTTACATTCATAAAGATTACATGAAGGTGTTGTGTTGATATTATAAAAGCATTATATTGAAGTTTTATTGATTTGTGTGTGTTTATTCTTATATAAATATTATTTGAAATATCTAAATAAATGAAAAGAGATGGATGATGTGATTTTTTTTTTCAAAATAGAAGATGTCTTTCATGCCCGAGTGCTTAGAGAACTGAGGAAGATTCAGATTATTGAAGATATGTTGTGAGTTCGAGATTGGAATATTTTTTCAAAGTAATTATATGTCTAAATTCTTAAAGAATTTTTACATGAGTAGACCTATTAATTCAGTGTTTTCATGGATGGAGATTAACATCAAGGTGGTGTAAAAGAAACCCTAAGAATAAATACCATGTGTTGTGTCTCATTTTCTTTATGCATTGCATGTGGTGTTAATGTGATTATGTATAGACATGATCCATTCATCCCAATAGGTTATATAAGATGGAATAAAAAAATGTGTAAAGATAAAATAAAAAATAATTATCTAAAATAAGTCACACCACATTCACCCCTCAGTGCGACTACACAATCCATTGGGTACTTAAAAATTGAATGAAAATAATTTTTATGATCATAAGAGAATAATTTAAAGTTAATTTCTTCATGTATGTTTCCCAGGAAACAAAAATATAAAAATGAAAATGAAAATAATTAAGGATATGAATATTATAATATTGAAGTTATTTTTCACGACCCTTCCTCAGGGCCCGTGTCGTGACTACCCCAATCCCGCCTTCTATAGGCTAGGGGCTGGCGACTAGTACCAAAGGCGTAAATCCTGATAAAAAGGGAAGGCATTGACTTTATACAAGTAAACAACACAACAGAGTACGCAAGATAAAGTAAACACTAAGTAAACTGAGTACAAAAGTAAGTGCTGAAAAGTAAATGGGCCATAATACAAACTCAAATGAAAGTACAGTACAACTGAAAAGAAAGTACAACGGCAGCAAAGAAAATAAGCAACCACCGAGTTGTCCTCCGGCTATCCCACCTGAAGGGTGGGTACAGATGGTCCCCTTATCTCCTTGGGTCCGGCCGTCCACTCCGTGTACGTCTCGCCTGATAGTCCACCTCCGGATATCGTTCCGCTCTACAAGCCTCAACCACACTCAGCGCTGTCCGTCGTCTGCAACCAACACAACGTAGTGCGGGCATAGCCCGTGCAGGGGTGAGTATACGATACTCAGTAGGGACCCCAAGACCCCCGTAGGTCTCCCAGAATCGAAAAAGGATAAACCACAAAGGAAAGATACAAACACAAAGTATCAACCAACTCTACTTAGGTATATGCCCATACATATAACTAAGTCATCAATTCCAGTTCAGCTCCAACTCCCGAGCCCAAGTACAACTCAGTCCACACAGGAAAGTACAACTCAGTCCACACAGGGAAGCAAGAAAATAATATCGAAGATAATGATTGAAAGTCAAGACTCAGCTCACATAGGTATACTACTCGCGAAGAGGGGTGGAGATGATTAGATGTAGCCTCTGAATCATCTCCTCTACCGAACCCACGTAGGATCCAAGTACAGAAGTCGTCACTGCCGAACCCACGTAGGATCCAAGTACAGTAACCATTACTGCCGAACCCACGTAGGATCCAAGTACAGTTGTCATCGCTGCCGAACCCACGTAAGATCCAAGTATAGTCGTCCTCGCTGCCGAACCCACGTAGGATCCAATTACAGTCGCCGTCGTCGTCGCAGTCGCAGCCAGCTCTAGGGTTCCCGCACACAGCATGCTCGATTCCGAGAGGGTCCGCTCCACGAGATAAGAGGGTCGATACATCAACTGTCACGAAGTCCAGAGTTGATGTATCACAAAGTTTCTTCTCATCAATAGGAACTCAACGCGATAGACGGTGCGTCAATCAGACGCCCGGTCTGAGAGATATTTGCTTTTCCGTCCCTGGGGCCCGGTTGGTTTTTAATCTAAAACCAACCCAACCGTACTACATCTATGTACAAACCTTGAGTGGAGTAAGACAAAAGAACCGTCTCACTAAGATGAATCCAACACAATTGACGGCACGTCAATCGGACGTCCGTTCCTTAAGTTATAAGCGTTTCCGCTCCAAGGGCCCGATTGGTTTCGGGTTCGAACCAACCCGGCCATACACAAAATTCACTGAAACCTTGAGTGTAATATACCGAAATGACCGTATCGATCGAAGTATCCCTAATCCACTGACGGTGAATTGATCGGAGGTCCGTAGCCCAAGATATGGGCATTCGAACGAACCTGGCACGAAAATAGGGGGTCTGGGCCCGGTCCGACCTGGCCCAATACCCCTTGGGTCGGTCTGTGCCGGGTGGACCCGACCCGGGTCCAGGTCTAGCCCGATTGGGCTCGGCCTGGCCCGGCGATGGCGGCCCTGCCCGACGCTGGTGGCCCGACCCAGCTCGGAAGCCGGCCGTGGCTCGGTTTTCGGCCGAGCGGGGTGCGAAGGGGGCACGACCCCCTTTGTTTCGGAAATGGTGGCCCCCTGGTGGGGTCCGTCCTAGGCAGGTCAAAAAGGGGGGTTACACACCCCCTTGTTTCGGGTAACGGCTGGACTTAATGGATGGCCTGTTGTGACCTTCTGCAGGACCCACGGGGGTCCCGCCTCCTGGAGCGCCGACGACCGGCCGAGCTCGGCCGCCCCTGCTGGTACACCATGGCCTTAGGACGTGACTCTTCTCTCCGGCGCCGCGCGATGGCGCCGTGCCCCTCCGCTGTGGCCCGCTCCTAGCCGTGGCCTCCTTCAGCCTCAGCAGCATGGCACGACGGCACTGCGACCCGCTCCGACCTCTGTCCCTTCGCCCTCACCGGCGCAGCGCGATGGCGCCGCGCACCACCGCCACGACCTGCTCCAACCGCGGTCCCTTTCGTTCCCGCGTGGTGCAACGACACCGCACCGCCTTCGCCACAATGATAAAAATAGATCAACAAAAAAAGGGGAGGAGGATCGGCCATGTTTGTACGGTCCGATCTCCTCCTGTTATAACGATAAAAAGCGGACAAATTTTAATCAACGAAGGTCGAAGATAAAATTTGAACAAAAGAATTTACCCCTACCTCGAAGGAAGTCTGCGGTTGTCAAGCGCTGCGGATGATGGCATCGTTTCTGTCGTCGTCGGTGTCTCCTCCCTTGTCGTGGAGGAAGAAGTTAATGGAGAAAACGAGCCGCCGAGTCGACATTCTTCATCGGAGAGTTGGTGTTCTTCATTTGAAGAAGTACTTCAAACAAGAAGATGAATCGATCTTCCAAAACTCAAGAGCTCCCTTCCATTTCTCTTAACACCACAATTGCCAAACAAAATAAAATAAGGATTTTCCTTATTTTATTTACTCATGCCAAGCATTTCAAATTTTGAAAATCAAATACTTAATTCAATTAATTGTTGAGGTTCAATTAATTAATTAAATGTGTGTTGGCAAGCATTAAATTGAGAGAGTGGGGTGAGGAAGGGTCACCCACTTAAAGGGGAAGTTTAACAAGTCAAGATGAGTTACAAATTTTAAGAGGGGGGTTACAGGAGTTTTAAGGAATGTGAAGGGGTGGGGCTTGTGTGGGACCCACCTCACCAATATCCTCACATGGGTAGTTAGGGGATTGTGGGTCCCACCCCAACTACCCCATTTTGGATAAAACCACTTGGATAAAGAATAAAAATTGTTCCACAGTTTTTATTCAATTCTTTATTAATCCACAATTTTTAACAACTCCTCCCGAGAATACACATCTTTGTTAAAGGTCCTGTTAAGCAATTACTGACATTGCGGTTTCATCAGTGCCCTCAGATTTCAATTCCGAGCAATGGTTCAAAAGATAGAAAAACCAGCTCGTTCGTTCACTGAACGTACCCGAGCTAAACTTCGGAAAATTATTCTGGGCACACTGGGCCTCAGAATCAGGTGCCGTCAGAAACTACGTACTCATAAAATCCCAAAGAATTTTAGAAAAAAAATTCCTTGAAATTTACGAGTATTTACATTACCCCCACCTCAGGGCTTTATATCCCCGCAAGGCTACAACATAAACTAGGGAAACAAATTAGGGTACTGAGTCTGCATATGAGCCTCCCTCTCCCATGTGCTCTCCTGGAGATTCCCGTGATGCCACCAGATGCGCACTAGAGGAATCGACCGTCCATGTAGGACCTGCTCCTATCGATCCTCGATCTCCACCGGGAACTCTGAGAATGTTGCCCCGTCATCGATATCTAGCTCTCCGTGATCGATGATATGCATCGGGTCATGAACGTATCTACTCAACTGAGATATGTGGAAGACGTCATGCACCCGGTGCAACTGAGGTGGAAGAGCCAGGTGATAAGCCACTTCGCCTATCCTACTGAGAACCTGGAATGGTCTGATTAAGCGCGGAGATAAATTTCTGCCCCGACCTAATATCCATAATCCACGTCGAGGTGAGACCCATAAGAAAACGTGGTCGCCATCCTCGAACTCCAGTGGTCTCCGCCTCCTATCAGCATAGGACTTCTGTCGGCTCTGTGCAGTCCTCATCCGCTCCTGGATGATCTGCACTTTCTCCGTCATGGCCTGGACTATCTCTGGTCATACAAGTGTTGACTCCCCAGGGTCAGTCCAGCACAGAGGTGATCTATAAGGTCGGACGTACAATGCCTCGTATGGTGCCATCTAGATGGTGGATTGGTAGCTGTTGTTGTACGAAAACTCCACCAAAGGTAGGTGATCCTCCCATCTGTGACCAAGGTCAAGGACACATGCACAGAGCATTTCCTCGAGAGTTTGAATGGTACTCTCTGTCTGACCATCCGTTTGAGGGTGAAAGGTGGTGCTCAGGCATAGCTGCGTCCCAAATGCCTCCTGCAACCCCTTCCAAAGCTGTGAAGTAAAGCGAGCATCACGATCGGAGACGATAGATGATGGTACACCATGAAGCCGTACGATCTCTTGAATATAGAGGTGTCCCAAGCTCTCCACTGAGCCCTACTCTCTGATAGGTAGGAAGTGGGCCGACTTGGTGAGTTTGTCGAAAATCACCCAAATGGAGTCGTGTCCTCTGAAAGTACGTGGAAGTCACGTCACGAAGTCCATAGATATCTCGTCCCAATTCTACTCCAGGACCTCTAAGGGCTATACCAAGCCTGCTGGTACCTGGTGCTCTGCCTTCACCTGCTAGCAGGTGAGGCATCGTGAAACGAAATCCTCCACAACTTTCTTCATACCCGACTACCAGTTCTGTCGTCTGATATCCTGGTACATCTTCTCTACTACTGGATGTACCGCCAATGGGGAAGTGTGAAACTCTCTCAACACCTCCTCCTGTAATGCAACTGGTACCATGGTACGTCCTCTGAAAAGGTTGACATGATCTCCACCTATAGAAAATCCATCAGGTGCCTATCCTATGGATATCTATGCACGTCACGTCTCACAGTCAACGTCCCCATGCCATGCCTCCCTGACCCACTGATGTAGTGGAGGAGTGACTGTGAGAAACTGTAGAAAGGTTTCCCCATCTCTATCCACGAAGGATATCTGCAAAGTGGCTAACTGCTCCGTCACCTCTCCAGGTAGCTAAATTCCCAACCTCCTTTTGAGAGAATCAGCTACTATGTTCCCCTTCCCATGAGTATAAACTATCTCAAAGTCATAGTCCTGGAGGAACTCGAGCCATCGCTGTTGTCTCAGGTTCAGGTCCTTCTGCGAGAAGATGTACCTGAGACTCTGGTGGTTAGAGTAAACTGTAAAGCACTCTCCCATCAGATAGTGCCTCCAAATCTTCATGGCGAAGACCACTACTTCTAACTCCAGGTCATGGGTAGTGTAGTTCTTCTCATGATAACTCAATTTTCATGAACCATAAGCGATCACTGCCCGCTCCTGCATCAGGACACACCTGAGTCCAGTCCCTGATGCATCACAGTAAACTACGTACCCTACGCCCTCCTCCAGTAGCCTCAAGATGGGTGCACTGGTCAATCTCTATCTCAGATCCTAGAAGATCTGATGACATCTATCTGACCACATGAAGGGTTTCCCCTTCTTTGTCAAAGCTGAAAGTGGTGCTGCAACTCTGGAGAAGTCTGGCACAAATCTCCGATAGTACCCATCCAGACCTAGGAAACTTCGCACCTCCGTCATGCTCCCAGGTGGCTCCCAAGCTATTACTGCCTCAATCTTCGTAGGATCCAATGTAACTACCACCTTAGAGATGACGTGACCCAAGAAGTGGACCTCTCGAATCCAGAACTGAAACTTCGAGAGCTTACCATAAAGCTGGTGCTCTCAAAGTGTGTCCAGTACAACCCGCAAGTTGTAGGCGTGCTCCTCCTCAGTAGTCGAGTAAATCAGTATGTCGTCGATGAAGACTATGAAAAATTGATCAAGGTAAGGCTAGAAGATCCTATTCATGAGACCCATGAACACTGCTGGAGAATTGGTTATGCTGAAAGGCATAACCAAGAACCCATAGTGTCCATATCGACACCTGAAGGCCGTCTTCTGCACATCCTCGTCTCGAACTCTGAGCTGATGATAGCCTGACCTGAGGTCTATCTTCGAGAACCAGCGTGCTCCTTTGAGATGATCGAAGAGTTCGTCAATCCTCGGAAGTGGATACTTGTTCTTAACGGTCACCTGGTTCAGGTGAAGGTAGTCGACACACAGTTGCAAGCTCTTGTCCACCTTCTTGGCGGACAAAATTGGGGAAACCCAGGGTGAAACACTGGGTCAGATGAATCCCTTGCCCTGAAAGTCCTCCAGCTATACTCGCAGCTCACAAAGCTCAGCGGGAGCCATCCGATATGATGGTGTAGATATCGGGGCTGTCCTGGGGTACAAGTCAATATGGAATTCTAACTCTCTACGAGGAGGTAGTCTTGGAATGTCGTCAGGAAAAACGTCCGCATACTGATCCACCATAACAGGAAAACTCGGACTCCTCACATCAAATACTCCTAGGATGAGACTAGCCAACTGATGAGTGATCGGCTGTCCTCTCCTCTATGTGAGTTCATCCTGCACTTCAAAGGATCCCTTCTTGCTGGTGAAGGTGAAACTACTCCCATCGGTGCGGACACACCGCACCTTCTGCCTAATACAGTCGATCTGAGCATGGACCGTAGATAACCAATCCATGCCTAAGATGATGTCGTAAGGCCTCGACGCCGCTACAAGAAGATCCTAGCCGAAGCTCTCGCCTCCTAGAGTAAGCTCACACTGCCGGTACCTGTGCGTAATCGTCGAGTCTGCTCCCGTAGGAGTCTCTAGCCGTAAGGATCGATCCAACGGCTCTGTCGGAATCTCCGAGCTCCGAACAAGGGTAGCAGAAATGAAATAATGACTCGCTCCTGTGTCTATAAGAACTGAAGCAAGGGTGGAGAAGACAAAAATAGTACCTAGAATCATCTCAGGTGTGCCGTGGTCATAGGCCTCCACTGCCTGAAGCTGAGCCTGCCTCTGTCTGCCAGCTCCCTGTGGTCGGGGTGGACGTCCTGGTGGTGGTGGTGGTAGAGCCCCGAAGCATCGTCCACCACTTGCTGCTCGGTCAGCTCTTCTACCTCATCTGCATGCTCCCTGAGGACCACCACGATTGAACCTCTGCCTCTTCCTGGGTGGTCCCTCAACCATCTGTTGCTCCTCTGCATGGTGGGTCGAGCAGTCACGAGCCATGTGGCCCTGCCCGCTGCATGCATAGCACTGAATGCCTCTCGTATGACTGGCTCTGATGCATGTGACCCGCACCTATGAACCAGTATCCTAAGGTCACCCACCTGATGGTCTGGTCTGCTTGGAGCTATACTACATCTGTCTACTGCCGGCTGCAGAAGACTCCGCTACGTGTCGCCCTGCGGTAGGCCTCACTACTGGTGTAGGCTCAGCAAGAAAGCTCTCCACAAGAAGGGATCACTCCAGTACTCCTTCTTGCGTTGGAATACTGAGGGATATCATCGAAGCCCTGATCTCATGCCTCAGTCCCTACTCAAAAGTACAGGCCCGGAAGAATGGGTCTCGTACCATGTCCATGGAGTAGCATGAGAGGTCAGTAAATCTCTCCGAGTACTGGGCTACTGTCATGCTACCCTGCCGCAGCTGTAGTAACTCCTGGATGCGCACCGCACGGAGGATGGCTGGAACAAACTCTGAGCAAAAGAGGCTCTCAAAGTCCGTCCAAAGTAGTGATGCCTCGTCGTGCACCTGGAGAATCAGGCTCTACCATCTACCTGCTTCCACGTGTAGGAGAATCGCCGCAAGGATCACCATAAGGTCATCTGGTGTCCCTACTAATCTGAAGACTCAGACAACAACCTCCAGCCAATCCTTGGCTGCCTGAGGTTCCGTCTCTCCACGGAACCTGGGCGGCCTCTAACGCTGAAAATCGTGGAGTGCACTCAGGAAACGTGCACTCTCAGCTGCTGGGGCTAGTGGAATAAGTGGCTCGACAGGTAGAGGTACCTCCGGTGCCTCCGTTGTAATTGGACCCTGCACCGAGGCCTCGTTGCTCGGTGGGTTGCCATCTCGCACAAAGCTTGGAACCCTTGCTGGCTACCATCGTGGTGACATCCTGAAAAGAAACAGGTGCGCCATGGTTAATATAGTATACCTGGTGAGATAACACAAAGTAATCACAAAGAAATTTTTTTAAACACACATGCAATCAATGTTTTCGTGCACGAAGTCAGAAATCCGAAGTCAGGGTCCTGGTGTATGGATACGTCGGCTGCCGCACTAACACTGGACTCCCTGGACTGATAACCACACTCAATACCCTTAACACTATTTATTCACATAGAAGAAATTATTAGAGTCCTAAGTTCTGCGATAGAAACGACTCCTCTGATACCAATTTGTCACGACCCTTCCTCGGGGCCCATGCCGTGACTACCCCAAGATCGCCTTCCATAGGCTAGGGGATGGAGACTAGAACCAAATGCGTAAATCCCGATAAAAAGGGAAGGCATTGCCTTTATACAAGTAAAAAACACAACAGAGTACGCAAGCTGAAGTAAACACTAAGTAAACTGAGTACAAAAGTAAGCGCTGAAAAGTAAATGGTCCAAAATACAAACCCAACAAAAAGTACAGTACAACTGAAAAGAAAGTACAATAGCAGTAAAGTAAATCATTAACCACCGAGTCTTCCTCTGGCTATCCCACCTGAAGGGTGGGTACAGATGGTCCCCTCAGCTCCTCGAGTCTGGCCGTCTGCTCCGTGTATGTCCCGCCTGATAGTCCACCTCCGAATACCGTTCCGCTCCACAAGCCTCAACCACGCTCAGCGCTGTCCGTCGTCTGCAATCAACACAACATAGTGCATGCATAACCCGTGCAGGGATGAGTATACGATACTCAGTAGGGACCCCAAGACCCCCGTAGGTCTCCTAGAATCCACAAAGGATAAACCAAAAATGAAAGATACAAACACGAAGTATCAATCAACTCTACTTAGGTATATGCCCATACATATACCTAAGTCATCAATTCCAGTTCAGCTCCAACTCCCGAGCCCAAGTACAACTCAGTCAACACAGGAAAGTATAACTCAGTCCACACAGGAAAGCAAGACAATCATATCGAAGATAACGATTGAAAGTCAAGACTCATCTCACACAGGTATACTACTCACGAAGAGGGGTGGAGATGATTAGATGTAGCCTCTGAATCATCTCCTCTGCCGAACCCATGTAGGATCCAAGTACATAAGTCGTCGCTGCCGAACCCACGTAGAATCCAAGTACAATAACCATCACTACCGAACCCACGTAGGATCCAAGTACAGTTGTCATCACTTCTGAACCCATGTAGGATCCAAGTACAGTCGTCCTCGCTGCCGAACCCACGTAGGATCCAAGTACAGTCGCCATCGTCGTCGCAGTCACAACCAGCTCTAGGGTTCCCGCACACAGCATGCTCGATTTCGAGAGGGTCCGCTCCACAAGCCAAGAGGGTCGATACATTAACTATCACGAAGTCCAGAGTTTATGTATCACAAAGTTCCGTCTCGTCAATAGGAACTCAAAGCGACAGACAACGCGTCAATCGGAAGCCCGGTCTGAGAGATATTGGCTTTTCCGTCCCTAGGGTCCGGTTGGTTTTTATGCTAAAACCAACCTGACCATACTCTATCTACATCCAAATATTGAGTGGAGTAATCCAAAATAACCATCTCACTAAGAGGAATCCAACGTAATTGATAGCACATCAATCGGACGTCCGGTCCTTAAGTTATAAGCGTTTCCGCTCCAAGGGCCTGGTTGGTTTCGGGTTCGAACCAACCCGGCCATACCCAAACTTTGCCAAAACCTTAAGTGTAATATAATGAAAAGACTGTCTCGATCCAAGGATCCCTATGCAGCTGACGGTGCGTCGATCGGAGGTCTGTAGCCCAAGATATGGGCATTCGAACAAACCTGGCCCGAAAATAGGGGCTTTGGGCCCGCTCCGACCCGACCCAATACCCCCTGGGTCGGCCCGAACTGGGCCAACCTGACACGGGTCCGGGTCCGGCCCGATTGGGCATGGCCCGACCCGATTGAACGTGGCCCGGCCCGGCTAGCGCGGACCGGCCTGGCGCTGGCGGCCCGACCCGGCTCTAGCGGCCCGGCCCGGCGCTGGCGGCCCGACCCGGCGTGGGTGGCCTAGTTCGGAAGCCGAATGCGGCTCGGATATCGGCCGAGCGGGGTGCGAAGGGGGCACGACCCCCTTTTTTTCAGAAACGGCGGCCCCCCGGTGGGTTCCGCCCTAGGCAGGTCAAAAAGGGGGGTTACACACCCCCTATTTCGGGTAACGGCCGAACTTAATGGCCGACCAGTTGTGAGATGCCGCGGGACCCGTGGGGGTCCCGCCTCCTAGAGCATCGGCGGCCGGTCGAGCCCGACCGCCCTTGCTGGTACGCCGCGGCCTTAGGGCGCAGCGCAACTCTTCTCTCCGGCACGGCGCGGCGGCGCCGCGCCCCTCCACCGCGGCCCGCTCCTGGCCGTGACCTCTTTCGGCCTCACCGGCACTGCGCGACGGCGCCACACACCACCGCCGTGGCCCGCTCTGGCTGCGGTCCCTTCGGCCTCACCGGCGCGGCACGACGGCGCTGCGCACCACCGCTGCGGCCCGCTCCAGCCGCGGTCCCTTTCATTCCCGCGCGGTGCAATGACACCGCACCACCTTCGCCACAATGATCAACGTAGATCAACAAAAAAGGGGAGGAGGATCGGCCGTGTTTGTGTGGTCCGATCTCCTCCCATTATAATGATAACAAGCGGCAAAATTTTAATCAACGAAGGTCAAAGATAAAACTGGAACAAAAGAATTAACCCCTACCTCGAAGGAAGTCAACGGTTGTCAAGCGCCGCTGATGATGGCGTCGTTTCCGTCGTCATTGGTGTCTCCTCCCTTGTCGTGGAGGAAGAAGAGGATGGAGAAACCGAGCTGTCGAGTCGACATTATTCATCGGAGAGTTGGCATTCTTCGTTTGAAGAAACAGTTCTTCAAACAATAAGATGAACCGATCTTCCAAAACTCAAGAGCTCCCTTCCCTTTCTCTTAACACCACAATTGCCAACCGAAATAAAATAAGGCTTTTCCTTATTTTATTTACTCATTCCAAGCATTTCAAATTTTGAAAATCAAACACTTAATTCAATTAATTGTTTAGGTTCAATTAATTAATTAGATGTGTGTTGGCAAGCATTAAATTGAGAGAGTGGGGAGAGGAAGGGTCACCCACTTAAAGGGGAAGTTTAACAAGTTAAGATGAGTTACAAATTTTAAGAGGGGGGTTAGAGGAGTTTTAAGGAATGTGAAGGGGTGGGGCTCGTATGGGCCGCACCTCACCAATATCATCACATGGGTAGTTAGGGGCTTGTGGGTCCCACCCCAAATATCCCATGTTGGATAAAACCACTTGGATAAAGAATAAAAATTGTTCCACAATTTTTATTCAATTCTTTATTAATCCACAATTTTTAACAACTCCTCTCAAGCATACGCATCTTCGGTAAAGGTCCTCTTAATCAATTAACGATTCTACGGTTTTATCGGTGCCCTTAGATTTCAATTCGGAGCACTGGTTCAAAAGATAGAAAAACTCGCTCGTTCGTTCACTGAACGTACCCGAGCTAAACTTCAGAAAATTATTCCGGGAACACCGGGCCTCAGAATCAGGTTCCGTCAGAAACTGCGTACTCGTAAAATCCCAAAGAATTTAAGAAAAAAATTTCCTTGAAATTTACAGGTCTTTACATTATTGGTGATACAAAAATATAGAAATCATAGTTGTTATGTTAAAAAATAAGATATTTTAATTTATAAAAATGAAAACATGAAAATTTTAACTTGAAAATATATAGATATATAAAAATCAAAAAATTAAATGGATAATAAGATAATTAATTAGAAATGTGTGTAATAAAATATTAAAAATAAATTCACTACAAAGCATAATCAATAAATTTTTGTAAGTGATTAATCGATTTTATTAGGGAAAAAATATGATACAATGAGATATTTTTTATATTTCATCATACTTACACTATATAATAGGATATGGATGAAAAAGTAAATAAAATTCATGAATTGAAGAAAAAGTGAAGAAAAAATATATGAAAACCATGACTAAATTGATACCTGTAATAATAGAAATCATTAAAAGTGAGTTTTAATTGTAATGATATCACTAAAGACAGGAAAATTTTCAAAAAAAAAGAACAAAAAATTTAATAACTATACTTTTAAGATGAAATATAGGTGAGAATAATTTATATAGTATGATATGTGGTACTATTGAGATCAAGATTAAAATCACAGGAGTCCGTAGAACTGATGAAAAAAGGCTAGGCTATATGTCAGTGTGGGTGGGGATTGAGAATATAAGTGTAGAAATAAAATAGAAAATGATAGCACTGAACATTATTATACTGAAAATATGAAATATTATTATTGGGAAAAATTTAGTTGAGTAAGTGGAGGAGACATTTGGTAGCACTGTAGGTGTATTTTGTCATGAACCGACCCATTGTGGCCCACCTGGATAGAAATAAGCCAAGTGTGACTATCCCAATCCCACCCCCAATAGGTCAGGGATTGGTGACCAATGCTGAGTAGGCATAACACTCACATGAGAGGCCTTAGCCTAAGGTACATGTACACACACACACACACACGTCTTGAAGCCCATACAATGCAGAAATATAAAACAACCAATAACCATGCATGCATACATCTATAATCCCACCATCAGAATATGATAAAAAATACTCAAAAGCAAGGTCCAAATACAATCCCAACAAAAGAAACTAAAAAAAAATCCAATGTGTAAAGTAGGAGAGGACTGCTATTAATGCAACCACCAAAAAACACCTTGGTCTGTCTAGCTCATTAATCCCCACCAAGTCCTAGTCTCTCTAGGACTTCGTTAAAAGGTCAATAGTTTTCATAAGACATGACGCATGTGGGAAAATCCCATGCATGTGTGAGTATAAAAATACCCAATAGGACACCTCAAAATCACTAAGCATATAACATCAAAAATAATAGTAATATCATCACTGGGATATGTCAACAATATACATAACAAGAACACACCCCATGAGTTAGATAACATTGATGGTGTCCATTCGAGATGTCATGCTCATCGGGTCTCTCTATAAGAAATACCCATTGGAAGTATAAAGAGATCAATACACATATGGGGATCCCTCCTAGAGATATAGTGTATACCATAAACCCAATCTAGATTAACCTGCTAAGTATGGGATCAATACTCGCATATTTTTTTGTTACTATGATTCTGAGAACCCCACCTAGGTAAAATGAAGATGATAGAGGATCTCACTCTGGGCCTCATAGGGGGATTACAACAAATCTATTTGAGATAGAATTTCCTCAGAGGGGATCACCATATTATCCACATGATGTGATTCCATACTAAACCCTTAGGGAAAAGATTCAAGAGAACACACCCTAATGAAACTTGTCCCAATTCAAGGGAACATGGGCTCTAAGCCATCTTTTAAGGAGTATATGGTATGTAATATAAGTACACAACATGCCTCTTAAACACTAGGGCTATTCGTGTATCACATCACATATCCATGATCATTTCCATGTACTTTTCTAAGTACATGGAGTATATCTCACTACACATGGAATGTGGGACCACATGATCTATTGGTAAAGTACTCCTTGTACATGTTGAGCCTCTTTCCAGGGTGTATATGGCGTATAACATGGAAAAAATAGTATGTAACATTACTCAAGATCCTATGATTTTACTCCTTGTAGATGCTGAGAAGGGTGGATAAGGGTCACATGATGTGTGACACGTGCCACACAGTGTGTCATCCTTATCTATGTATGGAAACCCTAGCACCGTTCAAAGGGTCCCACACAAAGTGTAGTTCCAGATTACATGCCTTATAACCCAGGATTTTCCAGAAATTGTGGGTCTTCATGTAGTTTCCACTTTTTTTGTGGGAATCCATGATTTTCACTGTTGAACTCACTATAGATGGCTAATCTAGTCTGTCCAAACCTCTCCATCACCTTCTCACTAAAATCTGGTCACCTAACTCGAATAGAAGCCACTATCATTGTGCTATGCCACTACCACACACAGAAAACCCACAATGGTTGTCCCTAGATCCGAACTGATCATTCATCTGTCATTTTTGTTTCCCAAAAACATAGCATCAAACATATACATACTTGTGATATTAATTTTTTGCAGCAAATAATGAACATAAAATAATTGAATATTGGGTATTCATTGAACTGTGGGATAAAGGGATTTCCTATGAAGAATGTGTAAATAATGGGGGAAGAAATGAAATAAAAAAAACATGAGGAACAGAACTTGGAAATGGTTTATGTTAGAATCAATTAATTTCCATTATAATGGAGAATGAAGAGATACAATATAATCAAAAATAGAAATCCCCAATCTTGGATAAATCTAACTCGTGCCCACAATATGCACGATCCATTAATAAATTCTTTAGTGGATTGATTGAGGTTCATCATAAGGAAAAATAAAACAGGGATAAATCCATAATATACAAATGTCTTACCTCAAGATGGATCAATCATTAATGAATACTGAATCTAGATCATTGTTATTAGAAAGGTCCTTGAATTCCATTGTACACTAATCAACAATCCATGATTCGGTTGTCATTCGTTTGAGAAATATCCTCAAACACACTCTCTCAAATATCTAGGGTTATGTAGTTAACCTTGGTATTTCTCCATAATAGTGTATTTATAGAAAAATATTAAGTCATGAAAATTAGTTTAATAAAATTAATAAATTATTTTATTTATTTATTAATCTCCTACGACTTCGCTTAATCTAAATGTCTGATGCGCTCCAAGGTCATGTCTCTCTTAGGGTAAATCCCATGGTCTGAACTCAATGTAGGCCTTATATTTCTGATCTGAGTCACCATTTGAGATTTATTTCACTTTTTGAGGAAAACTATTTGCTCATGTAATTAATGTATTTAATGTATTTTCAAACATCAATTCCAGGCTTACCAGGCCTCAGAATCATGCACCATCACAACACATGGCCTAGAAAATATTACCAGATATATTCAAAAACTTTACATGAAAAAATAGTAATTAAATTCTCCATACCTTAGGGATTTACGACCTGATAAGAAAAAAAATACTAAACAAATATATGTGGGTTCTGAGCATGCATCTGGGTCTTCCACTCCTAGGTAATCTCCTAAAAATTCTCGTGCTACCACTAGACACACACTAAAGAACCCATCACCCATGGAGGATGATCTCTTATTCATCCTCAATATACATTGGATACTCTTCAAAAGTAGTTCCATCCTTGATATCTAGATCACCCCATTAGATGCCATGTGATGGGTCGTGCACGTACCTCCTCAGCTATGACACATGAAAAACATCATGTACCTGGTATAACTACAGTGGTAGAGCTAAGTGGTATTCCAACTCACTAAATCTATGTAGTATCTTGAAAGGGCTAATGAATATTAGAGATTTCGTTCCACCCTAGACAAATCTATGCAACCCACATCGAAGTGAGACCCATAGGAACACATAGTCTTCCTCCTCGAGCTCTAAAGGACTTCATCATCAACCCACCTAAAGTTTTTGATAGATTTGTAAAGGAGTAATCCACTCTAGGATAATCTAAATGTTCTCTATTGTGGTTAATACAAACTCTCGGCTCATAAGTGTTGAATCTCATGGGTTGGTCCATCATAGTGGTGACCTTCCAGGTCGCTCGTACTTGGGCTAAAATGGTTCCATACTGATGGTGGAATGATATCTATTATTATATTAAAATTCCACCAATGGTAGGTGATACTCCAAACTATGACCAAAATTTTACTTGTAGGCCCGCAACAAGTCCTCTAGAACCTAAATAGTCCAATTAGTCTGGCCATCAGTCTGGGGGTGAAATGTCATGCAAAAATGCAACTGATTCCAAAATCCCTCCTATAATCCCTTCCAAAAATGAGATGTGTAACAAGAATCATGGTCATAAATGATCATTGAGGGTGGTCCATGAATCTAGAATATCTCCTGTATTTAAAGGCTTCACAAGCTCTCTATTGAACTCTATTCTCGAATGTCCAAGAAATGGGATGACATGATGAGTTGGTCTACGATCACCCAGATGACATCATGTCCTCTCAACATCTGCAGAAGCCCTGTTATAAAGTCCATAGATAAACCATCCAACTTCCACTCTAGAACCTCAATGGGTTGATACAAACCTACTAGAACCTAGTGCTCAACCTTCACTTGCTGATAAGTAAGGCATAAAGAGAAAAACTCTACAACTCCCTTATTCATCCATAACCACCAAAACTAACATTGTAGGTCCTGGTACATCTTTTCCAAACCTAGATGTACCACCAAAAGATATGTATGGAACTCCCATATAATCTCATCCCTATATGTCATTGGTACCATTGTGCATTTTATAAATAGAATGACATACTCCCCAACTCCAAAAAAATCCATTAGGTGCATGTCTAGTGGATATGTGAGTACGTAGGGTCTCACAATTGGTATCTCTATATTGAGCATCCCTAACTCACTGTAGAAGAGATGGGGTGATAACCATCAAATAGAGGTAAACTGAATCATCCCCAACCACTAAGGATAACTGTAATGAGGCCAACTTCTTTGATTCCTTGCTCAATAGTTGTGGAAAAGATCTCATACTGAGATCTACTACTACCATGTTCCCCTTCCCAAGTGTAGGGAAAATATTGAAGTAATAATCACGAAGGATCTATATCCATCACCTATGTCTCAAGTTAAGATCATTATAAGAGAAGATATACTTGAGACTCTTATGGCCATATTAGATGATAAATCTCTCACCAATAAGGCAATGTAACCACACTTTTAGTGTGAAGACTACTACCATTAGATCAAGGTCATGAATCGCGTAGTTCTACCCATGTGGTCTCAAATGACTTGAACCATAGACAATCACCACCTGAATCTATATCAGGACACAACCAAGCCTGATCCTTGATGTATCGTAGAACACTATGTACTTGACATCCTCTTCTGACAACCTCAATATGGGAGTGGTTGTCAATATCTAACTCAAATACTGAAAAACCATATAGAACCTATATTTCCATATGAAAGGCTGCCCCTTTTGGATCAAAACTTTCAAGTGAGATGATATCTTGTAAAAATTGTGTATAAGTCCCTGATAGTATCCTATCAATCCAAGTATTCTCTGTACCTACATCACACTCTTGGGTGACTCAAAAGCTAACAATGCCTCGACCATCATCGATTCCACTTCTACACCATCTGTTGAGATAAAATGTCCTAGGAAGTGGACCTACTAAATCTATAACTGACATGTTGAGAGATTCCCATATATCTAGTGATCTCAAAGTATTTATGGACCCTCTTCAAGTGTCTCACATTCTCCTCCTCAAACACTGAGTACACTAGGATATCGTCAATGAAGACTACCATGAACCAGTCTAGGAATAGATGAAAGATCTAGTTCATGAGTCCCATTAACAATGATGGGGAATTCATCATGCAAAACAACAACACCAAGTACTCATAGTGGCCATAATAACATAAAAAATCTATCAATGGTATATCCTCATCCCATACTCATAGTTGGTAATATCCTGATCTGAGGTTGATCTCGAGAACCATCATTCCCCTCTCAACTGATCTAAGAGGTCATCGATACTTGGTAGGGGATACTTGTTCTTTATGGTCACCTGTTTTAGGTGATGATAATCCTCACACAACCTCAAGATCCCATCCACCTTCATGGAGAAGAATACCAGGACTGTCCAGGGTGAAACACTATGCTTGAAAAATCTCTTCCTCTACAAGTCCTCCAACTGCACCCTCAGCTCGTGAAACTATACAGGAGCCATTCAATATGATGGTAAAAATATATAGGCCATATCAGGGTGTAGATAAATGATTATGTCTAATTCTCATTGAGTAGGTGATCTTGAAACATCCTTAGGAAATACGTCCTTATACTCCTCTACAAACGTAGAAAATTGGTAGCCTACAACACCCACTGTAACGACCCAGGTATTTATAGAATAATACTTTTGATTTATATTAATATTTATGAATAAGATATTAATTTTATGTTAAATGGGATTCTTTGTTGGATAGAGTACTCAGAACGCAACAACATATTTCTCTAAAATCTTACGTTGCACATAATGTTGAGTTATACCGAAAAATAATATAATAATATTATTATTTTAAATGGTAGTTAACACATAGCCATTGTATTGAAAGGAATGAACATAACTAACCATATTATTATTAAACATGTTTGTTAAATATTTTTACATTTATCCAATAAAATTTAGAGGCTTAAATTGATAATAAATCCAATTTTAAGGATAAATACTCTAATATTTTTAAAATGTAGTTTTACTGCCTTTTGATGGAAACCCCCTTTTAAATATAGTTTTTGTCACTTTTATATGTTCAATTTGAAAAAATAAACTTCTTCTTTATAACTGGGACATCAAAATTTACTTTGGGTAAATTTTTGGTATTTTTCTGATATAGTTGATTTTTTAATGAATAATTAAAAATACCGCATTTTAAGTCAAAAATGTCTCTTCATCTAGTTTATTTATATGATTAGATTGTACTTTTAATTGGTTTTAAAGTTTAATTGGATTATATTTTTATAATTTAATACAATTTTGGTCATTTGAAGTAATTTCATTTTGAAATTTGGCATAAAGAAATGTCAATATTTTGATAGTTATTATTTATTAAAAACACGTTTTTTGGGTTTGATAATGGGAATTAATTTTAAATTAATTTATAAAAATTATGTATTTTTAATTTATAAAAATGGATTCCATATTTTCAATCATGAGGTAAAAATTTTGTAAATCAGTAAATTTTATTTTTAGACATTATGAATAGTAACTTCAGTAAATATTTTATTTACCATGGTTAAAGGGTAAATCTGGTAAATAAGGGTAAAAAATAATATTATAATAATATTAAATTACCGAAAAAATTTTCCTAACCCTATTGGGTGATAAATTCTCGACCATGTTCATCCTTAGGTCGATTTTCGGACCCCATGGAGCCACTTGTAAGTGAATATGACATTTTATAAAAATTATTTTAAAGTTAAGGAAAATAAACCTAAACATATATCTTTTAATATTTTTTTTACATGGGGTTATATAAGTTATATTTTTGACTATAAATATTCATTAGAAATCTAAAAAATTTCCTATATCATGATATTTTATTTATAATTTTTAGAGATCAAATAAATAAATTTATTTATGACACAATGGTGATGTAGTGATTACCTTATTAATGAATGATTTAAATAAATGAGATTATAAATATTAAAATAAATTTATTCTGAAACTTTTTATGCCATACAAGAATTTTATATATGATTATGACTTGTTATATTTTAAATAATAAAGTTTTTTTGAAATAATCAAGTTGGTTTGGATTTTTTAAAAGGTCATGATATGAATAGTTTCAAAATCGACATAATTCATATTTTAAAATATAAAATATTTTATTAAATATTATAAAATTCCAAAAAAATATAAGATTCATCCAAATCATTATCTTAAGTCTAAAATTTTATTATTTATTCTTTAATTGGATATTTATCATGTTTTGGTAACTATTTTGTTTCTCAAAGTGTTAAATGCTTAATAAAATAATGAGAGTAAAAAAGGGTTAAATAAAAAAGATAAGGATTAAAAATTATCCAAAACCTGTCCAATTATTATTGGATGATTTTATTTCTACTTATATTCACATTATATTATAATTTAATGAGTTTGTGACCTTTTTAAATTGAAAATAAATTTATAATAAAATAATACTTTCAAACTTTCCTAAAGAGCCCCTCCTCCTCCTTATAAAAGGCCATCACCTCTAACCAATTACTCACACCTATAAAGCCCCTTGTATCATCCAAAATATACTCCAATAAGCTCTAAAAACCCCTATATTCCTCATATAAGTATTTCCCTAGGCATAAGACAATTGAAGAAATCCTTTTGGTTCAAACCCAAGAGAGTTACCCGATTTAAAGGTAACGTCTTATCTCAAGTTCTTTTCTTTTATTTTCCTTATCTACTCCCTATGATATTCTTATTATTTGTTTAAATAACAACTAAATTATCCTAAATATACTAGTTTTTTATTATAAGTATTCTAACTACACTTACACACACCTCTGTCTAATAGGTATAGAACATACTGTTTCTGTGGACGGCGAACTACTGTCTCACGAAATGACGATTGTTCGATTTTCCCCTGCCACCTATCATGGTGGCCATTATGATGGAACTATAATTATATAATATATTTATGGTATTTATTTTATCTCTATGATTCTGTAATTCTCATTTAGAACATACCTTTATGCTTTTCATGTTGTATAAATATGATAATTTCATTTGAGGAAGTGCGGACTACCGCCCCCTCAAAGTTATATGACTCGTTCATTCCATACAGGGAATATATAAAGGATGGATTTAATGAACTTATGTAACATATATAAAAGACTTTATTATAATGTAATTATAATATAACTATGTATCATTTTGTTTTCATTCCATTAAATATGAAATAGAAATTAAAGTAGCATTCATGCATACGTACAACTTACCGTCTCCATGAACGGTGCATTTCATTTATTATCTCCAAATGATATGGACTATTATAAATACATGTTAACTAAATATATGTGATATATATGATTTTTAAATCATGAATATAATTCTGTTGATGATGGACTTTTGAACTCATGGAAAAGTTATAATTATAACAAGTTCATTTTTGACTCAAGTTCCGAACATCGACAAAATGTCCGATATGAACTCAAATAATTAAATAATTGTTATAGTAAGGTAATAAGTGATATAAATTGAATAATAAACTTTAAAAAGGTTCTGAATCAATTATAAATTAACTTAAGTTTATTATTTAGGAAATTAAAGAATGAACGAATCAAGTCCGACACGAGGTAAGGTACTTTGTGTCAATCTCCTTTCATTGAGGCATATTTTGATAATATATACCTCATTATTTTATACGGTGTTTAATAAAAACCTTTGAATTTTAATTTCATTCAATGGGAATATTTTTTTTCTATGAAGCGTTTTACTAAACGACAAAAGGGATGTTTTTAACGTTTGCGGTAACAATGACCTATTCGCCACTGTAATTATTATTTGGCTTCCTCTATATGCCTTAATGTTTTTAAAAGGAAAATAAACCCCTTATTCCATTTTTGGGTGTTTTTTTATTGAAAATTGTTTTTGGAATGGATTGATTAATTCAATATCTTGAAATTATTTCTTGTGATTTCAAATGAAATTTTATGATTGAAATATTGATATTTTCAATATTTTATGCGTTATGATTTTATAATGGTACCTAGACATTTGATGGGTGGTTAAGTGATAAACCAAATGATGGGTGGTTCCATGATAAACCAAGGGTGGGTGGTTACATTATAACCTCCAATGCATTGGGTATGGAAGTCGGTCATATGACTATTGCATTTAGTGATATGTGTGGAAGTTGACCATATGGTTATTCTATTTAAGTATGTTTATGTCCCAAGTTACCTTTATATGATATACGATGTTTTCTATAGTATTTATAGTAGTATTTTGGTTACAAAAAAGGTAAGCAATGATCTTATATTCAGTGAAGTGTTTTTCTAATTCTTTAAGGTGAAAAGTATTACTTTATGATTAAGTATTTATGGTTTTCATGTTGTTTTGAAAAACTAACAGTTTTCCTTCTTTATGTATCCCTTACTGAGATTTTTATAATCATCCCAAGTTTTGAAATATTTTTTCACAGGACTTAAAGATGAATGGGGTCAAGGATGGGATCAAGGAAAAATCATGCTGTTTAAAACATGGAACTAAACATGTTTTATTTTTTTAGAGTTTTTATTTTATGAAAAAAATGGATACTGAGTATAAGTGTCTACATGTAATATTCAAGTTTTTATGTATAAGTTATGAACTTATTATCTAAAGCTCTAAACCTGAAAATATCCACAATGTGAATTATTAACATAATTCAATATTTTGTAATGTTTAAGGATGGGTCCTTATAGTTGGTATTAGAGGTCAATTTAGATAAATTTAGGAGTTAGGATCTTATTAATAGAATATCCATAAATGATTTTTACATTATGGTCAAATTGAAATAATATAGAATTTTAAGATTACCATGTTGCTTTTTCTAAGATATGTTTGTTCGAAATGGGTTTCTACAGAGGAAACAGGGTAGCAGTGCTGGGAAGGAATACAGAGGAGAATGAATTTCCAAATCAGCATCCTGAGATGGTTGGAATCAGAACTGAATAGTCTATTGTAGTAATGGAACAATTGAATCGGGCTTTAAATAGTGGTGGTATACATGCATGAGATCAACCAGATCAACCCTAGAGGAACATGTCTATAGTGGAACATTTCATGAGGCAACATCCCATATCATTCCGAGGATCATCTAACCCTGTTCAAGCTGAAGGGTGTATAAAAGCACTAGAAAAGATTTTCAATGTCATGGGTTGTACAGAAAATCAAAAGGTTAGTCTTTCTATTTATCATTTTGAATAATAAGCCGATCAGTGGTGGTCGATGGTTAAAAATATCAAGGACAATGAGGAGATTTATGCTCTTTGTTGATAAGAATTAAAAGGAATGTTTCTTGAGAAATATTTTCCTAAGGCAGTTTGACTTAGGATAGAAAAATAATTCTTTGAATTGAGGTAAGATGATGACTCAGTGGCTGCTTACGGAGAAAAGTTCACTCGACTGGAAAGGTATGCTCCAAATTTTATTTGAGATATTGATAGTAAGATAAATCAATTTTACTCAGGACTAAAGCTGCGATGTCGAAGAGAATTAGCCTCTCATGAATTAAAAATCTATGAGAAAATTGTCATATGTATTGAGAAGGTAGAAATGGAGTTTTTTTATGATCAAGTGTTCCAAGATAGCAAGTGAAAGAAGAGGTAAAATTGGTAGAAAAATGGAAATAATTCATCCAAGAAGCCTGGAGGTAAGAAAATTAAATTTCCATCTTATGAGAAGTGTGGTAAAAAACATCCTGGAGAATTTCTCTAAAAATATGGAAAGTGATTTTAGTGTGGTAAGACTGGTCATATTTCTCATAACTATAAACAAGATGATCAAGTAGGAAATGAAAATCCAGTGGTAAGATGTTTTAGTTGTAATGAGTTTGGGAATTATGCCAATGTGTTTCTAAAGTTGATTACCTAGGGTGGAAACTAGACATATCAAAATCATAAGAGTGGGGAAAAATATTTTTATACTACTATAGTTGTTGTGGGACCATAAAATGAAGTGGTATCAGGTACTTTCTTTGTTTTTTAGTTTATTCAAATGTGTTATTTGATTTAGGATCTACACATTATCTCATTTCAATGAAATTTTCTAGTAAATTGGGAATTCCATCTCAAGATATGAATCTAGAACTTATGGTAAAAACAATCGGGGGAAATGTGGAGGAAAAAAGAAATTATAAGAATATTTATATCCTTATTTGTGGAAAGAATTTACCTACAAACCTTTTTGTTCTTCCTCTAGTAGAGTTTGATGTTATTTTGGTAATGGATTGTCTTTTTGTTTATAATACTAAGATTAAATATAGATCTAAATACGTTTCTTTTTAGAAAAACTTTCAGTTTATGTACAAGAATGAACCCTTATCTCTGATAACATATCAAGAAGCTGAGAAACTAGTGAAATATGTAAATAAATGTTACCTTACACATATTGATGAAAACAAAGAAACTATTTATATTAATTATTTTACAGTAGTAAATGAGTATCTTGATGTTTTTTCTGATGAGTTTCCTGATATTATACCTGATAAAAAAGTTGAATTTATTGTTTACTTAGTTCCTGATGCTAAGACAATTTCAAAACCCCCTTATCAAATGGCTCAAATTGAACTTTTATAGTTAAAGAAACTATTGTAGGAGTTGTTAGATAAAGGTTTCATTCGACCTAGCACATCACTATGGGGTGCTCCAATCTTGATTATTAAAAAGAAATATGGTCCAATGAGACTTTTATTTGATTATAGATCCTTGAATAATATCATTATTAAGAACAAGTATCCTTTGCCTCATATCGATGATTTGTTTGATCAGCTCTAAGGAGATCAGTATTTTTCTAAGATTGACTTGAGGTCAGGGTACCATCAGTTGAAAGTAAAGGAGGCAGATGTTTCGAAGACCTCATTTCGTACCAGATATGACCATTATGACTTTGTAGATATGCCTTTTGGGTTATCCAATGCACCTACTGTATTCATGGATCTTATGAATATAATTTTCTTTGAGTCTTTGGATAAGTTTGTGGTCATTTAAGGGTTGTCTTGCAAACCTTAAAGTAAAATAAATTGTATGGGATATTCAGAAAGTATGAGTTTTGGTTAAAACAAATTTCATTCCTTGGTAACATTGTTTCAAAAAACAGAATAACTATTGATCTTACTAAAATAAAAGTTGTTGAAGAATTGACAAGACCCACAAATATAACTGAGACTCGTAGTTTTCTTGGTTTGGTTGGATATTAGAGAAGGTTTGTTGGAAAATTTTCATGGTTATCTATCCCACTAACTAACTTAACTCGAAAAGGTGTTAAGTTTATCTGGAAAAAAGAATGTGATGATTGTTTTCATGAATTGAAGATAATATTGGTGAATGCTTTGGTATTGGAATTACCTTCCAGAAATGGTGAGTTTGTAATATATAATGATGCTTCGTTGAAAGGACTTGGTTGTGTCCTAATTCATAATGATTAGGTAATTGCTTATGATTCACGCTAGTTGAAAAATCATGAGTTAAATTACCCTATACATGACTTGGAATTACCTGCTATTGTTTTTTTGCTTTAAAAATTTGGAGTCATCATTTGTATGGCGTAAAGTGTGAAATATATACTGATCAAAAAGTTTGAAGTATATATTCACTCAGAAATAATTGAACATGAGATATATAAGATGACTAGAATTAATCAAGTGTTATTATTGCACGATCCATTACCATCTAGGAAAGGAAAATAAAGTGGCTGATGATTTAAGCGAAAAGAGTAATGCTACATTAACCATGTTACATTTAGAACAAGATTATTTGATTAGTGATTTGATGAACTTTGGCGTAGAAGTTGTTGGTGCATAAAATTCCTCTATTTTGTTTTAGGTGTTAGTGAAATAATCTCTATCAGACATAATTAAGAAAGCGTAGAAGGAAGATAGTGAGTTTCAGAAAAAGGTAGAGTTGGTTCATAAGGGTAAGTTTCCTGAATTTAACATTGATAAAGATTGTGTTTTGAGGTTTGGAAAGAGATTATGTGTGCCTTGTGATTCAAAGTTAAAGAAAGAGTTGTTATTTGAAGCTCATAGTTCTTCGTTTTTAGTTTATCCTGGCAGTAATAAGATGTACAGAGAACTTCAGGAGTATTACTAGTGGGATGGAATGAAAAGAGATATTTTTTACTTTATTGTGAAGTGTTTGACTTGTCAATAGGTAAAAGCAAAGCAGAAGTTACTAAAAGGGATGCTTCAGCCTTTAACGGTGCCAGAGTGGAAATGGGAAAATATATCCATGTACTTCGTTGTGGGATTACTGAAGAAATATTGAGGTAATGATGAAATATGGTTTATTTTTGATTGATTTAATAAATCTTCTCATTTCTTTCCTATTCGAGATACTTTGTCTCCAGATAAAATTTCTCAATTTTATGTTAAAGAGATAGTCAGGTTTCATGGAGTTACCCTATCCATTTTATTTGATATTTATCCTAGGTTCACTTATAACTTTTGGAAAGGACTTCAGAAGTCATTGGGTACTGAATTAAATTTTAGTACAACTTTTAATCCTTAATCAGATGGGTAGTCAGAACAAACAATTCAGACTTTGGAAGATATGATACGTTATTCTTCAATGGATTACGAGGGAATTTGGGAACAACATCATTCTTTGGTTGAGTTTTCTTATAATAAAAGTTTTTGTTCCAGTATACAGATGGATCCATTTGAGGAATTATATGGAAAGCGGTTTTGAACTCCAATTTTTTTGGATGATGTAGGTAAAATAAAGTTGATGAGACCAGAATTGGTAGAAGAGATGGCAGAGAAAGTTCAGTTGATACAGAAACACATGAGGAAAGCTCAGAGCAGATAGAAAAGTAATACAGATAACCACATGAAGGATCTTTCTTTTGAGGTAGATGATCACGTCTTTATCAAAGTTTCTCTATGGAAAAGTGTGATGAGTTTTGGTAAAAAGGGAAATATGTGTCTAAGGTTCATTGGACCCTATGAAATCCTGGAGAAAGTTGGATCAGTTTCCTACAGAGTGGATTTACCTCCAAGTTTATCCTAGGTACACAATGTTTTTCATGCTTCAATGTTGAGAAAGTATATGCCAAATCCATATCATGTTTTGAGTCCAGAAGTTGTTCAGTTGGAAGAGAATATTTCTTTTGAGGAACAACCAGTCCAGAATCTTGACCGAAGAGAGCAAGTGTTGCAGAATAAGGTAATTAATCAGGTAAAGGTTTTGTGAAAAAACCACATGATTGAAGAGGCAACATGGTAATATGAAAATACTATGAGGGATAAATACCCCCACTTATTTGATAAGTGAATAGAATTGCAGGGACACAATTTTCAAAAGGGGGGGAGGATGTAACGACCTAGGTATTTTTAGAATAATACTTTTGATTTCTATTAATATTTATGAATAATATATTAATTTTATGTTAAAGGGTATGATTTTTCCAATAGAATACTCAACAAGCAATAATAGATTTTGCTGAAATCTTACACTATACACAATGTTGAGTTATACTGAAAAATAATATAATACTAATATTATTTTAAATGGTAGTTAACACCTGGCCATTGTATTGGAAAGAATGAACAGAACTAACCATATTATGATTAAAAATGTTTGTTAAATGTTTTTACATTTATCTAATAAAATTTATAGGCTTAAAATGAGAATAAATCCAATTTTACGCATAAATACTCTAATATTTTTAAAATGTAGTTTTACCGACTTTTGATAGAGAACCCCTTTTAAATCCAGTTTTTTCCACTTTTATATGTTATATTTGACAAAATAAACTTCTTATTTAGAAGCATGAAATAAAAATTTACTTTGGGTAAATTTTTGGTATTTTTCTGATATAGTTTATTTTTTATTGAATAGTGAAAAATATTGCATTTTAAGTCAAAAATGTCTTTTCATATAGTTTATTTACATGATTAGATTGTCCTTTTAATTGTTTTTAAAGTTTAATTGGATTATATTTTTATCATTTAATCAAATTTTGGTCATTGGAAGTAATTTTACTTTGAAATTGGACATAAAAAAATGTCAATCTTTTGATAGTTATTATTTCTTAAAAACATGTTTTTTGGTTTTTATAATGAAAATTAATTTTAAATTAATTTTTGAAACTTCTATGTTTCAAATATGGAAAAATGGATTCTATATTTGGAATTAGGAGCTACAATTTTTTTAAATAGGTATCTTTTATTTTTAGACATTATGAATAGTAACTTCAGTAAATATTTTATTTACCATGGTTAATGGGTAAACCTGGTAAATAAGGGTAAAAAATAATATTATAATAATATTAAATTACCCTAAAATTTGTCATAACCCTATTATATGATACATGTCTGACCATGGGAATCCTTGGGGTCGATTTTGGGACCCCATGGATCCACTTGTAAGTGAAAATGACATTTTATAAAAATTAATTTAAAGTTATGGAAAATATAAGCTAAACATATATCTTTTAATAAAACAATTTTACATGGGATTATATCAGTTATATTTTTGAATATAAATATTCATTAGAAATATAAAAATATTTCTTAAATCATGATATTTTATTTATAATTTTTAGACATCAAATAAATAAATTTAATTATGACACAAGGATGATGTAGTGATTACCTAATTAATGAATGATTTAAATAAATGAAATTATAAATATTAAAATAAATTTATTTTGAAACTTTTTATTACATAAAAGAATTTTATAGATGAGGATGACTTGTTATATTTGAAATAATGAAGTTTTTTCTAAATAATAAAGTTTTTTTTGGTTTTTTTAAAAAGTCATGATATGAAGTGTCAAAATTGACATAATTCATATTTTAAAATATAAAATATTTTATTAAATATTATAAATTCCAAAAAAATAAGATTCTAAAAAATAGTTATAATAAGTCTATAATTTTATTATTGACTCTTTAATTGGATATTTCTGATGTTTTGGTAACTATTTTGTTTCTCAAAATGTTAAATTCTTGATAAAATAGTAAGAGTAAAAAGGGGTTAAATAAAAAAGATAAGGATTAAAAAATATAAAAATCCTGTAAAATTATTATTGGATGATTTTATTTAGACTTATATTCATATTATATTTTAATTTAATGAGTTTTGGATTTTTTGAAACTGAAAATAATTTTATAATAAAATAATACTTTCAAAATTTCCTAAAGAGCCCCTCCCCCCCTATAAAAGGTCATCTACTCTGACCCATTACTCACACCTATCAAGCCCATTGGATCATCCATAATCTGCTCAAATAAGATCCCAACATCTCTCTATTCCTACTAGAATCCTTCCTCTAGTCATAAAGCAATTCAAGAAATCCTTTTGGTTCAAACCAAAGGGAGTTATCTGATTTAAAGGTAACATCTTCTCTCAAGCTATTTTCTTTTATTTTCTTTATACACTCCCTATGATCTTATTATTATTTGTTTACATAACAAAAACAATATCCTCAATATACTAGGTTGTTTTTATGATAATTATTCGAACTAATATTAAACACACCTCTGTCTAATAGGTATAGAACATACTATTTTTGTGGACGGTGAACTACTATCTCACAAAATGATGATTGTTCGATTTTCCCCTACCACCTCTCATGGTGGCCATTATTATAGAACTATAATTATATATTATATTTATAATATTTATTTTATATATATGCTTCTGGAATTCTCATTTATAACATACCTTTATTCCTTTCATGTTGAATAAATACGATAATTTCATTTGAGGAAGTGCGAACTAACGCCCCCTCAAAGTGATATAACTCATTCATGCCATACATGGAATGTATAAAGGATGGATTTAATGAACTTATGTAACATATATAAAAGATTTTATTATACTTGAATTATAATATACCTATTTATTATTATGTTTTCATTACTTTAAATATGAAATAGAAATTAAAGTAGCGTTCATGCATACGTACGTCTTACCGTCTCCATGAACGGTGCATTTCATTTCTTATCTCAAAATGATATGGACTATTATAAATAAATATAAACTTGATATATGTGATATATATGATATTTAAATCATGAATATCATTCTAGATATAATGGAATTTTGACCTCATGGACAATTCATAATTATAACAAGTTCATTTTTGACTCAAGTTCCGAATATCGAAAAAATGTCTGATATGAACTCAAATAATTAACTAATTGTTATAAAAAGATAATAAGTGATATAAAAGGAGTAATAAACTTGAAAAAGGTTCTGAAGAAAATATAAATTAACTTAATTTTATTATTCAAGAAATTAAAGAACGAATAAGTCAAGTTGGACACGAGGTAAGGGACTTTGTCCCAATCTCCTTTAATTGAGGCATATTTTGATAATATATACCTCCTTATTTTATACGGAGTTTAATAAAACCCTTTGACTTTTAGTTTCATTCAAAGGGAATCTTATTTTCTACGAATTATTTTACTAAATGACAAAAGGGATTTTTTTAACGTTTGCGGCAATAATGACCTCTCCGCTACCATAATCGTTATTTAGCCTCCTCTATAAGACTTAATGTTTTTAAAAGGAAAAGAAACCCCTTATTCCCTTTTTGGTTGTTTTGGTATTTAAAATGGTCTTTTTGGAATGGATTGATTATTTCAATATATTAAAATTATTTCTTGTGATTTTAAATGAAATTTTATGATTGAAATATTGATTTTTTCAATCTTTTCTGTGTTATGATTTTATAATGGTACTTGGAAATTTGATGCTTGGTTACGTGATAAACCAAATGACGGGTGGTTCTGTGATAAACCAAGGACAGGTGGTTACGTTATAACCTCCAATTCATTGGGTATAGAAGTCAGCCGTATGGCTATTATATTTAGTGATATGTGTGGAAGTCGACCACATTGTTATTCCATTTAAGTGTGTTTATGTCCCAAGTTACCTTTATATGTTATACGTTGTTTTCTATAGGATTTACGATAGTATTTTGATTACAAAAAAGGTAAGCAATGAACTTATATTTAGTGAAGTGTTTTTATACTTCTTTAAGGTGAAAAGTATTACTTTATGATTAAGTATTTATGGTTTACATGTTGTTTTGAAAAACTAATAGCTTTCCTTCTTTATATATCCATTAATGATCTTTTTATGCTCATCCCAAGTTTTTAAATGTTTTTCACAAGACTTAAAGATGAATAGGGTCAAGGATGGGATCAAGGAAAAGTCATGATGTTTAAAACATGAAACTAAACATGTTTCATTTTTTTATATTTTTTTATTTTATGAAAAAAATGGGTACTCAGTAGAAGTGTCTACATGTAATATTCAAGTTGTTATGTATAGGTTATGAACTAATTCTCTAAATCTCTAAACCTAAAAAGAACCTCAATGTGAATTATTAACATAATTAAATATTATGTAATGTTTAAGACTGGGTACTTATACCCACTACTTCGTGAGTTATTCTAGCTAACTTGTGGGTAATCGACTACTATGTCCTATGACTGAGCTTGTCATACTCTTCCAAGTATTCCTTTTTACCCAGAATGGAAAACCTCATCCCATTACTACGAACACACTGCATCCTGTACTTAAAATAGTATATATGGGAATGAACATTAGATAACTAGTCCATAACTAAAATGACATCATAAAGACTCATCGCTTATACAAAGAGATCCCAAAAGAAACTCTTTCATCTAAGAGTCAGGTCACATCTTTGATAGAAGTGTCTGATCACCGAGTCACCTTCAATTGGTGTCTCTAAGAAAAAGGGTTGAGATAAGGGATAAACCAAAATATATAAGTCTCTAACAAAATTAGTGGAAAGAAAAGAGTGGATAGAACCCATGCTTAGCAGTACAATAGCTAAATTAGATAAGACATATATCATACCTCATATAACCCCTCAAGATTCTAGGTCACAATACTTGACCACTTGCAGTTTCTATCAATCGTAACCACTAGATCCCTGAGTCTAGTGGGGACCACTTGGGGGTGGTGGTGGTAACAAGTCAAAACGTCTTCCACCTCTAGATTCTCTCCTAGCTCCTATGCCATTTCCACCTCCCTAAAAACCTGATTTATTCTACCATTTCTCTACCTAGGAGGCTCATCCACTATCTATCTATCAGTCATACGTCTAGTCAATAATCCTGGGTAAAATACCCTCAACCAGCATAAGAGTATCACTATCTCTCTCTAGGATGACTATACCCATCCTGCGAGCCTTTAAATATAGAACCTTCATCATGGGATCATCTCCTGAAACGTCTCACACGTCCATATCCATGCGTCTGTCATCGACTGTATTTTTCTAAAGTCTCATCTCCCATGTTCCCACTACTAGCACCAACTATCTATGCCTGCTCAGTCAGAATACTCACAACCACCAAATAATTCCCTAACACCCCCACATAGGTAGTAATTAATAGAGGTATCATGATGGATCTGATGCCTTTTATAGATTTCACTCAAAGTTTCAAGCCTAAAAAAACTGATCACACACCATATCCACCGAGTATCGATAGAGGTTAGTGAACCTAAAAAAATACTCAACCATAGTCATACTTCCCTACTAAATCTATAGAATCTTATAGATATGAACATACAACAACTTATCTAGAGAAAAATTATCTTTAAAAAGGCACTCAAACTGTGACCATGAAAGAGTCACCTCATCATACGAATGAGTCACTAAGACCCACCACCATCCTATAGATCTTTAGAGAAGGATCATTTCCAAGACCAAAATCTTGTCTATAGGTGTCCTAATGAGAAAAAATAATTGAATCACTGCCTCAAGCCCATCCTCAGCTGTTAGTGGGTCTAGCTCGCCCCTGAACCTAAGGGGTTGCTGATGCTAAAAATCATAAATCACACTCATCCTATCCACCACATCCATTGGTATTTCTGCTACTATTTTCTGCTCGACATGTGGTAGTTATACTAGTGCACCACCTGGAGGCAACACCTCCTAAACAGGTCTCTGTATCGAAGCCTCATCACTCAGAGGATCGTCCTCATGGTCATGATAATGAATCCTAGTTGGAAAATGTTGTGGAAAAATCCTATAATAGATAATATGCACCATGATCAATGATTATATCTTGATAGATGACTCAAGAAGGGAATGAAAACCATAACCAATTATTATATGATGCATGTTCCAAGGTTTATCCCCACAAAAAGTGTGTACATAGACTAAGTTGATAAGTAGGGAGTTAAAATCTTAGTGAATCGATATGTTGGATGCTCCACCAACACTGGAGTCCCTGGCCTAAGATCCGAACTCAAAACACTTAAAAATGTTTCTATAAAACCCTAACCAATCTCATTTACTACAGTCCCAAGGTAGAACTGACCAAATCTGATACCACTTTGTCATAACTTGACCCACCGGGGACCACCCAACTGGTTTTAATCTGAGTGTGACTATCCTAATCTATTTTCCAATAGGGGGGCTGGAGACCAGTTTTAATTAGGAACAACACTCACATGGGAGGAATTATCCTAAGTTGTACACACACACATCTCAATGCACATAAAATGATGAAATATAAAACAATCAATAACCATGCATGCATACATCTATAGTCCCACCATCAGAGTATGACAAAAAAATACTAGAAAACAAGGGAAAAATATAATCCCACTAGAAGAAACTAATTTTTTTTCCAAACTATAAAGTAGGAGAGGACTTACTTCAATGAAACCATCGAAATACACCTCAGTTTTTCTAGATCACTAAGATATACCTAGTCCGGGTCCCTCTAGAGCTTTGTTAAAAGGTCGATCATCTACATGATACATGACATGTGTGGGAAAATCAAACGCAGGGGTGATTATAAAAATACCAATTAGTACATCCCCAAATCAGTAAGAATATAACATTGAGAATATTAGTCATCTCAACATAGGGATATTTCAATAACATACATAATAAGAACATCCAGATATACTCATAGTAGACGCACAATCTCAAGGTTAGGTTATAACCATATTACTATCCAAGTATTCCTTCTTGAAGGTTCCATATAACACTCATCCTGTAGAACACACTCCATGAGTCAGATAAAACTGATGGAATCTATCCAAGATTTCATGATTGTTGGGTCTCACTATAATAAGTACACGCTGGAAGTATGAAGAGATCGACACACAGATGGTGATCACTCCAAGATCCATAGGGTATACCAACAAACCAATCTAGATTAAACCACTAAGTAGGGGATCAACACTTGTGTAGTGCTGATTACAAAGATTATAAGAACCCCACCTAGGGAAAATGACGATGATCGAGGATGTCACTACAAGCCTCATGGAGGGATTCCAACAACTCTATCCAAGACTGAATTTCCTCAAAGGGTATCACTATTCTATGCATAGGATGTGATTACATACTAAACCCTTAGGGAAAATATTCAAGGGAACACACCCTAATGAAAATTTTCTTGGCTAAAGGGAATAAGATATCAAAGACATATTTTAAGGAGTAGATAAAATGTACTATAAGTACACAACATGTCTCTTCAGCACTAGTTCTATCCATGTATCATGGCCTATACCTATGCTCTTGTCCATGCACTTTTCTTTATACATGGAATGTAGCTCACCACACAAAGAATGTGAGGCCACACAATCTCCTGGGTGCGTACTCCCTGTACATGTCAAGCCACCTGCTAGGGTGTACACAATGTGGACATGGACCACACAACATGTAATGAAACCTGGGCTCCAGGGCCTATAATCCATGTACACACCAAGCTGGCTAGCTAAGGTTAACATGGTGTGTGACACGTGTCACATGGAACATCATCCATATACCTATACGAAAACACTAGCACCAATCATAGGGTCCCACAAGACATGTAGTTATGGATTACACATCTTATAACCCTTGATTTTCTATAAATTGTGAGTCTTCACACAATTTCCTCTTATACCACAATTTTCCTTGATTTCCACTACCAAACTCACTAGAGGTGGTAGATCTAGACTAGCCAGACCATGTTGTTTCCTAGTTGCTAGAATCCAGTCACCTAACTCAAACCAAATCCACTGCTGTCACGCCATACCACAACCACATGCTGAAAACCCACAATGTTTAGCGCTATATTTCAACTAATTAGTCATCCATTATCACTGTTTTTGAGAACATATACTTGATCACAT
The DNA here is from genome assembly GCA_963277665.1 of Viscum album. Lineage (NCBI taxonomy): Eukaryota > Viridiplantae > Streptophyta > Magnoliopsida > Santalales > Viscaceae > Viscum > Viscum album. The sequence continues at coordinate 306,552,311 of OY728129.1, forward strand.
CTGTACCTACAATTTTTATTCGTTTCACTGAAGAATAGTCATGAAACAATTGAGTACTGGGTATTCATCAAACCATGGTACAAATGAATTTATCGCAATGAATGTGTGATGAATGGGGGAAGCATTTCACAAAACACATAAATGAGTAAAAAACCTTGGAAAATGTTCATGTTAGACTCGATTAATTATCGTTAGAATTCTGAAAAAAGAGATACAATATAATCAATAATAGGTATAGATGGTAGTGACTCTGAATCCCAAACAACTGAAAGGAAATCTACAAGTACCAAAAGGTATAGATGGTAGTGACCATGAAGCCCGAACAACTCCTACAAAAACACGAGCTAATAATATCCAGACTAATCTCTAACCTGATCTGGTTAACCTGAAAATAGTTTACATATACATAGGGTGAGAATAATAGTATACTCAGTAGGATCCTCCCAGGATCCTCTCATGAAAATTATAAAGAAAGCATGCTAAATCATAGTGAACAAAAGTAAAAATAAATCATCACCTAAATAGGTATACTATGTTCCCAATCGTACCATGGATAATTCTCATCATATATCACATACAACAAATAATATAATATAATATTGAAACACCAAGGGTACACAACTCTCGCTTCCCTACTGATTTTCTGCTCTACCCCAACGTCGCACGTCCTGATCCATCTCTCTCAAAAATAATCTAGCCCAAAGAAACCTAGGAAAGGCATCACAAAATGCACCTCATGCATCAAATCATCACATTATACCATCTAAATATCTATATATACTATCCAAGTAGTTTCTAGGATCCACCATAACCCATATGATGTGTATCATTTATCGAGTATTATACCTCAATCCATCACATCCTATACACTAAGTAAGTAAATCAAGTCATCATAGCCTATACATTCCATACCTATAATAATCCTTTGGATACTATATCTGAAGATACATGTGTGTAAAATAACCACAATCCATCATACCCATCTATAAACATATATGGGGAAACTAACCACCATGTAAACCATCACAAGTAACTACTAAGAGAAGAGAGTGGGGCCAGAGGGGGAAATTAACCATCCATCCTCCCACCGAGATGTTGGGGAAAACACCCTTCTAGAGTTAACTAGCTGTCAGTCTCTCTAACTGACATGGGTGGGGAAGCAGATGAAATCATATAAAATATAGGATATAATATATCTCACAACCACACTATGGATATAGCCTAGTCTTAGAATCAATTACAACTAACATTGCTCAGACTTATGACTACCACTGTTAAGATCAAATATCTAATAAGCACACAAGAATTTAAATCAGTTACATTAATTAATTCTTTTATGTTTTTTCATTTCCTTTAGTTAAATTATTTATTATCCATTAAAATTAATAATTAAAATTATTTCAAGATATATTCATTAACCACCAACATGAAGTCCATGCCCTCCAGGCATAAATTAGGGTCCATGATTTACCAAGATTAACATCATTTCAAAATTTTCATTCCATCAACACCCACCCCTTGAGTTAAGAACTATTTATTCACTATTAACATAATTCCACAATCCATCTAATCTAGGAAAACTATCTTAAGCTACCACAAAGAGGAAACATTTAACCAAGCATGCCCATCTGCCTCAAGTAGTGGGGAAAGGGATATAGATAAAACAAGAAACCCAACTATCTTCCATTAAAGAGATTCATTTCAAGAAAGCATCTAAATTTATCACATTAATGGGTAAGCCCAGATTCTACTTGTTCTATAATCTATAGTTTCATCCTCAACACCCACATGCATATCTCAATGCATCTTTCCATCATAGGTGCCAACTTCTACCACATCATCCAAGCCTCCCTACCACATATCACATCAACCATCCTTATATCAACCATCCTAGGATCATATCATATCATCAAGTGAATCTTACATCTAGATCACAACAAAAAATAAGTAGGAAAAAAACACAAACATTTAATAGGAAAATATAGACACTAAAACAAGGCATCCAACCATCACACATAAACAAGCACTCATGGATCCAAACTCAATGTACTAGACCTTCTCAATTAGACAACCAGCTTAGGCCCTAACAATCATCTTTATCAAACAAATGATTTTTATTCCAGATTGAATTAAATGATTCATTATTCACAGGTTCCAACTACGGGAAACCTAAGTAATAATGCTATAATAAGTTATCAAAATCTAAACATGCTCTTAGAATTAAAACCATTTTCAAAAAACATAGAGAAGCACCATTTTTTTATCATTCCTTTTCATTTCAACATTCTCAACTAGAATTATCAACCTTGTCATTATTTATCAATTCCATTTGCACATGGAATTATATATTCAATTAAACATTCATACTCACATCAATTTGATCATTACCAAATTATAACAGACACCATATTCATTAAACATTCCTCTTCTTAAATTATTAAGCCAATTAGTAAATTAATTCCATATTTACATTCTTTACCATTTTCCATCAAGAAAAATATGCTAATCCATAGAATAACGAGACATGTTAACAAGAATAATATAGACATCACACTATATATAAAATCAAGAGGCAAATCGCTATCATGGTAGAAAGAAACAACATGTGATTGCTACAACTAATTATTTATTTATCCGGTTAAATATTTATTAGGTTAATTACATTTCCATGCATAGGTATAAACTATGATAACTTTATGATTTCATGTAAATAAAGTATAAGCAACGAATCCCCAACCTTAAAGGCATCAATTTTATTTGCATGAGAACAGAACCATGTTGTAGATCATGGTCACCTCTCCCACAAAAAGATACATCCCTCTAAGGATGCCACGCCACAAACACACCAACAAAAAACCAATAAAACTACATTATAACAATAGAGAGAAACCACCATTTCATGGAAAGAATAAGTAGGAGGATGAGAAGCGATAAAACATACCTCAGATTTCTACAGATCAAAGATGGAAATCAAAGAATCAATCCCTACCAAAAGGATCCCAAAACACCTAGAGAGAGCACCAAAGATTTCCTGGAAATTGAGAGAGAGATACAGGGTTTGAAAAAACCCATGACATTGAAAATTATAAAGGTGCATTTCATAATGGATTTTCACATCATGAAACTCTTTCATTTTGTGTAAATATCTAGTTTTACATTTCACTGAAAAATGAATCACCTTGAACCATTTAATCCTAATTTATTTCATGTCATGAAGTGCCTGGTGAACTATTCGTAATCAAGATGTGAAACACATATTCACAACATGAAACCCTTACACATCATGAATTACCTTATAAAATAGACATAAACAATCCATGAACCACATATTCATGACATGAAACCCTTACACATTGTGAATTATCAATGATTCTAACTTTTAACAACCAAAGACCTTTAAAACTTCTCTAGGCCTCCTATAAGCCTTTTCTAAGCACCAAAGGCTTCAAAAACACACAAAGGTTTAGTATATATGGATATAGGACATTATATAAATGGATATATATGTGAATATTTAAGTGAATATTTTTATGAGGAATTTAAAGGGATATTTTTTTGAATATTTTCACAATGAATTTTATAAAGAATAAAATGTATAATTTGGAAAAGTTTAAAATGGATAAATTCATGGGGAAATATTGAATTGAGTATATCTTCTTAATTTAATTGGGTATTAATTTATTTATTCCATTCATATTTTAATGGTGGTTTAAATATATATTTACATGGAAGGATTAGTTAGATATTTTAGTGGATAATTTATTTAGAGGAAATCAGGGAGATTTAAAGTGAAGATAAACTTGAGAAATTTTGAATTTTAAATGGAATATTTCTTTCCATTTTAGGTGGTATAAGATATAGGTTTTATAATGTAAAGTTAAATGGAAAACATGGGAATTATTAATAAGATATTTTTTCCTAGAATATATTGAAGATAACAATAGAGGGGATTATTGACCTTTTTTTAGATAAATGATTCAAATTTAAGAATAATTTTTTATTTCTTTAATTTTTTTGGTCCCATGTATTGATGATTGAATATCATGGGTAATCTATGAAAATTTCTTGTAGAATTTATGGAAAAAGTTTGAGATATATTTCCATAACCATTTCAATAAAATAAATAATTGAAAATATTTCTAAATCTAGTTTCTTGAGATAAGAATAAGGGAAGTGTATAATTTTTATATATCTAACTAAGTGAAGAATAATTAAAGAGTTTTATTGACATATATAGTAGATTTAGGAATTAATGATAGAGAATAATAGAGATAATTATAGTGTTGGATTATTTTTATCTGTAGAGATTGGACACTAATGTGTTTGTGTAGAAGAAAAAGAGTTAATCCTTACATGAATAGGAAACATTAATATATAATTAGAAGTTTAATATTAATATTCAACACTAAAAAGAGTATTTGATCTCATTTGACATTGAAGAGGAGGGGTGTAGTGAATGTAGTCATCAATAGAGCATTGATTTTGGAGTTATGATGATGGGATATTCCATTTTACCTGATAACTATGAAAATAACCACAAGTATATAAATTGGATAATCCTTCTGTAACAACCTCATATTTTTTAGAAACAAAAAATATTTTATAGCATATAGAACATGCAACACCGAGCCTAAATAAACCACAAAATATTATTATTTAAATATGACCATTATAAACTAAATGTTAAATTAAAAGGTATTAATAGGATTTAATTCTCTATGAAATATTTATAAAGGTCATACTCAATATAAATGTATCAATAAATCATTATTAAATAATCATTCAAATATTAGTAAAGTCATTTTATCCTTTAGAAATAAATTTTCTTCAAAAAATGGATTTTATTGCTTTTCATGAGAAAATATTATAATCAATTTATGGAAATTTTAGAAATTTTATTTGATAAATATTATATAATTTTTTAACTCATCACATCAAAATTATCTTATGATTAAATTTTGACATTTTTCTGAATGGTTTGATTTTTATTGAAAACTGTTTTTTCTATTAAAGTTTTTACAAAGTCCTATTATAGAATTTGGATTAGTTTTAAAATAAAATTATTTATTTTTTATAAATATAATACAATTATAGTCCTTGGTATGAATTTTATACTTGAAATTTCTATAAGAACATTTTTATACTTAAAAGGCATGTTTATGAAAAACTACTTTTTATTTAATTTTGCAGGTTTAATTTTAATTAAATTCTACCAATAATGTGAATTTAATCATAAAATTGAAATAAAATTTGGAATCATGAGGTCCAAATTTGGTAAATAGGTCTGTTTTATTTTTAGTCATTATGAATAGTATCTATAGTAAATATTTATCACCACGATAAGGGTAAATCAGGTAATTAAGGTTAAAAATAATATGATAAAGATTAAAAATTGACCCCAACACTTTTCTTTAGCCTATTTTATTAGATTATTTTAGAAATTTCCATAAAATCCTCAAATATATGTCCAATTGGTGCCATATTTATTTGATTGTTTCTTTTTATAATAATTAAGTAAAAGATAAAGACAAAAATGTCACTTTCTTGTTTTTAATATCTATAATATTTTGTGACAGAGATAAAAATAGATTATGTTAGATTCAAAATGGCCATTTTAAATATAATTTTTTTATCATGGTTATTTATTTATAATTTTCTGTGATGAAATAATTACCTTAAATTCTTCCACAATGATGACACAACATTTATTCAATTAATAGAAAAATAAAATAAATGATTTTAATAATTCTAAAAGTAATATAATTGGAAATTATTATTGTGTTACATGAATTTTTATGTTGAATATAAAATTTTATTGATGTTTTAAAATATTATATTTGAATTATATTGTTTTCATTTCATTTTAAAAGTCAAATTAAACCAATAGTTCCACAAATGATATTAATGATATTTTAGAATAAATAATATTCCATTAAATGATTTAAAATTACTAAAAATAATATATTCTTACAATTTATTGGGATATGGCCTAAAATATCAACCATTTTTCATTTATTTTTTAATTTCCATTTTATAGTAACTATCTTGACCCCAAAATAGTAAAAATATTTTTATCACGATAATTGTCAAAAAGGGTTAATGCAGGCTCAAATAAAAATACAAGGGTGAAAACATCATCCAAACTTTTTAAAATTTTATTTCATGATATTATTTCAACCCATAATTTTCATAAAATTTAATTATATCAATTTGGGGATATTTTAAAATGAAAATAATTTATATTAATTTAATATTTTAAGAAATTCCAAAAGTGCCCCTCCCCTCACTTATAAAAGGGAACCTTCTATCCTCTTTACTTTACAATTAAAAAACATTTTGGTTTAGCCAATAAATACCCAATTACATTCCTTATATACCTACCCATATCCTAGAGTCCTTGGTTTGATCATAAATCCAATCTAGAAAGGATTTAGGTATAATCATAAAGAGGTTGTTCGAAGAAGTGGTATAGTTCTTAACCGAGAATTTTGGTCTTATTTCTTCTTCCACCACCATGAAATATTATTAAATCATGATGATATAATAAAATAATTATATCTAATATACTGAGGTGTCATTATATTAATTTAATAACCTACTTCCATATTCTATTTCATCGAAATGGGAAATAAAACCGTCATTCGTGTGTACGGTGAACTACCGCCTCACAAACTGATGTAATTAATTTTCCATAATCACCTCTCATGGATGGTTATAATGATGGATTTAATGTATATATTTTATATTAATTAAATATTTACCATTCTATAAAAATAATATATCTTATAATTTCTTAACTTTTTTTCTATTAAAAAATAACAACTTCGTTCATGCATATGTGTGGACTACCACCTCCACGAATTGATGCGATTAATTTTTTGTAACCACATCACATGGATACTATATATAATATTTAGATAAATAATATTGTATTTATCATATATTTATCATTTTATAAATATAAAATAATAATTTTCTTCTTTCCATCATGATTGTTAAAAAATTGAAATGTTACTCCTGAGTACGTACGACCTACAGTCTCCATGATTTCAATGTAGTGACTTTTTCATAACCATATTTCATTATTGGTTCTAAAGTTATAATTTATACATAAAAATTCTAATTATGTAAGTATTATTATTCTAGAGATTATGTAAAAATGAATTTTTTGACCATAGTAAACCTATTGAAGTCATTTTGGACACATAAGTCGAATATCGTCAAAATGTATGATATAAACTTAAATGATTAAGTAATTGAATATAACATGGAAATAGATAAAATAAAAAGAATAATAAAAATGAAAAAGGTTATTAATAAATTAAATAATTACCATAATTTTATCATTCAGTAAGATAAGGAATGTGTGTGGAAAATCAGACTCTAGGTAAGGGACTTTCTTTAAAAAAATCATCTTTTAATGTTTCCCTTCTAACTCTTTTTATTTCTTGTCCATGTTATTATAAAAGTTTCAATAATTTTTTTAATTATGATTAAATGGATGAAAAATTTTATTTTTACCATATTTAACTTTATTCACAATTTTTTTTGAAAATTAATATTTTTAAGGTTTTATATGAAGAACACTTTACTTTTAAAACCTCATTTTAAATATTTCAAAGGTTTATTTTCTAAATATTTTTCTTCCATATTCATGTTTTCTAAAAATTTTCTCAATTTTTTTTATTATTCTATTATTATTCAAAGTAATTTTTACCCATGTTTTAATTTTTATAAAGTGGTTTAAAAAGAATATTCTTGTCATTTTTAAAATGAAGTAGTTTTGAATTTTTACCAAATATGTGAATAGAATATTTATTTTAATATAAGTGACATGAACATAATTTCTCACCATCATGAAAACTCAATGATTTTAAGGTTCCTTTACAAGTTTAAAAGGTTATTTTTTTAGAAAATTTATTCTTTAATATTTGGAAATTATTTATATTTTAATTAGGGGTTCTCTCAGAACAACCCTTTTTATTTGTGTTGTGACCTTTCTCTCTATAATTCACTTTCTATCTCTATATATCTCTATAATTTTATGGAATGATTTTAAATTATATATATATTCCCCTCATATATATACCTATATTATTCTACCTTCATTTTTTGGAGTAATACATGACTTATGACTATTTCTCAAATGCTTTATTTAAGAAATATCTTTTGATTATGATATGATGAAAGATTATGCAACCTATTTTATTTACATGGGAAATTAATATGTTTAAGACTTATGATTTTTTAATTTTTATGAAACTCATAGTCATGAGCATGTTATGATGAGTGTGCCCATATTTCACTCTAATTCATTGGGTAAAGATTTTGTCTCATGAGACATTATGTATAGGATTAGGGAGTAAACCTAAACCAATATGGGACTCTTTCTACCATGTGATATTGTATTAGATGTTTTACTTGACTTATGATTATTTAATGTTTTATATTTATATCACATTTACTATATTTTCATGATCTTATTTTAATTTTTTCTATATTTCAAGCTTCCATGTGATTACTCATGTACTTATGTTTAAAAAATGTATATGATACTTTATAAGGGTGGAATATATAACATTTTTGGAAAAAGTTTTCATGAGTTTTTCATGATTGCAAAGGAAACTTAATGAGTTTTATTTTTTCCTTTAAGATTTTTTATGAATTTTTTTATAAAAATATTTGGGTAGAAAATTTGATTTCTTCAGTAATAAAATGTTTATTTTAATCCCAATATTTAATTTTCACAAAGAAAAATCTTGTATATGTATTCAGGAACTAACAAGTTTCTTTCTTTCTTTTTATATGTCCTTTAATGAGCTTTTTCGTGCTCATACCAGATTTTAAAATGTTTTTCACATGGTTTTAAGGATGAGTAGGGAAAAGGATGATATCAAGATGAAAATTATGATGATATTTCATGAAAATAAAACTTTCTATCTCATAATACTTTTGTTTTGTGAGGAAAATGGATACTAAGTGAAAGTGTACACTTTGTTATGTAATAATTATTTATATAAGGGTAATGGTCTAATTATATAAAACTCTAATCTATAAATATCCTTAAATATAAGGTAATTGATTCTTGACTTAAAAATCAAGATTATTTAATGTTTAAGGTTGTGTCCTTACAGTTGGTATCAAAGGAATAGTTTAGATAACTTTGGAGATTATGATGTTTTCATCTGAGATTAACTTACAAGTTATGGATACTGTTATGGGTTTTTGAGTGTTAGATTGATCATACGTTTAAAGTCATAGAGACTACTTTTGAGGTTTTAAGTGATGGGGGTTTTAATGTGATTAATGACATTTTAGGATACATTTTATTGGATTGAGGTATATTTAACCCTTAGGTGTAACATGAAGTATTATTTGATGAATAATTATCTTTTCATAAGATTAAATGTATTAATAACCTTCAGGGTTTATATGATCTTTGATGATTAAGGTTATTTTTAAGGATTTTCATCATATTTCTAGGGATGTTATAAGAATTATATTTATATAATTTTAGTATAATGGATAACATGTCACATTCTGTAGGGCCACAAGGCTTGAACCCATAACTGAAGAGAGAAAAGGGTTCAATTCTTACTAGTGACCTACATGATGTCTTGGTTAGTATGAAATTTCTTTTTAAAATGATGTGATTGATGTTATTTTGAGATAAATGTTAAATTTATCTAAGAATAATATGTGATCAAATCATTATAATCTTTTGGTTTCAATATTAGTATAGAATATTTTGAAGAATTTTAAGATTAGTTATTTATCGAATGATCTATATTGGACTTTGGGTGTTATTGTTGAAGCTTTGGTGATTAATGTTGTATTTATTCATATAATGAATTATTAATTTTGAGAATTATATTATATTAATCATTTTGGTTTTGATAAATTTTTAAATATAGAAGTAATTTCTTCTTATCCTTTAGTGGATTATGTGATCCATTAGAAATTGGTTTTAGTGCATCAGGTATGAAAAATTCCTCTTAAGTACTCATCGTTTGGAGAAAAAGATGATATTATGGTGGAAATTGATTAAAAGGTGAAATTATACTCATCAAGTAAGTATATATCCCTATGTTATTCATATATATGGTAAATGAATTCCTTAACACTAGGAAATAATCTTGAAACAAAAATTTTATCCTATTACCTTTATTTATGATGAATCGATGGTCTTTTTCCCACCTCATCAGTTTATGGTTTTGTGGTCGCTAACTTTATCTAGACCATTCAATTTCTTATGATCAATGATCTCTATCACTCTCCATAATTATTTGGACATTAAAATTTTCTCTAAATATATATTTTCACTTCCTATTAATGTTATCCTATTTGGAAACCTAGTTATATTAAGACCATTGTATCTTGTTTTCCCTCTTTTCAAGCGGAAGTTTTTTAATCCCTTTTTATGACGTGAGATTTAAAAAAAGGTATTTTCATATTTTAAACCATTATTAACCTTGCCTAAGTTAAAATTGTGAGGATACAATTTATTTGTCGGGGGGGGGGGGGAATGTAGCACCCTTATATTTTTTTTCAAATAGAAATATATGTTCGATAACATATATGACACACAAAACTAATCCTATATGAATCATTAAAAATTATTATTTAAATATGATTGTTATAACCTTACCATTTTCATGGACCAACTTAGATACCCTAGTACCCGGATACTTGACTCAACTATTATATAACCTGAAGGGAATTTCTGATTCCCATGGGTTGATGATTATTACCTGGTATCATACATGATCAAATAGGGAATGGATTTTCTAAAAAATAGTAGAAGATAAAATATTTTAAGTCAGTATGATAAACACTAAAAAAGGATAAAGCACTAGAAAAAATAGGTAAAATTATACCCCCCCAAAAGCTAAACTTCCAAAAGGAAACATCATCCCATGATGACAACACCAAACCAGAAATAAAAAGGTCTCAATGCTCTCATATAATAAGTGGAAAACAGCTCCACTGGTCACCATCACCACTCCACAATCCGAAGGATCAATAAAATCCACCACCACCAAGTAATGATTTCCCTTTAACTGTACCTATCATAAGAAAGTCTACAAACACTCAAAGGAAAAGGCCGGGTTAGAGCTATAAATCCCAAGAGGGTCTCACTAAGTGTTCTATAATAAATACCCTAAAAATTAATCATTTATTCTATCAATTTAAATAAAAATAAGGCATGACAATACATTATCATATTTTAATGAAAAATATGATTTTATTCAAATAGATTACAAATATATCAAAATAGCTTTTAAATAGGATTAAATGAACATTTTATATAAATATTTTATATAAATTAGTTGTCATAAAAAACAAGTTTAACAAATCAACAACATGTATAATCAAATAAAGAAAAGAAAGCACCATAATAAAGATCAATATGGTACATTATCTTCATGGTAATAATATACTCACACTTATCATGAATAAAAAGGATATAGATATGTTTTCACACTCAAATTAACACCACATTTGGGGATCCCCTATTGAAAATCAAACTACACCGCATCAGGGGAGACAGTATGGAAAAACAAGCTTATCTTTGTTCGGTTAGTGTTTCATTCATAAGTCCATTGCTAGGGGATCAAAATCATGTCATGTTTGTCCCAATTACCTACTAACTACTAATTAATACATGTGATTCAGTTAATCAATCAATCAATCAACCAAATAAATTTGTAAATTAATTATTTCAAAATTTAATTTCCCAATTTCAGTTTTCAACACACCTTTCTCATTTAAAAACCAAATCATAGGTTTTAATAACTTCATTACATTTCAAATCATATTTTAATTTAATCCATTTTATCAATATTAACTTCAAATCATTCCTTCAAAAATTATTTCCAAATCAAGCCATCATTTTTCATAAATTCGCTAACAATTTCTATTCTATTAAAATTGGGGGTTTTCTAAAATCTCTTGACCATTTAAAATTAAAGATAACATCATATAAAATACATGTTTTAAATCATTTTAAATCTATTTCCAAATCAATAAATCTCTATAAAGATTTAATTGAATAGAAAATCCTTATGGAACCACTTACCTTTATATTAAAGGATCGTAATGCATTACACCAGCAATGGGGAATACCAAGGAAGAATGAAAGAGTAGAAGATCTAGGAACACAAACTATAATCAATATCTAATAAAATATAGTTTATATACATAAATTACATTATTATCTATAAAAATATATTTAGGAGAGAAATTGAGGTCATAAGAAACCACATGAGACGAAATACACTTACCTGGAGGAGATCAAACAATATCAACAATGCTTTAATCCATGAAGAAAAGGGGTTTAATGAGCCTAAAATACTTCTTGAGAGCCTTCAAAACCAAGGAATATGAGCTAGGGTAAAATAGGATTATTAAAAATCTTAAAAGTTATATTAATGTTTTTTTATAAATTTAAAAACCCACACACATAGCTTGTTGGGTAGGGCCACACAGTTAGACAAATCATGTGCCCTAACCATAAACCCTTACTATATAGGGTGCGTAGTTTGTCCAAGGTTGGCGCATGGTTTTTCAAAGAATGTTCCAACCATGAAAACCCTTACTATATGGGGTTTCAAATTTAGAGGGGTTTTCTTCATTATTTGGAAAAACCTAATACCCCCTTCAAGAGGATTAACCTAGAGTGCATAGTTTACTGAGCCAAACGACACAGTTTTCCCTAACCGTGCACCAACCATGTATAGTTAGTAATATGGGATTTAAACAATTTCAAATTTCTTCCAGAACAATCCCAAAAACATGAATCAACTTAAAGGATATCAAAATGGTCAAGTAATTACTAAAAAAAGTTAATAAGATGTTACAACCTCCCCACTATAAAAGATTTTCTATCCATAGAAAGCCTATCCAGAAAGCTCGATATCAAAGAGGTGATGTTAGTACTCTCTAATCAGTGCCCCACACTATAATGTATCATGAAAATAAAAACCATTATTCTATAGAACATAAGAAAAAGGTATCATTATCCCATGAATAAATTTTTTCTCAGAATCAAGAATCCTAACTGGACACTCAGTCACAAATAAATCAGGCTCAATATCATGGCATTCCCAAATCAAAACATGAGAAGGGTTAAAAAGATACTTTCAAATCTGTAATACACAGAACAAATTATTTATTGATATTAACAAATGTGGAATTGATAAAGGGTAATACACTTTCCCCACTTTATCAAAAACTAAAAAATTCCCAACAAACCATAGTATGAGCTTCCCTCATTCCCTATCCATCAATGAACCAAATGATGTGAGACTCTCAAAAAAACCTATTCACCCACTATAAAATCTAAAGGTCTCCTATGAAAGTCAAAACAATATTTTTACCATATTTGTGTTTATAAAATTCTCTGATGAATCCATTAAATATTTACCATCATCTTTTAGACCAAATTCTGTCCAACCAAGGAAGATTCACTAATCTCTGACCGACATGATAGAGATTTACATGGACTTATATTAAAGGACTTAAAAGGATCCATCTAAATTAAATAATAATAACTATTATTATAAGAAAACTCAAACAATCCCAAATGGACATCCCATGATCCTCCAAATTTGATAACACAAGAACGTATCATGTCCACAAGAATCTGTATAGCTCATTCTATCTGGAGATCCATGTTGGATCGGATTACACCAAATATACACAAGAGGGGGGGGGGGGTGAATTGTGTCTTTTCAAAAATATTTACGAGATTGTGTTATGCCTTTTAACTTTAATCAGGTAAAATGATGAAGCGGAAATTTAAATAGCAGAAACACAAGAAGTATAGTGGTTCAGGGAACAAAAGACCCCTAGTCCACTTCACCAACACTCTACTCTATGAGCTTGGTGATTTTCACTATCTGTTCCTCATTTCAATAGACCGGTTCACAACTGAGTACAGGCAGTTGACACCTTTACAATCCAAGGAATAAAAAAGCCTTCTGGTTCAAACACAAACCTACTCAGCTTAGTACGAGAATCTGGTCACTCAATAATAGAAAAGAAAGAGTTTCGTATTCTGAAAATACTTTCCAGATGTTCTTCACAATTGCAACAGCATGAAATTGACAGTAGGTAGATCGTCGCCTTCAGAAATAATAATCTTCACATAAGAAACGTTCTGAGTCGATCCCATTGTAGTAAATATAGAAAAAATAATTCACAACTTTATCATAGATAGATCCACAGTAGATCTTCGATATAGAACAAGTGAATCTTCTATCGTGTTCCTTCCTCTTTAAAAAACAGAGCTTTGACGATCCTTTTGAACCAGTAGATCAGTGTGTTTCAGTAGTCTCTATTTTTCCTTTTTTAGAATAATAAAAAGATCACAAAGGGTCAAATAATAATTGTCGATGTAGTTTCAAAAAGCCCATATAAATAAAAGAATGATAAGAACTTCTACTGTAAAATTAGATCCACAAAAGTCGCCTTTTTTACTCATGATATTCAAAAATTTGAATTTACAGAGTAGTCATAACTTCCCTGAAGATTTGGCATAAAAATCTCCTTTTAATTCGATCAAAACATTGATAAAACAATTTTGAATCAGTCAAAATCGTACTTTAAAATCAACTTTAAATCTGGCTTGAAATTCGCCTAATAATCAGCGTACTGACCGTTGCATAAAAATATCGACTTTAAATTCTCCGACACTAAACATAAGGTTAAGTTTAACTGTATGCATCCTATGAACGTAAGGTTGATGATATAGTCTTCAAACGTAAGGTTCACAATGTAAGGTTGACAATGTAAACTTGAAAACAAACATAAGGTTCATTCCAAACGTAGGGTTGGTCATCCATACTTTTTTCTTCAACCTTCAAACGTATGATAAAAGATCCATAATTTTACTTGATCCATACTTTTCCAAGAACATATGGTTGTTTACAATAGTAAGGTTGATGAACCATACTTTTGAGAAATAAACGTAATGTTTAATATTTATGTACGATTCTCTTTCCATACTTTTCTGATATCCCAAATGTAGGGTTCCTTCCTAATGTAGGGTTCTTCTTCCATACTTTGCCAATAACGTATGGTTGATTAACCATACTTTTTCCTTATCTCAAAAAGTATACATGCTTTTCATCCTTACACTACGTTCATCCACGTAGAGTATGAACAGTGTTTCCAGAGCACGCTCAAGCAGATTCCAAATAAGTAGCGCATGAATAGTGTTTCTAGAACACACTAGATACGAATACTTTAGTAATAAATTCCCATTATTTCAAGAGTAAAATAAAATAATAAATTCCTAAAAAATACTTAACAAATAAAATCATTAGAAAATAATTAATGGTATTTGCGAGCATCAAAATTTTCATAAAGAGATAGAGTATTAATATAAACCCCCCTTTAAATAACAATATTATGTATTTTTGAAAACAATACTTGATCAACAATATCCCCCTTTTTGATGATCACAAAACCCATAAAATAATAAGACTAATTAAATGAAATTAACTTTCAAAATTAGTTACATAAAGTGTTAGAATTTTGAGAGGATAAAACAATATTTAATTTTAAAAAAATCATTTCAATAAATAAACATTGTATTTTCATTAAAAATAAATTTCCCCTCCTTCATTTATAATGAAAATAAAATGTTGTGTTTATCCAAATTTCTCCCTCTGAATAAAAAGTAAAAGAAAATTTCACTTTATAATAAATGAATGTTAATAACTTAAAATAGTTTTCTGTATAAGTATAAATATGTATAAATCCAAAACATTTTGAATATACAGGAAATTATTTAAATAAGGTTTTAAAATCTTAAAATAAAATGTTGTGTTTATCCAAATTTCTCCCCCTTTTTGTGATATAAAAAAAATGATAAATCATGGATTTTAACACATTTAATGTTGCACTGAACTGTAGGTAAATGCTACTATTAACTGGTTAGTAATAATTCAATCTGGATTACTAGAATATCGAAATAAGAACAATAAAATAAGTAAATATAATGAAATATATTTTCATTAAAAGTACAAAAATAATAAATACAAGAATCAAGGTTTTGGAAGTTAATAGGTAGGGTTTACCTTCTCTGAAATGTAGACTTGATTTTTTATAACTGTTCTCTCAACCTTTTTATTAATCCATCACTGAGCTGAATAATAAGATCTATGGCCTCTTGAGTCATATGAATATCTTTAATGAGATTGGATCTAAAAAACTCATGAATCCATTCTTCTTTCTCCATAAACAAAGATAGTTTCTCTATGAATTTATCTAAGACAGAGTGGATTCCTGGCTCACTTGATGTCAACTGATCAACCAAGAATTTCTGATTATCTAATAGAAAAGACAATGGAGCACTGTTTCACTGAATATCTTTCAACCTGTCATTCATGTTTCTCATTGCGGCTGTGATAGATTGAAATCTTCTGATTAAATCAGGTGAAGTACCTGATCCACTAGCATCACTATTCCCAACTGATGCAAATTGTGTCTCCATAAAAAACTTAAGACCTGAGAAATTTGATTTCATAACCATTTCATATTTCAATTTGGAAACAACATTTAGCATATCCCCTTTAAAAATTTCAACTTATTGCCTTGAAACAGAACTCTCCTTAAGCTTTTGAAATTTCAACTGTTCTGATGCTAAGGCGCTTCTTAGAGAATCATTCTCACACTGCAGTTGAGATAACTTTTTGTACAACTCTTCAACTTCCCTATTCCTTGAATCAGAAGCACCTAGTGCTTGATTCACATTCTCATGATCTGTGGGATGTATCATTACTAAAGGTAATGATTCAACATCAGATTTTTCTTTCTCCTTGTCCTGAGTAGGTTGGTCCAAATATTTTTCCTTAGAGTCCTTTTCAGACTCTTCCATAGAAAAATCCTCGTGAAGAAATTCTGTGTGAGCTTCAGAAGCATGCTCATCATGAAAATCTGAAATTTTTTCTTCTAATGAAATATTTAAAAATATATCCTCTGGATTTTCTTGAGGTATGGCCACTTCCTCACTAGGCTCTGCCTCCTTTTCTTGTTGAAGTAAAACAACAACATCAGTTACAACCTATTGTTCTGATCTTTCAACTACAATTCTTTCAGGATCAAGATCTGTAACAGTGACATTTTGTTCTTGAGGTTGTTCAAAAACCTTTTCTCTAACAAAGCTATAAGAGAGTAAATCTCTTGTAGTTAAGTCAGGGGAAGTAAGTTACTCAATGACATGTCTTAGCCTCTGAGTCTGAAGTACCTCCTAACTTCTTTCTTCCTCAGTTTCTTCCACTTCAAATCTAATCCTCCTTACCGCATTGCTGACTCTCTATTCAGCTTGTCCCTCCTTGGACTTTGCATATTGAGCTTGATCACTCTCTAATTCATCATATGCTTCTACTAGAAAAAGTTTTCCTTTGATAGTACTCCAGAAATAGCCAATATTTCTTAGAGATCCAGCATTAAACACATTACTGTGATGACATCGTACTCTGACATCCACTAATCTCACCACGTCCTACGTAATCAATAACTTGGAGATGAATCGACCAAAAGGATAAAAGTTCATTCAGGAATCACTCTAACAACAATATCTTAGGTATCTAACCATATACCTAGGAAAATTGAGTTTTAAATCACTAAGAAAAAGATACATTATATACATATCGAGATATAATATCTTTTCCATTTTAGACATCCTCGGTGCAATCCCTGTTTGCACAAATTTGACCAAAATTTTCTGATCAGGCTCCAAATCCTTGATAAACATTTTCTTTACAGTCTTAATACCAAAGATTAATGACATTATATCCTCTGATTTATTCATATAATCTTTAATATTTTTCAAATCGAAATGAAAAACTCCCTCATGAGGGAAGTTGAGAATATGACCAATTTCTACAGACAAGATTGAGAAATCCCTATCCTCTATCTTAACTATAATACTATCCTCAGTATCTCCCAGAATAAAATGTACATATTTGAAAAATTATCGAAGCTCTACCTCATTCATAAATTCTATATTCTCACTGTTGAAAGTCTGTTCGAGATTCTGAAACGACAGTGCTTGTTTCAAAATGAGATTTGTCTGATATAGCCATTCGAGATCAATCACCTTGCCCTGTAAGATTTTTCTTCCTTCGAAATGTTGTTTCTTAGCACTGCTGGTTTCAGCTTCATCATCTCTTTTAGTATTTTCCATCTTTGCGAGAATCTCTGAAGGTTTGAAGGTTAGAGTTTTAGAGGTTTGAAGATTAGGGTTTACGAGCAGAGGTGCGGTTTGCGGGTTTGAAACGGTTTTGGTAGAAATGAAATGGTTTATAAGTTGAAAGGGTTTCTGAAAACCTTGATTCCCGTGTTTTTATTAATCATTACATATATTTAAAAATAAATAAAATAGATTACGCGTGGAAAAGAAACTTATTCTGTTTGAAAAACAAAATAGCTAAATTATTTAAAAAAAAATTAAAATAAAGAACTACTATAATAAAATAAAATTTTATTTAAAATCAAATAAACCTATCTCCCCCTTAATAAAATCAAACCTTACAGTGGGAAGTGGTTTAGTAAAAATATCAGCTAATTGAATTTCAGTACTTACAAATTCCAAAGATATATCCTTTTTAAGAACATGATCTCTTAGAAAATGATGTCTGATATCAATATGCTTGGTTCTAGAAGGATTAATAGGATTTTTTTGAAATATTTATAGCACTAGTATTATCATATAAAATAGGTGTATTATTAAAATTTAGTCTAAAGTCCATAGGAGTGTTTTTCATCCACAAGACCTGTGCACAACAACTGCCAGCGGAAACATATTCTGCCTCAGCTGTTGACAGAGAAACTAAATGTTGTTTCTTACTTGACCATGACACTAAAGATTTTCCTAAAAAGTGAAAAGTTACTGAAGTGATTTTCCTATCTAATCTACAACTCCCAAAGTCTGCATCTGAATATGAAATCAAATTAAAATCAAAGGTTTTGGGATAAAGAAGAGATTGAAAAATAGCTCCTTTTAAATATCTAAAAATTCTTTTAAAAATAGTTAAATGAGTTTCTTTAGGATTTGATTGAAATCTTGCACAAAGACATACTGAATACATTATATCTGGCCTGCTAGTAGTAAGATATAATAAACTACCAATCATACCTCTATATAACTTGTTGTCAACTAATTTTCCAGTTTCATCCAAATCAAGTTTTATATTAGTGCACATAGGAGTTGTATATGTCTTGCTGTTTTCAAGTCGAAATTTATTCAATAAATCAATAATATATTTTCTTTGATTCAAAACATTTCCAAAATATTTTTGATAAATTTGAAGTCCTAAAAAGAAATTTAGTTCTCCCATCATACTGATTTCAAATTCTTTTTGCATTAACTTTAAAAACTCATGACAAAGGGTTTTATTAGTTGATCCAAAAATTACATCATCAACATAAATTTGAACTAATAAAATATTATAATTCACAGTTTTCTTAAACAGTGTTGGATATGCCATTCTAACAGTAAAATCATTTTTCAAAATAAAAGAGCTTAATCTTTCATACCAAGCTCTAGGTGCTTGTTTAAGGCCATAGAGAGCTTTATTAAGTTTAAAACAAAATCTGGTTTTTGAGAATTTTCAAAACCAGGAGGTTGCTCAACATAAACTTCCTCCATTAAATAACCATTTAAAAAGGAAGACTTAACATCCATCTGAAATAATTTAAAGTTCATATGGGATGCATAGGATAAGAGGATTCTAATGGCTTCTAGTCTATCTACAGGTGCAAAGGTCTCATCATAATCTATACCTTCTTCCTGATTATATCCTTTAGCTACAAGTCTAGCTTTATTTCTAGTTATTATTCCTTGATCATCTTGCTTATTTCTAAAGACCCATTTGGTTCCTATCACTAGATAGTTCTATGGTCTTTCAACTAATTCCCAGACTTCATTTATTTTAAACTGGTTTAATTCTTCTTGCATTGCTATCATCCAGCTTTCATCATCTAAATATTCTTCTATAGTCTTGAGTTCTAATTGGGATAGAAAGGCAGATAATTCTAAAAGATTTCCTATATTTCTTCTAGTTTTTATTTATGTTTCTAAGTCGCCTATTATAGTTTCTAAAGGGTGATTCTTTAGGGTTCTAGTCTGTCTAGGCAACACACTCATAGGTTCTTCGGTATCATATTCTTATAAACTAGACTGAATCTCATTTATATCTTTTTCAAAATCATTTTTCAAGTTCTCAAGACTCATGTTATCTTTAGAGTCAGATTCATCCATTTAATCTGTCCTTTTCTCAAAGAGATCAGATTCATCATATTTCACATGAACTGATTCTTCAATAATCCTTGACTTCTTATTATAGATTCTATAAGCTTTGGAGGTAGCTGAATATCCTAAGAAGATTCCTTCATCAGATTTTGGATCAAACTTACCAAGATTATCCTTGGTGTTCAAGATGTAAACCTTGCATCCAAAAACTTTAAAGTAGTTAACTTTAGGTTTTCGGTTATTCCAAAGTTCATAGGGTGTCTTTTTTAAAAGAGTTCTAATTAAAAATATATTCATTATATAGCAGGCTATGCTTACAGCTTCTGCCCAAAAGTAGGTAGGAAGACTGTATTCATTTAGCATAGTCCTAGCCATTTCTTGAATAGTCATATTTCTTCTTTCAACAATTCCATTTTTTGAGGTGTTCTAGGTGTAGAGAAAGTATGTTTAATACCCATATTTGAGGAAAAGGAATTAAATTCCTGATTCTCAAATTATCCACTATGATCAATTATCAATGAGATTATATTAAAACCTTTTTCATTTTGAATAGATTTGCAAAAACTTTCAAACAAAGTAAAAGCTTCATTTTTAAATTTCAAAAAGAAAATCCAAGTAAATCTAGAATAATCATCAAATAAAACAAATACATATAATTTACCATCCAATCTTTCTACTCTTGAAGGTCTAAATAAATTCATATGGATAAGTTCTAGAGGTTTAGATGTAGAAATTTTGTTAACAGATTTGAAGGATGATTTGTGTTGCTTGCCAAGTTGACACACATCACAAAATCTGTCACTTTCAAATTTGAGACTAGGAAAATCAGTAACTAAATGTTTCTTAGATAACTTATTTAAAACATATATATTACAATGTCCAATTCTCCTATGCCAGATCCAAGATTCATTCATTTTATCAATTAATCAGTTTACTTGTTGTTTACACAAGTAATTTAAATCCAGGGTATACACATTATCAGTTCTTGGCGCTCTAAATTTAAGCAATTTATTTTTGAAAACAGAACAACAATTGTTAGAAAAATCAACAGTATAACCATCATCACATAGTTGAGAGATACTTATAAGATTGTGTTTCAACCCTTGTATATAAAGTACTTTATTAATTGAGACAGCTTCTGGATCTCCAACTGTTCCAATACCAATGATTTTTCCTTTGGCATTCTCACCAAAGGTGACAAGTCCACCATCTTTTTGAGTGAGTGTAGATAAATTCAATGAGTTTCCACTCATATGTCTTTAGCAACCACTGTCCATATACCATATGTATTTTTTTTCTCTTGTGACCTGCTCCCTGCAAAGACATTTACACAGATTGCTTTGGTACCCATATTTTGTTGGGTCCAGTGGTGTTAGCTAGCAAGGATCTGAGAATCCAGACTTTCTTTGTTTTTCTAATTTCACATGAGTCAAATAAATCATTTGATACAAAATATTTCTTAATGCCACTTATTTGGGGTTGTCTTAAGAAACAATTTTTAGAAATATGTCCCCTTATTCCACAATAATTACAATTTAGTCATTTTTCACTTAGAATAAAATAGTTTTTATATAGCTTGGGTTTCTCACCTTTACTGCCAATTCCAAATCTTTCCTTTTTAATGAAATTTTTCCCAAGGATTTCATTTAAAGTATTTTCTCCTTTAGTAAAAACAAGGGCTATAGTTTTATAAGTTTCTACTTAAGTTTGCAGTGATTTTATCTTTGATTCATAATCTGTATTGTTAGAATTAATTGAATCAAATTTTTCAGTTAACTCCTTATATTGTTTCAGTATTGTATCTCTTTCATTAGAAACAACCTTATGAACATTCTTTAAATACTTATGCTTCTTAAATAGAGAGTCACATTTTTCTTCAAGCTTATTGCAGTAGGCTGCAAGTTTTTCATTAGAGTAATTAGATTCAGAACTAGAATTAGAAGAGTAGTAAGATTGTACCTCATCTGTTTCTGCCATAAAACACATGTTGGCTTTCAGATTTGCTTCCTCCTTCTCTGAGTCTGATTGAAAAGTAATACTGGAGTCTTCAGATACACTCCATGTAGCTTTCATGGCTTTCTTGTCCTTATGATCATAGTCATTTCTTTTGAAAAATTTCTTTCTCTTGTCTTCTTTTAGCTGAGGATAGTCAGGTCTGATATGCCCCATTTTATTGCATTCATAGCATCTGACTTCCTTGTCATCCTTTTTGAAGGATTTTCTGAATCCCTTCTTCTTTCTATAGAATTTTGTGAATCTTTGAGCTAGCTGAGCTAATTCTACATCAGAATTAGATAAATCAGAACTCTCTAACTTCTCTTTTACATTTTTCTTCATCTTTCTGTTTTTTCTCTATGATGACACTTTCAAGGCAGTATCATCTCTTTTGATAAGAACTTTATGTTCATTAGCTTCATATTCCATCTCATCTTCATACATCATTAATGTTCCAATCAGTTCTCTCATGGTTAAATATTTGACATGTGTTGACTGTCTGATTACTGCAGAGATTCCATTCCATTTTGTAGGTAGTACTATCAATACTTTTAAATCTTGATCAACTTGTTTAATGGGATCTCCTAAGGTAGTTATGTTATTGAAAATCTCGGTCAATCTTCCATTCATTTGAGTAATACTCTCACCTTCAACCATTCTGAATGCATAAAATTTAAGCTTAGCAGTTACATATCTCATTTCCTAGATATTATTAGTTCCTTTATAAGCAACAAAAATAGTTTTCCACATTTCATATGCTGTTGGGAATTGAGATACTCTATTAAAATCATTAGGTCCTAGAACACATATAATTGCATTAATTTACTTCGATTTCATGTCATAATCTGCTTCAATAGCTTCACTCCTTGTTTCAGGTTTTTCTGGTATTTTATATAGAGTCAGAATCTTGGAATATACTCTGTATCCAAGGTTTTTTAGATAGATAATCATTCGTGACTTCCATCATCTATAGTTTTCTCCATTGAAGTATAGTGCTCTGACCATAGACATTCCCTCTCTTGTATCAGTCATCTTGCTCTGTGTATAATCACTTTCAGTTGGTTAAAGCTTTTTCATAAAGCTCAACCTCTGATACCAATTGTTGGATCAGATTACACCAAATATACACAAGAGGGGGGGGGGGGGGTTAATTGTGTCTTTTCAAAAATATTTATGAGATTATGTTCTGCCTTTTAACTTTAATTAGATAAAATGATGCAGTGGAAATTTAAATAGCAGAAACACAAGATGTATAGTGGTTCGGGGAACAGAAGGCCCCTAGTCCACTCCACCAACACTCTACTCCACGAGCTTAGTGATTTTCACTATCTGGTCCTTGTTTCAACAGACCGGTTCACATCTGAGTACATGTAGTTGAAACCTTTACAATCCAAGGCAAAACAAAGCCTTATGGTTCAAACACAAAACTACTCAGCTTAGTACGAGAAGCTGGTCCTTCAAGAATAGAAAAGAAAGAGTTTCGTATTCTGAAAATACTTTCTAGATGTTCTTCACAATTCCAACAGCATGTAATTGATAGTAGGTAGATCGTCGCCTTTAGAAATAATAATCTTCTCATTAGAAATGTTCTGAGTCGATCCCATTGCAGTAAATATAGAAAAAATAATTCACAACTTTAGCAGAGACAGATCCATAGTAGATATTCGATATAGAACAAGTGAATCTTCTATTGTGTTCCTTCCTCTTTAACAAACAGAGCTTTTACGCTCCCTTTGAACCAGCAGATCGGTGTGTTTCAGTAGTCTCTGTTTTTCCTTTTTTAAGAATAATCAAAAGATCACACACGATCAAATAATAATTGTCGATGCTGTTTCAAAAATCCCATATAAATAAAAGAATGATAAGAACTTATCCGGTAAAATTAGATCCAAAAAAGTCTCCTTTTTTACTCGCGATATTCAAAAATTTGAATTTACAGAGTAGTCGTAACTTCCCTAAAGATTCAGCATAAAAATATCCTTTTAATTTGATCAAAACATTGATAAAACAGTTTTGAATCAGTCAGAATCATACTTTAAAATCAGCTTTAAATCTGGCTTGAAATCTGCCTAATAATCAGCGTACCAACCGTTGCATAAAAATATCGACTTTAAATTCTATGATGCCAAACGTAAGGTTAAGTTGAACTGTATGCATCCTATGAACGTAAGGTTGATGACTTAGTCTTCAAACGTAATGTTCACAATGTAAGGTTGACAATGTAAACTTGACAAAAAATGTAAGGTTCATTCCAAATGTAGGGTTGGTCATCCATACTTTTCTCTTCAACTTTCAAACGTACGATAAAAGATCCATACTTTTACTTGATCCATACTTTTCCAAGAACATATGGTTGTTTACAAAAGTAAGGTCGATGAACCATACTTTTGACAAATAAACGCAACGTTTAATATTTACGTACGGTTCTCCTTCCATACTTTTCTGATATCCCAATCGTAGGGTTCCTTCCTAACGTAGGGTTCTTCTTCCATACTTTGCCGATAATGTATGGTTTATTAACCATACTTTTTCCTTATCTCAAAAAGTATACACACTTTTCATCCTTACACTACGTTTATCCACGTAGAGTATGAATAGTGTTTCTAGAACACGCTCAAGTGGATTCCTAATAAGTAGCGCATGAACAGTGTTTCTAGAACATGCTAGATACAAATACTTTAGTAATAAATTCCCGTTATTTCAAGAGTAAAATAAAATAATAAATTCCTACAAAATACTTAACAAATAAAATCATTATAAAATAATTAAGGGTATTTGTGTGCATCACAATTTTCATAAAGAGATAGAGTATTAATATAAACTCCCCCTTTAAATAACAATATTATGTATTGTTGAAAAAAACACTTTCTCAATAATCCATTTGTGGATTATATTCCATGCTAAAAAAAACTTTAAATCCCAATGCCTCCTAGAGGCCTCTCCAAAATAAAGAAGTAAAATAGGGATCTATATCAGATACTATAGTGAAAGGGACTCTATATAATTTGAAAGTATCATGCACACAGAGACGTTACAAATCCTCAACTTTGGTTGTATCCTGAATGGGTAAGAAGTGAGATGATTTGGTTAACCAATCAATCACAACCCATATTGCATTACTTTTATAATGGGTACATAAAAACCCAGCCAAAAAGTATATAAATGTCTCATAACAATTCCAAGTTAGCACTGAAAGTGTCTAAATCAAACTTGAAGTTCTCTGGTGCTTAGCTTTGACCTGCTAATAAGTATAACAATGTGAACCAAATTTAGTGATGTCCTATCTCATACCTGGCTGCTAGAATCATTAACACATATCATAAAATGTATTTTTGGTTCCTAGGTGAATTGACCACTGTGAAATATGGAAGTACCACATAACATAGTTTCTCTTGTGAAAAGGCATAACAAACCATTTTCAAAAACATAATTAACCCTTTAAAGAGAAGAACCATTCACCAACTATCTCCCCAACATAAAGGGAATCCCTACTTCCATGGAATTCATCCTCAAGATACTGTTCTTAAAGAATCAACTCATGATGAGTGGAGGTCAACTAAACACTTATCAAGACAATCTAATCCCCTTCTTCCAGGACTCCTAAATGAAACTATGAAAAAATCTACATCAAGTTCCACTCTTCTGATGATACCTTCATAGACCGGTTCAGAAGTTTCCTACTCCAGGCTTCAATAATGACATTTACCTTTTTCAGGTTGTAAGTAATGACGAAATAAAAATAATATAGGTACCCTACCAAATTACTCTATTATAGGTTTAAATATTTTTTAGATAATATATAACTCAATATTTTTTAGTTAGAATAAATGATAAACATTTCTTAGAAAAATGCAGTGTCATAAACTCTTAAAATCATGCATCGTAGCTGTAAGTTCAAGATCATGGGTTGGGTAATTCTTCTCATGCAGCCTAAACTTTCTGGAGCCATAAGATACCACATGATCACATTGCATAAGAACACAACCCAAACCTAAACTTGATGCATCATAAAAGAACACATAAGCTTTCCGAACCTCTGAAAAATTCAGCACTGGCACTGAAGTCAAAAGATGTTTCATCCCAATAAAATAACTCAAAAATTTATCATCCCAAAAAAAAAATCCACTCCCTTACAAGTGATAGTGGTCATTAGAGAATCCAACTTCAATAAATCCTTGAAAAACATGTAGTAATACCCCACCAATCCTCAGAAGGTTCATATCTAAAAAACATTACATAGTTACTCCCATGTCATAACAACCTCTACCTTCTTAGGATAAACTAAAATACTTTGCTATTAGACCTCATGCCCCAATAAAATCACTCCAAAAATATAGAAATTACATTTGAAATATTTTCATAAAGTATATGATTTATCAATATTTCTATAATAATCCTCAGATGATGCACATGATCCTCTGCAGACTTAGATTAAACTAGAATACCATTGATTTAAACCACCACAAATGTGTCAAGTTACTCATGAAAAATACTATTCATAAAATCCATAAAGACTGAAGGATAATTGTTCAAGCTAAAGGGAATAACAAGATACTCAAAGTGACCATACCTACTTTTGAAGGTAGAATTTCAAATTTCAAATTATTTTATTCTCAACTATTGATAAATGGATCAAATGTCAATCATTGTGAACCAAATTTCCCCTTTCAACTAACCAAAAAAAAATCATCAATCCGTGGCAACAGATAATTTTTCTTTACCATAAATCGATTGAGTTTTCAGTAATGATCATATAGGTGAAGTGTTCCATCAAATTTCTTTGAAAAGAGAACAATCACCGCCCAAGGCGACACACTTGGGTGTATGGATACTTTCTCTAATAGATCATCCAACTAAGTATTCAAATATTTCAAATCTACTAGTTCCATATGGTAAGAAGGAATATAAACTGGATGAGTACTAGGTACTAAATCAATAGATAATTCTACCTCTCTTACAAGTGGAAGACTATAGAAATCAGAAGGAAAAATGTCGAGAAATTTGACAATAACTAGAGGGATATCATTACTCAAAGATTCTAAATCTAAGTAAAAAAAGAACACTGATATTACCCTAACCAACTCTGAAAATAATGGTCTAGATCTACTTGAACTCAGGTCCCATTCTCCCTAAAAGACATGGAACACCCCATCATGCATAGTAAAAGAGACCCACCAAAGATAACAATCAATTATGGTCTTATTAAAAATCATCCAATCCAACCTGAAAATAGAATTAATAGGTTTTAGGTCGAGAAATAGAAAGTTATAGGTATGATCAAACTCTAATAAGAAGAAAACACAAGCAATATAATAGAGACTCTTCTCTCTCTTTGTTCCAAGGGGCGTGGTAATATCCATCACATAAGAAAAAAGATCCATAGGAAGATTTATCAGGTTCACAATACGAGCCGATATAAATGTGTGATATGAAACAATATCAAATAATATTGTCACTAAAGAAGAATCTATAGTTATGGTACCTGTCACAGTTACAGGACCTGTATCAACTTCCTATGGGGACTCTTCCACTCCGTGAAGAAGCTTCATTCTGGATACCTATGGATAGAAAAAACAAGGACTCTAATTGTAATGAAATAATTTTAGGTTATAATGAGACTATACCTCTAAAAAAATAAGAAAAGATATGTAATAATTTATATAGGTGGATTGAATGACTTCACGAACCACAAATATTGGGTGCCTCAGTGCAAACCCATTTTGAATGCCCAACCTTGCCACACTGGAAGTAGTTAAAGGGAATCTTACATGCACTGTTGGAGGTCAAGGGGATAATTGATATTGAGAACCACCACAAGAATCATCACAATTCATATTTATTTAAAAGGAACTCATAGAACTTCTATTAGGAGAAAAAAGAACTCCTGTATACCCTAACTTTCCAGTTAGGTCAAGATCAAACATCACTTCCCTATAGAACACATTATCATAAGAAGCTAGATTCATCAAGAAACCTAAGATAAAATTTCATGTCAAATACCCATACAAAATCTATGGGGTTTTAGCTTATAATTAGTTACCACCTTAGGAGAAAATGTAAAAAGCTCAGAAAAGAAGTTTTTATACTAAGTTGTGGCCGTGTCACCCTACCGGAGTTTGAGAAACTCCATGGATTTCACTAGGACTATAGATTCTAGATAGAAATAACTAGTGTATAGAATTTATAAGTCCTTTTATTAAAAAAACTCATGATTATTTTCCATCACCATCGAATCCCCTTATCTCTTTCTAGGCCCTTTCACCTTGAAGGTAGTACACTTTACCTTAATCTAACCAAAAATTTCCAAGAAATCAAAAAGATACCCAATCCTATTCACCCAATCCTTATCCTATTGAGGATCATTAGATACTTGGAATGCTATTGGATTATGAAAATGAAACTCTTAATCATGATCATGAGATTCATCCCTTCAAGGTTCCAATATCGAAGCTTGAACAATAATGAGTGCATGTACTTGTCCTAGTTCTTGGACAGCCTTCACCACTATCTCGACAAGATTATAGTCTACTGGAGGATTCACTCATTGTGGTTCACCAATAACATCCTCCTAGGGACTATTCACATGTCTTCTCAGTGGAATAATGCTACACAATATTAAGGAAAGCACAAGTGAAATCCAAAAGTATATACATATCATCAAATCAGACAAGAGATACTAGAATATTAATTCTAACAAGCATAAATTTAAGATTTGAATTTCATCATACTCATATAAAATGTTGGGAAAATACTAGAATAAAATAAAAACGTTACTTAAATACCCTTTTCCCAAACCCCCATGGTGAATTAAGGCTTGTTATGATGATATCTGGATAGACACTCACTTGAAAACACCTCCTATATCCCATGAAGACGTCCCAAACCACATACTGACATTAAAGAAAGATTCTTAACCCACCCATGATACCAATTTTTCACTAAAAAACCCCGATACCCTGGTATATTAATACCTGATTTTTCTCTAACATATCCTAAAGGGAATTATAAATATCCATGAGTTGATGACTAGCACCTGACATCATACATGATCAACTAGGGAATGAATTTTCCACAAAACAATAGAAGATAAAGGTTTAAAATCAGTATTATCATCACTCCAAAAGGGGAAAGTACCTAAAAAAACAGGTAAAATAGTACCCAAAATAAAGATAAACACCCCAAAGTAAACTTTATACCAAGATGAAAACATCAAACCAGACAAAAAATGGTCTCAAAGATCCTACGTAACAAGTGTAAAATAGCTCCACCGGTCAACATCACCACTCTAAGGTCTAAAGGATCAAGAAAATCTAAAACCTCCAGGTGGCACTTTCCCTTATCTCAGACCGGGAATAAGAAATTATACAAAATCCCAAAGGTAAACATAGGGTGTGAGCTATAAATCCTAGTAGGGTCTCACCAAGAGTTCCATAATCAATAACATAAAAATGAATCCTTTATTCTATCAATTAAAATAAAAAAAAAGTCATGAAATTGCATCTGCATATTTTAAACCAAAACATGATTTAATTCCAATAGATGGACGATATATCAAAAAAACTTTCAAACAGTCTTAAATAAAGTTTTTTCATAAAATAGTTTATATAAATATGTTGGCATGAATAAATCAATTCAATAAATCAATAAAATGCATAATGAAATCAAGTAAAACAAGCACCATGCTAAAGATCCCCACAGTACATTAGTTTCTTAGTGATACTATTCTCACACTTATTATTAATAAAAAAGACTATAGATATGTGTGAACACTCAAATAAAAATCCAATTCAGGGAGCCACTATGGGAAATCAAACTACACCGCATTAGAGAGCCAATATGGGAAAACAAGGTGATTGTTTTTCATTTAGTGTTATCATCATAAATATATTTCCAGGGGACCAAGATCCTATAATTCCTATCCCACCTACCTACTAAGTAATCCTAATTACATGTGATTCAATCAATCAATCAATCAATCAACCAAATTGGAAATTAATCATTTCAAAATATAATTTCCCAATTTCATTTTTAACATGCCTTTATCATTTTAAAACCAAATCATAGGTTTTAATCATTTAATTCCATTTAAAATCATCTTTAAATTTAATCAATTTTCTCAAGATTGACATAAAATCATTACTTCAAAATTATTTTTAAATCAATTCATCAATTTCATAAATTCTCCCAAAAATTTCAATTCCATTGAAATTAGGATTTTTCTCAAATATCACGACCATTTCAAATAATAGATCATATAATCTCAAATACTCGTTTTAAATCATTTAAATACTCTTTCCAAATCAATAAATCAATATAAGGATTAAAATGAATGTCAAATCCTTATAGAACCACCTACCTTTAAATTAAGGGATCACAGTATACCAAACCCACAATGGAGAACCCTAATGAAGAAAGAAGGCATGAGTGATCTAGGAACACAACCTTGAATCAATATCCAACAAAAAAAGTTTATATCCATAAATTACATGATGATCTATCAAAATATAAGTTAAAGAGAAAGTGATATAAGAAGAAACCACATGAGAGGAAATCCACTCACATGTTGGAGATCAAACGAGATCAACAATGATTCGATATGCCAATAAAAGGGGTTTGAGGAGACAAAACTACTTATTTAGAGCCTCCACAATCAAGGAATTTTAATTAGGATCAAATAGTGTGATTGGGCATCTTAAACGGTGGATTTGGTGGTTTAAAACAAATTTTCAAAACATTAAAAACCTGCATACACAGTTTTATTGATAGGGCCACACAGTTAGAAAAACCATGCACCCAAACCACATGCCCCTATTATATGGGGTACAAAATTTCTCCAAGTCCGGAACATAGTTTTTCAAATAGTGTACGAACTGTGAAAACCCTTTCTATTTTGGGTTGCACGATTTGGAGGGGTTGGTCGCATGATTTGGAAAAACCATGTACCCCTTCCAAAGGCTCAACATAGGGCATACAGTTTCCTAGGAAAAACCTCATGGTTTTTAATAATAGTGTTCCAACCATTAATATCCCTATGAGATTCTAATTTTTTTAATTTCTTCTCAAATTACCCTAAAACAAGACACGAGTTAAAGGAGATCAAAACATGGGCCACGGAATACCTAAAAGAAGGTAATGAGATATTATATCCATTAAATTTATCGGTATGGATTGTATTTTCTTCCTTATAAAATATATATAAACTTCATGCTCAATATAAATGTATAAATGAATATTTAGTAAAAAATCACTCAATTTTTAGTAAAGTCATTTTATTCTTCAGAAATACATTTTCTTAAAAAAATGGCTTTTATTTCTTTTCATGAAAAATATTATAATTAATTTATGGGAATTTTAGAAATTTGATATGATAAAGTGGATATAATTTTTTAAATTATCACATAAAAATTATATTATGATGAAAATTTTATATTTTTCTGAAAAGTTTGATTTTTCAATGAATAATGAAAAATATCGATTTTTATTAAAAGTTGTATTTTCTATTAAAGTGATTAAAAATTCATATTCTAATTTGTATTAGTTTGAAAATTTAATTAGTTTATTTTTATTAAATATAACCAATTACACTACTTGTAATTAATTTTATACTCAAAATTAGTATAAAAATATTTTTATTCTTAAAAATGCATATATCTTAAAACCCAATTTTCACCATATTTTGTGAGTTTAATTTTAAATTTAATTATACACATTTTTTGAATTGAATATTGAAAAATAAATTAAATATTTTTTACCATGAGGTCAAAATTTATTAAAGAGGTCCCTTTTATTTTTAGTCATTATAAATTGTAACTACAATAAATATTTATCAACACGGTAAGGGTAAATTGGGTAATTAAAGTAAAAAATAATATGATAAGATCTAAAAATTGAACCTAAACTTACCTATATCCAATTGGATAAGTGAATTTCATACATTTTCATCCAATAATAAAAAATATGTCCACTTGTTTCTATATTTTTGTTTTGATTTCATCCTTTATAATAATTAAGTAAAAGATAAAGATAAAAATGTCACTTTCTTGCTTTTGATATCTATAATATTTTGTGACAGAGATAAAAATAAATTATGTTTGGTTATAGATAGTAATTTATAAAAAAAATATTATTTTTTATCATGGTAATTTATTTACTAATTTTATTGATTAAATAATTACCATAAATGATTGTGCAACACCGACACGTCATTTATTTAATTAATAGAAAAATAAAATAAATGTTTTTAATAATAATAAAAATAATATAATTTGAAATAATTATTGAGTTCCACGAATTTTTTAGATAAATATAAATTTTTATTGATATGTTAAATCATTATATCTTAATTCCATTTTCTTCATATTTTTTCCAAAGTTAAATTAAATGTATTATTCCAAAAATGACATTAATGATATTATATAATAAAAACTATTTTATTATATGATTTAAAAATTCATAAAAATCATATATTATAAAAATTTATTTTTTATGGTTTAAAATATCATCCATTTTACATTTACACCCCAATTTTCCTTTTATAGTAATTATCTTGACCCCAAAAGTGTAAAAACTTTATTATAATGGTTATTATCAAAATGGGTTAATGTGGGTTAAAACAAAGCGATAAGGGTAAAAATATCAGCCAAAATTGTCCAAATTTTATTGGATAATATTATTTCAACCCATAATAATCCTATATTTTAATTTTATCAGTTTGAATCCATTTTAAAATGAAATTTAATTGATATTAATTTAATATTTTATGAAATTCCTAAAGTTCCCCTCCTGTCACTTATAAATGGGATCCTACTCTCCTCTTTTATTCAAAAGTTCAATTTTTTTATTTGGAAAATACTGACCCAAATTCATTACTTACATCCCTCTCCACATCCTAGATTCCTTGGTTTTTTCAGAAATCCAATCTAGAAAGGCTTTAATAATAATCCTAAAGTGGTTGTCCAAAGAAGTGGTATAGTTCTTAACTAATCATTTTGTTTTATTTATTCTTCCACCTCCTCAAATATTATTAAAAAATGATGATATAATAACATAATTATCTCCCATATAATAATATGATATTATTTTAATGTAATAACCCCCATTCATCTCCACTTCCATTAAAATGGTAAACGAAATTGTCATTCGTGTGTATAGTGGACTACCGCCTCACGAATTAATGTAATTAATTTTCCATCACCACCGATCAAGACTTATTATAATGATGGATTTAATGTATATATATGATATTAATTACATATTTATAAATTTTTAATGATAATATATCATATAAATTCATACCTTTCAATCCATTGAAAAATGATAGCGGCATTTATGCATACGTGTGGACTGCCACCTCTATGAAGTAATGCGATTTGTTTTTTGTAACCACATCACATGGATGTTATATATAAGTATTTAAAGAAATAATATGGTATTTATGATATAATTATCATTTTAATGATAAAATAATAATTATATTCTTTCATCATAATTGTTAAAAAATGGAAACTTTACTCATGTGTACGAATGACATACCGTCTCCATGGTTATAACATAGTTTATTTTTCCTAACCATATTTTATGATTGGTTTTAAAATTATATTTTATGTATAAAAATTATTAATATGTCATGATTATTATTCTAGAGATGATGGAATAATAACCTCATTAACTATATTCAACCTACCGAAGTCATTTTAGAGATATGAGTTGAATATCATCAAAACATGTGATATAAGCTAAAATGATTATGTAATTGAATATAACATGGTTATAGATAAAATAAAAGGAGTAATAAACTTGAAAAAGGTTATTAAGAACGTAAAAAATTAACATAAGTTTATTATTTAAGAAGATAAAAAATATACATGATGAGTCAGACTCAAAGTAAGGGGATTTCTTTTTGAATAAAAACCTGCTTTTAAAGTTTTCCTTCCTTCCCTATTTCTTACAAAACAATGTTCTTATTAATGTTTCAATATAATTTTATTGATTATTAAATGGATTATAAAGGTCATTTTTGACCATATATCAATTTCATTACAATTTTTTAAAAAAGAAGACTTTTCAGGTTTTATGTGAGGGACACTTTACTTTATAAACCTCATTTTAAATCTTTTAAAGGTTTATTTTCAAAACATTTTTATTCCATGTCCATGTTTTCTAAAACTGTTCTCAATTTTTTTTAATATTATTTTATTATTTTTTAACGTCATTTTTACCCATGTTTTACTTTTAATAAAATTGTTTAAAATGAATCTTCTTGTCATTTTCTGAAAGATATACTTTTGAATTTTTACTAAAAATATGAAAGAAATATTTGTTTTAACATGAAATAATTGAATGAAATTTCAAGAAATCATGAATAATAAATTATTTTAAGATTAATTTTTAAGTTTCCAAGTTTTTTTTCAAAGAAGTTTTTTCTTTAATGTTTGAATTTCTTTTAGATTTTAAATAAGGGATCTCTCTGAACTATACTTTTTGTTTTCATTATGACCTTTATCTCTCTAAATCACTTTATCCATCTCTTTAATGTTTTTTAATTCTTATAAATTATATTTATGTGTGTCTTATATATAAAACTATATTATTATCCCTTCATTTTATGGGGTAATACAAGCCTTATGATTATTTCTCATATGCATTATTTAAGAAATAAATTTTGATTATGATATTAGAGAAGATTATGAAATTCATTTTATTACATGTGTAATTATAATGTTTATACATTATTATTTATTTCATTTTTTTTGGAACACATAAGCATGAGAATATAATGATGGGTGCATCTATATATCACTCTAATTAATTGGTTAAATATTTTATCTCATAAGAAATTATGTATGGGATTAGGAAGAAAACCTAATCCACTATGGGACTCTATCCACTATGTGATATTGTCTTGGAAGTTAGCATTGAATTATGATTATTCCATGTTTTTTTCTTCCACATTTCCTATGTTTATAAGATCTTATGATACCATTTTCTTTATGTTATTATCCCATGTGATTACTCATGAGATTTTGTTTAAAGGAAAGTATATGATACTTTGTAAGGGTAGAAGGTATAACTTTTTTTTAAAGTTTTTTATTAAGTTTTTCATGCTTAAAAAGGGACCTTTATTAGTTTTATTTTTCCTATAAGACTTATAATGAAATTTTTTATGAAAAACATTGGGCAGAAAAGTTAATTTTTTGGGTAATAATTTGTTTATTTTGATCTCAAAGTTAAATTTTGAAAAAAAAATCATATATAAGAATTCATGAACTAACAAGTTTCTTTATTTATTTTTATATTTCCCTTAATTATATTTTTTGTGCTAATCCCACATTTTAAAATGTTTTTAATAGGGTTTAGGGATGAATATCGTTAAGGAAATGATCAAGATAAAAATTATGAATATAGGTAATGAAAAGAAAAAATAATATAATATAAAAGTTTTTATTTGTGGGAAAATAGATACTAAGTAGAAGTGTTCAATTTTTCATGAAATAACTATTTATGTAAGGTTGATTACATAATTCTATAAAACTCAAAATTTTAAAGATCCTAAAATGTAAGAAATAGAATTCTTGAATTAATGATCAAGATTATGTAATTTTTAAGGTCAAGTCCTTACACCTTCCTCAAAGTAATGAATAGATAAGAAGAAGAGGTAGTGACCCTTAGATTAGTATTACATCTATATTAAATCAATATAAAGGTTATTAACCTTAACTTGGTGTGACCAAATATTAAAACATACATCCCTAAATATGAGTATATTGGATTTTGGTATACTGAAAAATAGCCCTGTGTATAATCGTTGGATTATCCCTTAATTTTTAAATAATTAAAATCCTTATGCTGTTGTACATTACTTTATTATATATTTTCATTTGATATTATGTTTGATTGTTCATGCAAGTTTTTGTGATTGAATGCATTTTTTCTAATGAGGGAATGTGATCTATACAAGTTATAGACTTATTAGAATAAAAGTTTTCATTCTGTGTTCACCCTAAATTACCCCACCTTTCTCAGGGTGCTTACACTCAACTTAATCCCAGAATTATTTCATGCACATCCTTATTTATTTTCTCTATTTCATTAATATATTAAAAAACTAAAAAACAAGTATAAAATCCTCATGAATATAAAAAAATATTTCAAATATCCTTAGGAGACAACCCATGGTCGGAAACTAGGCTACACCAATTGAGTAAATTTAAAATTTTATTAATGATGACTTTGTGATATAGTATTTTTAATTTCTTTTCCCTAAAAATTATATATTCTAGTTATTTTAAAACTATAAATCAATTTATTTTTCCAAATATATTTTAGGTTTAGAGTTTTAGAAAGTTAGGAAAACTCTTTTAAATTAAACCCATACATTACAAGTGGACACTTTTACTCAGTATTCATTTCCCCTATAAAACTAAACATTCTAAAATAAAACATGGTTTCTTTCCATGCTCAAATCTTCAAAATTCTTATCTTGTCCTCATCCTTGTCCCAAATTATCCTTTACCCTATGATTTTTTTAAAACTTGGGATGTACACAAAAATCCCAGTAAGGGACATAAAGAGAAAGAAAACCATTAGTCTATTGAAAATCATGAAAACACATTTAATGTTATTTGAGAAAATGAAACAGAACATTTTCATAAGAATCACAAACACACACACACATTTTTCTCAAATAAATCTTTTAAAACCCATAAAAATCTATTTAAAACTTATTTAGGATACATATAGAATCATATAAATAAAACTATTTTAAAACCCTTTCTATTGGAATAACCATACGACTAACTTCAAATATTATTACCCAATGCATCAAACATATTTAATGGTGATCACATTTAATATAATCTATATCAGGATCACTCATGAGCTACAATGGGGGTCAAACCATTAAGTAAGATATATTAGGCTCACCCATTTTTTCATGAGCTATAATGGGGCTCAACCCTTCTTATAGGATATATCAGGATCACCCATTTCTCATGAGCTATAATGGGGTTAAACCCTTCATATAAGATATATTGGGCTCACCTGTGAGATATAACAGGGACCAAATCTTCATATAATATATATCAGGCTCACTCATTTCACATGATCTAAAATGGGGATCAACCCTTCATATAAT
This sequence comes from Viscum album, assembly GCA_963277665.1. Taxonomy (NCBI): domain Eukaryota; kingdom Viridiplantae; phylum Streptophyta; class Magnoliopsida; order Santalales; family Viscaceae; genus Viscum; species Viscum album. The sequence continues at coordinate 306,589,702 of OY728129.1, forward strand.
CTATATCAGGATCACCCTTTTTTCATGAGCTATAATAGGAATTAACCCTTCATATAAGCTATATCAGGCTCATCTATGAGCTATAATGGGGATCAACTATTCGTATAAACTATAATAGGCTCACCTATTTTACATATAATTCTCAAGTAACATTTTTTGAATAAATTCTTTTTCATCATAAACCCTTTGAAAAACTCTTTTAATCCCATATGAAAAACATTTTCGTATATAAATTACCTTTTATTTTTTAAATACTATTTGAATATCAAAACACTATTTTCTTTGAAAAACCTTCTTCAATTAAAAAATACCCAAAAAAATAAAGAAATATTTTTTGAGGAAAACATTTAAGCTTGAAATGTAAGATATAAATTAAATAATATTCACAGTGGTTGAATTTTTTCCATGTATTTTAATGATATAACATTCTTTTTGTAATTTGTCAAAAAGTTCTATATAAAACACGTAAAAATATTCCTTTTGAATAACATTGAAAGAAATTAAAAATTGACATTAAATTTCATTTATAATTCATTTATATACATATAAATAAACATATAAAATTATTTCAAGAATATTTACACAAAAGAAAATATTTTTGAAGTTAAATATTTAAACATTTATAAATAGACTTTTAAATAAAAGTGTCCATACCACTTTGGATTATTTGAATCATAAAACCTTTGAAGGAATACCATTTAAAAATAAATTAAATAAAATTATCATAAATAAATTCATGATATGATATGGAAAAAGGATCTGTATATAAACCTCATAAAAGAAGGTGGGTGTATAACATTAGAATATGCCAAAATTAAAGAAGATTGAGATGAAATCCCTTATAAATATCATATCATGGAAGTGGATATTAATAAAATGTATAGAATATGTGTATCCACTTAAAAAAAAAATAAAACAAGTGGAAATAAAACATAAGATATTACAAATTCATTTCAGACATAATATTAGAATGACGTAATCAAGAAGTATAAGTTTAACCCAAAGAATGGAAATTGGGTTAAGAAATCCCTTACCTCATGTTGGAATTCCTTAAAAAGTGTTAAAACATCATATATAATGGTTTAAATTTTTTTATTAACTTATTAAAGATATATATTAATATTTATAATATCTTATGCGATGATTTTATAAAATCTTATAACCCATTCATTAATAATATCCCATTATTATCATGGTTTCAGGTGTGTTTGTTTCATGGTTTCATGATTGGTTCATTTGTGTATAATTATGGATGTTCTTGTAAAATGGGATTAAAATTATAGAAGTATAATGGAATAGTATTAATTAAATTATATAATTATGAATGGTCCAATATATAATTTTTATTTCTTACATGATGATGATTAATGAGATAAAATGTTAATGATAAATGTTTAGTTTATTTTGGCGGTTTTTTTGAACATCACAAACTAATTTTGTTTTATTTAATATTATGTTTATATATTTGTTTGAGAAAATTTAATAGGTTATAATATAACTATTAAAAAATTATTTAAACATAATTATAGTTTTATTACCATCCATTAAGTTATTAATTAAAAAAAATCATTTGTCATAGAGGTGATTAACCGACATAACTTGTAAAATAGTTTCATTTATTTTAATTAGTGGTGATGGGAAATTAAATGGAAATGATATATTCCATTAGAAAAATAAAATTACAATATATAAATTATTATATAGTTAACATTTATTTATTTATTAAGGAGGTGATTAGAAATTAGAAAAATAATTGAAATTAAGAGAGGTACTTTGAGAAAATCACCTCTTGAAGATCACCTCATTAAGAGACCCCTGAGAACCTTGGATTTTTAATTTTGGTGATAATAGTAGAACTTGGGAATGTAAAGATTTATTAGGATATGTTTGGGTAGATATTTTTGGATCTGTAAGGATTGTGGGTTGAAATGGGGTGGTATTTATACTTAAGGAGAGCTGGATTTATGTGATTAAAATAATGAATATTTTATATTTAAAGACAACCGCATTGAGGTGACATTAAATTCCAAAATTTTGGCTGGAAATTAATATTTTATATTATGGTTAGGTTTTATCAAAACCACAACCAACCATTAAATTTTGTAGTTTTTTTTGGTATTTTAAGCCTTTACCCTTTTAACTTTAATCCGTTTCATTTTTTTCCTATACTGTGGTAAATAATTGTTTTACCATGGTAAATTATTTGATGAATAAAAATGAAATTGAAATTAAAAAATAATTTGGAACTTATTATTAGAAATATGTAATCCACTTTTCCAAATTCAATTCAAATAATGGGAAAATCATATTTAAAATTAATATCTTAGACACAATGAGAAATCAAGTTTTTAAAGTAAAAAGTTCAAAACTTTGAAATGTTTTTATATCCAATTTCAATGTTAAATTGATTAAAATGACCTAAATTGGATTTATTTATGTATAATTGAAATAATTATACTTCAAAACCAATTTAAAATATAATTTAACTATATAATTAAATTACAATCAAAAATAGTTTTTAGATAAAATTTTGTATATTTCATAATTCATCAAAAAATAAAACTTGTTAGAAAAATAAAAAAAATTCACCCTAATGTAATTTTTATATATCAATTTAAAACATAATTTTAATTTTTTCAAATAAATTTTTAAAAAGTGTGAAAGTTTAGTTTTAAAACAAGTGTGACATCAAAAGAAGACAAAATTGCCTTTTAGAAAAATAAATATTTTTGTACTTAAAATATGTTTTATTCTTATATTAAGCCTATCAAACTTATTTAATGTGTTTAAAAAAAATTATCGAATATATAAAATTGAAATTTTATTAATATATTTTATGGATATTGATTAAATTAATTTACTATGATAGAATTTCAATACAGGTATAAAAATACATTTTTTATAAAAACACATCATTTATATTCAATTAGTTTTTAGTTTCCTTTCTAATTAATTGGTAAAAAATGAATTAATTTTATAAGCATATGTAAACTATATTTTCGTAATTTGGTTAATCTCATTTATCCCACCATTCCAACAACAAGGCGATAACTATAATATTTAAACAATAGCATTTAGTCATTTGTTTAAGGTTAATATGACATATCTTGTATGATATTAAGAATAGTGTTTCCTTTTAAAATATCGGGGTGTTACATTATCCCCCCTTAAAAAAATTTTCCCTCAGAATTTGAACTTTGGATTGAAAAACTAGGGGTTTGAATTTTCAAAATACCTTTGTTGAAATCCTACATTAGAAAAAGGATCAATAAAACTTTCATTTGAAAATAGATAAAGGAAAGTACGAAGGTCAGTTGAGACAACACATACTATGTTTACATGTAAGAAAAAATTGAAATGGAAGAGAAAAATAACTCTCAAGGACTAATATAGAGTGATATAGAACATGATCATGGGATAGTTAACTATAAAACCCCATAAATATGCGATGGGTTAAAAGGCCATTGATAAATGTAAATGGATATCACTTTTGTTTAAAAATATTCTTTTCTAAAATAGATGGATTATTTTAATACCTATACTAGGAACATAAGTAAACAAACTTACATTACAAGTATAATTCCATCCATTAATCAATTTCCACCAGAATCTCATATTTTCTCCAAATTATGAATATTCAAGATGAATTTTCACACCTGAATCATTAGAATCAACTCTTAAAGATAACAGAATCCATAAAAGTATAACTATATATTCCTCCAATATTTATACATTAACCAAGACCAAAATGGTTGGCACAATATAGAGTAATTCTATAAAAATAATATTCTTTATATGATGAAAAACTACTTTAATATCCAAAAATATCATTAATGTCCTAGAAATCCATCACTTTAAACCACTAAAGGGGTTTATAAAACTTTTAACTTATAATAATCCTTATAATTTTACCCCGATAATTATATATATAAATCTTAAAAAAACCTCACAAGAAAACATCCTAATATCCAAAGATTTCTAAACACTCCTCTGATTCCAACTATAAGATACCGACATTAAACATTACATATTCTAGTTATTTTGAAACAATAAATCACTTTATTTTCACAAAGATCTTTTAGGATTATAGTATAAGATAATTAGGAAAAACTCTTATAAATTAAACCCATACATTAATAGTGGAAAATTTTAATCAGTATCCATTTTTTCCACCAAAATATACATTCTCAAATAAAACACGGTTTCTTTACTTGAACAATTTTCAAAATTTTCATATTTTCACCATCCTCTCTCCTACTTATCCTTTACCACATGTTTTTTTAAAACATGGGATGAGAATGAAAATATAAATTTGGGAACCATTAGTCTAGTGAAAATCATGATAACACATTTAATGTTATTTGAGAAAATGAAACAAAAAATTTTCACATGAATTATACACACACATTTTTCTCAACAAAAGCCTTTAAAACCCATAGAAACTATTTTAAAATTACTTTAAGTGACTTAGATCATCATCTAAATAAAACCATTTCACAACCCTTTCAATTGTAATAACCATACGCCCGACTTCCAATACAATGGGGCTTAACCCTTTGTATAATCTATATTGGTCTCACCTATTTCTCATGAGCTTTAATGGGGATCAAACCTTCATATAAAATATATCGGGCTCACTCATGAGATATAATGGTTCTCAACCCTTCAAATAATTTTAATTGGGATCACCCATTTCCCATGATTTATAATGGGGATAAACCCTTTGTATAAGATATATTGGGCCAACCCATTTCTCATAAGCTATAATGGGGACCAACCATTCATATAAGCTATACCGGGCTAACTTGTGATCTATAATGAGGCTCAACCCTTCATATAAGCTGTATCAGACTCACTTGTTTCACATATAATTCTCAAGTACCATTTCATGAACAAAATAATTTTCATCATAAAACCCTTTGTAAAACACTTTTAATTCCATATAGAAAAAACATTCGTATAAAATACCCTTTTGTTTTTAAAAAACCATTTTCAATACCAAAACACCATTTTCTTTGAAAAACCATCTTCAATTTCAAAATACCCAAAAAAATAAAGAAGTATTTTTATTTAAGAAAACATGCAAAATTGAAAAGGAATATATATATATATATTAAATAATAGTCATGGTGGTATAATTCTTTCTGTGTACGTTAAGGAGAGAACATTCTTTTCATTGTATATCAAAAAGATCCATATAAAACATGTAAAAATATTCATTTTGAAAACCATTAAAGAAAATTAAAAATAGTCATTAAAATTAATTTATAATTATTTTATGTTAATATAAATGAACTAAACAAAATTATTCATAGAATATCTATATGGAGAAATATATTTTTTAAATTGAATCTTTAAAAATTTAAAAAGAGACTTTTAAATTCAAGTGTCCCTTACCACTTTGAATTATTTGAATCATAAACCCTATGAAGGAATAAAATTTAAAAACATATTAATTAAAATGATAATAGATAAATTTATGATATGATAAATCAAAATGGTTTTTATATAAACCTCATAAAATAAGGTGAGTGTATAACATTAAAATAGGCCACAATGAAAGGAGATTAAGACGAAGTCCCTTATAAATATCATATCATAGAAGTGAAAATTAATAAAATGAATAAAATATGTGTATACAATGTAAAATAACATAAAAAAAATTAGAAATAAAACATAATATATTCAAAATTAATTCCACATATAATATTATCACGACATAATCAAGAAGTAGAAGTTTAACCCAAAGAAAGGAAATTGGGCTAAGAAATCCCTTACCTCACATTCGACTTCCTTAAAAAGTGATAAAAACTACTGTATAATGGTTTAAATAATGTTATTAAAACAATATAAAACTATATTCCTATTTATAATAACTTAGGTTATAATTTTATAAAATCTTATGACCCATTCATTAATAATATTTCATTATTTTCATGGTTTCAGGTGGGTTTGTTTCATGGTTTCATGATCGGCTCATTTGTGTATAATTATGGATGTTCTTATAAAATAGAATTATAAATATAGTAGTGGAATGTAATAATATTAATTAACTTTGATAATAATTAATGGTTCCATATATAATTTTTATTTCTTACATGATTCTGATTCATTAGTTAAAATGTTAATGATAAATATTTAGTTTATTTTGGTGGTTTTTTTAAATATCATAAAATAATTTGATTTTATTTAATATTATAAGTATATATTAGTTATAGAACATTAAATAGGTTATAATATACCTATTAAAATATTATTTAACAAGAATTATAGTTTTATGAACATCCATGATGGTGGTAATGGAAAACAAACAAAATCGTTATTCATAGAGGTGATTAACTGACATAACTTGGACAATAGTTTCATTTATTTTAATAAGAGGAGACAATAAGTGAATTAGATATTATATATTCTATTAGAAACTTAAAAATATAGTATATAAAGTATTATAGAGTTATCATGCATTAATGGATGAAGGAGGTGAGGAGAAAGTAGTAAAATAAAAGGAATTAAGGGAGGTACTTTGAGAAAATAAAATCTTGAATATCACCTCCATGAGAGACCCTTGAAGACCTTGAATTTTGTCTTTTAGTGAGACCATAAGAACATGGACATGGGGATAGATAGAAGGAGAGTTTTGGTTATATATTTTAGAAGATACAAGGCTTTTGGGTCTAAATGGGTTGGTGAGGGTTGGTTTTTATACTTGAGGAGAGGTAGGTTTAAGTGATTAAAATAGTGAATATTTTATATTTAAAGCCAACCACGTCGAGGTGGCATTAAATTAAAAAAATTTGGAAGGAAATTAATATTTTAGAGGATTTTTAGGGTATATAAAAACCTTAATAAACCATTAAATACTTTACTTCTATAAATTTTAAGCCTTTACCCTTTTAACTTTAACTCGTTTCAATTTTTTACCTATACGCAGTAAATAATTTTTTTACCATGGAATTATTTTAATGAATAAAAATAAAATTTATCTTAAAACATAATTTGTACCTTATTATTACAAATATGGAATCAATTTTACCAAATTGAATTCAAATAATTGTAAAAATAATATTTAAAATTAATCCCACATACACATGAAAAAGCAGGTTTTTAAAGTGAAAAGTTCACAACTTTGAAATGTTTTTATGTCTAATTTAAATATGAAATTGATTAAAATTTACAAAATTAAATTTATTTATTTATAATTTAACTAATTTTACTTTTAAACCAATTTAAAATATAATTTAAATATATAATTAAATTAGAATAAAAATAAGTTTTCAGATAAAATGTTGAGTTTTTCACTATTCATAAAAAAATGAAAATTGTTATAAAAATACAAAAAAATCACTCTAATGTAATTTTGATATTTATTTTTCAAAAAATAATTTTATTTTTTAAATTAAAATTTATAAAATTGAAAAATTTAGTTTTAAAACAAGTGCGCCATCAAAAGGCGACAAAATTGCATTTTAGAAAAATATAACCTTTTATGCTTAAAATATGATATATTCTTATCAAAATCCTATAAAATTTATTAGATAAATTTGAGAAAATTTTATTGAATATATAACCTATAAATTTACTTAATATATTTTACTAATAGTTACTAATTTAATTTATTAAGATAAAATTTCATTATGGGTATAAAAATAGTTTTTTTATAAAAACACATCATTTATATTCAATTGGTCTGTATTTTCATTTATAATTAATTAGTAACCAATGGATTAATTTTATAAACATGTTTAAACTATATTTTCATAATTTGGTTAATCTCACTCATTCTTTCCATTCCAATAGTTAGGTAATAACTATCACATTTAAATAATAATATTTAGTCATTTGTTTAAGCTTGATGTGGCACATCTTGTATGATATTGAGCGTAGTGTTTTATTTTAAAATATCAGGGTGTTAGAGTCTTATTTCCATGTAGGATATCAAATATAGTCACAAAATCCCATATATAATAATGATCTCTATGTTTTTCAATAATTTGATCAATATTCTACTCCCTTATCAATTTCCTTCAAATTTTGGATCATGTGTGCACCCTCTTCCTATCCTCTCCCTTGACCAATTTTTTTTGGAATTCACCCTTGAATATATGGTCGGCTCTCTCAATGTTTTTTCATCCCTTTATTCTTATAAGAGACACATATATTAAAGACCTCAACCAGATCATGGTGTGGTAATTCATGTTGTGGTGCGATCAAGGGTCAACATGGGATTCAAAATATTTTCATCATATATTTAATTTATACTTTCTGAATTATTTAATAAGATCAGAAAAAATTGAACTTACCTTGACTTCATTATAGCGTAACCAGGATGATTATTACATGAATTTAAATTAGAGTTTCTCATTAATTTTTCATATCCCAAGTCATTGTAGCATGAACTCTTGAACCATGATTTAATGTTCCATCTTGTGTCATGACACACAATTTCTCATTAAAAAATACCCCTCCACAAAAAAATCACAATCCATAATCTCAATGCCAGAAACTTATAGGATAGACCCCATGACTTCTTATAAGAATATAATAGTGAAATTTATATCAGTTGTGTATTGATTCTTACATTAGAGTATAAGATAGACTCTAATTAAAATAATCATGTATTAATAGGTTTATTCACACTATGGTTTTTTAAACCCAAATAATTAATAATAATTTTTCTAAAAAATCAACTCCAATAAAATTCCAACTCATTAATGAAAATTATTTCCATACAAAACAAAAAATAACCTAAAAATAAATAAATAATTTTCACATGAGTCATGTTATACCTTGATCCTAATGTGGAAGTTACCTATTATGGGATTTTTTAAAACATCACATGATCAAAATAGAATAATAATTCCATTAAATCAGGTTTATTATAATATAATAAATTTTAAAATGAAGAACATAAACATAAATTTATATAACGAAAGTCTAGATTACTCCATCTTCATTGAGTGTGCTTAAGGAAGATCACTAAGAAACATCACTCAGGATATTGACTATATAGATAGAACATAATCCACTAGAATCCACATATGCTATGTATAGATCCATTGATATTCTAAAGGTGTGATAAATCATTATTTTAAGAGATAAAAAGGAACAGGGAGGAAGAAAGCTTCATATTATCATAATAATGCACCACCTACATGAAAAAGAAGGAACACATTCTTTATATAGCCACACTTAATCAATGAAAGATGTAAAATGTTGGTTCCCAAGATTTGGTAGCATTCATACATTAATTGTAATGTATTATCATTAGGTATTAATGACTGATGGATGTTTTAAAGAACATATAATTTTTATTAATCCATAAATGAATCATCTTGATGATTTGTAACTGATGTGAAACCATCCAGGAGATATGGTTTTACCCTATGTAATGTGATATCATGTATCATAAACAAAATGAAAATCATATAAAGTAACTCAGGCATTACATGCCTTATGATATTGCTTATATCATTATTTGTGATATGTATCACATACATAAATCACCCAATTACACTAAAATCTCATAAGGACTTTATGAAAAACATCAATGCTCTTTGTGAATCCATCCAAACTCTATTGGATATGATTTACCAAATTATCATTATTATGGAACAAAAAAATTTATCCAAAAACTAATTATTATTTTAAATCCAAACCATGTGACACTACAAGACTTTGTAGCACTGAAAACAAATATGAATTCCTCAATTAATAAATGTAAGAAAAGAGAAAATTTAGTAAAACACCATTGCTACTCAAGATACAGAGGTTTATGACATGATCTTGATTAAACATAATCATATATTAATATAAACAAGTCATTTATAATATGTATCGTATACATCACGTGAATACATAAACCTCTGTATATGAAAACAAGTTTCCATTGTACATGGATCATGTCAATATAGTATAGACCAACTCATATGTTCTTATTATCTGAGTATATTTTCCACACATAGTGATTACATCACATGTGAACCAATTTAGTAGATAATCACATCACATTCCATTTATCTGAGCACATACATGAATTTCATTAATCACTCAACTAAAGATCCAAATAATTGTTCTTTTTATACAAGTGGGAAAATCCCATCTTGGTTAAACTCAAACACTACAAAAAAGTGACTTGTAAAAATAAAAATATTATATAAGATAATATATTTTATGGTAAAAATGAGTAATTCCAACACATATTATGCTTTTTTTGTATTATTTACATGTACCAAAAACTATTTTTTCAAAAAAATATATATGTTAATATAAATTGATTAATACAAACATATATTTTACCAATAATTAAATGTGTCTCTTTACCTTATCAATTCAAACATTTATTTCATTAATAGATGAATTTGTTACTATTATTTATTATTACTAAAAATTATTTTATCATTATAAATATATTTTTTAATAAATATTCCAATGAAAAAAATGTGGTACCTATCACTAACCAGTCTGGATACCCCGATACCCTAATACTTGAGCTGGATCTGACATAGCCTAAAGGGAATTACCGATTCTCATGGGTTGGCTACCAACACCTGACATAAAACAAGAAAGATAAGGGAATGATTTCTCCACAAAACAGTGGAAGATAAAGATACAAGTTTTCATTATCAACACTCCACAAGGAGAAAGTACCAAAATAAAACATGTAAAAAAACCAAAAATTGTAATTTATTAAGCATTGAATATATTACCATATAAAAGATCCATAAAATTATACAATAAGTGGATGAAATATCCACTAGTCACTACCATGACTACAGGTCCCAAGGATCTTGAACATCCACCACCTCCAAGTGGTGATTTCCATTTAATCAGACCTAGCATAAGAAAATATATAAACACCTAAAGGAAAAGGTAGGGTGTGAGATAAACATCCTAGTAGGGTCTCACTAAGTGTTCCATAGACAATTACATATCAATTAATCAATTATGCTATCAATTTAAACAAAATAAGGCAATGAAAATCATTTTAATATTTTCAACAAAACAATATTTTAAATCAAATGATGAAAGATATATTAAAAAGTATCAAATTAAAATTTTATATAAAACATTTCTGAAAATTAGTTTTAATGAATAAAATAGTTTTATAATCAATAGAAAGTATAATCAAATCCAAAAAATCAAGCATCACAGTCAAAATCCCTATGTTATGTTAGTTTCTGAAAAAAAGATCCTCACAAAACTCACCAATGATCACAGAACAAAACATATGTGTTGAAACTCAAATTAACACCCCATTGGGGGAGACCCTTACAGTCAATCAATGTACATACCATTAGAGGATCCCATTATGGACAATCATGTTAAACTTGTTTTAGTTAGTGTTTTCATCATCGATCTATTTATAGGTGGTTAGATATTAGTGTGATTTTCCCAACCACCTAATAACTAACCATGATCCCATGTTCTTCAAACAATCAAACAATTAACCGAGAGAAAATAATCATTTCAAATTAGCTCAAAATACAATTTCCCAATTTCTGTTTTCAACTTTCCCTTTATATTTAAAAAACAAATCATGATTTTCATAAAATTTAAAACATTTAAAATCATCTATCAATTTAATCAATTTCCTCATGATCAACATCAAATGAATTTCATAAAATATACTTTCAAACAATCCACCCAAAAATTTCAATTCCATTGAAATTGGTTTTTTTTTTCATAATTTCCATGCTGATCTCAAAATCAAACATCAATAATCTCAAATCTGAGTTTTAAATATTTTAAAAACTCATTTAAATTTAATGAATAAATTCAAGGTTTCAACTGAAGGGTAAAAATTTATGGAACCACCTACCTCTAATCAAGAAATAAAAACAAAACCCACAATGGGAAATCCAACGAGAATAGAGGAGAAGGAGATCAAGAAACACAAAATTGAATAAAGATCCATAAAAAAAGAGATTATATCCATCAACAACATGATGATATATCACTCTATAAATAGGATAGAATAGGATATCAGAATAAAATACATGAGATAAGATCTACTTACCCGAAGAACATCAAATGAGATCAACCATGACTCAATCCACAAAGATAAGGGGTTTGAGAAGCTGAAATCACTTATTAAGATCCTTTAAGACTACGAAATTATATTAGGGTTGAGTGGGGTTTATTACAGGTTAAATTAGGAGTATAAATATTTTTAAAATAATTTTAGGGTGATTAAAATCTAGCATACATGGTTTTCTTGTCCGGGTTTCATGGTTAGTAGTAATCATGCACCCTATCTAAGATTCTGTTTGAGGCACATGGTTTGATAAAATAATTACTTTAACTATGTTCCATCCATTATAAACCCCACTGGTTCAGGCTTCATAGTTGGGGGGGGGGGGGGGGGGTTTGCCGCATGGTTTGGACAAATTGTGCATCCCCTCCAGTGCACGATCACAGGGTGCGCAATTTATTGGTCCAAACCGCATGACTTTTCATAACCTTGTTCCAACCATGTACTACCCCTTGAACATCCAAAATTGTCAAAATTTCACCTAAAACAACTCAAAACAAACCCCAACCAATGTATGATCAAAATAAGGGTCAATAAGTGCCTACAAGAAGTTAATGGGATGCTACACTACCAATTATATGATATATATTTTTTAATTATTTATTTTAACCACATAATTTTTCAATAAAAATATGTGTTTATACATTGAATTAAAATACTAAGAAATTAAAAATGTTTTGTAATATATATATATATATATATAATTATTGGTAAATGATTTTAATTTATAGCAATCTAAACTAGAAAAAGACAAAATCTATTATGTTGATTAAAATGTATGGAATAAAGTAACTCGAGTATGACTAATAAAAGATACATTTTTTAGAAATAACATATTTTTATTAAATATAATTAATTAGTATACATTATTATACTTATTAATGTAATAAAATTTAATAATACTATATGTTACGATATTAACATTGTCTTTTTATTATACATTATATTAATTATTTTTAAGTTATATCCATATCTATATCTATACTAATACTAATGATCCAGAAATACATGTGTCACCCATCTATGATTTTTCCTCCAAATTGTTCCCCTCTTCCACCACAATAGAATACATGTAAAGATACAAATTTTTGAGAGACTCCTCTACAAATTTCCATACAAAGTAAACAATATTCCTTATAACCTTGAATAAATTTCACCACAACTCAGAATTTGGTACTCCAATGCGAATAACTATCATAATTGCATAAGATCCAGTTTGGTATTGTGTTTCTCTTATATTAAACATCACATAGGAACTCCAAAAATTCAGTAACCCAAATTTTATTCTCCTATATATAAGGTTACCAAGATTTTTAGTCAATTGTTTTTGGTTTCTATTTTGTATTCCATAGTATAAGAACCCTAGAGTTTCAAGCCATATTTTTTCATTTCTAAAGGTTATTTTGGGTTTAAATTTTTCCCATAGTATAGGATTCTCTATTTTTGAATTGAAAATTTCATTTCATTTACAAAGGCTTCTTATCTTGAGATTCCTTATTGGGTTTATTTTTTTCTCTATCATTGGTAGGATTCTATAACATCTCATCATCAGTGCTCATGTTTTCAGATTTGTTCTATTTTTATCTTCTTTATCAATATTTAATTTTTCTTTCCAAAACAAAATTAAATGTATATTATTACTATTTACTATATACTCATCATTTCACTTGCGGAAACTACATATTTCCTCATTACCTGCACTTCCAGTACTTGTATTTCCCATTAAAGTATATTATAATTCTGAGAAAACCATATAATTATTATTATACCTTATTTCAAATTTTATATATTTATTTACTTAGACTGATTAATTTTTCCTAATAGATTATATGTTAATAATTTAAAAAATACTTTTTTTATTCCATAACATATTATAATCATTAAATTTTCTATCACTGTCTATATTTCCTATCTTCACGGGTACCATATTCTCCTATTATAAAGCTATAATCCTTATTCAATCTTTTCCACATGAAATTTTACAACACAGTGACCTTCTAATACTAGGTGTTTTCCCTTTCCTTCTTCCATTATTCCATTAAATCATATTGAAATTTTGATATCCTTTGTAAGTATATTAGTACTCCATACTATAAGATGCAGATTTTACTTATTTGCGAATCAAATTTTTTTATAACATTTTATATCCAAATGGTAAACATTCTATATGTATGATATTATTTCCCAATAATGATTATGTTAGGTGTATATAAATAACACATATAAGGACTGCATATAAAAATTTTATATACAATTTATAACCACACTGCATTTACATTTTTTAATACGATTATTATGTTGCACTGTTTATCATACCATAATCCTAGATATGTCACACTTGGATTTAATCTTACAATGCACTTCTAAAGAGATTATATTATAAATAAAATTAATCTAGATTCAAAAGAAACATGATGATCATAAATAACTATCAATGTATTTTAATTTTAAGCTATAAAAAATATATTTCCTTCTATATTAAATTAATTCTATTATTAACTAGAAAATATATGTTTAGTTATTTATTAATTGATAGGTATATGTTTTATTCTTTATTAAATTACTTCATTATTAACTACCAGGTATATGTTTATTTATTTATTAATAAAATATTTTTTATTTACTTTAATTATTTTCTTGTGTATAGTGAAACTTTAAGTGATAAAATTTGAGAATATTGACTCATTAACACATCTTACCCAACAAGAAAAACTATTGTACACTCATATACTATATTCTTGAATTAAAAATTTGTATTTATTCATTACTATTTCCAGTATTCAATATTCATGTTTACACTATGATATATTATAAGTAAAAATTAAAGTGTTGTATATCCTTACAATTCAGAGTAGCTTATTTCTCAATACATTGCAATACATAATACTCTTCAATATTAATATAAATTATCAGACATTGCTATATATACTATATAATATTTATACCGTGAAAAATTCATATAGAATATACAAGGACACATGAACCATGTGATATTGATTTAAAAACTCACATTTTACATAAACTGTGATAATATAAATTATGGATGCCTTCATTTTCTTTAAAAATACATAACTGATTTATATGAGTTTCCTCATCCATATAAATAATATGACTCAAATTTAGATAAATATCGACCAAAAACATAAAATTCTCAAGTTTATTCCAACATGATGAAAAATATTAACAAATACAGACATAACATACATGATTATTTTGATCTAAATAAAGAATAAAATTAGAGAAAATATTGATAATAACTTCAAAAATGAAACTATATTTTTTTCTTTGATATTGATTTTTAAGTGCCCATAACATTATCTTGAAAATGTTAATATGTCCCAAATGGAAAGAAAGAGGTAAGACAATTCATTTCCTTCCAGATAATTGGGAACACATGACACCTCCTCGTTTCCTTAGGCTTGTCATATCTAGAAAGGCATATCAATTAAAACTAAAAAGATCAAAATAGTTATTTCATGGAACTCACCCATTAATTTCCTTGAGATAGAAATATTTCTCATACTAGTAGGCTATTACTGACAGTTTTTCTAAGATTTCTTAAGACTCTCTTCTCCTATGATGACATTGAAAAGAAATGGTATTCCATTCAAATATAATGATGACATTCATAAATTAAATCAATAGATTAAGAATTGACTAACTTTATCTACTTTCATAATCTTACTAGAACAAAAAGGGTTTTTGTGATATATTATGATTCGTCTAGATCAGGATTGAGTTGAGTTCTTATATAGGGAAACCATGCCATAGTGTAATGACCTAGATCCCAATAGCCATGATTTTGTGAGTTTTGGGTGTTGGAGTCACCCTAAGGATGTTTCAATATGTTTGGAGGGAAATGTGGAGTTTTGGGGGAGACACTACCAAAAATGCCATAGCTTCATCATAGAGGTATGTAATGTGATGTGGTGCTATTGACTGCAACATAGTGGGCGTCGACTATGACATAGGGAAGTTTGGGGGAGAAACTGGGTTACTAAATTTTCTGGAATGGGTATGCCATGTAGGTAGGTTTATGGGTAGAACTTACTACTTTGTTCAAGAATTGAAGTATAGAGAAGTCATGCTATGCAGTAGGGGATCTCGGGTAATTTCATGACTACAACATTTTCTGGGGTAGCTACATCATGGGTTGTAGTCTATGGTTGGTCTATTTCTTGGTAGAAGGGGTCCTATGATGTGGCGATCAAGGATACATCATATCCTACAAAAACACTTTAATAGGATCTGGTAATAGAACCTAGAAATTACTTTGACTGAGGGTGGATATGACATCTTCTATCAGGCTGCGCCATAGAATGATCCATGTCTGTCAGTTCTTCTCTGTGGTCTATGGTGTTGCATTTTGGTCTTTAATTTTTATGTCTATTTATAAATACCTTGACACCCACAAACCCCATTATTTTCCCACTTATTCCACTCAAAACCAAGGTGACCTTGAGAGGTTTTTGAGGCTCTTTGAATCCCTTTCAACAAGGATTGATCCCTGACTCCTAAAGATCAATCCTTAGTATTCCAAGGTATTTTCTACCACTCTTTTCTAGTGGGTTCTCTCCATTTAATCTTTATTCCTATAGTTTATTATTTACATGATTTTGAATTTGATCTCTAATACCCATATTTATTTTACATTGTTGTTTTTCAATGCGTTCATGGAATGATGTCTTTGGGATATTGTAGTTCTTGTGGAAGAGGTGATCATAGATCTACAACATTGATCCATTATAATGTGTAGAACATCAAAGATTTGAGGTATTGGATTCATTTATTCTCTAATTTATTTATATGGAATTGTAAAGTTATCAGGTTTTATCCCTTTTGGATGGAAATTTAATTAAACTAATAAATATAAAACCAGATTAATATATAATTGGATAGAAATAAATTGTTTTTGATATTTTATACCATTATAATGGTTTGCCTTTTGTTTTTATAGATAGTTTTCTATCTATGATATTATTTGTTTAGTATTTTGGTTATAATTTAATTGGCATGTTTATTTCATTGGAAAATGGTAAAGAGCATAAATATGGAATTAAATTAGTTAGATAAAGAAATAAAGTGGTGTGTTTAATGAATCTAGGGCTTCTTATAAATTGATGGTAACCAAATGGATGCTTGATTAATTAGATGTTCTATTCCATGTGTTAATGGAATTGATAAATAATTTGATGTTTATTAGTTATTGATGATAATAACTAAAGTCATGTAAATTAAGAATTGCAATTCCTCAAGTTTTTTGAAATTGGAATGTATGTTTGATATATTTTTATAGACCGATACCATTGGTTTCCTGTAGTTAGAACCTTGGAATAATGAATCAGTTAATTTAAGATGGAATAAAACAAATTTTATTTATAAATATAAATTTTTTAGGGACAAGATCACCCATTTTTTAATGTTTGAATTCGTTATGTTTTGGGATCCATGGGAGTTCATTTTTATGTGAGGGTTGAATGCCTTGTTTTAGGGAATATATTCTATATTGATTATTCTTTCTTGGTTTTTACTTGGGATGTGATATGGATGTGAGATTATGATGTTATACGATCCTGGGATGGATGATCCTAGGATGAGTGATGAGATGTGGGCAGGGAAGCCTAGATTATGTGGAATTAGTTGACACCTATGAAGGTGATATGCATCGAGATATGCATGTGGGTGTCAGGGATGACACCAAAAATGATATAATAAGTTGAATATGGATTTACCAATTTTTGTGGAATCTAGATGCATTTTATTAATGAATATGTTTAATGTATTGGTGGTTAGGTTTCTTCTCTTATCTTCATTCCTTTCCCCATTGCTTAAGGGATATGTATGTGCTTGGTTTCACATTTTATCATGATGATATCATATAATGGTTTTACTAGAGTATCTATATTATAAAATGTTGTAATAGTGGGTTCCCTAGAACCAACTTAGACAATACTTTTAGATTACCATATCATGTATACAATGATTTATGCATGATGTACTCTTACTATTAAAATATTTATATTTCTGTGTCCACTATTTTTATGATAATTTCTATAGATTAATTGTCATTTCAAAAGGTTATAACAATTCTCAGTATATAATGAGATCCTAGATATAACATGAAATTAATACTAAACATATGTCTAATGGTCTAGATACATTAATCTAACTAGAAACAATTTATGTTTGACTATTTGGTGTTGGGGGATTATAAGCATTGAGACTTATTCTCATGATTTTTTCACTTGGTGATCTCTAGTAGGTGAGATCATGAGCAAAGGACCACCAATAAGAAAACGGCATGTTTTGGGTGTCATTGGTAGTTCTTATATATGAACACATGTAATGGTCTCCTTACTTGAGAATATTATCAATGTATACTATTTGATTGCATACTTTTATGTTAGAAAAAAACCATGAAATTTATTTCATGGAGATGTTTCTTGTGTTGGGTTCATCATTAGTGTTATGTCATTGGTTGAATGATCAAGATAACATTTTTTTTCTTTTGAGATGAGGAAGTGATATCTCGAGTTCAACTGATTAAGATGGTAGTACCTTTACTAATTCCATAGAAATAGTTGAAGAAGGTAAGTCCATCTAGTAAGATCAATGAATAATAAATAAAGGAAAATGATAATGACACAAGTGTGCATCCTATTTTATGAGATATCATGATACAAAGATATTAGTTTACATTGTGTGTGTTGGTTGGATGGTTTTCATTACTATGACTATTATTTATCTCTTTAAAGGACTTTATGGGTTTCTAGAATCCAATATTGGTCTATGAATGGTATTAACTACTATCAAGATAAAGGCCTAGTGGGTCACACACAATAGTGTATTTAAGATTTTTTTTCCTATTATGGTGAATAAGTGTATAGGATGTAGTGGGACCCACCATGGGGTATAATAGTTTTCCAAGTTTTACAACAAAATAGATAAATTAATTATTATTTGATTATATAATAATTGGGTTTCATTTATTTATAAAAAATTATTCACGAGGCATTAAGTGAATACATGGAAAAATATTTTACAAACAAATATTACTTTAATATTCATGATTCATTTAATATTGTGGGAATTACAAGTCAAGTTAATGATTCGGTTTTATCATGTGATAAATTTATTATATATTATAAGTATGCGATAAAAACATAAAAAGGAATTACAATTCTCTTACTTCATCATAACCTGTCATTTATTTATTATTTAGTGGGTGTTAGATATACGGGGGCTGGGAAACCCTTTCCAAGTATTTTACCTCCCACTATATAAGCATAAGAGAGTCTCTCATTCAATTATTATTCATCCATTCAGAATTAATAGATTCTCTCTCCTCCCATATCCTAGAGATAGAAATTATCTGTCTGAGGGATTGATCTAAGAATTCCTTCATGTATCAAAGGGACATGACTGAGGTGATCAACGCAACATCAAAGGAATCATCATAACTATACACTAGCATTCAAAATTCAATGATTGGTGTGTTTATAGATTCTTTAAAAATGTGTGGGTTATATAGATGGGTTCGAGCTTAGATCCTTCAAGAAATTATTTTTCCAATGATTGAAAATCGAACACACCATTGATTCAGATGACATATTTGTTCTTTTAATTTTGCACTTATTAAATTCATATGAGATCCTTAGACCATTGTTGGAGTTTTCATCACCAAAGATTATGGAGTTTTATTATTCAGATGATGAAAAATTTTAAATTCTCATCCAACTGTATTATTAAGCATTACCTAATAACATCAATAGTGTATATTGTGCATGAGTGACCCCTTAATGGTGTCATCTCCCATGGATGACCTTATCACCACTAGCAGATTCGGCGCCCCCATTGCAATGACCATCACTACTCCCGGCGCTGACCTCCTACCCAACTACCAGTTTTTCCACATGTGAAACCCCACTATGTAGTGATGTACCTTTTCTGATTGGTTCCCACATGTACCTTACCTGATCGAACTCCCTTGGTGGACCTTTTATGGTGTGGATCAGAATCAGGTTGGCTTGACCTGGAATGGGTTAGGGAGGGTATTTTTGACCCAGAACTACCCTATATAGAGTTTTACCAACTTGAAATGGCCCTAGGTGGGTTATGCTTATTTTGAAATAGGATCTTGTGGGTGCATCTTGACCTACAATAGGCCTAAGTAAGGTTTTGGGCCCTGAGAAAAGTTAATATAATCAAAAATTAATTTATTAATTTTTAGTTTAAGAAAATAATAATTTTATTATTTAAAAAAATTATTTTGGAAGAAAAATTAAAATAATCCAGGACTGAATTAAATTAAATTATTTGAATTTAAAAAATTCATTTAATTTATTAAAATACCCTCAAAATTAAATTTACTACATTTTAATTTTATCGAACTTTTAGTTTTATCGCAATATTATTTTGAGTAGTAAATGATACCTTGTGAGTTTGGTTTAATTTTATTTAATTATTTATTACAACTGTGTTCGATGTTTTCAATATTTAATTAAAGTTTTTCAATGGGATGCACATTGTCTTCTTTATTAAATATGTATAAGTGCCTTCATGTCCATTCTTATCTTTATGAATATTGTTCTTTCTAAGACCCCTCCCTTTCACGTGAGTATATTTTTACTATTGACAATGATGATGTAAGATGTGGACCACACCAAGATGAGGTGGTATCAAAATGAGAAGTAAAATCACTAGATTAGGGGCTAGATGCATCATGATTCAAGACTTGAATTAGGTATGATACCTCTAGATTACGATTGATCCATTGAGTTTAAATGTATCACTCAATTTTAGGTACTCAAGACCTATCAGATAATATATTTATTTTATGTATTGTTTATTATTTTATGCATTATCATGTCTTTGGGAAACACATAAAATAATAAAAAGAAAAAATTCTCAAGGAAGTGATGATTGTAGTCTACTATTCACTTGTGAGAGTTCCAACATAGTATGACCATATTTAATAGAAAAGTATTGAATTAATCTAAAATATTAAAAACCTCTCAAAGAATTATTATGTTGTGAATGCCTTCTATCACCCAAATTTTAGCAAAAAAGGGTGTACATAGTACTCATTAGCCCTAGTTGAGGGTGGGTCCTACTACTAGGGATTTCTTATGAGAGAGATGAGTTAACTTAACTAACATTAGCATCAAATAAGTATCCATATCTATATTTTTTCATCTTTATAGTAAAGTGTTGAGTAAATCTTGATTATGATTTTAGAATATGAGACTTCACTCATCAAATCAAGGAACCACGAGTCAATGTGTTCAAATAGTCAAATTACTACACAGAAACTCTCTGATTAGTGGATTATACATATCTTGTAAACTATTATAAGAGGTTTCAAGGATCATTTACATTGGATTATTAAAAAAAGTATTTTGAGTTCAGTTGTGAGGGCTAATAGTGTTCAATAAATTAGCTGGAGACATTTGACAATTAAATTAATTAGTAATTTATAATCAGTAATCAAGATAAAATTACTAATATACTATATATATTTTTTGTATAAAATGGAAAGTAATACCCAAAGTACACTATAATAACTATTAGAAAAATAAAATGTTCAAACTGGCATGAAATCCCAAGGGTAGTATAGGTGCTTTTGCAATGTACTATGAAATTCAATTTGTTGGTGTCCCAAACACCTTTTAAGACTCCTCAAGACGTGATGGTGATAAAAATTATTATAGAAGACTCATATATTTTTCATATTATGGTTATTTTATAATTATAACATCAACGACTGATGTGAGTTACAGATACAACATTAGGACTTAGATGATTTCATTTTTTGCCTCATCTTCTAGAAGTTTGCGAGGATAAAGTGAAGTGAGATATGAATGGGTAATGATTATATTGGATACTTGTAAATATAAAATATGGATAATTATATTTTATTATATCCCATTATTATCAACCATTTACTCTAAATTCATTTTATATCACAAAAATAGATAGTATGGAGAAAATGCCTCATTTCCTTTTGGGTAATGTTCATATGGTGAACAAGTTGAAAGACATGTTGAAAAGACCAATGGAAAGTGTTACTGAAAAGAAACCTTCACAACATAATTCAAAGAAAATTTGTATTAAAAAGAGGCAATTTCCTTCAAATTTCCTGAAATATGTATTTGAAAGTTCAAATTATATGAATGTAATTGAAGAAGCAAGTAATCAATTCATTTTTAAGAATATTCATCATTGTATGTAATGTTTCTATTAAACTTCTTGGGTATTAAAATAAAATATCCCTATAAAATTTTTGTATTAAAATACAATAACCAATTAAGAAAATAAACATTACAAGAAGTAAGGTGTGTTCTCCAAGCAGATGAGAAAGGGAGATTTCTATGTCAGTGGTGGGAATCACAAAACTTCTAATTTCCAAGTAAATAGTTCTAGTCGAAATATTATTAAGTATCACCAAAAAAATTATCTCGTGTGTCCTTTAGACATAATGATACATTATTTTAGTTTAGTAATATTTTTTTGGTGTCTAATAATTAACTAATAGTTCATTATTTCTTGAATCATTAGAAACCCATGATATATGCAAGACTCTAATACCTAGTTGTGGAAAGAAAATACTTCATATAAAAAAACTAAAAGTGAATATAAAGGATATAACCAACATAGTATTTAGAAACTTTAGAGTTAAAGACCTTAGGTGTTATCAACATATTTATTTTTGGATAAAGAAACCTTTAGAAATTAAGGTAAGTCACAAAGCTTGTGAAACAAGTTTATCTAGAGAGCATGAACTATTCCAAGGTTAATGTGACATCCCATTATATTTCTGTTAGGTACATTTCAAAACATGTCATTGTTTTCCTTTTTTGTTGGCTGGGTAGGGATGATGGTGAATTGGGAGGATACCTATAATGTTAAAGTCATAGATTTGTTGGTTTCTCAGCATAAAACCAACTGGTTGTGTAGTTTTCAGGGGAATTACATGCTATGTAATGTGGTTACAGATTGTGTAAATTCTAAAATAATAATAAATCTGTTTTTAGAAAAAGGTTATTGATTTTTCTGTGTTTTTTGTATTTTTCAATTACACGACGTGTAATTGGGTTACATGTTATGTAAAGTCATGAGGGTTTTTTTAAACAGGAATAACAAATGAATTTTCTTATTAATCTTCTCTATATTTCCTTACTCTTGACCCAAGTTCCATTCCCAAGTGATTTTAGATCCCCCAAACCCTTCCGTGTCATTTCATTTAGCATTTGATCATTTTTGCGATTATAGTGTGACATACCGGGTAAGCATTATCCTAGTCTCTCTGTCTCTTTCTCTTTTTATCCTTAGAGTTTGATAGAACATCTTGGGATTTATGGATATAAACTCCATTTTTTTAATCTTATTTCTAGTTTGAGATCCTAGATCCTTTGCACATTCATTTTTTTGAAAGGTTATATTACATAATTTATGTTTTTTTTTGAAAAAGGGTGGTGGTTCCATTTATGATTTTCCAATTGATTTAACCCTAAATTTCTTGGTAAATTTCTTTCAATTTTTTTATTAAAAAAAAATTCTATTTAATTTGGGAATTTGGGGTTTTTTGGCATGAAATTAGGAAAACACTCAAATCTAGTGAATTGGGAAAAGTTTGTAAAATTGATGGAATTATGTGGAATTTAAATTTCCATAATTTAAATTGTGAAATTGAATTAAGGGAATTTATTTCAAGGATTTATTGTAGAAAATGGATTAAATTTATTTTAATAGAAACCTAATGGTATTATCTTAGAAAAAGGCATAACTTGATTAAAAACATATTTTTAGTTTTTAAATGGAAAATTGGAACTTTTTAAAATGGGAGAATTTGATGAATTTTACTTTTAACCATTTTTTAAATTAAATTGACCTTCATTTATTATACTAGAGAACATGAAAACCTAGGTAGTTAGTGAGTTATTGGGATAACACTATTTTAACACTTTACAACTGAAACAAAACTTAGTGTAACAGGTCACATCCCTGATGGGATGGTGATGAGTCACCTTTGGATAGTGTTATAGGTACGCATGTATACACATATTGTCATGATCACCTTTGAGTGTATGAGAATCCCATAGCCTAGAACTATCATACCTTTTAGTAGATGACCATGTTTCTCACTTTTTTATATTTGAGATATACATGTGTGCTAATATTTGTATACTATTTTACATTTAATCTAAATTTATGTAAACTATTTTATATAAAAATATTTATTAATCCATCTTTTTAAAGTATTTACATCATTTCAAATGTAAGCATGAATTGTTTTAATTATGAACTAAACTTACATACCTGTTTATTTAAAATTAAAAGCTTTATTTGGTAATTTAATGTGGGATCTTATTATAGAATACTTTATGAGACCCTACTTTTATTTTAGATCACAGACTACATATGCCTTCAGGTGTCAGTAGATTATCTTCTTCCTGGTTTGAGAAAGGGTAAGGTGCCACTTGGAGGTTTTAGTAGTAATTGATCCTTGGGATTTTAGAGTTGCGCCTATTGGGACTTGGATTTTTATCTTGTATTATGGCACTTAGTTGTAGTACTTTAGGGTTGTTTTCCAATTTTACTTCTAGTACACTACTCCTTGTGATGTTTTTCTTGTATGCATACTGAATTGTTTATATGCTTCCACAATATTTGTGTAAAAATCATTCCCATTTTCATGTTGTATGATTCCAGGTTCTAGTTGCTAACCCTTGAGGATTGGGAATTCCCTTTAGGCTATGTTCAGATCGACTTGGTTTTCTGGTTATTAGAGTACATGGGATGGTTCATGAAAAAGTGGTGTTAGAGGTCTAGGTTTAGATTTTTGTTGATGTCATCATGCAGTTGTATAATATTCTTGGGACCTAGGAGGTATTTGAAAATGAGTTCTAGGAAATCTCTCACCGTAACAAACCTTAATTCACCAGGGGTGGTTTGGGAAATATATCTTGAGTATTAGTTCTATTATTTTCCATACTTTTTATTTTGATAGATTAAAATATAAATATTTTTTACCTATATTTTGGGATTAATTCCCCATGTTGCTCTGTTTGAGTGTTAACATGATTTATTAAATGTTGTTTGGTGATGCTGTATAGCATAATTTCTCCAAGAAGTCATGAAAATAAAATCCAGGAGGAAGCTATTGTAGAACCACAATGAGAAAATCCTACTGTGGACGCGAATCTGGTTTTGGTGATTGTGCATATTGTCCAATCTCAGAGACATACACCTGCACCTATTTCTGTTCAGGCTCCAGCTATGGAACCATAGAGGGATGCTTTATGGAATCATTCTTATTAGTTCCTTCTCTAGAACCCACCAACATCCAAAGGATCTAATGATCCTCAAGAGGCTGAGAAAATGTTGATTAGGATTGAACATTTGTTTGAGTTCTTGGAAACACCTAATGAAATTAAGGTTAAGTGTTCCACCTTCATGATGGAAGGATTGAGCAGAAGATGGTAGGAAATAATGGTGATGTCTAAGAAGCATTATGATGTTGAGTAGAAATACATCAAGGATACTTTTCACCAACTAGTTTTATATATAGTCAATGGTATTGTCTAAGGATATAGATTTATTCAAACATGAGAAAGCTGATAGAACTGTTACAAAGTATGAAAACCATTTTTCTGAGCTTGTGTAGTTTTCACCTGAGATAATATAAAATGATAAGATTAATACTCAATGGGTTGATTTGGGAATTGGAGCTGATATTAATTATCAAGTTTTCTTACTAAAAATACATTCTTATGCTAATGTGCTAGATAGATATTTTATGGTCGAATGGACCTCACTGGAAATTTTGGGTTGAAAGGAGTTTCTTTTTCTCTCAGTGGTGGTGAAATTTCCTTTAAATGGAAAAGGAATCATGATGATTATATTATAGGTTCTTGATAGTGGGGTCATTCTAGAACTCCCATAGTTTTTGGAAGAGACCCTTTATTTGTTATTTGTGGCTAAAGATAGGGCATTCAAAAAAGGTTTGAACTATGGAACCCAACGTATATGATTCCTACAGATGTTAGGGGCACCTAATTTTTTTTGAAATGTCTTTTACACTCCACATAATATAACAAGATCAAAAGAACCTACCAAAAATTTGGTGCAATTATATGCTTCATGAGTAATGAAGTTCCAGCCACATGCATCTAGAATGAAGCTTCTTCACATATTAGAAGAATCTCCAGAGGAGGAAAATACAGGTCCAATAATTGTGAGAGGCACCATCACTACAACTTCATCATTAGTAACTACTTTATTTAATATTGGTTCATCTCATTCATTCATTTAAACTATATTTTTAATATTCTAAATATTTCTATAAAGTTGTTGTCTTACATGATGGATATTACTACACCCCTTGGAACGAAGATAGAGTAGGGTCTCTGTAGTCCTTTTGTTTTCTCTATTTCAGATGTATATCTTGTTTGTATTTTTATGGTTATCAACATGAAACTACTTGAATTTATTTTTAGGATGGATTGGATTATTTCCAATAAAGCTCGGATTGATTGGTATCTCCAATGGGTCTTCTTTACTACACCCAATGGGGTTTTCTGAATCTTTCCAAGAGAATGAGACCTGACATTGAGTAGATATAGAACTTATTATTTAGAGTTGGGGAAAGTGATATATGAGTTCTCTATTGATCTGGAGAGAGAATATTTGAGCGGTTATCTCCCTCTAGTTGTCCTTGAGTTTCGTGATGTGTTTCCTCCTAACTTCTCTGGCTTTCCACCAGTAAGGGAGGTAGAGTTTTATGTTGATTTAGTTCCTAGTACTCAAATATCATCTATGACCTCTTACCACATGGAACTAGCTAAAATGAATGAGTTGAAGACTCATTTATATGATCTTCTTGATAAAGGCTTTATACGCCCAAGCGTGCTACTTTGGGAAGCACCGATTCTATTTACTAAGAAAGATTATGGCTCACTTCACCTTTTTTTTTGATTACTGAAAACTCAATAGATTCATATAAAAGAAAAATGATCTATTTCCACATATTGATGATCTATTTGATTAGTTTAAAAGGGAAAAGTGGTTCTTGAAGATTGGCCTTCGATCGGGTTACCATCAGTTGGGGATAAACAAATCTGACATTTATGAAATTTACTTTAGGAGTAGGTATAACCATTATGAGTACCTTATCATGCATTGTGGTCTAACCAGGGATACTATAGTTTTAATGGATGCAATGGACATTATTTTTCATGATTATGTTGATACCTTTATGGTAGTCTTTGTGAAAGAAATCCTCATTTACTCTAACTCTGAGGAGGATTAAGTGCATTATCTGAGAGTAGTTTTGGAATTGTTGAGGAATCACCACATTAATTCTAAGATTTTGAAACATGACTTATGGATTCAGGATGTAAAGTTCTTGGGAAACATGGTGTTAGAACATGGCATATCAGTTTATCCTGAGAAGGTAAAGGCTATTATGACATGGGATTATCCACAAAATGTTTTTTATATTCATATCTTCTTGGGTATATCTAGGTATTATCATCTATTCATTAAATAATTCTCAAAGTTGTATTCTTCAATTAATTCTCTATCTTTAAAGAGTGTAAAGTTTCCTTGGTATGAAAAATGTTAGAGTTATTTTTTTGAGCTTAAATCTCACTTGAACACTGCATCATTGTTGACTCTCCCAGAGGCTGGGAAGGGCTATGTGGTCTTCTATGATGCATCAAGTTTAGGTTTGGGTTGTGTTATTATTCAAGGTGATTATTTTGTTGGTTATGGATCTCAGTATCTTATACCAAATGAGAATCATTACTCTACCTATTACCTTGAACTTGCATCTATGATACAAGTGCTTATGAGTTGGCAATATTACCTTTATAGAGAATGGTTTACTATATTTTTAAACCATAAGAGATTGAGTTATATCTTTTTTAAAAAATAATTGAATCTATGACATAGGCTCTAGGTGGAATACCTATAATATTTTGACTTTGACATCACCTATACCCCAGATAAGGGGAATGTCATCACAGATTCTTTGAGTAAGAAATTTCTGACACAAGTAGTGAGGGAATCATTATAAGAGTAGAACTTGATAGATCTTTTTGTACAGTTTCATTTTGGAGTTCGAGAATAAGGGGCCAAGGTTTTCTTGTCTAGTATTTAGCTTAAATATTCCCTTATCAAGATGATTATTCAGAAAAAATATCTTGATAATGAGTTCCATAGTCTTTGAGACTCTCTTAATGGTGGGGAGATTGCGGCTAACTGGTTATTCTCCACAGAGGGAATACTATGTTATTAGAATCTTTTTGTTGTTCTGTTAGTGGTAAGAAGTGCTGTGATGGGGGATCTTCTTTATTTCCTAGTGGGAAATGAACCCAAGAACCACAAAAATTTTCTATGAAATCTAGTGAAAATTCTAGTGGCTAGATATGAGACGGGGCATTGTTAAATTTTTCTCTCATTATTATATGTTCCAATAAGTTAAGGATGAGAACTTGAAACCTTTAGGTTTACTTTATCCAATTCCAGTGGCTACATAGAAGTGGGATAATATTTCTATGGACTTTTTGGTTGGGTGTCCATGTACCCAGAGAAATAAGAACGTGATATGGGTTGAGATCAATCGTCTGAAGAAATAAACTCACTTTTTACAAATTCATGATACAAACAAAGTTGATGAGTTGGGAAATATTTATGTGAAATATATTTATCAATTTCATGGATTTCCATCTACATTATTTTTTGACAGAGATCCTTAGTTCACTTCTTTCTTTTGGAGAGGTCTCCATGTTTCACTGGGATCTCAGTTCCATTTGAGCACAACATACCATCCGCAGTCAGATGGACAGACAAAAAGAGTTATACTGATTATTGAGGATATTCTATGTACTTATGTTCTAGACTTTGGTGGATCTTGGTATGAATATATGGGGTTGATTGAGTTTTCTTATAATAATTTTTACCAGTCTGCAATCATAATGGGTCCTTTTGAGGCCTTGTATGACCGACCTCATATATCTTCATTGTGTTGGTTAGAGATTGGTGAAAGATCCTTGGTTAGACCAAGCTTGGTTCAAGAGATGAACATAAATATTCAGTTGATTCATTTATTAATGTCAACATAACATATCTTGTATAAGTCTTATGTTTATTTTTCATATACCATTGTAATTTTTAGTTGGTGACCCCATGTTCTTGAAAGTTTCACCTAGGTTGGATCATCGATGACTTGGGAGGAAAGGGAAAATTTCTTCTTGATTTGTGGGACCTTTTGAGGATTTAAGATAGAGGTAAGATTGGATTACCTTGTAGCAATTTCATCATAGATAACATCGATATATAATGTGTTCCATGTATCATAGATCAGAAATTATATATCTAATCAATATCATGTTCGGAGCTACAGTGACCTTGACATCAAACCTGATTTATCTATGAGTGAAAGGCCAGTAAGGATAGTTGATTTTGAAACCAGGGTACTTCATGGGAGTGAGATAACTTTTTTTCATATGCTATGATGACATAGTTCATATTACCATGATACATGGGAGTATGAGGCACTGATGAGAAAGTAGTGGCCTCACCTTTTCAGTATGGAAGCTTCTTGAAATGATTTATGGGGATAGAAATGTTCTATAGTAGGAAGGTTGTAACATCCTGTTACATTTATATTATGTATCTTTCAAACAATGTCATGGTTTTTCTTTTTCATTATCTAGGTAGGGTTGATAGGGAATTATGAGGATACCTATAATGGTGAAGTCATAGATTTGTTGGTTTCTCAGCATAAAACCAACTGGTTATGCATCCTATTAGGGATTTACACACTATTAAATGTGGTTACAAGCCGTGTAAATTCTAAAAATAATAATAAATCATTTTTTAGAAAAAGGTGATGGTTTTTTTAATATTTTGGGATTTTTCAATTACATGTCATGTAATTGAGTTACACATCCTATAAAGTCTCGAGTGTTGTTTTTAAACAGGAAAAACAACTGACTTTTCTAATTTCTATTCTACATATTTTCTTTCTCTCAACCCAAGAGCCATTACCAGATGATTTTGGATCCCTCAAAAAATTCCAGGCCATTCCATTCAACATTTGATCGTTGTTGTAGTTGTAGTGTGACTTACTAGGTAATAATTATCCTTGTCTCTCTGTCTATTTCTTTTTTCCTCTTTAGTGTTTGATAGAACATATTGGGATTTATGGATATAAAATCCTTATTTTTGAATCTTGTTTTTAGGTTGAGTTTCTAGATCCCTGTGTTCCTTCGTTCTTGTTGGCGATTTCCATTGCGGACTTTGTGTTTCAGTGAAAAAGTTTGGTGGTTCCATTTAAGATTGGCCAATTAATTTAACCCTAAATTTCTTGATAAATTACTTTCAATTGTTTTATTTAAAAACCAATTCCATTGAATTGGGGAATTTGGGTTTGATTTTTCATGAAATTGGGGAAACCCCCAATTCTAGTTAATTAGGGCGAGTTTGTAAAATTGGTGGAATTTTGTAAAATCTAAATTGTAAAAATCTAATTTGTGAAATTGAATTGATGGAACTGATTTCAAGGTTGTATTTGAGAAAATATATTAAAATGGTTTTGATAGAAACCTATTGTTTTTATCTTATAAAAATTAATGAATTGATTAAAAACCCATTTTGTGTTTTAAATGGAAAATTTACACTTTTGAAAATGGTATTAGGGAATGAATTTTATTTTTAAACAGTTTTAAAAATAAATTTCCCATCATTGATTATAATAGAGAACATGCAAGTCTAGGTAGTTAGTGATTTATTGGGATAACACTATTTTGATGCTTTACAAGTGAAACAAAACATAGTGCAGAAGGTCACATCCATGATTAGATGGTGATGAGTCACCTTTGGCCTATGTTAGAGGGGAATGTGTATACACATATTGTTGTGATAACCTTCGAGTGTGTGAGGATCCCATAGCTTGGAAATATCATACCTTTTGAAAGATGACCATGTAGCTCACTTGTTTATATTTGAGATATAAATGTGTTCTAAGGTTTTTAAACTATTTTACATGCCTTATGAATTTATATAAACTATTTTATATAAAAAAATTATTAAGCCATTTGTTTAAAGTTTTTCTATCATTTGAAATGTAAGCATTAGTTGTTTTAATTATGCTCTAAAATACCATACCTGTTTATTTAAAATTTAAAGCTTTATTTGGATAATTAAATATGGAATCTTATTATGGAATACTTAGTGAGATTCTAATAGGATTTTAGCTCACACCCTACCTATTACTTTATTTTTTGTATATTATCTTCTTCCAGGATTGATCAAGGGTAATGCACCACTTGGAGGTGGTAGTAGCTATTGAATCTTGATCTTAGAGAGTTGTGTACATTGGGACTTGGGTTTTTATCCTATTTTATAGTACTTTTCTTTATAATTTGGGGTTTTTACCCAGTTTACTTGTAGTACACTACTCCTTGTGGATTTTTCTTGTATACATATTGACTTTCTTATCTGTTTCCATTACATTTATGGAAAAATCATTCCCACTTTCATATTGTATGATTCCAGGTGCTAGTTTCCAACCCATGGGGATTAAAAATGAACTTCTAGATATATCAGGATCATATTATTTATCAGGTTACTAGGGTATCCGGGTTGGTTCGTGACAGGTAAGCTAGTAGTAAATATACTTCATAATATTCCTTTAAGTGTTGTTTAGGGAATGTGAAAGTGAATTATGGTATATGAATGGTCAGAATATATGATTATATTCAGGACCAAATGCTGATGAATATCTTTAACAAGCATACATCAATCATTAAAATTTAGTATGGGGAAATTCCTAAATTCACATTTCCTTATACACATCAGAGTCATGATGTTACTATGGAGGGTCGATGATGAGTCTTACTTTCAAGAATTGATCATTAAAATTTAGCATGGTATAATTACTTAATGAACATTTCATTATACAAATAAGAGTCAATATGTAAGTAAAATGATTATCAATGTTGGAACAAATATACATTTCCGGGACTTCTATTATTTTTCAAATAATGCATCACAACTAATAACGTTATCCCATAACCATATGCCAGCTATAATGAAAAAGGACATCATATGAGTTATAACATGATATAAATCCATTATATCATAACAACATGTTCTTATATGAATATAATTTGTTAGGATATAAACAAACTTATATAAAAAAGTACAATGCGCATCTAAAGTAGTTATCCTAAATTTTTAAGGATATTATAGAAATTTATATAATAGAGAAGTTATGGTCAAGTGAAAGATTATATATCTATAAAAGGGTGAATATCTCTATTAGAGATAGTGGGAGAAATATTGAATTGGTTTTAGTCATTGGAAGAGATTCATAAATAGTTGACATAGGACAAGTTCCACAAGAGAATGTGTAAAATTAATGTTCCAGAGACACATATTGCATAATAAGGATAAAACCATGGTGATGGTTTTTTATTCAATATGGATAGTGATACATTATTCATTTATAAAAATTAATCATACAAGTAGTAAATATAAATAATCTTATATTGAAAAGATCAATTAAAATTTAATAATGGATTCTCTATATTAAAGTACAAGGGTTTATTATTTTTAATACCATTGTGGGTATTCAAGTGAGACTATACAGGGATGGTACAAGTGTGATTCCAATAAGGCTTGATTGGTAATACAAAGTTGTTATTCCTAAATCCATTATAATTTCACATGTCATAGTTACATACTATGATCATTAAAATTGGGCATTTAATGTTAATATCACCTTTCTTGGAAGGCCTCTTTAAGATTAAACCAGAAAGGGTTGGTGACACCACACAAATCCAATAAGGGTTGTAAGTTACTAAAATCTAGTTTTAGATTATAGAAAGAAAATGATAATAGAATACTCATTTCAAATTAATCATTGTAAAGTTTCTATAAGAGGTTATTATGAGCTCCATGGTTTTCTAAGTGAAATGTGTTTGGAAACATATGTAAAAAAGTCATTGGTTTTATAGTTGGTTAAGATAAGAATAAAAGTAACTCTCCAGAGATTGAAATAAAGTAGAAACTTAAGTTTTAAGGAAAAAGATCTACTAAGATTTATCTAATTTTTTTGACCAAGTAAATAGTACATATATTGAAAATTTATTAAAAATACAATTTATAACAATTAAAGAGATAATTTATACTTATATCACATGCCAGAAATCTCCCCAAGAAGACATGTGAGGGACATATGAGGATATTAGTGTAGTGACTTGAATTTTATATGATTCTGTGATGGATCAATAATATATTACATGATATCTACTGAATTTTATATTTATCAAAAAACATAATGGTAGTAAAATATCAGTTATATCAAGGAGAACTGTACAAGAAGCAGTCCGGACTTTTCAATTATACTGAAAAAATTACAAAAGATAATTACCTGGTATGTGGAGAGGAAGGGATACTAGTTATAAGGGAACAAAAAATAGTCTTCCTATAGATTAATACAATCTAATATCACATTTAGGATAAGCTAATGAGAAATAAAATCTCATTCAAACTAGTGGTATTCAATAATAAAAATACCAAACGTGATGTGGCTTCTGAGGTAGCTAAAGAAGTAGTGTAAAATATGAAATGATTTTTTCCAATTCATGGAATATCACCTAGTAGGTAAAGTTTTATCATGATGATAATTCTTTAACTGGATAGAAAATATATAAAGTTTAGATAGTGGAAAAAAGGGCATATACTCGGTGTTTAAATCTCTTGAGGAGTTTAACTCAAGAAGGTGAGGTCACAGATATTGGAATAGCCACACAACAGAGACATGAAAATCCGTTTACTAAATCCATAACTAAGTAGAAAAATTATCTTATCATGTGAGAGATAAAAAGAATAGTTTAAAAGTTATCTCTAATTGAAGTGGGAGTTTTGTAATAGTGGGTTCCCTATAATAACTGAAATAGTACTTTTTGATTACTAGATCATGTATACAGTGAGTTATTCCTGATATAATCTTACCATGATAGTGTTGATATTTTTGTGTCTACTATTTACATGCTAATGTGCATAGATTAAATATCACATGAAAATTTAATATCTGTTCCTAGGCTATAATGATAACCTTGAGATATTATGATATTAATCTTAAATATATCTCATATGGTCTATATACATCATACAGACTAGAAAAAATTAATGTTTGACTATCAGGTGTTGGGGGCTTATAAGCATTGAGAATTATTCTCATGAAGTTCAAACTTAGCAATCTCTAGTAGGTGAGATTATGAGGAAAGAACTGCCAATAGAAACACCACATGTTTCAGGTTTCATTGACAGTTTTTATCTGTGAACATGTGTAATGGTCTCCTAACTTGAGATTGTAATCAATGTATACTATCTGATCACATAATTTGATGCAAAGAAAAAACCATGACATTGAATTCATGGTGAGGTATCTTGTGTTGGGTGCGCCATTGGTGGTATGACATTGGTTGATTGATCAATATATAATTAGTCAATTTTGAGATGATGAAGTGATATCTCAGGCCTCACTGAATAGGATGATAGTACCTTTACTAAATCTATAGCCATGGTATAAGAAGGAAAGACTATCCAATATGGTTAAAAAATAATAAATCAATTAAAAAGGATGATGAAAAAAGTGTGAATTCTACTTTATGAAATATCATGAGTCAAAGATGTTATATTACACAGTGTGTGCTCATAAGATGGTTGTCATTTTTATGACTATTCTTTATCTATTTAAGGTTCTTGATGGGTTACTAGACTCCCCTATTAGACTATTAAATGCATTCAATGCTATCAATATAAGGTCCTAGAGGGTAACACATAATAACGTATTTAATAGTCTACCCTATTATGGTGAATAAGCGTATAGGTAATGATGGGCCACACCCCAGGGCCTGAGGGTTTTCTAAGTTTTAACGATCAACAATGAATAAGTAAATTCATTATTATTCGAGTATAGGATAATTGGGTTGAATTTATTTATTAAAAACCATTCATAAGGAATTAAGTAAATATGTGGAAAAACATTATATGAAGGAATATTATTTTAATATTCAAGGTTTATTTAATATTTCAGGAATTACAAGTCGAGTTAATGACTCGGTTTTTTCATATGATATATTTATTATATATTATAAGTATGTGATAAAAATATTAATGAAATTTAATGCATTTAATTCATTATAATGTTTCATTTATCACTTATTTAGTGGGAGTTGGATATATGGGGGATCGAGAATCCTTTTTGGGTATTTTACCTCCAACTATATAAGAAGAAGAGAGACTTTCAATCCATTATTATTTATTGATTTGGAATTGAGAGCTTCTATCTCCTCCCACATACTAGAGAGATAACGACCCTGTCAGAGTGATCAACCGAAGAATGACTCCTCATATTGAAGGGATGATATTGAGGTGATTGTCATGACATCAAAGGAATCGTCAAATCTCTATGATATCACCTGAAATTCAATGATTAGAATACATGTGGATTATTGAAGCATGTGTGTATCATCTAGAGTGGTTCAATCTTAGATCCTTAAGTAAATTCTCATTGGTGATGAGTGAAATTTGAACATAACACTGATTCGAACAAGGGATTTGTTATTTTAATTTTGTGAATATTAAATTAATATTAGATCTATTGACCCCTACTTGGGATCAGATCATCAAAGGTGATGCATTTTCTTCATTCCGGTGATGAAAATTTTTAAATCATCAAATGGATGACTTCTACTACATCCCCAATACCATCATGGAATGGTAGTAATGTTTAAAAATGTTTAATCAATGGGATTGGTTCATGATGGAATGAAAATTATGGAAATATGTTAATATTGAGAAAACATAGACTCATTTTTCTTATTCTTAGGGGAATAGAAATTACATGTTTGGTTAATGTAATGTAATTTTTAATAATGTTAATTAATGACTAATTAATTAAATAAAATTAAGTGAAATGTTAAAATAAAATAATGAAATTAATGTAGCTCTTTAAATTATTGTATGTTTATAATATGTATAGTCCCTATAAGTGGTAGCCAAGAGTCCATGCGATGATAGTTGCAGTTGATCTTAGGACCATGTTATTCCCATAGTGTGGTTGTGAGATATATTATATCTTGCACATTTTGTGATTTCATACACTACCCCACCCACATCAGTAGGGAGAATAACACCCAGTATACTCTGGGAAGGTGTTTTCCTCAATATCCTAGTGTGAGGATGGATGATTGACTTCCCCCTCTATCCCCACACTCTTATCTTGGCATTTCATGTGTTGTTATGCATGATGGATAGTTTCCCCATATGTGTGTGTAGATGAAAATGATGGATTGTGGTTATTTCACACACATGTATCTTCAAATATAGTATCAAAATGATTATTATATGTGTGACATGTATGTACTGTTATGTCTTGAGGTTCCTTACTCGATGTATGGGTTATGATTGCTTGAGGTATAATACCCTATGTATGATAAAATTCATACTAGTTGTGGTGGATCCAAGAAAGTAATTGATTACTATATGGATGAAATTATGTGATGATGTGATGAACTAGGTGTGTAACATCCCGAAC
Source organism: Viscum album (assembly GCA_963277665.1). Classification (NCBI taxonomy): domain Eukaryota; kingdom Viridiplantae; phylum Streptophyta; class Magnoliopsida; order Santalales; family Viscaceae; genus Viscum; species Viscum album. The sequence goes on from OY728129.1 coordinate 306,626,349, forward strand.
CCAGTTACCCAGAGTCAGTGCATTATTACATAACATTGGCATGATCACAAAAGATCAAGTCTCAAAAGACCGATTAGTTTAGTATCCTTGGAAGTATTAGATACATTCATAAGGTTTACAGTACATAATAAAATGAAAAAAAAACTACAACAACATTGTTTCCATAGACTACACTCATATCCCCTCAGAATATCCCTAAAGGTCAGTCATAAAATACTTCTTCGCATCCTGGGAAAAATAAAACATAGAAAGGGGTGATCTCAGATGCTCAGTAAGGATAACAATATAGCAGAAACTTTCATAAATAAGCATAGACATTTAAGGCAATGTATAAGACTAAAACAAAATCCTTTTAAACTTTAACTTCAACATAATATGGAAAAGATAAAATCAAATAATGCCATTTAGTTACTCACATGGATATTGTACTAGTCAAATAATCACATGAAATATCAATAGCCACTTTCATAATGATGGAATGCATAATGCCAGACATTCATAACCACATAGTCAAGGCCTTGTGCCAAGACTACAAATAAGTTTTTTTCAAGGACTTATTCCAAGACACTAGTTTGTCTCATGAGACCTACCGATGCATCGAGGAGCTATAGCGGGCTACACCCTTCACATACTAAGTTCAATGCATTCCTCATATGAAAAGGTTTAAACATAACATAAACATTCGTATTAAAACTAGCATAGGAAATGTCAATACTTTATCTATAAACCATGAATGGTATAGAAATAACACATCCACAGTCAAACATATCACAAAAAACTTCAATAAAATATGGAAGTTTTGTATCATAATAAATCAACTTCAAATAAACTTAAAATCCATCAAAGGATGTTGATGTAGATGAAATCAATACCTTTTTTAGAGAAATATATCTTTCTATTTTTAAATAATTTAAAATTCATATAATTATAAAAGAAAACATTTATTTTTAAAATATTCTTATAATCTTGTAAGGGAAGCTTTGATGATGTTATAATGGAAGAAAATAGCCACACCCACCGTATAAGTTAAAAAAAATACATTCTTACCTTGATTTAGTTAAAAAGGTTATAAAGGACCTTGTTTGGAAAACGACGGAAAGAACCCTTTATAAAAATCTCATAAAAGTAAAAAAGGGTATAAATGAATTTAACCCATAGTCTATAAAATAGGAAGAATGTTTTGAAATATATTTTTAAGAAACATGGATGTGGATGATAAAGAGGTCCCAGTAGATACTTACGTAAAAACAACCTCATATAATAAAGAGATTGCAAAATTAACCCTTACCTTGTACATTTCCTTGGTAGAGGGTAGGTTAAACTCCTGTATAATGGTGAAATAATTGTTATTAAATTATAAAAGAATCAAATACATTAATATTATATAATATTTGATCTTTTAACTTTGCTTTGTTAATAATATCTTAGTATTATCGTTGTTTCGGGTGTTAACGGATTCATTTTCCTTTATATTATTTGTTATGTGAGTAATATGTTTTATGGGTGGGATGTATCTTATTCATATACAGAATGATATAAAGTCTTTAAACATTATTTTTAATCATCTAATGAAAATTAGTATTGAATGGATACGATGGGGAATGAATTTCATTGTGTTCGTGGAGATGGTAATCCGTACGTACGCACAAGCGACAATATCATTATTTTGATATTAAAATAATATATAATTGGATGGTATATCATATATAAAGAATAATTATCATGTTATATTTATTATTTAAATAAATTACACATCATTATTATACCCATCCAAATAATAATGTATTAAATAACAATTAACCACGACGTGGAGACGGTAAGTCGTACGTACGCACATATGGTGACATGTCATTCAAAGGATGGATAGAATAATGAATTTTGTTTTACCATATTTATAATAACATCAAAGTATATAGAAGATACTGGAGTTATTATTTTATAATTGAAATAATAAAGAAAAAGGAAGTGGAAGAAGAAAGGAACTTGAAAGAGGTGATGAAATATTTACCTCTCCTTCGGGTTCTTCCTTTTTATTTGATCAAAAGGGCTCCTTAGGTTTGATTTATGACTAAATGAGTGAATATATAATTAAGGGAGGATATTTTATAGGGTATTTGGGTAGAGTTTGGCCGAGAAAAATGACTTTTAAGGTGTGAATTAGAGAGAAGGGAAGTGCCCTTTTATAAGAGGGGTGAGGGGCACCTTAGGAAAATCTAGAAATATTATTTTATAATAAAATAATTTTCGGTTTCTAATGGATCCAAAAAAGATTATTTAGAGGATAAGGTGGGGATGGTTTGAAAAACACACAAAAAATAGGTTTTATATAGGTTTGGGTCACTATATTAACTTTATATTTTAGATTTAACTCTTAGTTAAATAGTTTGACATTTACCATGTCTCTTTGTATTTTTATATTATATGGTTAATAAACTTACTATATACTTCCAAGATAACCCTAAGTGGTTCATTAATGATACACCTATCATTATATAAGTATTTTGGCCAAATATTATATTTTTAGGAATATAATATCAATTAATAATATAATATTTGTTTTAAAAAATGTTTTATTTCAATTTTGACACTATTTGGTATTTTGTTTTTTCTAAATTTATAACAGCATTTTACTTTGAAAATTTTTTTTATAACCAAACATAACATATCAAATTAACTTATAAAATTAGTGTAATTCATAAAAAGTCTCTAATACCATTTATTTGGATATTTATAATATCAATTATTGTAATATTTCATTAATTAGGTAATTACTGCATCATCATTGTGTCATAAATAAATTAAATTATTTAATGTCTAAAAAATATAAATAAAATACCATTATGTAGGAAATAATTTTATATTTTTAATGAATATTTATAGTCTAATTTATCTTATGTGTAACCCTATATTAAAAATGGTTTAGTTATTAAACTTTGAATTTAACACTTATAACTCTTCTTTGAATTAAATAATAATAAATGTCCAAATCTGACAAAAGTGGACCTAAAGGATAATATTTTATTCCTAAAGTTTTTTTGGTCGAATTAAACTTATCCAATAGAATTAGGACATGTGTTAGGGTAATAATAATATCATTTTTATCTTTAATTAACCTATTCACTTTTAACCGTGGTAAATAAAAGTCAAAAGTTATTATGCACCAAAAATTATTTTTATCTTATTGAACCAAATTTTACTTACTAATATCAACCGTTTCTCTAGTATTTTTGAAATTCAATTCACAAAAGTGGTAAAATTAAGTTTTATGCAAATTTGCAAATGCTCTTAGGAGGTGGGTAACAGACGGTAAAACTTCAATAACATTTTTATATATCTAAACTTATTATAAAATTACTCCAATGAGTTAAATTGAACTTATATAGGTATTATGTATCTATTTTTACCTAAAATAAATTTAAATGAAATAAATAATTATTTAAATGAAAAGTCGGTTTTAACCAATAACACAGTGTTTTTCACTATTCATTGAAAGTTTTTAGAAACATACCAAAAATTCACCCTAAGCTAATTTTGATATTCCAAATTCAAAAATTAACTCTATTTTACCAAAATAAAAACATGAAAATTGAATTTATTAATTTAAAATTAATTCCCATTGTCAAAACCAAAAAGCGTATTTTTAAGAAATAATAACTATCAAAATATTGACACTTGTTTATGTCCAATTTCAAAGTGAAATTACTTACAATGACCAGCATTGGATTAAATGGTAAAAATATAATATATTTATACTTAAAAACAATTAAAATTTATAATTTAACACTATAAATTATTTTGATTAATTTTTTTTTTCAGTTAAAATATAGTATTTTTCACTATTCACCCAAATACGAAAGTTATCAAAAAAATACCAAAATTTTATTGAAACTAAATTCTTATGTCCTGATTCTAAATAAGAATTTTATTTTTTCAAATTGAATATATAAAAGTTTAAAATATTGGATTTAAAAAGGGTTCGCCATTAAAAGGCGGTAAAATTGATTTTTTTGAAAAATACTTCTATATATGAAAAAATGAATTTTTTCTTATATTATGTCTTAGAAACTCATAATATGGATTCTAAAATTATAAGGATTATATAAAGTTAAAATTCAGTTAATAATATTTATAACTGCTTTTGAACGGCTAGTTTAATTAGTCTTGGCGCACTAGAACTCGGTGTTGCGTGTAGTGCATGTTATTGGATTAGTTTGAAGAAATAACGTACTATGAAATCTTGGGGTGTTACATTATTCCATCTTTCAATAAATTGCATCCTCGCAATTTGAAATTATTTTTCGAAAATAAAAGGTTGAAAATAGAAAATACCTTTGTGGGAAAACCCACATTGGAAATTCGGTTAATAAATTTTAGTCTTAATAAGAGGAAAAGGTAAATGAAAGGGTCACTACCAAATTATGATCTTGATTAGGAGAAAATTAGTGGAAATTAGTGACACATAATTGGAGGAAAAACATAAATATTTATAGGGAGTGATTGAGGTCATCAATCACAAACAAGTGTAAAATTGAGGGCCTCAAATCCATCAATCTATGATGATTTAAAATACCATCGGTTCAACAAAACATAAGGTATTAGGATAATTTTTTTTGTTTTAATATCCCTTCCATAAAGTTTAAGAATTAATTTACCCATAGAATAAGATGTAATATATATATATATATACTTGACAAGTAGAGTTTCATCCTTCAACTAATTCCTACCACAAACTCATCTTTCACTCCAAAAAATTTCAAAAAAATATTCTATTTATCCTAATACTGTAGGGTTCCAAAAATAATGAATTTATAATTCACCTATCAGACCCTTTAAAAAAACTAGATTATATAATATAGGGACTTCATGTAGTCCAGTGGTAGGCAATAAATCCCAATCTCACTATGGTTGTGGGTTCGAGTCTCACGGCCTTGCCAGACGTGACAGGTTGTCGCCCGACCTCCAGGTTGTCCTTTTATGGAAATCCAAAAATAATCTCAAACTAGAAATATCCAAAATACTTCTGTCTAAACTCACAATCCAAAATTTATAAGGGAGGTAAACACAATGAAGATCCTTTTTTCCACGCAATAACATGCGAACACCTTCATCATGTATTCTTTTAAAACACTGTAACATCCTGAATTACCATAAAACCTTATTGTTACATTCATGCTCCCTTATACTTTATATAATACTGGATATATTCCTTATATCAAAAAATATTGAATATTCCAACAATGATAAAATAAATGAACTATTAATCAGTTCCAAGGAAGTCAATAATATCCAATGTAATTTATCCAAATCCATCATCTCTTATTCAAAAATCACTACCTTATTATCAGGACCATATTAAGGATTACATTTCCTTCAACCATTTATTTTTTCAAAAAAGTGTAGCTAACTATTATGTCACTTTTCTTAGAACTATATCATCTCAAATCCTCAATAAAATCGTACTACAATACAGTCCTTATTTATCTCCATAATTTATATTACCAGTATATTGCTTATACAACACTCAAATGAAATAATTCTACAATAACAACATAAGAACACTAGTCATTCCTCTTCATCTGGGGTAGTATCATAACTTGATTATTATCCAATATCATCATTTTTGATATACTCTGATGACTGGGAAATTGATTCGCATAGTGTCCCAACGCCTTGCAGATGAAGCATTTTACATTTGAAACCTTTTTCTTACCCTTTCAATCACGTACTTGGTGTACTTTTTCTCCATACTTATAACAAACTCTCATTCCCTTCAAGCATTTAACAAGGTGATTATTTCCATAGTTATCACATATGGAAAATTCCTTCTTTTCCCTCTTCTATTTATCCATCTTTCTCTCTTCCATCATTTTCTTCTCTTGATTCCCTTCAAAGCCATAGGATTCAAATAATTATTTACTTATCTTATTAACACATGATACTATTTCTTCATATGTTTAGAATACATGGGAAACTATTTCCCTTATAAATGTTGGCTTAATACCGTGAAATATATGATCCTTATTACTCTTTGGATCATACATATTTCTGGAGTTTACATTCATTCTACTAGGCGCCATTTATATGGCATACACTAGGTCAGTTTATGAATTGAAATGAATAATTCCAAACGTGTAAAATACCTAACATAAATTGAACAATTTATGGATATAATCCATAATCATAAAAATATTTTCTTTGAGGAGGTATATACTCATAAATACTTCATAATGATTTGTTAAGAAAATGAGAATTATCCTAAGAGTGCACCAAGGCCCATTGTCGTGCACCCGTTCCCATTCGAGTCTAGATCAAAGCAGTGTTTTCGGGGTTTTACCCCTAGGTACATCTATGTCAGAGTTGCCTCTACCTGCTCGTATCTATACTTGGATTTATTTTCTTGGAAAACTCAAAAAATCTCCATATTACCAAAATTATAAGAAGTTATTATTTACTAATCCTCAAATTCTATCTTAGGGTAATGTGCTCTAATCAGAGTTTATCTAAATCTAGTTTTCAAGGTTTTTACTAATCTTCCTCTGATACCAACTGTAACGCCCCAACCCCAGTTACCCAAAGTCGGTGCATTATTACATAAGATTGGCATGATCACAAAAGATCAAGTCTCGAAAGATTAATTAGTTTAGTATCCTTGTAAGTACTAGATACATTCATAAGGTTTACATTAAATCATAAAATTAAAAAAACTAAAACAACATTGTTTCCATAGACTAAACTCATATCCCCTCAGACTATCCCTATAGGTCAGTCATAAAATACTTTTTCGCATCCTGGGAAAAATAAAACATAGAAAGGGGTGAGCTCAGATGCTCAGTAAGGATAACAATATAGTGGAAACTTTTATAAATAAGTATAAACATTTAAGGCAATGTATAATACTAATAAAAAATCCTTTTAAACTTGAACTTCAGAATAATATGGAAAAGATAAAATCAAATAATTCCATTTACTTACTCACATGGATATTCTACTAGTCGAATAATCACATGCAATATCAATAGCCACTTTCATAATGATGGAATGAATAATTCCAGACTTTCATAACCACATATTCAAGGACTTGTGCCAAGACTACAAATAAGATTTTGTCAAGTCCTTGTTCCAAGACACAAGTTTGTCTCATGATACCTACTGATGCATCGAGGAGCTATAGCGGGCTCCACCCGTCACATACTAAGTCCAATGCATTTCTCATATGAAAAGGTTTAAACATAACATAAACATTCGTATTAAAACTAGCATAGGAAATGTCAATAATTTATCCATAAACCATGAATGGTATAAAAACAACACATCCACAGTCAAACATATCACAAAACCTTCAATACCATATGGAAGTTTTGTATCATAATAAATCAACTTCAAATCAACTTCAAATCCATCAAAGGATATTGACATAGATGAAATAAATACCTTTTTTAGAGAAATATCTCTTTCTATTTTTAAATAATTTAAAATTCATATAATTTTAAAAGAAAACATTTATTTTGGAAATATTCTTATAAGCTAGTAAGGGAATATTTTATGATGTTATAACGGTAGAAAATAGCCGCACCTGCCATATAAGTTAAAAAAAGACATTCTTACCTTAATTTTGCCGAAAAGGTTATAAAGGACCTTGTTTGGAAAATGACGGAAAGATACCTTTATAAACGTCTTATAAAAGTCAAACAAGGGTATAAATGACTTTAACCCATAGTCTATAAAATAGGACAAATTTTTTGAAATATATTTTTAAGAAACATGGATGTGGATGATAAAGAGGTCCCAGTAGATTCTTACGTAAAAACAACCTCGGATAATAAAGAGATTGTGAAATTAACCCTTACCTTGTAATTTTCCTTGGTCGAGGGTAGGTTAACCTCCTGTATAATGGTGAGATAATTGTTATTAAATTATAAAATAATCAAATACATTAATATGATATCATATATGATCTTTTAACTTTGCTTTGTTAATAATATCTTAGTATTATCGTTGTTTTAGTGTAAACACATTCGTTTTCCTTTATATTATTTATTATGTGATTCATATTTGTTATGGATGGGATGTATATTATTCATATTCAGAATGATATCAAGTCTTTAAACATTATTTTTAATCATCTAATGAAAATTAGTCTTGAATCGATATGATGGGGAATGAATCTCATCACGTTCGTGGAGACGGTAATCCGTACGTACGCATGAGTGACAATATCATTATTTTGATATTAAAATAATATATAATTTGATGGTATATTATATATAAATAATCATTATCATGTTATATTTATTATTTACATTAATTACACATCATTATTATACCCATCCAAATAATAATGTATTGAATAACAATTACACCACGACGTGGAGACGGTAAGCCGTACGTACACACATATGGTGACATGTCATTCAAAGGATGGGTAGAATACTGAATTTGGTTGTACCATATTTATAATAACATCATAGTATATATAAGATATTGGAGATATTATTTATAATGGAAATAATAAATAAAAAGGAAGTGGAAGAAGAAAGGAACTTGAAAGAGGTGATGAAATATTTACCTCTCCTTCGGGTTATTCCTTTTTATTTGATCAAAAGGGCTCCTTAGGTTGGATTTATGACTAAAGTAAGGCCTCAAGGATGTAGGGAGGATAGTTTAGAGGATATTTGGGCAGAGTTTGTCCTATACAAATGTCTTTGAAGGTGTGAATTATAGAAAAGGGGGAGTGCCCTTTTATAAGAGGGGTGAGGGGTACCTTAGGTAAAGCTAGAAATATTATTTTATAATAAAATCATTATCAGTTTATAATGTCTCAAAAATGGATTATTTATATGATAAGGTAGGAATGGGTCTAAAACCATTCAACAAATAGGTTTTAGATAGGTTTGTGTCACTATATTAACTTTATCTTTTAGATTTAACTCTTAGTTAAATAGTTTGACATTTACCATGTCTCTTTGTATTTTTATATTATATGGTTAATAAACTTACTATATACTTCCAAGAGAACCCCAAGTGGTTCATTAATGATACACCTATCATTATATAAGTCCTTTGGCCGATCCTTATATTTTTAGGAATATAATATCAATTAATAATATAATATTTGTTTTAAAAACTCTTTTATGTCAATTTTGACACTATTTGGTATTTTGTTTTTTCTAAATTCATAACAGCATTATTACTTAGAAAAAAATTCATCTAACCAACCCTAACATGTAATATTAACTTATAAAATTAGTGTAATTCATAAAGAGTCTCAAATTAAATTTATTTGGATATTTATAATATCAATTATTTTAATATTTCATTAACTAGGTAATTGCTGCATCATCATTGTTTCATAAATAAATTAAATTATTTAATGTCTAAAAAATATAAATAAAATACCATTATGGAGTAAATCCTTTTATATTTATAATTAATATTTATAGTTGAATTTATCTTATGTGTAACCCTATATTAAAAATGGTTTAGTTATTAAACTTTGAATTTAACACTTTTAACTCTTCTTTGAATTAAATAATAATAAATGTCCTAATCTAATCCAAGTGGACCTAAAGGATCATATTTTATTTATAAGGTTGTTTTTGGTCGAATTAAACTTATCCAATAGAATTAGGACATGTGTTAGGGTAATAATAATATCATTTTTACCTTTAATTACCCTATTCACTTTTAACCCTGGTAAATAAAAGTCAAAAGTTACTATTCACTAAAAAATATTTTTATCTTATTAAACCACATTTTACTTACTGATATCAACTGTGTCTCTCAGATTTTTGAAATTCAATTCACAGAAGAGGTAAAATTAAGTTTTATACAAATTTGCAAATTCTCTTAGGAGGTGGGTAAATGGCGGTAAAATTTCAATAACATTTTTATATATCTAAACTTATTATAAAATGACTCCAATGAATTAAATTAAACTTATATAGGTATTATGTATCTATTTTAACCTAAAATAAATTTAAATGAAATAAATAATTATTTAAATGAAAAGTTTGTTTTAACCAATAACATAGTGTTTTTTATTATTCATTGAAAGTTTTCAGAAACATAACAAAACTTCACCCTAAGATAATTTTGATATTCCAAATTCAAAAATAAACTCTATTTTACCAAATTCAAAACAGAGAAATTTAATTTATTAATTTAAAATTAATTTCCATTTTCAAAACCAAAAAGCGTATTTTTAAGAAATAATAACTATCAAAAGATTGACACTTGTTTATGTCCAATTTCAAAGTGAAATTACTTAAAATGACCAGAATTGGATTAAATGGTAAAAATATAATCTATTTATACTTCCAAACCATTAAAATGTATAATTTTACACTATAAATTATTTTGATTAAAAAAGTTGTTTTCAGTGAAAATATAGTATTTTTCACTATTCACCAAAATACGAAAGTTATCAGAAAAATACCAAAAAATTTATTGAAACTAAACTCTTATGTCATGATTCTAAAGAAGAAGTTTATTTTTTCAAATTTAATATATAAAAGTTTCAAATATTGGATTTAAAAAGGGTTCGCCATTAAAAGGCGGTAAAATTTCATTTTTTGAAAAATGCTTCTTTTATCTAAAAAATGAATTTGTTCTTACATTATGTCTAAGAAACTCATAATATGGATTCTAAAATTATAAGGATTATATAAAGTTCAAAATTCAGTTAATACTATTCATAACTGCTTTTGAACAGTTAGTTTGGTAAGTCGTAGTGCGCTAGAACTTGGTGTTGCGTGTAGTGCATGTTATTGGATTACTTTGAAGAAATAACATACTAGAAAGTCTTGGGGTGTTACAAGGTGCATGTTTTGACACCTCACTCTGGTGTCTACAAGATGGATTAATTTTTGAGAGAGATGGATCAAGACGTGTGATGTTGGGGAAGAGAAGAAAACTAGTGATGAAATGGTGGGTGGGGGGGAACCCTTGATGTTTTACTACTGTAATATATGACTTCATGTATTCATTACAAGGTGAGTGATATCCATGGTGAGTCTAGGAACTTAGTATACCTATTTAGGAGACAAGTTAGTTTCACTATTGTTCATTATGATTTAGTGTATTTTATTTATCATTTTCATGAGAGTCTCTAGGGAGGATTCTACTGATTATATTATTATTATTAACCCAATTATATATAAACTATTTTTAGTTTAGTAAAATAATAATGGATATATTTCTTAATATTACTATCTCATGGTTTTTTAGGACCTGTTTGTGCTTTGTGGTCGCTACCCAGTTTACTTTTTTGGTACTTGAAGTTCCTTTCCAGTTGTTTTAGTCTTGCATAAATTTTTATGTATATATATGGGATCTATTTTATATATTTTACCTGATGTTTATTGGTGTATCTATCCTATATTTCTCTTACACATGTTCTCTTAGAGGGTAATTCATCCCAAATGTATGCTTATTATACCCTAGGTGATAGTCACTAACCTGGGGCCTGTTGGAGGCAAGACTCAGGCAGTCACGATCTCCCTTCTCTCATTACCAGCCTAGGAGGGGTAATCATTAGGGGGAGGGGGTCATGACAGAGTGGTATCAGATGTTCATGTGGAGGTATAGTATGGATTTTTTATTTTTTAATAAGTTATATTGCATGGGATGGTAGAAAAATAGTGCTAGCGAAGTTTAGAAACTGACATAAACATGGGAGATCGACTAAGACATGAGTATTTAGGACCCCTTATGATTTGGTGAATGAACTTTTGAGTTTATTGATAATTCTAAATGAATTTATTAAATTTGAAGGGTAGAGACCTAGGAAAGGATCATGCATAATTCTTCTTTGTGTCTGTGTTTAAAATGAGTAGACCTTGGGATATTTTAAAACTTAAAATAATAAAATAAAATAATTAATTAATGTTATGTATTCCATATTCTAGGTCTAGAAGTATTACCATTTTTTATTTTTTAGGGATGGATCTAGCTCAATATCCTTATCTAGTGTTGGGAAAAAATTCCTCAAGGTATCATTGAAGCATTTTTTAGGAGATTGTGTTTGTTGACAAAGTGGGCCTCTGTGTTGTGTTTGTTGACAAAGAAAACCATGACGTACTAATTTGTTGACAAAGGGGTTTTTATGGTGGCATGTCAAGTTCAAGGGATGTTGTTAACGATCCATGATTGATTTAAGAACATCGAAAAAGGAATGGTCATTCTGGAGGTGGTTCAAAAATACCAGATACAAGGTGGCATCATTTCCCGGTGTTTGCCAAATTTTTGGACCTCAAAATTGACAAATGAAGAAAAAGTGTTTTTGGAAAAGGGACTTGCACACCAGTGTCTTGGAGGCTTGTAAACTTGCGCGCCATTTGTTTTTCAAGATCAGAACATCAAAATATGTCAAAGAAAAAATGGGCGCTCAAGTTTTTGGTTTGGTCGCGCAAGTGACCTGCGCGGCAGAGACTAGGGCAGCTGAACTTGTGCACTGAGAAGAGACTTGCACGCCACCGCTCAGGGTGTCCAGATTACTATAAATAGAGGTTGAACCCTCCTTATTTTGGAGTGAGTTCAACACTTAGAGAAAATAAGAGATCCCGTCGCGCATGTGTGGTGGTCGCGCAAGTGGTAGTGTGGTTGCACAAGTAGAAGTTGCGCACCAGTTGATAGTTGCACGCCCAAAGTGGTTTGGGAAAGAAATAGTGTGAGTCACCCAAGTTTATAGTTGAAGAAGGGGGTGTTGTGCAGGTGGTTTGGTGACACTTGCGCTCCAGGATTTGAATAAGCGCGACAGTTGATAATTGCATGCCAAAATTGGTTTGGGCATAAAAGGGTGTGTGTCGCGCAAGTTTTGAGTTGAAGAAGTGAGTGTCGCACAAGTGGTTGAGGTGAACTTGCACGCCGGTTTGAACTTGTGCGCCAGAACTTGCACACCAGCTTAGAGAAACGCTCCAGGTATGGTTGAAGCACGCCAGTCATTTTAGGGCTGTGCGAAAGCTGGAAGATTGCCCGATACCATCAGTGCAAAGTGAGATTCATCTACGGGTGAAAGTTGGACTTCAACAGAGCATCTACATACAATAGAGGATGTATTCATTAGTGATAATGCAGAGAACTATAGGTCTATAAACTGTGAGTAGATCCTTTCCAGAGCAGTGAGCAAAGGAAGAGGAAGAAGGTGATCCTCTCTATTAGCAGCGAGCTAGAGAGATAAATAGGGAGTGGCCCTTGGGAAATAAGTGACCTGACCCTAAACATTGTAAAGGCAGTGAGCCTAGGCATAGAAGTGATCTGGCCCAAACCTTGTGAACAGTAGTGTGCTTTAGTAGATTTTTTATAGCAGCACATCGCCGTTGTATGCTCCTTGGACGTAGCCCAGTGAGGGTGAACCAAGTAAAAATCTTTGTGTCTGCCTTCTTACTTCCCATCATTTCATTTAAAGCATCATCATCAGATAAAGAAGAAAATAAGTGGTCATAATAAACACACACGTGAAAACAAAGTGACCCTCGTAATAAAGAGGTCAAGATCCAGTGGGGCAGGAAGAATTTTGAAAAAGAATATCCATACCCTGATTCACCCCCCCTCTCAAGGTATATAGGCCCCTATTGGTCCTAACATCTGGTTTGTAGTGAAGATTTCCATGAGGATGTGCCAGTAGATCACCGCAGAGTAGACGTTGAAGGTGAAAATACTTGAAGGAGGTCACTTCAAGAGTTTTTGCAGTAGAGTCTGCAGAAGTATGAGGGCTCTATTTTAGACTCAATCATATAATAATGTTTGGATAAGGTTTATATAGATTTTAGTATGATCTATTCTCAGAAGTATCACTAAGTTTCATTGGCTGTGATAATTCTGTGAGGAATAGTGAGGTAGTGGTGGATATTGATCCTTAAGGATCATACGAAGTTAATAGTCTCATGGGAGAAGTTACATTACTAGTTTCGAGTATAGTTTCTTTATTTAACCATGAAGACAATCATTCTCCAGGAACTACTTACCCTTGAACAGGGGAGATCCAACACGCAAGAGTTCAAAATAAATTTTAGGACCCTTCTACGATATGGTTTATACTTGTTTCCCAATGAGGAGGACGAGGCAAGAAATTTTAAGGAGGCTTTTTATCCAAATATCAAATTTCACATCACATCATTTATGTTGTTAACATAACTATAGGTTCTAGTGAGAGCATATGTTCTTTAGAGGATACTAGCTAGATTTAGATCATCATGAGAGGGGAGTTGTTAGGATTCTTCATGAAGAAATTTTTTGTTCTGTAGTTCCTAGTTTCCTGGACATGGAAGATTTTAGTTAACTGGGGGTAGGTTCCATCCCTCATCATATCATTACACTAGGGGTGGTGTCTCTTAGACCTTTTTCCAAAGGAATAAATGCTTTTTTCATATGGAGGATGAGATCATTAGCAGTGAGAGTGCCCAACCTTTTTGACCAGTTACCATGTGATAAGTTTTCTGCTTTAGGTTACTATGTGAAGTTAGTTTCAGCTAAAGTATTAAAAAAAGGGTGTTCTATTTTGGAATTAACATAGAAGAGATGGGTTATATCTAGGAGAGCCTTGATATGTTCCTAATCCTAAGAGAGTAGATCACAACTATGGAGGTTTCTCTCTATAGGGTCAGAGAGGCCACAAAGTTGTTGATGGTCAACTTCATGCTCTAGCATTGCTAGCACTAGGAGATCCAGATGTCATTCAAGGTAACCATTTATTATTTTCTATATATGGTGGATGATTTTTTATTCATGTGAGATAAAATCAGTCACATTACCCGTGATCATCCATACTTTGGACTTGAGGTGGAGAGACTTCCAGTACCCTTGGGGTTGACTATTCTAGTTGGAGGTCAAGCTTATTTTTATAAATTATATAGGAAATATGATCTAGTGATGGAGTAACACTTCTATTCAGGTGACATTATATGTTTATAGATACATCCATATGTCATCATCCTTAGTATCTATTGTATGTATTCAATATAGGCTATTGTGGAATGCTTCATGAGGCAGGTTGTGTTCCATGATGCTAATGGAGAGCCTACAGTGTTAGTTGGTGATAAGGACCCATAGATGGGTCATATATGTGTTATATCCTTATTATCTTTGATGGTTAAGATAATGTTGAGTTCATCAAAGACTCCCCAGATAGTTTTTTTCTAGGGTTTTGGAAGAGTACCTTGATGAATTTATTAAGGAGGTTGTAGTGTACCCCCTTGATGAGAGATCTAGTTTGGGATAATTCTACAATAGATCATTTTACACATATCTATGTATCCATATCATATGGTTCCTTATGAGTTATGATATCTATGGGTAAACATTGATTATTTGTTGCATCAAGGGTTTTTTTCTCAAGTGTGTCACCATGGGGTGCACTAGTTTAGTTTGTGAAGAAATACAATGCAATTTTGTTCCTTTATGTCAATTATCATCTCTTGAACCAAGTGAAAGTGAAGAAAAGATATCATATTCTATGAATTTATGATTTATTTGATTAGTTTAGGGGATAAAGTTGGTTCTATAAGATTGATCTAAGGACAGTATATCACCAGATGCGGGTGCAGGATGAGGATATTATGAAGACTGCTTTCTGATGTCATCATGGAAATTATGAGTTTATCTTAATTCCATTCAGTGTAATGAATTCTATGACCATGTTAATGGGGATCATGATCTTAGTGTTTAGGGAGTTTATGAATAAGTTTTTTATGATTTTAATTGAATAGATACTTATGTACTCCACATTTAAGGAGGAAAATAAAGATCATCTATGTGCCATTTTATGAGTACTTAGTCATCACCAACTATTCTAGAAGTTATCAAAGTGTGATTTCTGGACTCAAGAAGTTCATTTTTTGGGTCATTTTGTGTCCCAAAAATGAGTTTTTATGGATCCTTTGAAGATAAAGGAATAATTTTCTTGGGAATCCCTAAGATTATTTCTTAGGTGAGAAGTTTCCTTAGTCTTATAGGATATAACTGGGGTTTCAGGGCCCATTTATCTCGGTTCACAACTACACTGACATATTTGACTATAAAGGATCATGGATTATCATGGAATGATTAGTATTAGACAAATATTGAGTACCTAATGGAGAATTTGGTACTCCTATCCTTTGTTTTCTATAGGAGTTATTCTAGTTTTAGGTTTTCTATGATGCTTCAAATCATGGTTTGGGATGTTTTATGATGCATTAGATATTGGTTGTTTCTTATGGGTCTTGGAAGTTACATCCCCATGAGAAAAAATATTCTACCCATGATCTCGATCTTGAGGAATTTTTGTTTTACTTAAATTTTTTGTGTCATTACATTGTCAACGAGAATTTTGTGGTTTTTACCGCTTATAAGATCCTGAGGGTTGTGTTCTATAAGCATGACTTGAAATTGTGACAACAAAAGTGGATGGAATTATTGATAGATTATGACTTATAGATTTTATATATAGCAAGAAATAGAATTTTTTTACTGATTCATTGGGCATGAAGTTAGGTAGTGATTATGTTCATGAATATAAAGATTATTGGAGAATTATGGAAGAGATCGCAATGATTTATATTGATATGAGAGAGGTTTGAGGAATAGGTTGTATTTTAAATATGATAGTGCATTCTTCTTTGTTGCAATAGGTGGAGGAGTCCTGACTATGGGATTTTGAAGTGGAGTTCTGAAGAGACTGAGTTATTTTGAGTGATACCCCTTATGGTTTGTTAGAGGATTATCAACACTAGGTTCTATTCCAGGGAAGGCTTTTCATTACTTTGGTGATGTATGAGATGGTTCTCTATGAGTTCCAAGGATCACCCTTGGGGGTATATCATGGCATGAAAAATATGAACTGAGATCCTAGAAGGTAGTTTTGGTGGCCTAGGTTAAATCATGTAGTTGTAGAGTTCATGTATCTATATTTGGTCTGCCAGAAAGTGAAGGCTAAGAGCTATGTTCCCAGTGGGTTTCTCTAGCCATTGGATGTTCCACAGCTAAATTGGGAGTATATCTTGATGGAAACTATTTTCAGTTTACCTCGATATTATTTAGTCTTTGATGTTATATGGTTGATATTGTATTTTTGGTGAAATCACCCCACTTCATAGTATTAGTTGAGGTATTGTTGAGGCAATATTTGGAGGAGGTGGTGAGACTCTACAGAGCCTCAAGGAAAATCATCTATAATTGTGATCCTTGTTTTACCTCTAGGGTGTAGAGAGTTCTCCAACATGATTTTTATTATCATATATTCCTTAAAATTACTTTTCATCCATAAATAGAAGGTCAGATAGAATGGATCTTCTTGACTCTTTAAGACATGTTGCATTATTTTGTCCAAAATTTTGGATATTCTTGGATGATGGACCTATATTTAGTCACATTTTCTTACAAAAATAGTTTTCAATCCACCATTGTTATGGAACTTTTTGAATCTTTATATTACTAACCATTCCATTATCCATTGTGCATGACTGGGGTTAGAGAGTCAGCAATTCTCGGGTCAGAACTAGTACATAGTATGATAGAGTTGGTTTAAGTGATTATAGAAAGGATTAAGGAAATGCAGGATCTTCCAAAATCCTATTACAATAATAATAGGAGACCTCTGGAGTTAAATGTTGGAGATCACATATTCCTGAAGGTGACTCCTCATCGTGGAGAGTGAAGGTTTGGACATGGGAGTATTCTTTCTCCCTGGTTTATTGGACCTTTCAAGGTGTTGGCTCATATTGGATCCATGGATTATTGGATAACACTTCCCTCATATATGTACTGGATACATGATGCATTTAATGTGTTGAAGCTTTTTTTTACCTTAACGATGAATCTCACATCATTTATTGGAGAAAGATTGATGTTGATGATGATGTAACCATTGTGGAGCAACTTGTGGATATCCAGGAACTCCAAGAGAAGGTGTTGTGTGGTTATGATATTCATGTGGTTCAAGTATAATGGTGGAATGATGGAGTAGAGGAGATTATTAGAGAGTGTGAGTTGTTGATATGTTCTCAACACCCTGGGATGTTTGTTTTTTAGCTCTTATCTTTTTGAAATGATAATTGTGAGGATTGAACATTTTCTTGGGTTATGTGATGGTTTCATCTTGCTTCTATGTTGTTTATTTTCTCTCATTTGAGAGGTATATCCCTCAAGAGATTTTTTAGGAGATAGTTTTTATTTTTGTATGGGTTTTTGGGCAAAAATCCCTCAAGGTATCATTGAAGCATTTTTGAGGTGATTGTGTTTGTTGACAAAGTTGACAATTGTGCTGTGATTGTTGACAAATCCAACCATGACATACAAATTTGTTGACAAAGGGGATTTCATGTTGGAATTTTGAGTTCAAGAGCTGTGGTCAATGATCCATGTTTGATTCAAGAATGTCGAAAATGGAATGGATGATCTGGAGGTGGCATAAAAAGAACAGATACAATGTGGCGCCGTTTTCCAGTGTTTTCCAAATTTTTGGGCATGAAAATCGACAAATGAAGAAAAGTGTTTTTGGCAAATGGACTTGCGTGACAAGGTATTGAAAGACAGGAAACTTGCGCGCCATATGTTTTGATGATCAGATCATCAAAATATGGAAAAGTGATAAGGATCACGCAAGTATTGGGTTGGTCGTGCAGGCGACTTGCGCGCCGAGAAAGGACTTGCACGCTGGTGCCTAATAGATTTGGAAACTTGCGTGCCTCTTGCTTTTCAAGATCAGAAGATCAAAATATGGAAAATGAAAGAGGGTCGCGTAGGTTTTTGGTTTGGTCGTGCAAGTTTATAGGAGGACAGAAGACTTGCGCACCAAAATTTGCGCGTCAAGGGGTGACTTGCGCACCGTCGCACAGGGTGTTCAAAATGCCTATAAATACTGGACCACCCCTCCTCATTTCTCAACGGAGTTCAACAAATTGAGAAATCAGAGGTCCCATCGCGCAGGTGTGGTGGTCGCGCAAGTGGTGGTGTGTCACGCAAGTGGTGGTGTGTCGCGCAAGTGGGACTTGTGCACCAGATTTAAAGAAGCGCGATTGTTGTCAGTTGCGCACCACTATTGGTTTGGGCATAAAGGGAAGTGAGTCGCGCAAGTGTGGAGTTGAAGAATATTGTGTCACGCAAGTGTCTGAGGTGGACTTGCACTCCATTTGTGACTTGCGCGCCAATACTTGCGCACCGGATTAGACTTGCACGCCATGTAAGGTTGATTTTTCAGCAGTGTTTTCGGGCTGCGTGGAAGCTGGAAGTTTGCCCGATACCTTCGGTGAAAAGAGAGGTTCATCTAACTGTGAAAGTTGGACTTAAAAATAGCATCTACATACAGAGGAAGATGCATTTCTTCATGAAAATGAAGAGACCTATAGGTCTATAAACTGTGAGTGGATTCCTTCTAGAGCAGTGAGAAAAGGAAGAGAAAGAAGGTGATCCTCTCCATCGGCAGTGATTCAGAGAGAGAGAAACAGGGAGTGACCCTTGGGGAAGCAGTGATTTGACCCTAAACCTTGTAAAGGCAGTGAGCCTGGGATAGAGTGACTGTGCCTGAACCTTGTAATCCATAGCTAGTGAAGTTTAGTGGAATTTGGTATGACCGACAACCTATCGATGTATGCTCCTTGGACTTATCCCTTAGCAGTGAACCAAGTAAAATTGCTGTGTCATGTGCTTTCTTTAATTTCTGTTTATTTTGTGCAATAGGAAAGAGAGAGAAGAGTGTTTTTCTTAACAGCGAAACAAGATCAGAACGGACTTTAATTTTAAATTAGTCATACCCTGATTCACCCCCCTCTCAGTGTATTCAGCCTTGTGGACCTAACAATTGGTATCAGAGGGAAAGGTTGATATTTGTTCTTCTCTACATGAAGGTCACTAATCATAAAGGTATTCCGATCTTTGACGGATGTAATTTTTAGATATGGAAGAATCAAATGCAACACTATTTTCGATCTTTGGGAATGGATGTGGTTTCAGCAGCTATGCATGGTATCACAACTGATATTAATAATGGTGCATTATCAGAAGCTGAGCATAGAGAGTTGGATGCTGATGAAAAAGCAATCAATGCCTTAGGGGGAGCCCTTTCCAATCCCATATACACAAAGGTGATGTCATGAAAAACGTCACATTCCATGTGGGAAAAACTATTGAATATATATGAAGGAGATACAAAGGTCAGAGAGGCAAAGCTGCAAGTGCTGTGGAATAAGTATGAAGATCTGAAGATGAACCCGAATGAGTATGTTGATGCATTCTTTGATAGATTAAATATTGTTGTGGAAGATATGCAAGGACTTGGTGAAGTCATTTAAGATATAAAGATCATAAAGCACATATTGAGGAAGCTTCCACCTCGGTTCAATCCGAAAGTTTCAGTACTAGAAGATAAAGATCCCAAAGAGCTGACATTGGACAATTTGCACAGTACCTTGGTTGCATATGAGATGAGGAATGATGATAACGAGGCTGTAGAAAAGTGGAAATCCAAAGAGATGGCATTTAAGGCCATGAAGAATCTCACAATTGAAGATTCTCCGGAAAAAGAAGAGACAGACGATGTGATGTCATTCCTTTCCTCAAATCTGCAAAGAGGAAAAGAAAAGTTTAAAGGGAAACTTCCACTAGAATGATTTTGATGTGGAAAGGTTGGTCATCTTGCGGCAAGATGCCCCAAAAAGTTTCAAGATAATGATAATGATGATGATGAAGTCGGAATTCCCAAGAAGAAGTATTCAGCATTTGTGAAAGGGAAGAAACAATTCAAGAGAAATTTCTTCAAGAAGAAGAATCTTCTTTCACATGAAATAGACAGTTCAGATGAGTCTGAGGATGAAGAGGTTGAGGGGTTTGAGAATTGTAAAGATCATGGAAAAAATGCAATGGTGGATGTTGTTGGTAGTGCTCAAGAAAAAGAAGAAACCTACGCTGATGAAGAAGAAGAAGAAATTGAAGGTAGAGTTGACATGGAAGCTTAATTAGAAGCATCTCTTGAAGAGATAAATATTTGGAGAGCAAAAACAAAGAAATCCAACAAGGTGGTACATGATGCCAAAATCTACATGCAACAGCAGGAAGACGAGAAGTCTGAGCTTGTAATAGAAATAGAAAACCTTAAGTCTTCAAGGCCAGAGAGCACATAAAAGGTTGATGAGCATAAGATCAAGATTGAAGAACAGAAAAGGGGATTGATGTCTTGAACGGAAAATTGAAAGATCGTGTCAAGCACATCGAATAGCTTGAAGAGGAAGTTTTCGGTTTGTGGAGAAAAGTCAAAGAACAAGAAAATTTTCTGATTCCTAACACATTCCTGGGAAGGCAGGTTGTTACGAAGACTGAAAAGATGAAAGAGGAGCCTAGTAGTTCAGCAGGGAAGAAGCAGAAATTGAACTCAGAAGTTAAGGCTGTTTCAGGGCTTAATCAGAAACAAAAATATGTGACAATTGAAGTCAGACCGCAAGCACCATTCCTAAGATTGAAGGTTGATTTAAGCATAAAGCAGAATCAGAATATTCAAAGATCCCAATGGGAAACTCGAAGTGCTGAATTACCAAAAAGGAATGCACCATATATCAGGTGTTATTTTTGAGAGAATATGGGACATTCACAGTATGTGTGTTCCATAGCCAAGAGATATCGAAGGGAACAAGAACAGAGGTGGAATCCAAACAGAGAACGGTTTTCCAGAACATATTTAAAAGGAAACTATTTTTGGTGTGGAGGATTTGGACACATGGCTAGGTAATGTACTTCGACCATACAAGGAAATGAGCCAAAGAAGAATCAAAACATTCACAAGTAGCAGATCAATAAACTCACAGGTGAGTTAAAAATGCAGAATAGATTTGCGGCTTTTCAAGATAAAGCTGGTCCATCATACTATGAGAAAGAACAGAAGTCTCAATCTATGCCGAGTGTGAAGGAAAAAGTATGAACCAAGAAAAATAAATAAGAAAAGACAGTAGTTGCGGAAATTTCCCTTAAAGATTCAGATCGTTTAGGAATATGGATCCTTGACAGTGGTTGCACATATTATATGACAGGGAACAAGGATCTCATTATAGACATAAAATATGACAAATAAGGAGTTGTCAAGTTTGGGAATGATGAAAGGTTGGAGATCGTTTGTTCTGGAAAGGCCAAATTTTTGGGGAAAGAAATGAGACGTGCTGATGTCTTGGTAGTAGAGGGGCTTATTCATAACTTATTTGGTGTCAGTCAATTATGTGACTCTAGGCACTCTATCCGATTTACCAAGAAGATGTGTGTTGTGAAAGCAAAAGATGGAGTAGTTGTTCTACATGGAAAAAGGACAAAAGGAAATCTTTACCTTGTAAGTTGGGAAGAAGATATGCGCCTTTTATCCAGAGAGGAAGAAAACCAGCTGTGGCATAAGCGAATTGGTCACCTATGTCAACTATCCATGGAAGATCTGGTAAAATGTGATGCTGATAGAGACCTTCCCAAACTATCACGTGACCGTACTCATACATGCGATTCTTGTCAACAAGGGAAGATCACCAGAAATACATATAGTCCAAAGGAACAGAAATCAACCAGAGTGCTTGAATTGGTGCATGCTGATGTATGTGGACCTATCTCAGCACGAGCCATAAATGGGAAAAGTTACTATGTACTCTTCATTCATTATTATAGTAGAATGGATTGGATATTTGTCATTACCCATAATACAGAAGTGTTCAATTGTATCAAGAAGTATAGGAGGGACTCAGAAAGGATACTTGGGCAGAAAATATTGAAGTTTCTTTCAGATAATGGTACAGAATTCACAAACAGTCAAGTGGAAGACTATCTTGAGAAGCACGAGATAAGGAATCAAGTTTCATCAGGGAGAACTCCCCAACATAATAGAGTTGTTGAAATGAGAAATCGGATCATCAACAACATTTCCAGAACAATGCTTATTGAAAAGGTCCTACTAGAGAAATTTTGGAAAGAAGGAGTTTTGACATCGGTCTACATTTCGAACAGGTCTCTGTTGTGTCCGAAGCAAGGAAAGACTCCGTATGAAATCTGGTACAGAAAGAAGCCAATGTTGAAACACTTTTAAATATTTGGAATTAAGTGTTTCATTCTCAACAAATAAAATCACAAGAAGTTCGATTCATGAATAGATGAGGGAATATTCCTTGGATACTCAGGAAAAAGCAAAGCATATAAATGTTTCAAAAAAAGTATGGGAAAATTTGTTGAGATAAATGGTGTCACTATCATTGAAAATGAACATAATACTCAACGACCCAGTGAACAGTTTCCAGATGAAAGTGCTGACGAGGTAAGAAACACATGGAGAGTAGAAGTGGAAGAAGATGACTCAGAAGAAGATACTAATGATGAGCAAGAGGAAACAAAGTCTGTGTCTTCAAGGAAGCCAAAGAGTCGAGCTGAAATTGATAGGCAGAATATCATTAGTGATCAGACAGCTCCAGTTCAGACTCGAAGAATGAAATTATTACAGAAAACATCATTTTTATCTCAGGTGGAGACGAAATGATTTTCCGATGTAGCTGAAGATGAAAACTGGGTTCAGGCTATGAATGAAGAGCTTGATCAGATTGAGAAGAACTGGACATGGGAGATTGTTTCGAGGCCAGCAGACAAGAATTTCATCGGGACTAAATGGGTCTATCGCAACAAGATGAATGAAGACGACACAGTGATTCGGAACAAAGCACGGTTAGTGTGCAATGGATACTCCCAGATAGAGGGAATAGATGTTGATGATACATTTTCACTGGTTTCAAGGCTGGAGACAATCAGATTATTTTTGGTCATAACAGTGCAAAGAAAGTTCAAAGTGTTTCAGATGGATGTCAAATCCGCATTCTTGAATGGAGTTCTGGAAGAGGAGTTGTATATTGAGCAGCCAGATGGTTTTCTCATTCATAAGGATGAGAACAAAGTTTGTAGGCTGAAGAAGGCATGTATGGGTTGAAATAAGCACCAAGGGCAAGGTACTCAAGGCTTGATCAGTACTTGAAAAATCTTGGTTTCTAGAGTGGAGGAGTTGATTACAATCTATATTTTAGAAACGACAGTAATCAAAGAATGATGGTGTTGGTGTATGTCAATGACATAATATTTGGCGGATCAGATGAAGCTCAGTGCAGACAGTTTTCTGAATTCATGAAAAATGAGTTTGAAATGTCAATGATTGGAGAGCTAACGTTTTTCCTTGGGCTAAAGGTGGAAAAAATAAGGAATGGAACATTCATTTCTCAATCCAAATATGCCAAGGAGGTTTTAATAAGGTTTGGCATGGAGAATTCCAAGGAGATGAAAACTCCAGTTGCTACCCGGATGAAATTATCATAAGATGAGGATGGAAAGGCAGTTAATATCACAGAATATAGGCAAATTATTGGAAGTTTGTTGTACTTGACCGCAAAAAGACCTGATATTGTTTTCTACACATGCCAATCAGTGAGATATCAGAGTAATCCCAAGGAAAGACACATTCTTGTAGTGAAAAGAATACTTCGGTATATCCAGGGCACAGTGGATTTCGGCTTGACATATACTGATAAATCCCAGACAAAGTTATTGGGATATACTAATGCAGACTGGGATGGATCACTAGATAATAGAAAATCAACATCAGGAGGTGTATTCTATCTTAGTGGATTGTGTATTTATTGGTTAATCAAGAAGTAAGATTGCATTTCATTGATCACTGCAGAGGCTGAATATATTGTGGCCCATAAAGCATGAACACAAGTATTGTGGATGAAGCAGCAACTTGAAGATATGGGAGTTGAAGTGAAGTCTCCGATCAGAATCTAGTTTGATAACTCAAGTGCTATAAATCTCAGAAAAAATCCCATCCATCACTCAAGGAAAAAGAACATTGAGATAAAGTATCATTTTATCAAGGAGAAAGTTTAGCAGAAAATCATGAAGTTGGAGTATGTGCCTACAGAGCTACAGGTTGCAGACATTCTGACAAAGGCCTTACCCAAGGAAGCATTTGAAAGGCATCGAATGGCTCTAGGAGTTCAGTCGATTCCCCGCACTTGAAATCGTGTGGATATGGAACACCCCCTCTCCCCGAGGTATGATGTGTTTTTCCCTACTGTGCTGATATGTGTTCTCAACTCTGTTACTGACTGCAAAGGAGTGACCTTTAGGTTCGTTGACAAAGGGGGAGAAAATAGTGATTGTTCAAGGGGAGACAGAGTGGAAATTTGATAAATCATGAATGATATGGGGAGAACCTGTCAGGTGGAGCAGTGAGAGGGGGAGAGCAATGAGAAATGGGGAGTATATTAAATCTAACGATGCTAGAAGTGATCGGTCAAAGAATAGATATCACGATAGCTGAGGATCGTGATAAAAGCAGAACAATGGTGTTGGAAGAATATTTCCAAAAATTGGTATCAGTTTGGTGAAAATTGGTATCAGTTTGGTGTCAAAAATGGGTGTAAGTGGTGAAGTGATTCATTGATGAACTTTTCATTTAATCTTGTTTCTCACGCTGAGCATTGCTCATGTGGGCTTAGAGTATGTGTTGAGTAAATCCTTGATCGCTATCATAATCGCAATAGGCATATAGTGGCTGAAGGTTTAACTATGTATCTTTTTTTGGAAGATTTTTCAACAAACCCAAAGGGGGAGATTGTTGGGAAAAAATCCCTCAAGGTATCATTGAATCATTTTTGAGGTGATTGTGTTTGTTGACAAAGTGGAAAAATGTGCTGTGATTGTTGACAAAGCAAACCATGACATAAAAATTTGTTAACAAAGGGGATTTCATGGTGGAATGTCGACTTCAAGAGCTATGGTCAACGATCCATGTTTGATTCAAGAATTTCGACAAAGGAATGGATGATCTGGAGGTGGCATAAAAATAACAGATACAAGGTGGCGCCGTTTTCCAGTGTTTGACAACTTTTTGGGCCTGAAAATCGACAAATGAAGAAAAGTGTTTTTGGTAAAGGGAGTTGCGCACCGAGGTCTTGAAGGATATTAAACTTGCATTACATATGTTTTGAAGATCAGATCATCAAAAAATGGAAAAGGGATAAGGATCGTGCAAGTATTGGGTTGGTCGCATAGGTGACTTGCGCGCCGAGAAAGGACTTGCACGTCGGTGCCTAGGAGATTTGGAAACTTGTGCGCCTGTTGTTTTTCAAGATCAGAAGATCAAAATATGGCAAAGGAAAGAGGGCCGTGTAGGTATTTGGTTTGTTCGTGCAAGTGTCTAGGAGGACAGAAGACTTGCACGCCGAAACATGCGCGCCGAAACTTGCGCGTCGAGGGGTGACTTGCGCGCCATCGCGCAGGGTGTTCAAAATTCCTATAAATACTGGACCACCCCTCCTCATTTCTCAATGTAGTTCTACAATTTGAGAAATCAGAGCTCCCGTCGTGCATTTGTGGTGGTCACACAAGTGGTGGTGTGTCGCACAAGTGGGACTTGCGCACGAGATTTGAAGAAGCGCGATTGTTGTTAGTTGCACACCACTATTAGTTTGGGTGTAAAGGTAAGTGAGTCGCACAAGTGTTGAGTTGAAGAATCTTGTGTCTTGCAAGTGTATGAGGTGGACTTTCATGCCAGTTGTGACTTACGTGCCGATACTTGCGTGCCAGATTAGACTTGCGCGCCAAGTAAGGTTGATTTTCCAGCATTGTTTTCGAGCTGCGTGGAAGCTGGATGTTTTCCCGATACCTTCGGTGTAAAGAGATATTCATCTATGGGTGAAAGTTGGACTTCAAAAGAGCATCTACATACAGAGGAAGATGCATTCCTTCATGCAAATGAAGAGATCTATAGGTATATAAATTGTGAGTGGATTCCTTCCAGAGCAGTGAGCAAAGGAAGAGAAAGAATGTGATCCTCTCCATCGGCAGAGATCTAGAGAGAGAGAAATAGGGAGTGACCCTTGGGGAAGTAGTGACCTGACCCTAAACCTTGTAAAGGCAGTGAGCCTGGGAAAGAGTTACTATGCCTGAACCTTGTAATCCACATCTAGCGAAGTTTAGTGAAATTTGGTATGACTGGTAACCTGTCGGCGTATGCTCCTTGGACGTAGCCCTTAGTGGAGAGCCAAGTAAAATTACTATGTCCTGTGATTTCTTTACTTTTTGTTTGTTTTGTGCAACAGGAAAGAGAGAGAAGAGTGTTTTTCTTAACAACGAAACAAGATCATAACGGGCTTTAATTTTAAGTTATTCATACCCTGATTCACCCCCCCTCTCAGGGTATTCATCCTTGTGGACCTAACAATTGGTATCAGAGGGAAAGGTTGATATTTGTTATTCTCTCAGTGTAGGTCACTAATCATAAAGGGATTCTGATATTTGACGGATGTAATTTTCATATATGGAAGAATCAAATGCAACACTATTTCTGATCTTTGGGAATGGATGTGTTTTCAGCAGTAATGCATGGTATTATAGCTAATATTAATAGTGGCTCATTATCAGAAGCTGAGCATAGAGAGTTGGATACTGATGAAAAAGCAATCAATTCCTTAGGGGGATCCATTTCCAATCCCATCTACACAAAGGTTATGTCATGAAAAATGTCACATTCCATGTGGAAAAAACTATAGAATATATATGAAAGAGATACAAAGGTTAGAGAGGAAAAGCTGCAAGTGTTGTGGAATAAGTATGAAGATCTAAAGATGAACCCGAATGAGTATGTTGATGCATTCTTTGATATGGTAAATATTATTGTGGAAGATATGCGAGGACTTGGTGAATTCATTGAAGACATAAAGATCGTAAAGCGCATCTTGAGGAAGCTTCCACCTCTGTTCAATCCGAAAGTTTCAGTACTAGAAGATAAAGATCCCAAAGAGCTGATATTGGACAATTTGCACAGTACCTTTTTTGCATATGAGATGAGGAATGATGATAACGAGGCTGTGTAAAAGGGGAAATACAAAGAGACGGCATTTAAGGCCATGAAGAAGCTCACCATTGAAGATTCTCAGGAAAAAGAAGATACAGATGAGGTGATGTCATTCCTTTCCTATAATATGAAAAGAGGAAAATGAAAGTTTAAAGGGAAACTTCCACTGGCATGCTTTTGATGTGGAAAGGTTGGTTATCTTACGACAAGGTGCCCCAAAATTTTTCAAGATAACGATAATGATGATGATGAAGTCGGAATTCCCAAGAAGAAGTATTCAGCATTTGTGAAAGGGAAGAAACAATTCAAGAGAAATTTCTTCAAGAAGAAGAATCTTCTTTCATATGAAATAGATAGTTCAGATGAGTCTGACGATGAAGTGGTTGAGGGGTTTGAAAATTGTAAAGATCATGGACAAAATGAAATGGTGGCTGTTGTCGGTAGTGCTCAAGAAAAGGAAGAAACCGACGCTGATGAAGAAGAAAAAGAAATTGAAGGTAGAGTTGACACAGAAGCTGAATTAGAAGCAGCTCTTGAAGAGATAGATATTTGGAGAGAAAAAACAAAGAAATCCAATAAGGTGGTACATGATGCCAAACTCTACACGAAACAGAAGAAAGACGAGAAGTCCGAGCTTGTAAAAGAAATAGAAAACCTTAAGTCTTCAAGGCCAGAGAGCACAAAAAAGGTTGATGAGCATAAGCTCAATATTGAAGAACAGAAAAGGGAGATTGATGGATTGAATGGAAAATTGAAAGATCACGTCAAGCGCATCGAAGAGCTTGAAGAGGAAGTTGTCGGTCTGTGGAAAAAACTCAAAGACCAGGAAAAACCTTTGATTACTAACAAATTCCTGGGAAGGTAGGTTGTTACAAATACTAAAAAGATAAAAGAGAAGCCTAGTAGTTCAGCAGGGAAGAAGTAGCAATTGAGATCAAAAGTTAAGGCTGTTTCAGGGATTAATCAGAAACAAAAATCTGTGACAATTGAAGTCAGACCACAAGCACCAGTCCGAAGATTGAAGGTTGATTTAGGCATAAAGCAGAATCAGAATATTCAAAGATCCTAAGGGGAAACTAGAAGTTCTGAGGTACCACAAAGGAATGCACCATATATCAGGTGTTATTGTTCAGGGAAGATGGGACATTCACAGTATGTGTGTTCCATAGCCAAGAGATATCGAAGGGAACAAGAACAGAGGTGGTAGACAAATAGAGAACAATTGTCCATAATATTTCAAAGGACACTGTTTTTGGTGTCGAGGATTTGGACACATGGCTAGATACTGTACTTCGACCATACAGAGAAATGAGACAAAGTAGAATCAAAACGTTCACAAGCAGCATATCAATAATCCCACAGGTGAGTTAAAAATGCAGAATAGATTTGCCGCTTTGCAAGATGAAGCTGGTCCATCATACTCTGAGAAAGAACAGAAGTCTGAATCTATACTGAGTGTGAAGGAAAAAGTATGGACCAAGAAGAATAAAGAAGAAAAGGCAGTAGTTGCGGAAATTGACCTTAAAGCTTCAGATCGTTCAGGAATATTGATCCTTGACAGTGGTTGCACATCCCATATGACAGGGAACACAAATCTCATTACAGATGTAAAATATGACAAAGAAGAAGTTTTCAAGTTTGGGAATGATGAAGGGTTGAATATTATTGGTTCTGGAAAGGCCAAATTTAGGGGAAAAGAAATGAGACGTGCTGATGTCTTGGTAGTAGAGCGTCTTAGTCATAACTTACTCAATGTCAGTCAATTATGTGACTCTAGGCACTCTATCCGATTTTCCAAGAAGATCTGTGTTGTGAAAGAAAAAGATGGAGCAGTTGTTCTATAAGGAAAAATGAAAAAGGGAAATCTTTACCTTGTATGTGGGGAAGAAGATATGTGCCTTTTATCCAGAGAGGAAGAAAACCAACTGTGGAATAAGAGACTTGGTCACCTATGTCAACCATCCATGGATGATCTGGTAAAATGTGATGCTAATAGAGACCTTCCCAAACCATCACATGATCATACTCATAAATGTGATGATTTGTCAACAAGAGAAGATCATTAGAAAGACATATAGGCCAAAGGAACAGAAATCAACCAGAGTGCTTGAATTGGTGCATGATGATGTATGTGTACCTATCTCACCATGAGCCATAAATGGGAAAAGGTACTATGTCCTTTTCATTGATTATTATAGAAGAGTGTCTTGGGTATTTGTCATTACCCATAATACATAAGTGTTTAGTTGTATCAAGTAGTATAGGAGGGAATCAGAAAGGATGCTTGGGCAGAAAATTTTTATGTTTCATTCAGATAACGGTACAAAATTCACAAACAGTCAAGTGGAATACTACCTTGAGAAACACGGGATAAAGCATCAAGTTTCATCAATGAGAAATACCAAACAGAGTGGAGTTATTGAAAGGATAAATCAGATCATCAACAATATGGCCAGAAAAATGTTTATTGAAATGGACCTACCAGAGAAATTTTGGAAAGAAGCAGTTTTGACATCGGTCTACATTTCGAACAGGTCTTGTTGTGTCCAAAGAAAGGAAAGACTCCGTATGAAATGTGGTATGGAAAGAATCCAACGTTTAAATACTTTCAAATCTTTGGAAGTAAGTGTTTCATTCTCAACAAAGAAAATCACAGGAATTTTGAGTCACGAGGAGATGAGGGAATATTCCTTGGCTGCTTAGGAAAAAGAAAAACATATAAATGTTTCAACAAAAGGCTGGGAAAAATTGTTGAGAGCAATGATGTCACTATCATTAAAAATGAACAGAATAATCAAAGACCCATTGAACAGTTTCCAAATGAAAGTGATGACGAGGTAAGAAAAACAGGGGGAGTAGAAGTGATAGAAGATGACCCAGAAGAAGATACTGATGATGAGAAAGAGGAAACAAAGTTTGTGTCTTCAAGGAAGCCAAAGAGTCGATCTGAAATTGATAGGCAGAATATCATTGGTGATCAGACAGCTCCAGTTCAGACTCGAAGAATGAAATCATTACAACAAACATCATTTTTATCTCTGGTGGAGCTGAAATGTTTTTCCGATGCAGCTAAAGATGAAAACTGGGTTCAGGATATGAATTAAGAGCTTGATTAGATTGAGAAGAACTAGACATGGGAGATTGTTTCGAGGCTAGCAGACAAGAATGTCATCGGGACTAAATGGGTCTATCACAACAAGATGAATTAAGATGACACAGTGATTCGGAACAAAGCATGTCTAGTGTTCAAGGGATACTCCCAGATAGAGGAATAGATGTTGATTATACATTTGCACCGGTTTCAAGGCTGGAGACAATCAGATTATTTTTGGCCATAGTAGTGCAAAGAAAGTTCAAAGTGTTCCATATGGATTTCAAATCCGCATTTTTGAATGGAGTTCTGGAAGAGGAGGTGTATATTGAGAAGCTAGATAGTTTTCTCATTCATGAGGATGAGAAAAAAGTTTGTAGGCTGAAGAAGGCATTGTATGGGCTGAAAAAACCACCAAGGTCATGGTTCTCAATGATTGATCAGTACTTGAAAAATCTTGGTTTCCAGCATGGAGGAGTTGATTACAATCTCTATTTCAGCAATGACAGTAATCAAAGAATTATGGTGTTGGTGTATGTCGATGACATAATATTTGGCGGATTAGATAAAGCTCAGTGCAAACAGTTTTCCAAATTCATTAAAAACGAGATTGAAATGTCAATGATTGGAGAGCTAACGTTTTTCCTTGGTCTACAGGTGACACAAGGAATGAATGTAACATTCATTTCCCAATCCAAATATGCCAAGGAGGTTTTAAGAAGGTTTTTCATGGAGAATTCCAAGGAGTTGAAAACTCCGGTTGCTACCCAGATGAAATTATCAAAAGATGAGGATGACAAGGAAGTTAATATCAGAGAATACAGAAAAATTATTGGAAGTTTGTTATACTTGACCACGACAAGGCCTGATATTGTTTTCACCACATGCCAAGCAGCGAGATATCCGAGTAATCCCAAGGAAAGCCACATGATTGCAGTGAAAAGAATACTTCGATATATCTAGGGAACAGTGGATTTCGGCTTGACATATACTGATAAATCCCAGACAGAGTTATTGGGATATACTGATGCAGACTGGGCTGGATCAGCAGATGATAGAAAATCAATGTCAGTAGGTGCATTCTATCTTGGTGTATTATGTATTTCTTGTTTAATCAAGAAGCAATATTTCATTTCATTGAGCACTACGGAGGCTGAATATATTGCGGCCACTCAAGCATGCACACAAGTATTGTGGATGAAGCAGCAACTTGAAGATATGGGAGTTGAAGTGAAGTCTCCGATCAGAATCTAGTGTGATAAATCAAGCACTATAAATCTCAGCAAAAATCCCGTACATCACTCAAGGACAATGCACATTGAGATAAAGTATCATTTTATCAAGGAGAAAGTTGAGCAGGGAATCGTGAAGTTGGAGTATGTGCCTATAGAGCTACAGGTTACAGACATTCTGACAAAGGCCTTACCCAAGGAAGCATTTGAAAGGAATTGACTGGCTCTGGGAGTTCAGTCGATTCCCCGCACTTGAAATAGTGTGGATGTGGAACACCCCCTCTCTCCGAGGTATGATGTGCTTTTCCCTACTGTGATGATATGTGTTCTCAACTCTGTTATAGACTGCAAAGGTGTGACCTTTGGGTTCGTTGACAAAGGGGGAGAAAATAGTAATTGTTCAAGGGGGAGACAATATGGAAATTTGATAAATCATGAATGATATAGGAAGAAGATGACAGGTGGAGCGGTGAGAGGGGGAGAGCAATGAGAAAGGGGGAGTATATTAAATCTGACGATGCTAGAAGTGATCGATCAAAGAATAGATATCACGACAGCTGAGGATCGTGATAAAAGCAGAACAGTGGTGTTGGAAGCATATTTCCAAAACTTGGTATCAGGTTGGTGAAAATTGGTATCAGTTTGGTGTCAAAAATGGGTGTAAGAGGTGAAGTGATTCATTGATGAACATTTCATTTACTCTTGTTTCTCACGCCGAGCATTGCTCATGTGGGCTTAGAGTATGTGTTGAGTAAATCCTTGATCGCTATTAGAATCGCAATAGGAGAATAGTGGTTGAAGGGTTAACTATGTATCTTTTTATGGAAGAGTTTTCAACAAATCCAAAGGGGGAGATTGTTGGGAAAAAATCTCTCAAGGTATCATTGAAGCATTTTTGAGGTGATTGTGTTTGTTGAAAAAGTGGACAACTGTGCTGTGATTTTTGACAAAGCAAACCATGACATACAAATTTATTGACAAAGGGGATTTCATGGTGGAATGTAGAGTTCAATAGATGTCGTCAACGATCCATGTTTGATTCAATAACGTCGATAAAGGAATGAATTATCTAGAGGCAGCATAAAAAGAACAGATAAAAGGTGGCGCCATTTTCCAGTGTTTGAAAAAATTTTGGGCCTGAAAATCGACAAATGAAGAAAAGTGTTTTTGGAAAAGGGACTTGCGCGCCGAGGTCTTGAAGGATAGGAAACTTGCATGACATATATTTTGAAGATCAGATCATCAAAATATGTCAAAGGGATAAGGATCGTGCTAGTATTGGGTTGGTCGTGCAGGTGACTTGCACGCCGAAAATGGACTTGTGCGCCGGTGCCTAGGAGATTTGGAAACTTGCATGCCTGTTTTTTTTTCAAGATCAGAAGATTAATATATGGAAAAGGAAATAGGGTCGCATAAGTATTTGGTTTGGTCGCACAAGTGTCTAGGAGGACAGAAGACTTGCGCGCTGAAACTTGCGCGTCGAGGGGTGACTTGCGCGCCGTCGCGCATGGTGTTCAAAATGCATATAAATACTGGACCACCCCTCCTCATTTCTCAACGGATTTCAACACTTTGAGAAATCAGATCTCCCGTCGCGCATGTGTGGTGGTCACACAAGTGGTGGTGTGTCGCGCAAGTGGGACTTGCGTGCCATATTTGAAGAAGCGCAGTTGTTGTTAGTTGCGCGCCACGATTGGTTTGGGCGTAAAGGGAAGTGAGTCGCGCAAGTGTGGAGTTGAAGAAGCTTGTGTCGTGCAAGTGTCTGAGGGGGACTTGCGTGCTAGTTGTGACTTGCACGCCGATACTTGTGTGCCGGATTAGACTTACGCACCAAGTAAGGTTGATTTTCTAGCAGTGTTTTTAGGCTGCATCGAAGCTGGAAGTTAGCCCGATACCTTCGGTGCAAAGAGAGATTCATCTACGGGTGAAAGTTGGACTTCAACAGAGCATCTACATACAGAGGAAGATGCATTCTTTCATGAAAATTAAGAGACCTACAAGTCTATAAATTGTGAGTGGATTCCTTCCAGAGCAGTGAGCAAAGGAAGAGAAAGAAGGTGATCCTCTCCATCGACAGTGATCCAGAGAGTGAGAAACAGGGAGTGACCCTTGGGGAAGCAGTGAGCTGACCCTAAACCTTATAAAGGCAGTGAGCCTGGGACAGAGTGACTGTGCCCAAACCTTGTAATCCACACCTAGTGAACTTTATTAGAATTTGGTATGACCGGCAACCTGTCAGCGTATGCTCCTTGGACGTAGCCCTTAGCGGTGAACCAAGTAAAATTACTGTGTCCTGTGCTTGCTTTACTTTCTGTTTATTTTGTACAATAGTAAAGAGAGAGAAGAGTGTTTTTCTTAACAACAAAACAAGATCATAATGGGATTTAATTTTAAATTAGTCATACCCTGATTCACCCCCCTCTCTGGGTATTTAGCCTTGTGGACCTAACAATTGGTATCAGAGGGAAAGGTTTATATTTGTTCTTCTCTCAATGGAGGTCACTAATCATAAAGGGATTCCAATCTTCTAAAGATGTAATTTTAAGATATGGAATAATCGAATGCAACACTATTTCCAATATTTGGTGATGGGTGTGTTTTCAGCAGCTATGCATGGTATCATAGCTGATATAAATAGTGTTGCATTATCAGAAGCTGAGCATAGAGAGTTGGATGCTGATGAAAAAGAAATCAATGCCTTTGGGGAATCCCTTTCCAATCCCATCTACACAAAGTTGATTTCATGAAAAACGTCACATTCCATGTGGGAAAAACTATTGAATATATATGAAGGAGATACAAAGGTCAGAGAGGAAAAGCTGTAAGTACTGTGGAATAAGTATGAAGATCTAAAGATGAACCCGAATGAGTATGTTGATGCATTCTTTGATAGGGTAAATATTGTTGTGGAAGATATGCGAGGACTTGGTGAAGTCATTGAATACATAAAGATCGTAAAGTGCATCTTGAGTAAGCTTCCACCTCGGTTCAATCCGAAAGTTTAAGTACTAGAAGATAAAGATCCCAAAGAGCTGACATTGGACAATTTTCACATTACTTTGGTTGTATATGAGACGAGGAATGATGATAACAAGGCTTTGGAAAAGGGGAAATCCAAAGAGATGGCATTTAAGGCCATAAAGAAGCTCATCATTGAAGATTCTTAGGAAAAAGAAGAGACATATGAGGTGATTTCATTCCTTTCCTTAAATCTGCAAAGAGGAAAAGGAAAGTTTAAAGGGAAAATTCCACTAGCATGCTTTTGATGTGGAAAGGTTGGTCATCTTGCATCAAGGTGCCCCAAAAAGTTTCAAGATAACAACAATGATGATGATGAAGTCGGAATTCCCAAGAAGAAGTCTTCAGAATTTGTGAAAGGGAAGAAACAATTCAATAGAAATTCCATCAAGAAGAAGAATTTTCTTTCACATGAAATAGATAGTTTAGATGAGTCTAAGGATGAAGAGGTTGAGGGGTTTGAAAATTGTAAAGATCATGGACAAAATGCAATGGTGGCTATTGTCAGTAGTGCTCAAGAAAAGGAAGAAACCAACGCTGATAAAGAAGAAAAATAAATTGAAGGTACAGTTGAAATGGAAGCTGAATTGGAAGAATCTCTTGAAGAGATAGATATTTGGAGAGCAAAAACAAAGAAATCCAACAAGGTGGTACATGATGCCAAACTCTACATGCAACACCAGAAAGATGAGAAGTCCGAGCTTGTAAAAGAAATAGAAAACCTTAAGTCTTCAAGGCCAGAGAGCACATAAAAGGTTGATGAGCATAATCTCAAGATTGAAGAATATAAAAGGGAGATCGATGGCTTGAAAGGAAAATTGAAAGATCACGTCAAGCGCATCGAAGAGCTTGAAGATGAATTTGTCGGTCTGTAGAGAAAAGTCAAAGACCAGAAAAAACCTTTGATTCCTAACACATTTCTGGGAAGGTAGGCTGTTACTAATACTAAAAAGATAAAAGAGGAGCCTAGTAGTTCAGCAGGGAAGAAGCAGCAATTGAACTCAGAAGTTAAAGCTGTTTCAGGGCTTAATCATAAACAAAAATCTGTGACAATTGAAGTCAGACCGCAAGCACCAGTCCCAAGATTGAAGGTTGATTTAGTCATAAAGAAAAATCAGAATATTCAAAGATCCCAAGGGGAAACTCGAAGTGCTGAAGTACCACAAAGTAATGCACCATATATCAGGTGTTATTATTGAGGGAATATGGGACATTCATAGTATGTATGTTCCATATCCAAGAGATATTGAAGGGAACAAGAAAAGAGGTGGAAGCCAAATAGAGAACGGTTTTCCAGAACATATTTCAAAGGACACTGTTTTTGGTGTGGAGGATTTGGACACATGGCTAGGTATTGTACTTTGACCATACAGAGAAATGAGCCAAAGAAGAATCAAAACATTCGCAAGCAACAGATCAATAAACCCACAGGTGAGTTAAAAATGAATAATAGATTTGTGGCTTTACAAGATGAAGCTGGTCCATCATATTCTGAGAAAGAACAGAAGTCTTAATCTATGCCGAGTGTGAAGGAAAAAGTATGGACCAAGAAAAAGAAAGAAGAAAAGGCAGTAGTTACGGAAATTTCCCTTAAAGATTCAGATCTTTCAGAAATATGGATCCTTGACAGTGGTTTCACATCCCATATGATAGGGAACAAGGACCTCATTATAGACATAAAATATGAAAAAGAAGGAGTTGTCAAGTTTGGGAATGATGAAGGGTTGAAGATTGTTGGTTCTAGAAAGGCCAAATTTTGGGGGAAAGAAATGAGATGTGATGATGTCTTGGTAGTAGAGGGGATTAGTCATAACTTACTTAGTGTCAGTCAATTATGTGACTCTAGGCACTCTATTCGATTTACCAAGAAGATATGTGTTGGAAAGAAAAATATGGAGAATTTTTTCTATAAGGAAAAAGGACAAAGGGAAATCTTTACCTTGTAAGTTGGGAAGAAGATATGTGCCTTTTATCCAGAGAGGAAGAAAACTAGTTGTGGCATAAGAGACTTTGTCAACTATGTCAACCATCCATGGAAGATCTGGTAAAATGTGATGCTGATAGAGATCTTCCAAAACTATCACGTGATCGTACTCATACATGCGATGCTTGTCAACAAGGGAAGATCATCAGAAAGACATATAGGCCAAAGGAACAGAAATCAACCAGAGTGCTTGAATTGGTGCAAGCTGATGTATGTGGACCTATCTCACCACGAGCCATAAATGGGCAATGTTACTATGTCATTTTCATTGATGATTATAGCAGAATGGCTTGGGTATTTGTCATTACCAATAAGATAGAGGTGTTCAGTTGTATCAAGAAGTATAGGATGGAATCAGAAAGGATGCTTGGGTATAAAATTTTGAAGTTTTGTTCAGATAACGGTACAGAATTCACAAACAGTCAAGTGGAAGACTATCTCAAGAAACACGGGATAAGGAATCAAGTTTCATCAGTGAGAACTCCCCAACAGAATGGAGTTGTTGAAAGGATAAATTGGATCATCAAAAACATGGCCAGAGCAATGCTTATTGAAAAGGTCCTACTAGAGAAATTTTAGAAAGAAGCAGTTTTGACATCAGTCTACATTTCGAACAGGTCTCTGTTGTGTCTGAAGCAAGGAAAGAATCCGTATGAAATGTGGTAGAGAAAGAATCCAACATTGAAATACTTTCAAATCTTTGGAAGTAAGTGTTTCATTCTCAACAAAGAAAATCATAGGAAGTTTGAGTCACAACGAGATGAGGGAATATTCCTTGGATACTCAGGAAAAATTAAAGCATATAAATGTTTCAACAAAAGACTGGGAAAAATTGTTGAGAGAAATGATGTCACTATCTTTGAAAATGAACAGAATACTCAAAGACCAATTGAACAGTTTCCGGATGAAAGTGATGACGAGGTAAGAAACACAGGGGGAGTAGAAGTGGAAGAAGATGACTCAGAAGAAGATACTGATGATGAGACAGAGGAAGCGAAGTCTGTGTCTTCAAGGAAGCCAAAGAGTCAAGCTGAAATTGATAGGAAGAATATCATTGGTGATCAGACAGTTCTAGTTCATACTCAAAGAATGAAATCATTACAGCAAACATCATTTTTTATCTCAGGTGGAGCCGAAATGTTTTTCCAATGCAGCTGAAGATGAAAACTGGGTTCAGGCTATGAATGAAGAGCTTGATCAAATTGAGAAGAACTAGACATGAGAGATTGTTTCGAGGCCAGCAGACAAGAATGTCATTGAGACTAAATGGGTCTATCACAACAAGATGAATTAATATGGCACAGTGATTCAGAACAAAGCATGTCTAGTATGAAAGGGATACTCCCATATAGAGGGAATAGATATTGATGAGACATTTGCACCAGTTGTAAGGCTGGAGACAATCAGATTATTTTTGGTCATAGGAGTGCAAAGAAAGGTCAAAGTGTTCCAGATGGATGTCAAATCCACATTCTTGAATGGAGTTCTGGAAGAGGAGGTGTATATTGAGAAGCCAGATGGTTTTCTCATTCATGAGGATGAGAACAAAGTTTGTAGACTGAAGAAGGCATTGTATGGGTTGAAACAAGCACCAAGGGCATGGTCCTCAAGGCTTGATCAGTACTTGAAAAAGCTTGGTTTCTAGCATGGAGGAGTTGATTACAATCTCTATTTCAGCAACGATAGTAATCAAAGAATGATGGTGTTAGTCTATGTCGATGACATAATATTTGGCAGATCAGATGAAGCTCAGTGCAGAAAGTTTTTTGAATTCATGAAAAATGAGTTTGAAATGTCAATGATTAGAGAGATAATGTTTTTCCTTGGTCTACAGGTGACACAAGGAAGGAATGGAACATTCGTTTCTCAATCCAAATATGCCAAGGAGGTTTTAAGAAGGTTTGGCATGGAGAATTACAAGTAGATGAAAACTCTGGTTGCTACCCGGATGAAATTATCAAAATATGAGGATGTCAAGACAGTTAATAATATAGAATACAGTAAAATTATTGGAATTTTGTTGTACTAGACCGCGACAAGGCCTGATATTATGTTTGCCACATGCCAAGCAGCGAGATATCAGAGTAATCCCAAGGAAATCCACTTTCTTGAAATGAAAAGAATACTTCGGTATATCCACGGAACAGTGGATTTTAGCTTGACATATACTGACAAATCCCATATAGAGTTATTGGGATATACTGATGTAGACTAGGCTGAATCAGCAGATGATAGAAAATCTACGTTAGGAGGTGAATTCTATCTTGGTGGATTGTGTATTTCTTGGTTAAGAAAGAAGCAAGATTGCATTTCATTGAGCACTGTAGAGGCTGAATATATTGCGGCCACTCAAGCATGCACACAAGTATTGTGGATGAAGCAGCAACTTGAAGATATGGGAGTTGAAGTGAAGTCTCCGATCAGAATCTACTGTGATAACTCAAGTGCTATAAATCTCAGCAAAAATTCAATCCATCACTTAAGGACAAAGCACATTGAGATAAATTATCATTTTATCAAGGAGAAAGTTGAGCATGAAATCGTGAAGTTGGAGTATGTGCCTACAGAGCTACATGTTGCAGACATTCTGACAAAGGCCTTACCCAAGGAAGCATTTGAAAGTCATCGACTGGCTCTAGGTGTTCAGTCAATTCCCCGCACTTGAAATAGTATGGATGTGGAACACCCCCTCTTCTCGAGGTATGATGTGTTTTTCCCTACTGTGCTGATATGTGTTCTCAACTATGTTACAGACTGCAAAGGAGTGACCTTTGGGTTCATTGACAAAGAGGGAGAAATAGTGATTGTTCAAGGGGGAGACAGTGTGGAAATTTGATAAATCAAGAATGATATGGGGAGAAGCTAACAGGTGGAGTAGCGAGAGGGGGAGAGCAATGAGAAAGGGTGAGTATATTAAATCTGACAATGCTAGAAGTGACCGATCAAAGAATAGATATCACGTTAGCTGAGGATCGTGATAAAAGCAGAACAGTGGTGTTGGAAGCATATTTCCAAAAATTGGTATCAGTTTGGTGAAAATTGGTATCAGTTTGGTGTCAACAATGGGTGTAAGAGGTGAAGTGATTTATTTACGAACTTTTCATTTACTCTTGTTTCTCTTGCTGAGCATTTCTCATGTGGGCTTAGAGTATGTGTTGAGTAAATCCTTGATCGCTATCAGAATCGCAATAGGCGAATAGTGGCTGAAGGTTTAACTATGTATCTTTTTATGGAAGAGTTGTCAACAAACCCAAAGGGGGAGATTATTGGGAAAAAATCCCCCAAGGTATCATTGAAGCATTTTTGAGGTGATTGTGTTTGTTTAAAAAGTGGACAACTGTGCTATGATTGTTGACAAAGCAAACCATGACATATAAATTTGTTGACAAAGGGGATTTCATGGTGGAATTTCAAGTTCATGAGTTGTGGTCAACGATCCATGTTTGATTCAAGAACGTCGAAAAAGGAATTGATGATCTGAAGGCGGCATAAAAAGAACAGATACAAGGTGGCGCCGTTTTCCAGTGTTTGCCAAATTTTTGGGCCTAAAAATGGACAAATGATGAAAAGTGTTTTTGGAAAAGGGACTTGGGCACCAAGGTCTTGAAGGATAGGAAACTTGCGCGCCATATGTTTTGAATATCAGATCATCCAAATATGGAAAAGGGATAAGGATCGCGCAAGTATTGGGTTGGTCGCGCAGGTGACTTGCGCGTCGAGAAAGGACTTGCGCGCCGGTGCCTAGGAGATTTGGAAACTTGCGCATGTTGTTTTTCAAGATCATAAGATCAAAATTTGGAAAAGTAAAGAGGGTCACGTAGGTATTTGGTTTGGTCATGCAAGTGTCTAGGAGGACAGAAGACTTGCGCGTCGAAACTTGCGCGCTGAGGGGTGACTTGCACGCCATCACAGAGGGTGTTCAAAATTCTTATAAATACTAGAACACCGCTCATAATTTATCAATGGAGTTCAACACATTGAGAAATCAGAGCTCCCGTCGCGCAGTTGTGGTGGTCGCGCAAGTGGTGGTGTGTCACACAAGTGGTACTTGCACGCCATATTTGAAGAAGCGCAGTTGTTGTTAGTTGCACGCCACTATTGGTTTGGGCGTAAAGGGAAGTGAGTCGCGCAAGTGTGGAGTTGAAGAATCTTGTGTAGCGCAAGTGTCTGAGGTGGACTTGCGCACCAGTTGTGACTTGTGCGCCAATACTTGCGCACCGGATTAGACTTGCGTGCCCAGTAAGGTTGATTTTACAGCAGTGTTTTCGGGCTGCGTGGAAGCTGGAAGTTTTCCCGATACCTTCAGTGCAAAGAGAGATTCATCTACGGGTGAAATTTGGACTTCAACAAAGCATATACATATAGAGGAAGATGCATTCCTTCATGGAAATGAAGAGACCTACATGTCTATAAACTATGAGTGGATTTATTCCAGAGCAGTGAGAAAAGGAAGAGAAAGAAGGTGATCCTCTCCATTGGCAGTGATCCAGAGAGAGAAATAGGGAGTGACCCTTGGGGAAGAAGTGAGCTGACCCTAAACCTTGTAAAGGCAGTGATCCTGGGACAGAGTGACTGTGCCCGAACCTTGTAATCCACATCTAGTGAAGTTTAGTGGAATTTGGTATGACCAAAAACCTGTCAGCGTATGCTCCTTGGCCGTAGCCCTTAGCGGTGAACCAAGTAAAATTGTTGTGTACTGTGCTTGCTTTACTTTCTATTTATTTTGTGGAACAGGAAAGAGAGAGAAGAGTGTTTTTCTTAACAGTGAAACAAGATCAGGACGTGCTTTAATTTTAAATTAGTCATACCCTTATTCACCCCCCTCTCAGTGTATTCAGCCTTGTGGACCTAACATGGGTTTTATCTTATTCTTCTAATGAGGTGATTGAGATCCTATGATAGAGAGATCCTCGAGATGTATCTTATGGGGTGGTTGTTTGGATAAACCCTTTTTATTATTTTCTCACGAGGTTCGGGTTGGTATGCTTGAGGATTTAAATGGTTTGAGATGTATCTAATGTAATGGACCAGATCTTGGAAGCCCTTCATTTTCTATTTTTGAGGTTTGGAGGCACCTAAAGAAGGTTTCAGAGTGTTTGGAGGGAAAATAAATAGTTTTGGGGGATTAATACAAAAAATTTAATGGAGGTGGAGTGGAGGTATACACTATACTATGGTGCTAGTGGTAGAAGCATAGTAGGAATCAGCTACAACATTGGGGAGATTAGGAGGATAATGAGGGATACTACCTTTTAAATAATGAATATTCCTTATAGGTAGGATAAAATGTAGATCCTTCCCCTATATTTGAGCACTACATCATGGGGGAGTCATTGTATGGTGTAGGGGGAGCTCTGGTAATTTCAAGACTAATACCTTTTAAGGGGTATCTACATAGTGGGTTATAAGCTGTGGTGTAGTCTCTTTCTTGGCAGAAGGGGTTTTGTAGCATGGTGCTCAAGGCCATACCATATCCCCTAGATCAAATTCAATAGGATCTGGGCATGGAAAGTGGAACTACCTTTGACCGAGGGTTGATATGAAATGGTCTATTAGGCTATGCCGTAGAATGCCCCGTGTTAGGCAGTGTAGTGGTGTGGTCTATGGGGTTTCACTAAGGTCTTTAGTTTTTCTGTATATCTATAAATACCCAGAGACCCCCAAAACCCATTCTTCCACTCGAAGCTAAGGAGAGATAGAGAAGTTTTTGAGATGCTTTGAATACCTTTTGACAAGGATATATCCCTAACTCTTAGATACCAATCTATGGTATTCCAAGGTATGTTATACCTCTTTTTACAGGGGGTTCTCTCAGTTTTATCTTGTTTCCTCCCATTTCTTCTTTCCATTATTTGGAATTTGATCTCTGCTATCCTTATAGAGTTTCTTTTTACATTTTTTAGTCTGATCATGGAACATTGTCTTTGGGAGATCGTATTTCTTGCAGGAGATATGATCAGTGATCTACAATATTGATATGTTCTTGTGAAATGAACACCGAAACTTTGAGGTAAGGGATTCATTACTTCTCCTATTTCATTATGTGTAATTGTAAAGTTATCATGTTTTATCCATTTTGTATAGAAATGGAATTAACCTAATAAATATTTAACAGTATTAATAAATAAGTGGATAGATATCACATGTTATTAATGTTTTATATCAAGATAATGGTTTTCCAATTTTTTTTCTAGATAGTGTCCTATATATGTTATGATTTTCTATTTTTTTGGTTATTATTGGGTAGGAATGTTGGTTTCATTTGAAAATGGTAACGAATGTAAAGCTATAATTAAATTAGTTGGATAAATAACTAAAGAGGCATGTTTAATGAATCTAGAGTTTCTTGTAATTTTATGGTAAAAAATGGATGAATGTCTGCATGATTAATTGGATGTTCTATTTCTTGTGTTAATAGAATTGTAAATAAAATGAAACATGTTAGTTATTGATGATAATAATGAAATGCATGTTAATTGAGAATTTTAAGTCCCCAAGTGTGTTGATATTTAAATATATGTATAATATCTTGTTATATCTTGATGCCTTAGGTTTCCCATAGTTGGAACCTATGAATAATGAATTGTTTAATTAAATTTGAAATAACACCAATTGTTTAATGAAGGTAAATATTTAGGGTTCAAGAAAACCCATTTATTTTTAATTTTCAAATGACTTGTGTTGGGATATGTGAGAGATTTTTTGTATGTGAGGGTTTAATTCCTTGTTTTAGGGCCTATATGCCCTGTTGATTATGCCTATTTTCTTAATGGATTGGGATGTGTACTTGATGTGAGATTGTGATGTGATATAAGGCTGGTATGGATGATCCAGATATTGCTGATCTAGGGATGGATGATGAGATGTGGGTGGGGAGGCCTAGATGATGAGGTA
This sequence comes from Viscum album, assembly GCA_963277665.1. Taxonomy (NCBI): domain Eukaryota; kingdom Viridiplantae; phylum Streptophyta; class Magnoliopsida; order Santalales; family Viscaceae; genus Viscum; species Viscum album. The sequence continues at coordinate 306,670,397 of OY728129.1, forward strand.
GTTGTTGAATCCTATGATGGTGAGATGCATCAGGATATGCATGTGAGTGTTGGGGATGTCACCAAAGACGATGGAATAGATTTAAGATAGGATTACTCATTATTTTGGAAGCTAGATGCTTGTTTTTAATGAATCTATTTAATATTTGGGTGGTCAGATTCCTTATTTTATCCATATTCCTTTCCCCATTATTTAAGGAAGCTGTATGTGGTTTCTTGAATTTTTTCTATTGGTGGTATCTTAGGATTGTTTTTCTAGATTACCTGGATTATATAATGGTAATAATTTTTAACAAATGTTTAACCCATGGGGTTGTTTCATGATGGAATTAAAATGTCAGAAAGATGTTAATCTTTAGAAACCGTGGGATTGGTTTTCTTATTCATGGAGGCATGAAGTTTACATGGTTGGTTAATGTAATTTAATTTGAAATAATGTTAATTAACTACTAATTAATTAATTAACATTAGGATAAATTTTAAAAGAAAATAATGAACTTAATGCACGTATTTAAATGCTTGTGTGTTTATAGGATGTCTAGTACCTAGCTATGGAAACTGGGAGTCCGATTGATTATAGTTGCAGCTGAGCTTAAGAATAGGTTATGCTAATAGTGTGGTTGTGAGATATATTATATCCTATATGTTTTTTGATCTTATATGATACCCCACCCACATAGATGTGGTGACTGAAATCTAGTGGAATCTAGGAGGGTGTTTTCTTAATATCTCGGAGGGAGAATGGATGGCCTACTTCCCCCTATAGCTTTACTCACTTCTATTACTAGTTTATGTACTATTATACACAATTGTTAGTTTCCCCATATATGTATATAGAGGGTTGTGATGTCTTGTGGTTACTTCATAAACATGTATATCTGGATATAGGTTTCAAAGGATTATTATAGTTATGACATGTATAGACCGTGATGGCTTTAGGTTCCTTACTCAGTATATGGGATTTGATGTCTTGAGGTATAATAACCAATGTATGATATATGTCATATGGGCTATGGTGGATCCTAAAAAATACATGGTTATTATATGGAAGGGATGATGTGATGATGTGATTCATGAGGTGCATGTTGTGATGCCTCACCCATTTGTATATAGGCTAGATTACTTTGGGAGAGAGATGGTTTAGGATGTGTGACATTAGGCAAAGAAGAAAATCAGTGAGGAAGTGGTGGTGGGGTACCTTTGATGTTTAGTTTCTATAATATACGATTTATTTTATGTATTAATTGATGAAAGGTAAACATATTTAGGGTTGAAACTTATAATACTTGTTTAGGTGACAAGTTATTTTCACTATTGTTCACTATGCTTTAGCATGATTTATTTATCTTTTGTAAGAGGGGATCAAGGGAGGATCTTAATGAGTATACTATTATAATCACCCCACATATATATAAACTATTTTTAGGTCATCATGAGTAGGTTAGATATTAGTATGGATAATATTATCTTGTGGTTTTGTAGGAGCAATTTGGGATTCATGGTCGCTGTTGAGTTTACCTTTTAGGTACTTGCAGTTCCTTTCCAATTGTTTCAGTCTTCTATGGAATTTCATATATTTACTTGGGATATATTTTATATATCTGATCATGTGTTGATTGGTGTATCAATCTTATCTCTCTCTTCTTCATGTTCTCTTAGAGGTTAATTTCCCTCATATGTATGCTTGTTATACCCTTGGTGATAGTCACCAAAATGGGGCCTACTGGAGGCGGACTCAAGTGGTCACTATCACCCTTCTCCCATTTCATTCCTAGGAGGGGTAATCTTTGGGGGGAGGGGGTCGTGACACACAGTCTATGACTCATGATATTTACAGAAATAAGAAAAGAATTATCTAACTCATGACCTTGAATTTACTATGGTGGTACATGCCTTAAAAACATGGCACCACTATCTCTTCGATGAAAAGTTCATTGTCTTCATTGATCATAAGATATTGAATCACATATTTTCATAGAGGTACATAAACATTAGGAAATGAATATGGATATATTATCTCAATATTTTTGACTCTAACTTGGATTATACACTTTATAAAGGGAATTATTTGGTTGATTGTTTGAGCCAAAAATTGTATAACCATGTCATTAGAGAGGATCATGAATAGAGAAGATAAAAAAATCATATACACTTAGAAAATGGAATTCAATTTGTTGTGATTGATAACTTATGATGGAATTATATTTATGCATGGCACTATCTACAATTTTTTATTGAATTATAACATACATTTATATTCTATGGTTGTACATTTTATTTTTCTTTATTTTCTAGGATTATCTATTTTTAGAGTTCAGAACCATCAATCTTCCTTCCACATTATTTTTGGTCTGTACCATTAGTTAAGAAATTTTATGAATAATATATTATTTGTTGTAGCCTGTTATTATTTTCCATTTTCATATAGTTTTATAACACATGAATAATAAAAATGAATTGTTATTCATTTTTTCATGTTTTCACTTTGAAACTACAGTATGATGTTTCTTTCCCTATAATTAAATTTTCCATAATGAGTCTTTATGCTATGGATATATTCTCATAAGAACTCCTTGATTACAATGAAATACTCTATAGCCCCTAAGTTGTGAATAAGAGGTATATTTTCCTTTATTTACAAATTATATGATAGTTATTTAATTTTTCAAAATAGTAAAAATCAGAAGCCACTATTAATGATTTCACTTATATGATAGTTATTAAAGTTTACACAAAATTAAAAATCAAAATATACTATTGATGATTTCACTTATTTACTATAATTTTAATTAGAAGATTTTAGTAGAACACTTCATTATCTTGAGTGGTATTTGACTAATAATGTATTCATTATTTTTCCCCTTTTAAATCATCTTTAATAATAATGTGGTTTTTTTTATTATTTATTTTCTTAAGGACTTTGGTACATTCATCATTAATCATGTAATCAATATTTTTTTTACATTTAAATGATCATTTTTTTAATTCTTAAGTACATGAAGCATATCATCAAAAAGGATGGGAAATGAATAATTAAAATTTGATTGAATAGGTTGATACATATCTAATTCTTTGTTAAATGAGTTGTCATTAATTTTACCATATATAAAAATAGATGGAAGTTTATATATTCATAAATACAAAATATTCACTTTAGTTATTTGGTAATGGGTAAAACAAATGAATTTGTTTTTATATTATAATAGTTAATATTGGAATTATTAGAAATAATATCAACATTTTTCATTGAAATATTTAATTCATTTTATCATGTTCGAAGAAAAAAATATTTTTTCCCAAAGATGAAAAAGAAAGGGAATATTACACTATTTATTCTAATTGTGCACACACATAATGGTAGTATGTCCTACCAATCATATGAGTTTAGCCATATTTTTTAACTGTATATATGTATTCATTTTCATTATATATAGTTTTTGTTCCTCATATTATATAACTTCATTTAAACCCATAAATATAAAATATGGATATTCATTTTAATTTTTCTTTGGATCATTGTTTGTGATTTGTCAGTATGACTTGTCTCAGAGGACCATTTCTAGAGGGTCAAGTGTTCCTTGATTCAAATGATCATTTCATTAGTTATTCCAACATATATTGTATTTATCTAATCCTTATGATAGAATTTATGTTGGTATATGATATTGAACCAAAAATTTTGGTTCTCATAGAAGTGAATTAAATAATATAGACCTGACATGTGTGACTCTAATGGTATAGTTTCAAATTTATTAGAATAATGTGATGTATTTTTGATGGTCGAATGGTGGATTGAAGTCCAGAAGGGGATGTCTAGTATCCTTGAATAGTATTTGATGACATACCTATAAATTGCATCATCATATTCCTTGTACCAATCACACTCAAACTCATCATGTATTATTATTGCTATAGGGAATCACTTAGATCAAGTGAGAAATTACTCCTATAAATTGTATCATATTATTCCTTATACCCATTTAAATTTCCTTCATTTCATTTAACCTAGTCCAAAAATATAGATACTTGATCCCCTTTATAGCAAGTAATGAAACATATTTCATGAAAGTGGATAGTATTCTTTGACATGGAGTTTATATAGTCATCATGGACCCCTATATAGTGGAAAAACGATGATATGAGTGGGTAGGTGTTAGCACACTGGCTAACAATACATTTTTCAAGATACATCCTATAGAATGAATAATAATAAAACTTATTTGTATTTCAATGGTACATATAAAGTATATAGATTATAATATTGGAGATAAGATATAGTGATTATAGTAGTATAGATAAGAGAAAGAGGTAAAAAATGGTTGATTGGGAGAGACCACCTCTATGAACAGCCATCTTCCTATGTGGGGAAGAAACTAGAAAGCATACACCTATCCTAGAGATATTCTCTAGAAGAAACTCTTTAAAAACTAAAATATCATAAGTATCCCCAACCTATTACATATCTCCCATATTAATATCCCCTACCAACCCTTCCATCACAATAACCCAACCATCACATCAAACTAATAGAAAAGTAAAAGAAAAAATCCCCCCTTGGTAGTATTATCTACTCATATATAGTCATCCCCACACCCCTAACTCATTGATAGCCCAAACCTACCCCATGTACCTAACAGTTACCCAAATTTAAAAACCACATTGTTCTTAATGTGGAACCCTGAAATACATAACTCAGCTTCTTAATCACTGAAACAGTAGGAGAAATTTTATTCCAACACTAGAATCAATCACAAATAAATCTAGCTGGTCTCAATTCCTACTTATTTAGAATATGTATCCTCCTTTAGATGATAAACAACATTATAATATCTCCAAAATAAAAAACTAGTATCAATAGTAAGCTAATGACCACTAAAATCTACCCTTTCTTAGATTCTACCTTTACAATAGAAATGAGGTTCCTAGTCTGGTGAGGTTGATGCTGATGGGTGATAATAAATTGATTCCTTTGTTTATTTGGGTCATGAATATCCATAGAGAGGAAACCATGCACATAACGTACCGATTTAAAGTTATCATATGAAAACATCCCTCCATAAATTCTCTCACCACCAGCTCCATATCCTCTTAAAAATAACCACTTGGAACAAATAAACTAGGGCTTCCCATACCAAATAAATTCCTTGATTATTTTAGGAAAATTCATACATTTTTCATTACAATTATGATAATGTTATTTTATTCTTCAACACCCATGAACATAAAAATATTTCTCTTGATTGAACTCAGTTGAATACTTAAAATTGGAAAAAAAAACACTTGAGACACCATTTGAGGAACCTAAGTAGTTTTGTAGAATGTGAATTTTTTTCACCCAAGCCTATAATAACTACTACAAGTAGTGAAAAACTATTTCCATTCAGAGTTTGCAGTTTAGGATGAAGATGTTCCTACCCCACGATAGGCTTGTGTGATAAAGAATCTTGTTACAAAGAGGAAATTACCACTAAAACTCTTTTATTCAGAGTTAATAGTGGTACATTGACCTATTTAATTGGTAGAAATTCCAAATATTGAGAAATTTTCGTTATCATATTCATAATAGATCCATCTAGAATGTACTTTTAAATAATGACAGCTTCAACCACTTGGGGATTCAAACCATAAATACAGTTGGGGATAATAGGACTGACGATGTTAGAAAATGTTACTCTAACTACTTTCCAAACATATTAATTCCAGTACCTGATAGATACATATTCAATTTCAACCAACATAAATACTGCATGTGGTTGTGTGAAACTAGAATAAAAAACTAACACAAATACAGACCCTCATCATTTAGAAACTAAAGTCAGGTGTGTGAAATTACTGCTAGATAATAGTATAAAATTTAATAAAACTTGAGAGTCATTCATTAAATATTCTATGAAGCTATTTACCCCACCACAACCTATTGTAGTTGGTTAAGAACCATATAGAGAAAATCTATCCCCTCCAAAAGGAAATCCAAGAAACTCCTCACCTATAACTATATAATCCTTTGCTTCTACATTCCATAAATAAATGACTACTTGGAGATTTTTTTTGAAATGTGGAATAGGTACCCCTATTTCTATTAGAGGTCAGAAATTTGGAGGAGATTGAGAAGGATGAACCCATGGTAGAGGTTGAGGACACAACATTGTTCCTTCTTCTATAGGTTTCAAATTGATGGACTACCTATGAACACTCAATACAAATTTGAAATTACCTAGAACATATTCTAACATTACCACTTCTAGATGAAAATAATGGGATCTAACTTGATTCTCAAAACCACTACTGATTTACTTCTCCAGACCAAACTGGTGCTTCCATAAATTCAAAACTGCTCCCCTATGAATACCCACTCGTGAATCTTCCTCATGTAGTCTAGTTTACATCAATGAATTTTTTCCAAGTTCAAACACCATTGGATGCATTATAAAGTCCCATGGTTGAAGATTTAGAATATCTCGAGATTTAAAATAATCATAAATTCCATTGAAAACATGTGGTTTTGTTGTAATCTGACTCACAAATTGCTTAAGAAACAAACTCACAAAACATTTTTCTGTGCATGTTACACACTAAACCTATCAGCAAGATACTCTCCCTTAGTAATCTAGTTTCTACAATTTCCACTTAAAATTATATCACCTATATTTTTGTCTCTAATAGATACTCAAAAAAAATAGTTCATGGATTTCCCAGCATGAGCATCCTATTATACCATTTTCACCCCTCTAGGGTCCAAGTAGTGGTAAAAACACTGAAAAATTTCCATGGAATTACTGAAAAAGGAAAAAGAGAAATATAAAAAATCCTTAAGAACACTATAGGAATATTCACAAATGAAAAAAGGGTTTCCTTTGAGGAGATCCATACCCATCCACCAAATCATATCCCCTCCATTGTACCCTAGAACCATAGATTACTAATTATTCAACACATGATCTATACTCTAGTGATGACCTTTTACCAATATCAAACTCTATCAAAAGTGTTTTTATGGAATGTACATCAAGATTATAAGGAAAAAAACTTTTCTAATCCATAGAAATTAAGTGTAGTTGGTGAAACATTCTAAATTGTCACTTCTCTATCAAGTGGAATGGATTTTAGTCTAGGGACATATTTTTCCTCCAATAAAGTCCTTCTATTTTCCCCATTACTAGAACTAGAACCTATAATTTATTTTTTTAGACTATGAAAAACTCGAATCATTCTATTTCATGCCTTTTAATTTTCTTGTAAAAACATCTTAATCATTATTGCATCTCGAGCTCTACAGCATATTCATAAACTTATGTATATTTCCATGTAACTCACACAACTACCTCATGTACTTATAAATTATCTTATCCACTTATTCCATCAATGTCTAGAACTCAAATAACATATCTTATACTCTTCATAGTGATCATCAACCATTAATCGATCCTACCACAATCGTGTTGCCACCAGTAGTGAATGTGATCCCTATTGAATGCACTAAATAAATTAGTTAGAGAGATAAAACTTGCAATGCAACATTTTTTTGTTATTATTATTATTATTCAAGTGATTTCCATTCACTAAAATTGGATCTCTATGATGTTATCTTCATCCCCTCATGTCACACTTTGGTAGGTCGTCAAATTTTCTTCTAGTAAGATGTTCTTACTTCAGTATCTAGTTTCCTATGTCAACATACAACCAACAAAATTACACCTTTTCATGATAGTCATCCTCTATGTCAACAAAAAATATCCACAATTTTACCTTAAGTTCACTGTATAATAGTCATCACCACTATTGGGTTTGAAAAAATCCAAAATTTTAGAACACGACTTTCACGATCCTTCTGATCTTTAATCCAGAACGATCAACCAACATAATTTGATATAAAAATCACTCAATGAAAGAATTTTTTTAGTACATTATCTAAAAATAGGTTTCACAAGAGACTTTTGGTAGAAGGAATAATAATCAAACTGATTTTTATTTCAATGGCAAACGACAAAGATAGATATCATAGTAGTGAAGATAATAGATAGTGATTACAGTAGTGAAGATAAGATATAGAGGTACAACAAAACTTTCAACATATTAATATCCCTACTAAAACTACTAGTACAACAATTATTTCAGCATATTAAACAAATACAAAAGTAAAATCCAACATTTCCCCTTGGTAGTATTCCCCACTCTTACACTTTCATCCTCATGCCCCACACTCATTCGAAGCCCCATCCCCACCCACGTACCTAATAGTAGGTCACCAAGGTGAGAAAAGAGCATTGTGTTATGAGATGATTGGTGTGGATATGAAATCTATCATTTAGAATAATCATATTAGAAGCTCCCATGAACTTATCACTAGAAAAAATATAGGTAATTGTTTTTTCCTCCCATGTATTTTTATTTCACCTTATTGTAAAAATAAAATTTTGAAATACACATAAACCATAAACTAAATTGGACTAATCAATACCATTGTTGATATATAGTTAAAATTTTAGTGATTCATAATATTTCATATATAAATCTTATAAAACTAATTTTAAATTTCTATATTAATCCTTTGAAATGAATTGGAGTATGAGTAGTAGATGATATAATATTATGGTAGTCAGGACTAAGAGACTTTTTAGTACAGTAGAATAATTAGTGAAATATATTTGGAGATGGACCTTTTCTTGTAAAATAGTTAAAAAGAGCTATGTTTGATATGTTAGAAGTTTTATGAATGAATTAAAAATTAAATGATATTTTATTTTCTCATTTTATGTCTTATTTTATGTTATATTCATCTTATTATTTCTACCAATGTGAGATAGTGGACGAATTAATTCCATTAACATGTGAAAAAATGGGGACCTACTTACATGGGTGGTGAACTAGTGGTGGTAGTCATATCATATACACTTGATTCCATCCATAATTATAAGTTCAAGTACAATTGCAATAAATGAGACCTACAACAAATATAAAAAATGGGACCTTCCTGGTGAAACATGGTAGAAAAAGTTGTCTCGTAGACATATTAATCTATCCACAAGTACACGTGCAAGAAATATAACTTTCAAGAATGGGGACTGACTTATATTATTTGTAACACCCCATGCTTCTACGGTACGCTTCTCTTTGAATAATACAGTAGCGTGTGTTGTACGCAACTTCGAGTTCTAACACACACCACGACCAATCAAAGTAGCCGTTATGAATAGTAATACCCACTTTTTTAATTTTTATAAATTTTATCTCTCAAAATGGACTTCATTTTTGGATTCAGAATATCAAAATTATCCTAGGTTGAAATTTTGGTACTTTTCGGATAACTTTCATATTTTGATGAATAGTGAAAATTACTAAATTTTAATTAAAAACAACTTTTTTAATCGAAATAATTAATTTTGATAAATTATTTATTTGAGTGGTTTTAAATTATATTTATAATATATTTTTACCATTTAATCCAATGTTGGTCATTGGACATAATTTCACATTTAATCCGGACATAAAAAAGTGTCAATCTTTTGATATTTATTGTTTTTTAAAAACACGCTTTTTGTTTTAACAACGGAAATTAATTTTAAATTAATAAATGAAACTTCTATGTTTTGAATTTGGAAAAATATAATTCATTATTGAATTTGGAATATCAAAATTTTCTTAGGGTAAATTTTTGGTATTTTTCTAAAAACTTTCAATTTTTGATGAATAGTGAAAAACACTGAGTTACTGTTTAAAACCGGATTTTTATTTAAATAAATTATTTATATTATTTAAATTTATTTTAGGTCAAAATAGATACATAAAACCTATATAAATTCAATGTAATTCATTTGAGGTAGTTTATAATAATTTTAGATATATAAAAATTCTATTGAACTTTTTCACCGTCTTTTACCCACCTCCTAGGAGAATTTGTAAATTCACATAAAACTTAATTTTACCGCTTCTTTGAGTGTAATTTCAAAAATCTCAGAGACACAATTAATATCAAGGAGTAAAATGTGGTTCAATAAGATAAAAATAAGTTTTGGTGAATAGTAATGTTTTGCTTTTATTTACCACAGTAAAAAGTAAATAGGGTAATTAAGGGTAAAATATGATATTATTATTACCCTTAAACATGTCCTAATTCTATTGGATAAGTTTAATTCAACCAAAAACAACCGTAGGAATAAAATATGACCCTTTCGGTCCACTTGGATTATATTAGGACATTTATTATTATTTAATTCAAAGAAGAGTTAAAAGAGTTAAAATCAAAGTTTCATAACTAAAACATTTTTAATATAGGGTTATACATAAGATAAATTAGATTATAAATATTAATTAGAAATATAAAAAGATTCCCTACATAATGGTATTTTAATTATAATTTTTAGACATTAAATAATTAAACTTATTTATGACACAACGATGATGTAGTAATTACCTTATTAATGATTGAATCAAATAAATGGTAATATAAATATTAAAATAAATATAATTTCAAAGTTTTTATGACATACACGAATTTAATAGGTGATATGACATTTTAGGTCTGATTCGATGTATCTTTTTTGAAGTAATAAAGTTGTGATGACTTTCACAAAAACAAAATACCAAATAGTGTCAAAATGGACATAAAAGAGTTTTTAAAACAAATATTATATTATTAATTGATATTAAATTCCTAAAAATCTAAGGTTAGGCAAAAGGACTTGAATAATGATAGGTGTATCATTAATGGAAAACTTGGGGGTCTCTTGTATGTATATAGTAATTTTATTAACTATATAATATAAAAATACAAAGTGACATGGTAAGTGTCAAACTAATTAACCAAGAGTTAAAACTGAAAGATAAGGTCAATATAAAGACCGAAACCTGTATAAAATCTATTGGTTGAAAGGATTTAGACCCATACCCACCTTAGGATTTTAATAATATACTTTGTAGCCATTATAAACCGAATATGAATTTATTATAAAATAATACTTTATGTTTTTCCTAAAGAGCCCCTCCTCCCCCTTATAAAAGGACACCACTTCTAACCAATTACTAACACATCTCAAGCATTTTGGATCATCCAACCTCTTCCCAATTAATCTCTCTACACCCCTCTACTCCTCTTAGAAGCATTACCTTAGGCAGAAGGCACTTCAAGAGTCCTTTTTGGTTCAAACCAAAGGGAGTTACCCAAATTAAAGGTAACGATTTCTCTTAGCTTCTTTTATTTTATTTTACTTATCCAACCCCTAAACCCTTCTTATTATTTTATTTTGTAACAAAAACAGTATCCTAAATATACTAGGATATTTTTATTATAAGTATTATAAATAAACTTACACACACCTCCATCTAATGGGTGAAGAACATAATGTTTCTGTGGATGGAAACAAAACGCCTCACGAAGCGATGATTGTTCAATTATCTCATATCACCCATCATGGTGGCCATCATGATGGAACTATAATTAAATAATATATTAATGATATTTATTTTATATATAAGTTTCTTTAATTCCATTTTATACCATACCATTATTCATTTCATGTTGTATATATATACGATAATTTCATTTGAGGAAGTGCGGACTACCGCCCCCTCAAAGTGATATGACTCGTTTATACCATAAATAGAACATATAAAGGATGTTATTAATGAAAATAAGTAATAAATTTAAGATATTATATTATACTGGTATAATAATATACCTATTTATTATTTTGTTTTTATTCCTTTTAAAATGAAAAATGAAATGGAAGTAGCGTTCGTGCGTACGTACGGACTACCGTCTCCACGAACGCGATGAGATTCATTCCCCATAGAATCCATTCAAGTATAATTCTCATTTTATGATTAAAAATAATGTTTAAGGACTTTGTATCATTCTGGATATGTATAAGATACAACCTATCCATAAAAAACCTGGCCCATGTAACAAAACATATAAAATAAAATGAGTAAGTTAACACCCAAAACGATGATAATACTAAGATATTATTATCAAAGAAATGTTAAAAGATCATATATGATATCATATTAATTATATTATTCTTGTATAATTTAATAACAATAATTTAACCATTACACAAGATATTACCCTACCATCGACAAAGGAAAAGTACAAGGTAAGGGGTTTTCATCTCACTCTTTATTCCCGTGAGATTCATGCCATATTGCCACTATTACCTTTTGTGTGGTGTGTGTGCTGCCTATAATTTTATTCTTTGTGTAATAAACTTTAATTTATGTGTATTTACATATTCATTGTATGATACCTCTTTCATGGGGTGTATGTTTCATAAGTTACCAAATTGGTAAGGGTTAATTTCACAATCTCTTTATTATCCGAGGTTGTTTTTACGTAAGTATCTACTGGGACATATTTATTATCCATGTTCATATTTTATGAAAGAGTTTTCAAAGGGATTATTTTAAGGGACTTTTTACTAAAACAAAATTTCAAATGTTTTAAATATTTATTCTTCTAAATATTTCTCATTAATGTTCATGTCTTCAAAATGGGTTTTAAGGATTTATTTATATGGACATGAATATTTTTAAAATGTTAATTCCTTTCAAAAGTTTCAAAGTGGTATGGGAAACTTTGATTAAAAAATGTCTTTAAATGAATTATATTCCAAATTTTGTGACTTTTAAATGTTTTCATGAAAAGGGGTATTTCTATAAAATAGTTTTACAAATCATTTCCATCTATGTCAAATCCTTTAATGGATTTTAAACTGGTTTTGAAGTTGATTTATTATGATACAAAACTTCCATATTGTATTGAAGGTTTTGTGATATGTTTGACTGTGGATGTGTTATTTTTATACCATTCATGGTTTATGGTTAAAGTATTGACATTTCCTATCCTAGTTCTTATACAAATGTTTATGTTAAGTTTCATCCTTTTCATATGAGGAATGTATTGGACATAGTAAGTGACGGGTGGAGCCCTCTATAGATCCTCGATGCATCGGTAGGTCTCATGAGACAACTATACGTGGAATTAGCCGAGGCCTTTTCCCAATTTGATTTAGGGTTTTGGCCGAGGCCTTAATCATTTTAGACATCTTGGCCAAGGCCTTGACAAAATGTTTTATAATGTCTGGCATTATACATTCCCTCATTATGGAGATAATATTGATGGTTCATGTGGTCATTCGACTAGTAGAATACCCATGATTATGTTTTATTATGACATTATTTACTCAACTCATATTCTTTACATAAAATAATTCATGTTTATTATTGGTAAAGGCATGTGGTTTCAATTACTCACCATGCTTAATATTTATGTCATTTTCCATTGTATTTATTACCCTTATTGAGTGTTTGAGATCACCCCTTTCTATGTTTTATTTTTCCCAGGATTACAAGAAGTGTATTATGATTGATATGCAGGGTTAAGATAAAGGGAATAATGGCATTCTCAAAGAACTATTTACGCTGTGTTTTATGTTTAAAATTGTAATGTAATGTTAATGTATGTAATCTATTTTCCAAGACTGCTAAACCGATCGGTCCTTCAGGACTTGATTCCTTGTAATCATGCCAATGTATTAAAATAATGCACTGACTCTGGGTAACTAGGGTCGGGGTGTTACATTCTTGGACCCAACCACTAGTATGAACCTTGATAGTGACAATAATTATATGAGAGAAACAAATTGAGTGTGAACATGGTTTTAAATTATGTTTGATCATGTTTTGAAAAAATGTTTGAATATGTTTTTTAACATGGGTTTTCAAAGAAAACCTTAGTTTATTGGAGTTTCATATAATTAATTTTATAATTATTTTATAATAAATATATTATATATAGTTAGGTTAATAAATATAATATAATATATGAGCAAAAGTACTAGAAAAACCAAGGATACTAATTCTTGGTATTACTTATAATTTTGTTAATAAAAATACCGATTGATAGATGAATGTGGGTAATAAAACTATCAATAGATAATTTTTTTATACAAATATATTTATAAATTTTTTGACCAACATACATATTATCTATTGGTATTATTATAATTGTAACTAAACTATTTTATTCTCCATAATAAAATTTTGTAACAAAATATTTTATCTACAATTTAGTGATAAAAAATTTACCTTTACCAACATATATGTCCCATTTGGAAAAAGTTTAATATTTTATAGTGAACTGAGAACATGGTCAAAAATATCCCTTAACACTCTTTGATTAAATCAGTATCATGGAAGGCGAATGAAATATATCAAATTCTAATGATTCACATGTTGTGTATCTTAGAAAAAATATGTAATAAGGATTTGATAATAAACATAAAACCTTAAGTACATCAATAATCATATGAAATTTCATGTGACATACTTATGATATTCCATTTAGATAATAAGTCTCTAACTTATTATCTAATAAGTATACTCTGTATCATATACAAGACATCTAATCATTATAATTTTTACATTTAATCACAATAAATAATACTCTATGATGATATTTGATCAATGATAAATTAAATTCATACTTCAAGAGGGTTTTTTCATTTCATTGTTCATGTTTTATGAATGTAGAATACATGAATGAATACAAAAAAGAGGTTTAATTTATTATAAAATCACAATACATTTTCCAATAATTACATAGAATATATAATGTATCTAATACCCTAATATTCAACATGAACCTCTTGTTTTTATGTAGTTGTAGTTTCTTCAATGGGTCCATTACATTCTCTTATGTTTTTGCCAAAAATATTGTTGCATCGTCCTCCCAAAGATCTATCAAATGAGATAGTATTTTCAAAGGATATTTTTAATTTGGTGAGATCAAGTTTACTTTCCCTCAATAATAGATCCATAATTGTTACAGTAATGGTCAAGTGTTCCCTTAATGCAAGTAATCAACCCAAGTTCAACAATTTACTTCAGGGACAAGATTTTTACTTTCACAACATCTGATGATGTAGTATAATCTTAATTTGTTTTTGAGTTCACTATAGTGTCTAATTTGGAACTGTACAAACTAATGGATCATATTACAAGACAAAACATGAATCCATATTGAGAACTCATATCATATTTGTCAATTTGGATACTAACATCAATGCAATCCCTTAAAATTCACTCGTTATCACCTCTGAAGACTAGGAACATATCCTTAATATTATTTACAACAACTGAGTAACTCACAAGAATATTTTGGTATCATATTGTTATTATTAGAGAATAATAAACATTAGATCAATTAAAAAATAGGGTATACATAACACATCATATGGTGGACATAGAAGTAATTTCATTAATCATTTTCAATAGTTTTGAAGGATCACAGATCTTTTTTAGATTAATGCCATGAAAAACTGGTAGATACCCCTTCTTCGAGTTCTCCATAATAAACTAGTTGAGAAATTTTCCATTATATGTTCTTTTACTAGGTCTAAAAATCCTTTTTGATCAACCTATATAGATCTTTTTACCCCATATTTAGGCTGTTTCAGTCATGTATTTCATGGAAAAACATTTTCAAAACAACATCTTTACAGAATGTAATGATAGGGAATCGGTTTTGATAAGTAGTGTGTCATCCACATACAATACTAAAAATAACACGATTCTTCCACTAAACAACCTATATAATCAAGAATCGTCGATGTTTTATATAAAACCAAAATTTTTGATATCATGATTAAACAATATATTCCAACTCTGAGAAGTGTTCTTCAATCCAAAAATGAAATTTTACAACTTATAAACCTTAACAATCTCATTTGATACTTTAAAACCATTAGGTTATATTGTATACATGTATTTGAATAAATTTATGTTAAAATGTGATTTTGAAATCCATTTGGTATATCATATTATCATAATGATATGTCGAGAAATATGTGAATGGACTTTATTACCACCAATTAAAAACAATAAAACATTATAAAAACTACTATTTTTTTAAAAAACAAATTCTAATTATAAAACAATACATCATTATGAAAAAGTAATATAATGTTTATAAAATAATAAAATATTATAAAAAGTGAAAACTATCATAAAAATTTAAAATTAATCAAAAAATAAATGAAAATTATTGCTAAAAATATGGAGCATTGATTGATTAGTTCAAAATATTTTCAAATTAAAAAAATCATAACCAGTCAATATAAATAGAAAATTAAACTATAGGAAACCAATTTCACACAAAATAGTTTAAAAAATTATGGATTAAAAATGTAAAAAAAATTTGTTGAATAGTTTTGTATAAATTAATATATAACAGCGTTGATAAAACAGATCTTGAAAAATAAATATTTTTATATGCTTGTTTCATTTCTAGATCCTCCACCAATATGATATAATTTGGTTGAGTTTTAATTTATATTATCGTTGAACTATTTATATCTTCATTTTACCTGAGATTAAAAATGACATTAATAAGCCCGTTAGGGCCCTATCTGGGATGATTATAACCAAAGTGCACCACCCTAAGCCCTCCTCTAATAATATGAGGGTTGGTGACTAGCACTATATATTCATACCACATAACATGAGAGATCTTAGCCTATATAATATTGAAATAAATGCATCATCAAAGCACAAGATAACTAGAATCACATGTAAAATATACATATATAATCTGATGAATGGTATACAATGCATGAATGATAAATTAAGCAAAAATAAAACCCCACATAGAAAAATTATAAGGAATTATACATATGAAAAGCCAACGAATTTGAAAGATACATGAAACTAGGGAACACATCCTCACTTTTAGTACTCTTAGTTTGGTATCCAACCGCAATAGACACTTCCACCATCATAGATCACTATGCTCCATAATAAATCACTGCGAATCACTAGATATTACCATTGAACAAGTAATAACAGATCCAATAGTACCAAGAGAATCATCTAACATGAGAATCATCTGTATAAACAAAACATGTGTGGGAAGAAAGCCTATGAAACTGTTAAATATTAGAGATACTAATAGTTATAATAAGTCTGAAATTAATATCCCAACTATATTTTACATCATGAAGGAAAACATGGAGTTCCTAAGGAGTCATAAGCCTCAGAGTAGTTGAACCACTCAACCTGTCTAAATTTCGTGTTTCCACTGAATACCATAACAGTGGATCCACTACTCAAAAAAGTATGTATGTAATTCAAGGGAATACCACAAACAATCACTTGTAACCATCGATATAGTGCTTACATTCTGGAAGTATGTATGAGAACCCATTCCATTCCCTATAATAGATCCCAGTTAAGGGCGTACTGACCCTTACTATTAAAACTTACCAGGTTTGTTGTAAAGGAGAAAATTAAGAACTTATGAATGATTCCTACTCTTTATAGTCCAAATTCATGTGAAATCAACATGAAAATTCACAAATATAAACTACCCAAAATGATAAACCCACACAACCTTTATAGAAATATAGCGGGGGAACCACACCATGATAGATAACATCTTAGTTGAGAGAGTATCAAATCCATGTATAGAGGAAACACACCTTTCTAGAAGAAACCTTAGTAGAGGGAGTGCCGAAAACTATTCATAGTGTGTGGTGGATCTGTACCTCATTGAAAATGGTGGAGTATCAAATCTATGCCAATCTAGACACTACTACAAAACATGCCTTTAAAAGATTTAAAATTAGCCATTGTTGTTGAAAAAAAGTGTTGCCTTTTGAAGAGTTATTTAAATCCATATGCTTCTATATGTTCTAGAATAGAACTAATTAAGTTATCCTTTATCAATACAAAAAAATAACTAATAAAGGGTGACTTTATCAATGATTTTATAATCATTGATAAATGACACCATTTATCAGTGTTTTTATTTAGAATTGAATAAAAAAGAACTAAAAAGGGGACCCTTCATTAGTTCTTTTCATAGTACTAATAAATGAGTCCTTTATAAGTGATTTTAATAGTATTGATAAAGGATAACTTTATCAGTACATTTAGTAGTGATGATAAAGAGTAATACTGTAGTTTATAGTTATATTTACAGCACACAAAGTAGCAGAAATAGTAGAAAAAATAGGTACAAATATAGATTTAAACTAAAATAAAATTTACAACACAAATACCAGAAAAAAACACTATATTATATACATTTCAAATATTGGTTTATACAATTACATGTGTGAGTAAAAATTATCACATACATTTAGAAACATTAATGTTTTTTTGTATTTGGCCCCTGACGTCCATTCATGCTATTTCCGAACAAACCAACCTAGCTTGAGAAAAATAATTCACCTTTATAAGAAAAAAATTATTATGTTATTAATGATAAAAATTAATTAATTAAACATAATTTGTTAATTTTAAACTAAACTTTGAGTCATATGATGAACAATACGTATTACATTGAGTTACGGTTGACTCTGGCACATCACCCCACTTCTTGTTTATCTTCAAGAATTATATATGTGAAAATTAACTAAATAAGTATAAGATAAAAATTATTTGTAAATTAATTATGTAATAGCATGCAAAATGATGAGAAAACAATCTGATCCTATTTTATAGGTTTCAGTTATGTGATTCCCGTTTTAAACTAAAATGGAACTTATATATTGAAAACACACACTTCAATTAATATCAACCACATAGTGTTTCAGATTGACATGAATTAAATTTTTATATGGCAAAAATTATTTATGGCTCATTTTCCTAAAGTATCAAAGAAATATGAATGAGTTTTCGTGGTTTTGAGAATGCCACTTGTGTTTTTTTTACTAAAAATTCATTTTAAAATTGAAACACGTAATTTGAGTCATACCTATCACATATTGTGTTAGTTTTATGTGAGAATAATTCCTATATGTAAAAAATTACTTTTGAATAATTTTCCTAAACTATCATCACAATCTGAGTGTGTTTTCTCTATTTTTAGTGAGTGAAATTTTTTGAACTAAAATGTCAATTTTAAACTGATAACAGACACATTGATTCATACCTATAACATCATATATTGGATTGAGGTGTGGATAATTCCTACATGATAAAAATGACTTTGAGATCATTTAAATAAAGTATCAAAATAATCTAAATGTTTTTTCTTGGTTTTGAGTATGTCACTGGTCTTTTTTAGCAAAATTAACGTTAGTTTTAAATAAACAGAAACACTTGGAGTGATACCTGGAACACCGTGAATCATATTGATGTGTGGATGAATACTAAATGTAAAAAATTACTTATTGAAACTTTTAATAAATTATAAAATCCACATAAATTCATTATATCAATTATGAGTATGTTACTTGTATTTTTTTTACTAAAATGACATTTTAAACTAGTAACACACACTTTGAGTCATATCGGTCACATCATATGTTAGTTAGATGTGATATTGATTCCTACAAGTCACAAATAAATTATGAATAATTTTAATAAATTATAAACACAACCCAATTGTGTTTGTTTTGTTTTTAGTGAGTGACACACTTTTTTAAGTTAATTGTCATTTTAAACTGATAGCGAACACTTTGAGTCATACAGAGCACACTGGAATCTTATTGAGGTATAGATGATTTCTAAATGTTGAAAATTACTTATGGATAATTTTTATAAAATAAAAATACAACATTAATTCTTTTTCTTGGTTTGGAGGATTTCACTTTTATTTTTTACTAAAATTAATATCTATTTAAAATAAAAAGACACACATGGAGTCATACCATAAACACCGTGCATCAGATTAAGGTGAGGCTGATTCCTAAATTTAAAAAATGCCTTATGGATAGTTTTTCTAAACTATAGAAATTATATGAATATGTTTTCTTTGTTTTTATTATGTCACTTTTGTTTTTATACTAAAATTAATGTCAATTTTAAATAAAAAGACAAACTTGGAGAAATACCAGTCACGTCGTGTGTCCTAATGAGGTGTAGATAATTCCTAAATGTTGAAAATGACTTATAGATCAATTTTCTAAAGTATTAAAAAAATACAAATGTGTTTGATCAGTTTTTAGTATATTAATTGTGTTTTGAACTAAAATTAATGACTATTTTAAATTAAAATATTCACTTGGAGTCATACCAGTCACAACATTATTAGGAATTAAGTGAGGTTGATTCCTAAACATTAAAAATGACTTATTGATCATTTTACTAAAGTATAAAAACAATAAAAAGTTGTTTTCTGAGTTTTGATTATGTCACTTGTCTTTGTTAATAAAATGTAAATTTAAATTGGAAACATGAACTTTGATTCATACCGATCACATCGTCTGTTGGTTTTACATGATAATGATTTAAATTTGTAAAAAAAGACTTATGAATAATTATCCTAAATTATAAAGAAAATATGAGAATGTTTTTTAGTTTTTAGGAGTGACACACTTATTAAACTAAAATCTTAATTTTTAACTGATAACAAACACTCTGAGTTATACTGGACGCACCGTACATCAGATTGAGACACAGTTGATTCATACAAGTGAAAAATGAATTATGGATCTTTTTAGAAAATTATAAAATTAATTAAAATGATTTTTCTCAGTTTGAGTATGTCACTTTTCCTTTTTAATAAAATTAATATTAATTTTAAATAAAAAGACACACTTGGAGTCATACTAGGAAAAATGTGCATGAGTTTGAGGTACAGATGATTCTTACATGTCAAGAATAAATTATGGATACTTTTCATAAAGTATAAAAACAATATAAATTTATTTTATGAGTTTTGAGTATGTCACTAGTCTTTTTTTACTAAAATGTCATTTTAAACTCGAAACACACACTTTGAGTCATATTGGTCACATTGTGTTTCAGTGTGATGTGATATTGATTCCAATATTTCAAAAATGAATTATTAATCCTTTATATGCACTAAAACTAATGTGCTAATAAAGGGTACCATTTATTAGTGATAAAAAATGCATTGATAAAGGCCATCACTATTAAAGGCCTATTTTTGAGTAGTGAGAGGACCCACTCAATAGGTGTGTGGGGAATTATTGAAATCCATGATGAAAAAAAGGGTACTATACCCTGTCACAACATACTGTCATGGGAGTATTAACCATGTGAATTCTATGAACATCACTCTCCGAACCCTATCATTGGACCAATAGATCTAAATACAAAAACTTCTTACATCACATTAAAAATAGCCTTATATGGATGAAAAAATAACAGCTATTGTGATTTATGTCAGATAATACTCAGGATAAGTTATTTATTTGTCTCTAATATACATATGACAAGAAAATCAGAAAAATCACACCAAAAAGGCGATGAGTGGCTATATGGTAGCACATAGGTAAACAAAATGGTTTACTAGGGTTGGGTAATAGTTGAAAGTCTCCCATGCATTCCATGTATTCCCTCCTAGATTTTGTTGGATAGACTCATATGACTGTCTCAAGGTCAGGCCAATGCACATGGGCCCCACACTGAGCTGGGCCTACTAGCTGGCCCACGTTGCCCGACCTAGTGTGGTATGGTTTTACCTAAGGAACCCCACATGAAAATATATATAGAGGGATAAAAATAGAATATTATTTTTATGTTATTTTTGAGCTCTATAATGCTCTTAATTCTTTTCCGGTT
The DNA here is from genome assembly GCA_963277665.1 of Viscum album. NCBI lineage: Eukaryota > Viridiplantae > Streptophyta > Magnoliopsida > Santalales > Viscaceae > Viscum > Viscum album. The sequence goes on from OY728129.1 coordinate 306,691,924, forward strand.
TAGCCTAGGGGGTAAACATTGCACCCCAAAATCAATGGATCCGTTGAAATATTTTTCCATGGTTGAATACTTGGGTAAATTTATCATTTTATATCTAGGGATGTTTTGAAACTCAAATACCCAAAAATTGATATATGTATCAATAAGAAAAAATCTAGGCCACTACACAAACCCCCCTATTTATAGCTGAATGTTTTCATCATTGAATTATTAAGCCATAAACTTTAGAACATCCCTAATGAAAATCTTTTTGTCACACATTCTATTTTCTCATGTTAGTGGAGGATCTATAAATTCATCAATCATATTGTAAGTTTACATGATTTATTGATTTATAAAAGTCTTCTATAAATTGTTTCTTGAGTGTGAGATAAATAAATTTAGTAAGGTAGGTTTGAGTATGCATGGGTGGATCAATTGATTGATATGATTATGAATGAATAAAAAGTGAAAAAATAAATGAACATAGTACAACGAATTACAGATAACATATTATGAAAATAATTTATGTCCACTACTGATTTAAATGTTTTAATATGGATTTGATAATTTTTTTTCAAAGTGTAAAATATAGGTGGGTGAGATTAATAAAGTGTAGTTGTATAGTTTATTTCCTATATAATTACCCAAATATTTACCTCATTTGATATAATAATCATTGGTGAAATTAAATTTCTATATTTCTAGTGATTTCAAGGTGAATAATAAATTTTTTATATTTTTGTTTAATTTAATGAGAAAAAGATACATTTGGAATTAAATGTTCTATATAAAATATATTATGCATTTATATTCATGGGAATTTTTTAACTAAAATTAGTAATCATGTTTTAATTTAATTTTTAATAATTTTTATATGAATTTTAATTTTAATTTTCACGATAAATGTATTTTGTTTTAATAATAATAATTAATGAAAATATAGGATGGATTGAAAATTGATATACATGGGCCTAGTTGAAATAAGGATGATATTGGGCCAGTTAATAATATATCCACTAACCTATATATTCTAGGTTATTCAATTCACTAATTAAATAATTTGGCCTATTTATCTATTTTCTTTCCAGATGGGGAAATATACTCGGGGTAGTTGGAATATAATAAATTTTGGTGTTTAGATACCACAACCCCTCATTAAACATGTCAGTATCACCATTGATTGTGTAGTTAAATTGGGTAAAACCACAAACACTCTAGGCCCCAATTTATAGAAGGGATATGTCACATAGGATGTAATTATGATCCACTAAACTATGAGAAGATATCAAACCTGTGGGCCCAACCCTATCCACCCAACTCCCCACTGTGAGGGTGAACCTAGAGAGACATAAACTTGAGACCTTACTAAGACCCCATTGGGATGTAACCAGAAGGCTACACCCTCAGGGGTTATAAGAAAATTTATAGGGAAAATATTACACAACCCTAAAAAAGAGTTCATCTTGTTTTTTTCTAGAGATAAACAATCAAGATAATTTAGAGAAGTTAACCACAACATTCAATGTAGAATCTAGAGTTTAGAATAATCTAGTTTATTGATATGTTTTTTTGTTATTGTAATGAATCCATTAATTTTAATCAAGATATGGTTAATGTATTGATTTTATTTAGAGTTTGTAGTGGATCAATGGAAAGATCAATGCTCAATATTTTATCAAGATGGTATGAATATTTATTATTGTTAATGTGTAATCAAGTAGATTTGGATGATATATTAACTATAAGATATGGATAGAAAATATGGATATCAAGTTTGAGTATGGTTATTTTACTATGGTTTGAGAGTGTATATGGGATTGGTTATTATAAAAGTTCACCGAATTAAAGTTTTAGTTTTGTTTCTATTTCCTGATGTTTGGATTTAGTGTGTGAAGAGGCTATTTTAAGATGGATCAGGCTAGTGTTAAGATTATAAATCACGTATGTTCAAATAAATAATAAATATTTACTAGTAGGATATCTAGGAGTGAATATTAAGTGATTATAAGTTGGAGTTGATTGTTTATGATGTATATGATCATTTTATGTTAGGATATGAAGTTAGTGTGATTAGATATTCTGATGGATCCTAAGTTAGGGATGGGAGTATGGATGATCTACAATAGCAAGGGAATGAGTTTCAAATCCTAGTGAAGTATGTTGGAGGGGGGGGGGGGGGGTCTAGGACCACATGAAAGAATAAGGGAAGGGGGAGTGTAATTCCCAAGACACTACTATAACAGGAAAACACCACATCCCAAAACTATTACAAAATCCCCACTCTAAAGAACCATAATTTAGGAAATTATTTAAAAGTTTAATTTTTATTTTAATTTGAAAAAAATTAACTACATTTTTGGATTTATAATATCAATATTATCTTATAATTAATTTTTATTATTTTTCTAAGATAAGAGTTTTTTAGATGAACAATGAAAAATATTGTCTTTTGCTAAAACAATAACTTTTATTACTTTATCAATATATAATCATGATCTAGAATTTCATAAAATCTCTTATATAGTCAAATATTTTTTAAGGAATAAATTTATTAATTTTAAAGATATTTTTTAAAAATATTATAAAATCCACATTCCACGTTATAAAACAAAAGTAATATTAAAATTCTAATAAATTTTTTAATCTCTTTTTTTAATTAATTATTTTAAAGGTAAAATTTAGTTTTGGATTTATTTTAAAGCTAAATAATTTTTTTTATTATACTAAATAATTTTATTTCATGAAAATTGATAATGTTGATAACCATGGCTACATATAAGTTTTAATCTTAGAAACACACTTTTCCTAAACACATTTTTTACGCAATATGTGAATTTATTTTAAAATTAATGTTTCAAAACATTATAAAATTAATTTTATTAAATTATTTTCAAATTAGAAATCACAGGCTTCAAATTAGGTAAAAATTTAAATTCTAATTTTTTTAATTGAAATTAATTACTAAGGTTAAAAATAATTACCCTAATAAATTAAAAATGGTAAAAATTTATTTATGAAGAGTAAATAACCCAAAATGCTTCAAAAACATGTTCCAGAATGGATGTTAGTGGTTTAAATCGATCAAAAAATCACCTACCCTTCCCCTTTTCCCCTTTTTGAGACTTTTATACATGAATTTTGATGTTACATTATTGAAAATGTAAAGGGTGCTTCCAAAATTTCACTCATATTCACTTATAAAAGGGGATCCTTCCACCACATCATGTTACATAATTACCATCTAATTTATTCCTAAAACTCTATATTTTTTTCCTCAAAGAAATTTTTTCTATTTTCTTAAGATTTTGGTCACCATTAGTTATCTTAAGGCCTCTATTTACAAGGATATTTCTAAGATAAAACTCAAGAACACAATTCAAGTATTACCTCCTTCTTAATTATCTATTCTTAATCCTACTCTTCTAAAATTTCTCTAACAAAATTAATATAATTTCATCAATATAATTAAGATACTAATATTTTATTATATTAATTTAACCCTTATTTACTCATTTCTATCCACCTAGAAAAATAAAGGGATTTCAATAGTGTGTATGTCACAAACCTAGTCGGTTCACCATCTAACCTGACACCCAACCTGGTCTACGGTAAGGCCTGAAGGGAATTCCCAATCCCCAGGGGCTAGCACAAGTTCCCGAGTATCAAATAAAGTTTTGGGAAATATTTAACCGAGTAAGTAGAAATGAAACAAATAAAAATTTAAATAAACCAAAACTGAAATTAAAAAACCAAACAAGCCCTTAACAATTTTGATATTTAAAGGTTTACAACTTTTAGAAAAAACCTCAAAAGGAAAATAAAATAAGGAAAACAAAAATCTATGCCAAACCTCTATGAAATGAGAGGAACCACATCCTTAAGTCACTACCACCAATATCCACATAGAATTCCACTATAAACTCAAACTGCCAACACTAACCATCTTACCTTTACCTGGAACAGACATGAAATGACATCTATACACACCCAAGGGTGTATGTAGGGTGTGAGATAAATCCCAGTAGGATGCCACCTAGATAAAAATATTCTGCTACAATTTTTTTAAATACAATCTATAATTCTCATTTAAATTAAATATTTTAAAACATTTCTGGGAAAACATTTGCGAGTAAACATTTTAATGAAAAGAAAAGAAACCAATTATAAGGAAAATCAATACAGCCAATTGTTTAAAAGAAAATGGTTCTTATAAAGTCACACACAAACACATCCACACACAATAGGTCCAACGTATGCCAAAATATATAACCCCATCATATAAGGTAGAGCACAATGGGTAAATCCCTAGGGTCAAAATAGATCAAGTGGGATTCTAGGAACCTCACACCCCAGTGAAAAGGTGGTATAGAAACCACGACCATCGATGTTCTCATACATGATCCACTAGTGGGTAATCACATCCCAAGGACTAGTGGTATCCAATTATATCACATGTTTAGTTAGCATTGTAGCATCAATCATACTAGAAGAAACTAGGATGAACCACTTTTGAATGATCTAACATGCTAGTCCAAGTCCATCTTCCTAGTTACCCAGGATTCCATTTTTGTGCTCAATCAAGTTTCACATTCAGATAATATATCACGTTCACATTTCAAAATCCAAACAAGGAATCACACACACACACACAAAAGAAACCATTTTCATACCTAAGTCTTCTTTTAAAATCAAACACACACCAATGAATCTTTAAAAATGAATTTTCCATTACTTAATCATTTCACAAATTGCCCCTTTTTTAAGAAGCATAGAAGAACATATACTTAATCAATCAACTTTATGGGCAAATCAATCTTTTTAAAATCATGCATAAACCAAAATCATTTTCTAAAACACACCTTTCATCATTTTAACAATTTAAAACCCATTTTTCAAAAATACACAACAAGCCGAACAGGCCCAAGATTTACATTTCCTTTTTTGGAAACATACACCCACACCCATTTGAACCCCAATTACCTTAGAAAACATGTTTTTTTCTCTTCAAAATACTCATAAAACCCTTCAACGAAACACCACACTAAAACACACACACACAACATAGCCATTTTCCATTAATAATTCCAAAATCAACACATAATAATTCCAAACCCTTCAAAACACTTTTTGAATCACTCACACAATTTAATAAACCATTTACAAAACTCAATTTCATTTCTAAAAACAAGTTCTTCATTATTTAATCAATTCAAAATTTACACTCAAAGGCACACAACAAGGATAACATACCTAAAATGGTTTATTTCCCATAAAAATCATTTTTCGACACACACATACCTCAAGTACCCATAAAAACACATTTATGAAGGACCTCGGGACACCCTGAGAGGGGAGGGGTGAATCAGGGTGACCACTTTTTCTTTTAATGTGATGGATCTTGTTCCCATGTTGGTAGGAACTTGTTGAACCTGTATGATGATTATGATCAGAAAGCAAACATTCACATGCACAGAGAAGACACAACCCTTTTTACTTGGTTCACCACTAAGGGATACGTCCAAGGAGCATACGCCGACAGGTTTTCGGTCGTACCAAAATCCACTATGCTTCACTAGAAGTAGATTACAAAAGTTCGGGTACAGTTACTCTGTCCCAGGCTCACTACCTTTACAAAGGTTCAGGGATAGCCCACTGCTCCCCTCGGGTCACTCCCGTTGACTCCCCCTGGCTCACTGCCGTTGGTGAAGTCCCACTCAGTTTATAGACGTGAAGGTCTCTTCATCATTTTCATAAGAATGCATCCTCTGTTGTATCTAGATGCTCTATTGAAGTCCGATTCTCACCAGAAGCAGAATATCACTTTTCCTCCAATGTATCAGGTAGTCTCCTGGCTTTCGTGCAGCTCCAAACAGGCCGACGGGCTTCAGCAAAACCTGGAGCGCTTCTCTAAGCCGGACGTGCAAGTCCCAATACGACACGCAAGTCCAAACTGGCGCGCAAGTGTCACCAACGAACCTGCGCGACGCTTCATTCCCCGACAACAAACTTGCGCGGTTCACTTCATTTCTCTCCCAAACCGCCTTGGGCACACAGCAGACAACCGGCGCGCAAGCTCTACTTGCGCGACCAAACTACCACCTGCGCAGCTCAACCACCTGCGCGACGAGAGCTCGAACAATCTCTCAGTCTTGAACTCCGTTAAAAATGAGGAGGGGTGGTCTAGTATTTAAAGGCAAACTGGACCCCCTACGCAGAGGCGTGCAAGTCCATCATTGGCGCGCAAGTCTCGTTTCCCACAACCTCTGTCGCGCAACTCACTTGCGCGACCCAACCAATACTTGCGCGACCTTCTTTCCTTAGCCAAATTTTGAAGTTATGATCCTCAAAAACATATGGCGCGCAAGTCTTTGATCCTCCAAGACCTCGGGGCGCAAGTAACTTTACCAAAAACACTTTACTTTATTGGCCGATTTTTAGGCCCAAAAATTTGGCAAACACTAGGAAACGGCGCCACCTTCACTACTGTTTTTTGCTTGAACGGTATGATCTCTTTGTTGGTACACATCCTGAACTTCCACTGAGTATTGACAACAAACACAAACCATACGCCAAATCATGCTTTGAAGACCCTGGTTCCAACAATTTCTCATTATTCAAAAAATTGACTGAACACTTCCAATAATTTTCACAGTAAAGAATGTATAGAAACATGGAAATTTCCCTTAAAGAAATATTTTTTTAACACATAATCATGTCAAAGTATTTCAAAAACATATTTTACACCATGAAATGAAATCATATAACACTTTTATAAATTTAAAGAAGCATATTAAATTCATTAATTAATGATAGGGCACGGAGCTACCTACCTCGGGTGGAACAATTTTCAGAAAGTGGTGTGAAATCCTATACACACCACAATTGCACCGCGAAAAAACCCTAACAAGGAATGATTTACCAAAAAAAAAAACAATATCAAACCCTGAACATCAAGAAATAAATATAAATCTAACACACTTCCCACTAGAAAACTAAAACCCTAAATAAGGGAGAGAGAAACCTTACGCGGAGAGGCGACTGTCAGAGGGAGGAGGTACGACTGGTGGAAAAAGGGTTCGACAGGGCACGATCACTGGGAGAGGGAGGCCGACCCGAAATGCATCAGCAGAGAGTCTTGAGAAAGCATGAGGTATCACCAGAGAAGGTCATGCTGGAGGTGGAGCAGGGTGCCTGTGGCCGGCTCGATGGAAGAAGAGGGCGTCAGAGTGGTTCACCAGAAGGAATCCATGCTAGAGATTCAGCAGAAAAAAATGGAGGAGTGGCGTGAGGGCAGTGTGAGGGCAACGCGGGGGAAGCTGGGGTGGCGCAAGGGGATTTGGGGTTGCTCAAGGGTAGTAGGGTGCCAGACAAGGTCGTTAGAGGGAGGAGGGCTGTGCACCAGGGGGTAGGGTGCGACGATTTTTATGAGGTGAGGGGAGGTGGTGCAGCGCGATGGGGAGAAGGGGGGATCCAAACCCTAAAAAAATAAAAAATAAAAATAATCTAATGATAATTAGAGTTATAATAATTGTAATATCTAAAATATTCTTAATAATAACAATGATAATACGTTTCAAAATAATTACTTTCTTAATGATAATAATAAGAATAAGAATATTAATAATAATATTAATATTCTTACACTAATAATAATAATATTCTCAATAATAATAATAATAATAATATTAAAACAATTCTTTAAATTTTTATTTCACTTTTTTTTTCATTTTAAATTTATTTTATTATTCATTAATTCCTCATTTATTTCAAATATTGGGCATTCTAAACAGTGACCCGGGTGGAGCCATATAGTTTCCCAACCATGCTATGCCCATGCGTCGGATGATGCCATGTCCAGAAAAACACATTTTTTTAATAAAACACAAAAATTCAAACTGGGATTCAACCCAAACCCTGATAAAATTATCCAATTCCAATAAAATAATTAAATGTAATAATCACCAGGATATGGATATAATAATTCTCCCCACCATAACACTTGTCACCCCCAGAAAACCCCAACAAGGTCTAGAACAAAAACAAAAAACCGATGTTCCTTCATAGTTCAAGGAGATCCCCAACATAAGACAATTGAGATAAGGAAAGAACACTACCAAAAAATGAAGGGACTTAGAAATTTAACTCAGGGGAAGAAAATCGACTATCCACTATGTGTTACCCACCCCCAAAAGTTTAAACACCTCCAGTTGATCGATCAAAGGAATAAAACTCTCACAATGCATAATTCAACCCCTTAAACCGAAACACCTCATACATTACCATAAGGAACCGCTACCACATTTATAAGATAAGAAACCAAGTTTTAACCACATCCTAGAGGATACTTCCATAACATTTATTCAACAAAACCTTTGGGCATGCTTCAATCCCAACATTTACTCAAAAAAGGAGCTTGGTTTTAGATATCTCTGAATGAGACTATTTGCCGCCAAGACAACACTAGGAGAAAAACTTAATTCCTGACATGGGGAGGTCTAAACGGACTCCCCACCATTAGGAACAAACCAAAACCCAATAAAAAATGGGATTACTAAACACAGGGAGGCCCAAACGGACTCCCCGCCATAAGGAACTAACTAACATCAATTCACTAAGAAGAAATCTCGGCACGACCCATGATGGGTCTCCCCAACATAATAACCAACCATCTTAACCAACTAGCACATGATGACAAAATAAATCCGACATGGGATAACTTGGGTGCTTCCCACACAACCTCGTCTCCCAACGCAAGGGACCCGATTAACAAAACTCCAAACCCAACATAAAAAAATAAGCGATTCACTACTCCCAAGGGAATTACTATCCTCGAATGAGTCCAAACTGACACTGGGGTCAACTCATGAGGCTGTTCATACATGGAAAACCACATAAAGAGACAAACATATAAGGGCACAAGCACTATAGTTCACGAGAGTGAGACAACCCAACCTATTTATAATTAAGGAGGAACGTTTTCACCCTCATGGTTCTTAGAAAAGAAACAGGGTACTCAAAATACCTCCATCAATGAGACCGTTTGGGATGAAGTGGTTATACAGAGGCTTAAAATATCTCTATTTCCCAAACTGAAGACAAACACTAGACTAAGGTCCTTTACATCCCCTTGGGGTTCCTAACTATGCGCCAGCTTCACTCTAGGACATATAGCTGGAGATCTGGTGATTAAAGCTTCTCCTACCTCTCAGTCAGGTGTTGAAAAACCTCCGATGAACACTTCTCCTTCTAGTAACATAAGAAATCACACCACCTCTCAAATAGAACCACCAGGATATAACACAATTCGAAACCCACTTTACTCTAACATGGAACCTTCACCAAGATAGGGGCCTAAAAGAATAATATGCATTTCCCCTCTCACTTTGAACAAGAAATAGTAGAAAAAAGAACACATGGAAAATAACTTCACTAAAAACAAGGAATTTAGATATTCTCAAAAGAGAAACATGATTTATTTAAGCATAAGTCCTCCAAAGGTTCTGAAACATCCGCATTTTCCCTTAAAAGTGAACACAACACTACAAGACACCACTAAATATGAACCTTGTAAACTATAGAGACATTATAAGGAGTGAGACCTTTAACTGAGTCCTAAACAACATGAGATTACTGCAAGCAGCTACAACAGCCTCTTATGACCATATTTTCCACACTGGTGGCCTAACTTGAACCTTGTATTAAACAAAACCAACAAAAGATCTAAAGGACCTTTTAAAACAACATCCATCACAAACAACTCTAGACTACTTCCACCTTTCCTCACCGGAATTCCTTTCACCACTTCCAAACAATACCTTTAGACACACCGGTATCAGACATCACCTTCAATTATTTAGGTAACTCAAGAAATCAAATTCTCTTTCAACTTCCCACATCCACTCTCCCACTGCGAGAGGTTTCACTTAATCAAAAAACAATATGGGTAGAATCAATCTACAAAGATCAAGAAGGAAGTTCTTCTATTTATCAACTGGAGGATTTTCCAATGGTGAATCACCTGTGGTCGCACTTCAAATGTGCTTAATTCTTTATGGGGGTGTGCAATATCCAAGAAATAAAAACAATAACTCAATCTAACTGGTCAATTGGCCAATACATACCACAAGAAAACACCAAGTGTACAGAGGGAACCACCACAACGACTTCATGAATCACTTTTTAGAAGGACACACTAACCACACATTTTCATTCCAACCTACCAAAAAGAACTCAAACTCAATACAAAATTCAACTAAAAAATATTCTTGGCTCAAATTTCCTTGAAAACAACATTCCCAAAATACCAAAAGACACAACACACTATCACTAATTATCAAAACAAGAAATTTTCCATAAATATTGTTTTTGAAAATAAATAAGGTTTGTGGGTTGCATAGTCACCAATGGTTTCCCATGGGCCCCATTCATGCATGTTCTTAGGCTACATCGAGAACCCATGATAACACTAAAGACCAAAACCAAACATTTACTCTTTTTCAAAATCAAAGCATTCAACCCACACTTTTCAAACCTTACACATAAATTTCAAGGCACTTCATTTCAAAACATTTTCCACTGCATAACAATTATTTCTTTATTCTCAACCATTTAATTAAAATTCACTATATTTATTTAAAATCAATTTCCAAAACCCCTTTTTGAAAATAAAATTCTATTTCCCCAAACGAAAAGCTTTCAATAAACCAAAAACTTTATTTATAAAAAATTCACCGCTGATAAACTCATCCCATTTACTAAATATCGTATTATAAAGGTTCACATTTCAAAAAATTCTATTTGGTGAATTCTAAAAATTCACCTCCCACCTCCCCAAAACCCAATCATTCGTACTTAAAAATCAAATTTCCAAGATTCTAGAACAAAGAGACGTAGATCGATTCAAGGGGAAACAAGTGTCAGTGGGTTACTTGGACATATGGTTGGAGGCCATATGCCAATCACTCTACCATCACAGAGAGTATTATAGGACAAAATCCTCAACTCCATAGGGATTTCTAGGACCTGTGATCTCACTAAGACCACGAACCTAACTCCTACGTCATTTCCCAAAAAAATGACCAAATGGTCCAAATAACTAAAATAAAATCCAACTTCCCCTGGTGAATTGATTCCCGTCACAATGTGTGCTGGGCAAGAACCCCACTCGCAATCGAAACCTCAAGTATTGAAAACCCTAGGTTCTATCTACCTAGACTCTACCCCAAGGAACAAGACTCAAAAGGGAATGACCTCCTCTGATACCATTTTTTCATCAGCCTAGTTGGGTCACCATCCGACCCAGTTCTCGACCTGATATTTTGTAAGGCCCAATGGGAATTCCCAATCCCCACAGGTTGGCATAAGTTTTTGGGTATCAAATAAACATTTTAGAATGATTTACCCAAGTAAGAAGACATGAAACAACTAGCAATTTAAATAATCCAAAGATGAAATTACACAAACAAACAAGCTATAAAAAATTTTCATATTTAATTGTTTATAACTTTTAGAAAAAACCTCAAAAGGACAACAAAATAACAAAAACAAAACTCTATTCCAAACCTCCATTCAATGAGAGGAACCACATCCTCTAGCTGCCTCCACTAGGATCCACAATGAATTAAACTAAAAACTCAAACTATCAACACTAATCATCTTGCCTTTACCTAGAAAAAATATGAAACAAGATCTACATACACCCAAGGGTGTATGTAGGGTGTGAGCTAAAGCCCATTAGGATGCCACCCAGATAAAAATATTCCATTCCAAAACATTTTAATGATAATATAACATGCTCATTTAAATTAAATCTTTTAATACATTTCTATGAAAAAATTTGTGAGAAAACATTTTAAAGAAAAGAAAAGAAACCAATTACAATTAAAACTAATACAAATAATTTCTTAAAATAAAAAGGTACTTCTAAAGGTACACACTCACAAAACCATACAAAATAAGTCCATTGTATTTTAACAGATGGAACTCCATCATATAAGGTAGATCACCATGTGTAAATCCTTATGGTCAAAAAAACACAAGGTGGATTCTAGGAACCTCTCATCTCAGTGAAAATGTGGAATAAAAACCACAACCATCAGTGTTCTCATGCACAAGCCACTAGGGGGAATCATATCCCATAGCCTAGTGGTCTCCAATCACATCACATGTTTAGTTAGTGTTGTAGCATCAATCCTACTAGATGAAACCAAGATAAACAATCTATGAATCATCTAGCATGATAGTCCTAGTCCATCAACCTAATTACCAAGGATTCCCTTTTTGTGCTCAATAAAGCTTCACATTCGCATAATATATCACTTTCACATTTCACAATAAAAAAGGCATTGCACTCATAAAAACCACTAGTTTCATACCCATGTAACCTTTTTTAAAATCAAACACACACCAAGGCACCATTAAAAATACATTTTACATTACATAATCATTTCAAAAAGCCCCATTTTTATTTAATAAGAATATATGAACATATACTTAATCAATCAACTTTATGGGAAAAACCCTCTTTTTAATATCACGCATAAACCAAAATCTCTTTATAAAACATGACTTTCATCATTTTAACAATTTATAACTCATTTTTCAAAAATAAAAAACAATCCCAAATTTCCAAATCTTTACATTTCCTTTTTGGAAACATACACCCACACCCATTCACACCCCAAGTACCTTAGAAAACATGTTTTTCACTCCTCAAAAAACTTATAAAACCCTTCCACTAAACACCAAACTAAAACAAACACCCACACACAAAATATAGCCATTTTACATTAAAATATACAAACTCAATACATAAGCATACCAAACCCCTCAAATATACTTTTCACATCACTCGCATAATTTAATAAACCATTTACACAACCCAATTTAATTTCTAAAAACATGTTCTTCATTATTTTAATAATTCACAATTCATACTCAAAGGTACAGAATAAGGAAAACATTCCAAAAAATGGGCCATTTCTCAAAAAAAATCTCAACCCACATGCACCTCAAGTACCCATAAAAACACATTTAACACTATTCAAACAATTGATTGAACACTTCTAATAATTTTCACATCAAGGAACATATAGAAACATGAAAATTTCCATTAGAAAAATCTATTTTTAACACATAAGAATGTCAAAATATTTCCAAATCATATTTCCAACCAAGAAATGAAATCATTGAACACTTTTATAAATTTAAACAAGAATATTAAATTCATAAAATAATTCTAGGGCATGAAACCACCTGTGGAAAAATTGCTGGAAAGTGGTGCGAATCCCCATCCACACCTCAACCACACTGCAAACAAAACCTAACAAGGTAATATTTATGTGAAAAAAACAAGATCAACCTATAAATATCCAGAATTAATACTAAATATAACACCATACCCACAGTAAAATCAAAACCCTAAATAAGGGAGAGAAAAACCTTACTAGGAGAGGCGACTGTCGGAGGGAGGAGGTATGGCTACCTGAAAAAGGGACCAGCAAGGTGTGGTCACTAAATAACGGTGGTCTACTAGAAACACGTTAGCAGGGAGGCTCAAGTAGGTAGGGGTATTAATGAGGTAGGTCATGCCGGAGGTGGAGCGGGGTGCCGACGGATGGATTTCCAGAAGGAGAGGGTGAAATAGTGGTTTTCCAGAAGTAAGACACACTGGAGATCTAGCTTAAGAAGGGAGGGGTGGTGCGAGGGTGATGCAAGGGGATCCAGGGTGGTGGGATGGGAACTGTGGCAGCACGAGGGGAACTTGGGAGGTGTAAGGGGAGCATGCACTGAACAAGGTCACCAGAGGGAGGAGGGCTGCGCACCAGGGGGTAGGGCGCGATGAGATTTGGGTGGTGAGGGGAGGTGGTGCAACATGATTGTGAGAAAGGAGGGGGGAAATCAAACCCTAAAAAAAGAAAATAAAAAATAAAAATAAGCTAATGATAATAAGAGTTATAATAATGGTAATAACCACAATCTTCTTAATAATAACAATGATAATAAGATTAAAAATAATTAAATTATTAATGATAATAATAAGATTAATAATAATAATAATAATATTAATATTCTAACACTAATAATAATAATAATAATAATAATAATAATAATCTCAATAATAATAATAACAATAACAATATTATTATTATTAAATTAATTCTTCAATTTTTTTTTACTTTTATAATTTTATTTTATTTTCATTTTAGATTTATTTTATTATTTATTTAATTAATCATTTATTTCAAATACCAGGAATGTAAAATGGTGTCTCAAGAAAAGCTGCATGATTTCAAAACCGCGCTCTTCCCATCCGTTAGATGCTGCCAAGCCCAGAAAAAATCATTTTTTCAATAAAACAGAAAAAATCCAAACCAAGATGCAACCCAAACCCTGATAAAATTTTCTAAAGCCAATAAAATAATTAAATAAAATAATAAATAGGTTCGGGGTGTGAAAATTATCCCCATAATAATTCTTTCCACCCTCAAAAAGCCACAACAAGGTCTAAACCAAAAACAAAAAATGATGTTCTTTCATAGTTCAAGGAGATCCCCAATATAAGATGAGCGAGACAAGGCAAGTAACACTACCAACAAAGGAAGGGACTTACAAATTAAACATAGGGGACCAAAATGGACTCCCATCTATGCCCCACCCTCCCTCAAAAGTTTAAACACCTACATTTTATCGATCAAAGGAAAATAACTCTCCCAAAGCATAATTCAACCCCTTAAACCACAACACCTAATACATTACCAAATGGAACCCATAACACTTCCTTGAGATAAGATACCAAATTTTAACCACATCCTAGATGATAATTCCATAACATTAATTCAACGAAACCCTTGGGAACACTTCAATCCCAACATTTACTCAAGAAATAATATTGGGGTTAGATATCTCTGAACAAGACTATCTAATGACAAGTCAACAGCAGGAACAAAACTGGATTCATGACATAGGGAGGTCCAAATGATCTCCCCACCATTAAGAACAAACCAACACCTTAGACAAAACCGGAATGCCAAACACATGGATGCCCGAATGGACTCCCCAACATAAGGTGCTAACAGACATCAATTCACTTTGAAGAAAGCTTGGTGAGAACCACAATGGGTCCCCCCACTATAAGAACCAACAATATTAACCAACTAGCATGGGTCTAAAAAAGAAATATGACATTGGATAACTTGGGTGCTTCCCTCACAACCTATTCTCCCACCGTAAGGGACCCAATTAATGAAAATCCAAACCCGATAGAAAACACTAAGTTGTTCACAACTTCTATGGGAATTAAAATCCTCAAATGAGCCCAAACCGTCACTGGGGTCAACTCATGAGGATGGTAATATCTGGAAAACCACATAGAGATCCAAAACTAGAAGGGCATGATCACTATAGTTCAAGAGAGTGAGACAACGCTGCCTCATTATAACCAAGGAGTAAATTTTTCTCCCATGAATTTCATATAAAAGAAACATGGTCCTCATGATCCCTCCACAAATGGGGCTGTTCAGGATGTAACAATTATACAGAATATTAAACTATCTCCATTTCCCAATCTGAAGACATACTCTAGACCAAGGTCCTTTATAGACCCTGGGGGTTCCTCGCTATATGCTAGCTTTACTCCAGGACTTATGG
Organism: Viscum album; assembly: GCA_963277665.1. NCBI lineage: Eukaryota > Viridiplantae > Streptophyta > Magnoliopsida > Santalales > Viscaceae > Viscum > Viscum album. Next base: position 306,707,554 of record OY728129.1, read on the forward strand.
ATGGACCTATGATGATTGAAGCATCTCATTCCTCATAGTCAGGCATTGTAAAAACCCCAATAAAAACTTCTCCTTATAGTGCCACAAGAAACCACACCACCTCTCAGAGAGAACCACTAGGACATAACACACTTTGAAACCCACTTTGCTTTAACACGAAACCTTCACCAAGACAGGGTCCTAGAAGATTCATACATATTTCCCCTCTTACACTAAACAAGAAACAACAGAATAAATAATACACAGAATATAACTTCACTCAAAACAAGGAATTCAAAAATTCTTAGAATAGAAATATCCTTTCATTTAATTATAAATACTCATAAGGTTCCACAACATCCACCTTCATACATAAAAGTAAACACAACACTTCAAGAAACCACTAAACATTACCCTTGTAACCGACATAGACATCACAATGAGTGAGATCTTGTACCGAGTCCCAAACAGTATGAGGTTACCACAAGCACTCATAATAGCCTCTTACAAACATATTTTACACATTGGTGGCCTAACATGAACCTTTTCATAAAATAACCCAACAAAATATCCAAAGGCCCCTTTAATCCATCATCCAACATAGAAAAATCAGAACTACTTCCACCTTTCCTCACTGGAATTCCTTCCACCACTTTTGAACAAGACCTTCAGACACACCAGTGTCAGACTTCACCTTTGATGATTCAGGTAACTCAAGAAAACAAATTCTCTTTCAACGTACCACATCCAATATCCTTCTATGAGAGGGTTTGCTTAATCCAAAAAGAAAAAGGGTAGAATCAATCTCCGAAACTCAAGAAGGTAGTTTTTATGTTGATCAATTAGAGGATTTTCCAATGGCGAATCACCCGTGGTTTCACTTCAAATGAGCACTAATTTTTTATAGGGGTGTTCACTAGCCAAGAAAGAAAACCAAGGACCGAATCAAACTGGTCCATAGGCTAAGACATACTATAATCAAACACCAAGAATATATAGGGAACCACTATAGGGGCTTCCAAAATCACTTTTCAGAAGGACCAACTAACCACACATTTTTATACCAACCCACCAACATGAACTCAAACTCAAGACACAAGTCAACTAGAAAAGGTTATTTGCTCGAAATTCCTTGAAAATAACATTCAAAAAGTACTTATAAAAACACCAAATTTTACTTAAAAATCATTTTTGAAAATAAACAAGGTTGGTGGGTTGCACAGTCACCAATGGTTTCCTATGGGCCCCTACAAATGCATGTTCTTAGGATACATTAGGAACACATGAGAACACCAAAGACCAAAACCAAACCTTTCCACTTTTTCAAAATAAAAACATTCAACCCACACTTTTCAAACCTTACACATAAATTTCAAAGAACATCATTTCAAAAAATTATTTACTACACAAAAATCCATTGTTCAATCTAAACCATTTAATTAAAAAATCACTATCCTTATTTAAAACAAATTTCCAAAACCCATTTTCGAAAATAAAATCCCATTTCCCTAGAGGACCATCTTTTTATAAACCAGAAACTTTATTTATAAATAATTCACCCCCAATAAACTCATCCCCTTTACTAACTATCATTTTACAATGGTTCACATTTTCAAAACTTCCTTTTGGTAAATTCTGAAACTTCACTTTCCACCTCCCCAAAACCCGATCATTCTTACTTAAAAATAAATTTCCATGATTCTAGAACAAGGAAACATAAAATGATGTAAGAGGAAAGTAGTTCTGGTGGGTGAAATTAACACATGGTTGGAAACTATATGCCAATCACTCCATCATAATGGAGAGTATTCTAGGACAATGTCCCTGGCTCCACCTGACTTGACAGGCCCTACGAGCTCCCTGAGACTGCTGACCCAACTCCCACTTTATTTTCCAAACAACAAGTGACCAAAATAGACAAAGAACTCAAATAAAACCTAACTTCCACTAGTGACTTGAGTCCTATCACATGGTGTATGGGACAAGCACCCCACTCACAACCAAAATGTTAAGTCCTGACAACCCTCACTCCTGTCTACCCGAACTCTAACCCAAGTAACAAGACTCAAAAGATCATGACCTCCTCTAATACTATTTTTTCACAAACCTAGCTGGTATCCATATAACCCAGAACCCGACTCGGTCTGTGGTAAGGCCCGAAGGGTGTTCCCAATCCCCACGGGCTGACACAAGTGCCCGGGTATCAAATAAACATTTGGGAATGATTTACCAGAGAAACTAGACATGACACAACTAAAAATTTAAATAATAAAAATCTGAAATTACACAACCAAACAAATTAAAAAATTTCATATTTAATGGTTTACAACTTTTAGACAAAACCTCAAAAGGACAAAGATAGAAGGAAAATAAAAATCTATTCCAAACCTCCATGCAATGAGAGGAACCACATCCTCTGGACACCACCACCAAGATCTACATCTAATCCCACTATAAACTCAAACTTCCAACACTAAATGACTTGACTTTACCTGGAAAAAAACTCTCAACAAGATCAACATACACCTAATGGTGTATGTAGGGTGTGAGCTAAATCCCATCAGGATGACACCTGAATAAAAATATTTCATACCAAAATATTTTAAAGATAATATAACATGATAATTTAAATTAAATATTTTAAAACATTTTTGGGAAAACATTTTCAAATAAACATTTTAAAGAAAAGAAAAGAAACCACTTACAAGGAAAACCAATACAACCAATTTCTCAAAATAAAAAGTTTCTTCTAAAGGTACACACACACACACACATATACATAAAATAGTTCCACCATATTCCAATGGATGGTACCCCATCATATAAGGTAGAGCACCATGATTAAATCCCTAGGGTGAAACTATCTCAACTAGGATTTTAGGAATCTTGCATCTCAGTGAAAAGGTGGTATAGAAACCACAACCATCAGCGTTATTGTGCATGAGACACTAGGGGGAATCACATCCCAAGGCCTAGTGGTCTCCAATCATATCACGTGTTTAGTTAGTGTTGTTGCATCAATCATACAAGACAAAACCGGGACAGACCACTTCCAAATTATATATCATGCTAGTCCTAATCTATCCACCTAGTTACCCAGGATTCCCATTTTGTGCTCAATCAAGTTTCACATTCACATAATATATCACTTTTACATTTCACAAGACAAATAATGCATTACACACACAAAATCCACCACTTGTATACCCAAGTCTCCTTTTAAAATAAAACACACACTAATGCACCTTTAAAAATACATAATCTATTACTTAATCATGTCACAAATCCCCCTTTTTTTATGAATCATAGAAGAACAAATACTTAATAAATCAACTTTATAGTCCAAGACCTATTTTTAAAACCATAAATAAATCAAAATAATTTTCTAAAACATGCCTTTCATCATTTAAACAATTTTTAATTCATTTTTCAAAAATACACTACAAGCCCAACATGCCCAAGCTTTACATTTCCCTTTTGGAAACATACACCCACACCCATTTTCACCCCAAGTACCTTAGAAAACATTTTTTTAACTCTTCAAAAAACTCATAAAACTCTTCCACAAAACACCACACTAAAACACACACACACACACACAAAACATAGCCATTTTCCATTACAAAATCCAAACCCAACACATAAGCACACCAAACCATTCAAAAAAACTTTTTTCATCACTCACACAATTTAATAAACCATTTAGACAACCCAATTTCAATTCTCAAAATATGTTCTTCATTATTTAAAAAATTCACAATTCATAATCAAAGGTTCACAATAAGCTAAACATACCCAAATGGTCTATTTCCCCTAAAAAATCATTTTTCAACACATAATAACCTCAAGTACCCCTAAAAATACATTTCAAACTATTCAAACAATTGATTGAACACTTCCATAATTTTCATAGTAAGACACATATAGAAATATAACAATTTCACTTAGAAAAATATATTTTTAACACGTAATCATGTCAAAGTATTTCCAAAAATTATTTCACAGCATGAAATGAAATCATAGAAAACTTATAAATTTAAACAAGAATATTAAATTAATCAAATAATGCTAAGGCATGGGATTAAATACCTCTAATGGAGAAATTTCTAGAAAGTGGTGTGAAACCCCATCCACACCTCAATCGCCCTGTGAAAAAACCCTAACAAGGAAATATTTACCCGAACAAAACAAGATTAACCCATAAACATCAAGAATTAACTCTAAATATAACACCTTAGACACTGGGAAACTGAAACACTAAATAAGGTAGAGAAAAACCATAATTAGAGAGGTGGACGCTGGGGGGAGGAGGCATGTATACCGAAAAAAGGGGCTGGTAGGGCATGGTCCCCAGAGGAGGGAGGTTAGTCGGAAACATGTCGGTAGGGAGGCTTGAAAAGGAAGGGGGTCTTACCAGGAAAGGCTACACCAAAGGTGTAGTGAGGTATCGGTGGATGGCTCACTAGAAGAAGAGGGTTCCAGAGTGGTTCACCAGAAAGAATCCATGATGGAGATCTGGCCAAAAAAATTGAAGAGCACATCGAGGGAAGCTGGGGGTGCGAGGGGAGTAAGGGCGACGTGAGGGGAGTAAGGCACCAGATGAGGTCTCCAGAGGGAGGAGGGATGCACACTAGGTGTTAGGGTGTGACGAGATTTAGGGGGGGTGAGGGGAGGTGGTGCAGTGCGATGGGGAGAAGGGGGGGGGGAGCTGAACCCTAAATAAATAAATAAATAAATAAATAAATAAATATAAATAAGCTAATGATAATAAGAGTTAAAATAATTTTAGTAACCATAATATTCTTAATAATAACAATGATAATATGATTAAAAATAATTACATTCTTAATGATAATAATAAGAGTAACAATATTAATAACAATTTTATTATTTTAACATTAATAACAATAATAATAATATCAATAATAATAATAACCATATTATTATTATTATTATTAAAACAATTCTTTAAATTTTTATTTGATTTTTATTTTATTTTCATTTTAACTTTGTTTTATTATTAATTTAAATCCTCATTTATTTCAAATACAAGGCATGCTACATGGTGACCCAGGCGAAGCCACTCAGTTTCCAAACTATGCTCTACCCATGTGTCAGATGCTGCCTAGCCCATAAATATCATTTTTTCAATAAAACACAAAAATTCATACCAGGATTCAACCCTAGCCCTGATAAAATCATCCAGATCCAATAAAATAATTAAAATAAATAATAACCAGGGTCAAGGTGTGACAATTATCTTCACCAAAATGATTTCCGCCCCCAGAAAGCCACAAAAAGGTCTAGAAAAAAAATAAAAAACTGATGTTCCATTATAGTTCAAGGATATCCCCACTATAAGACGAGTGAGATAAGACAATAAAACTACCAAAAAAGGAATAGACTTAGAAATTAAGCTCATGGGATCAAAATGTACTGCCCACTATGTGCCACCCACCCCCAAAAGTTTAAACACCTCCAATTGATTGATCAAATGAAAAGGACTCTCACAAATCATAATTCAACCCCTTAAACCAAATATCCTTATACATTACCAAAAAAACCCACACCACTTTCCTGAGATAAGCAACCATATTTTAAACACATACCAGAGGATACTACCATAACATTAGTTCAATGAAATTGTTGTTCACGCTTCAATCCCAATTTTTACTCAAGAAAGGAGATTGGGGTAAGATATATATGAATAGGACTATATACTGCAAATCCAACACCAGGAAAAAAACTAATTTCCTAACACTATGAGGTATGAATGGACTCCCCACCCTTAGAAACAAACCAACACCTAAGAAAAAACCAAAATGACAAACACGGGGTGGCCCAAATGGACTCCCCGATATAAGGCACTAACTAAAATAAATTCACTTAGAAGAATGTTCAGAAAGACCCAAGATGGGTGTACCAAACATAAGAACCAACCATATTAACCAACTAGCATGGACTGACAAAAGAAACCTGACATGGGCTAACTTTGGTGCTTCCCACACAACCTATTCTCCCACCGTAAGGGACCTGATTAACGAAACTCCAAAACTAATAGAAAACACTGAGAGGTAAACTAGTCCCACAGGAATTAACATCCTTGGATGAGATGAAACTGACACTGGGGTCAACTCATGAGGCTGGTCATACATGAAAAACCACAGAGAGATCCAAACCTACAAGGTCATGAGAACTATAGTTCAAGAGAGTGACAAAACCCCACCTCTTTTTAACCAATGAGGAACTGTTTCACCCACATGGTTAGTAGCCAATAAATAGGGTCCTTAGAATCCCTCCACTAATAGGACTATTCAGGATGGAATGGTTATAAAAAATCTTAATCTGTCTTTATTTCCCAAAATGAAGATAAATACTGGACCAAAGTCCTTTACATCCCCTGAGGGTTCCTAACTATGCGCAAACTTCACTCTTGGACCTATGTCTAGAGCTTTGGTGATTGAAGCATCTCCTACCTCGCATTCAAGCATTGAAAACCCCCAATCAAAACTTCTCCTTATGAATCCACAAGAAACCAAACCACCACTCAGACAGAACCACCAAGACATAACACACTTTGAAACCCACTTTACTCTAACACGACACCTTCACCAAGATTAGGGCCTAGAATATTTACACACATTTCCACTATCACTCAAAATAACAAACAAAAGAAGAAAGAAGAGATGGAAAGCACCTTCACGCAAAATAAGGAATTGAGAAATTCTCAAAATAGAATCACACATTTATTTATGTAGAAGTTCTCAGAGGGTCCTAAAACATCCACCTTCACCCTTAAAAGTTAACACAACACTACAAGACACCACGAAACATGACCCTTATAACCAAAAGAGATATTATAAGGAGTGAGACCATGAAACAAGTCCCAAATATCATGATATTACTACAAGTAGCCATAACATCCTCTTGTAACCAGATTTTCCACACTGGTGGCCAAACATGAACCTTTTCTTAAATTAAACCAATGAAATATCCAAAGGCCCCTTTAAATAAGCATCCAACACAGAAAAATCTGGACTAATTCCACCTTTACTCACTGGAATTCCTTCAACCACTTTTGAGAAAGACCTTTAGACACAGTAGTGTTAGACTTCACCTTCGATGATTCAGGTAACACAAGAAACCAAAGTCTCTTCTAACTTTCCACATCCACTCTCCCAATACAAGAGGGTTCACTTAATCAAAAAAGAAGAGGGGTAGACTAAATATCTGATGCTCAATAAGGAAGTTCTCCTATTGATGAACTGGAGGATTTTTCAATGGTGAATCACTTGTGGTCCCACTTTAAACGTGAATTAATTCTTTATGGGGATTTTTATTAGCCAAGAAAGAAAACCATGGAATCAATCAAACTGGTCAAGCAGCCAAGACATACCATAAGAGAACACCAAGCATACAGAGGGAACCACCGCAAGGGCTTCCCGTAACACTTTTCATAAGGACCCACAAACCACACATTTTCATACCAACCTACCAACAAGAACTCAAAATCATCACACAAGTAGACTATAAAATATTCTCTTCTTGAAATGCCTTGAAATAAACATTCCTAAAATACAAAAAAAACACCAAACAATCACTGGTTATGAAAACACCAAATTTTCCTTAAAAATAAATTTTGAAAATAAACAAGGTTGGTGGGTATCATAGTAACCAATGGTGTCTAATGGGCCCCACACATGCATGTTCTTGGGCTACATCCGGAACCCATGATAAGACCAAAGTCCAAAACAAAACCTTTCGCCTTTTTCAAAATCAAAACATTCAACCCACACATTTCAAACCTTACACATAAATTTCAAGGCACCTCATTTCAAAACATTTTCCACTTCACAACAATCCTTGCTTTATTATCAACCATTTAATTAAAAATTCACTATCGTTATTTTAAAAAAGTTTCCAAAACCCCGTTTTGAAAATAAAATTCAATTTCCACAAATGACTTGATTTCAATAAACCACAAACTTTATTTATAAAAAATTCACCCCCAATAAACTCATCCCCTTTAATAAAGATAAATTTACAAAGGTTCATGTTTCAAAAACTTCCTTTTGGTAAATTCAAAAAATTCACATTCCACCTCCCCAAAACCTAATCATTCTTACTTAAAAATAAAATTTACATGATTCCAGAACAAAGAGACATATAACGATTTAAGAGGAAACTAGTATCGGTGGGTGACTTGGAAATATGGTTGGAGACCATACACCAATAACTCCACCATCACAGAGAGTACTCTCTGAAAATGTTCCCACCTCCACATAGCTTTCCAGGCCCTGCGAGCTCACTGAGACCACTAACCCAACTCCCACTTCATTTTCCAAACATCAAACAACCACAAGGGCCAAATAAATCAAATAAAACCCAACTTTACCTGGTGACTTGAGTCCCGTCACGAGGTGTGATAGTCAGACACCCCATTCACAACTGAAATTTCAAGTCCCAAAAACCCTAGAACTTATCTACCTAGACTCTACCACAATGAATGAGACTCAAAAGAGTATGACCTCCTCTGATACCATATTCTTAGGAACCTAGCCAAGTCTCTATCCGATCTGGTTCCCAAACCGGTCCATGGTAAGGCCCAAAGGGTGTTCTCAATCCTCAAAAGTTTGAATAAGTTCCCGGGTATCAAATAAATGTTTGGTAATGATTCACTCGAGTAAGTAGACATGGATCAACTAACAATATAAAAAAACAAAAGATGAAATTACAGAACCAAAAAATTCCTTAACAATTTTCATATTTAATGGTTTAAATCATTTAGAAAAAACCTCAAAAGAACCATGAAAGAAGGAAAATGAAACTCTATTCCAAACATCCATGCAATGAGAGGAACCACATCCTCAAGCCACCACCACCAAGATCTATACCAAATTCCACTAGAAACTCAAACTCCCAACACTAATTGTCTTCCATTTACCTAGAACAAACATGAAACAAGATCTACATACACCCAAGGTTGTATGTAGGGTGTGAGATAAAGCCCAGTAGGATTACACCCAGATAAAAATATTTCATTCTAAAAATTTTTAAAGATAATATGAAATTCTCATTTAAATTAATGCTTTTGAAAGATTTCTGGGAAAAAAATTATGAGTAAACATTTTAAAGAAAATAAAAGAAACCACTTACAAGGAAAATCAATAAAATCAATTTCTTAAAAGAAAAAGGATCTTCTAAAGGCGCGCACACACACACATACAGATAGAAGAGGTCCACTATCTACCGACGAATGACACCTCATCATATAAGGTAGAGCACCATGGGTAAATCCCTAGGGTGAAAATAGCTTAAGTGGGATTCTAAGAACCTCGCATCTCAGTGAAAAGTTGTTATAGAAACCATGACCATCAGCATTATCCTAAAAAAGACACTAGGGGGAATCACATCCCAAGTCCTAGTCGTTTCCAATCATGTCACATGTTTAGTTAGTGTTGTAGAGGCAATCCTACTAGATGAAATTGGGATGAACCACCTAGGAATCATCTAGCGTGCTAGTCCTATTCCATCTACATAGTTACCCAATATTCCCTTTTTGTGCTCAATCAAGCTTCAAATTCTAATAATATATCACTTTCACATTTTACAATCCGAACAAGGAATTAAACACACAAAGACACCACTTTAATACCCAAGTCTCTTTTTAAAATCAAACGCACACCAAGGCACCTTTAATAATAAATTTTCCATTACATAATCATTTCATAGATCCCCCTTTTTTTAAGAATCATAGAAGAACATATACTTAATAAATCAACTTTATGGTCCACAACTTCTTTTTAAAACCATGCGTAAACCAAAATTATTTTCTAAAACCCACCTTTCATCATTTAAACAATTTTCAACTCATTTTTCAAAAATAAACAACAGGACCAACATGCCCAAGAATTAAATATCCTTTTTGAAAACATAACCCCAAAAACATTATCACCCCAAGTACCTTAAGAAACATGGTTTTAACTCTTCAAACAACTCATAAAACCCTTCCATGAAACACCACACTAAAACACACACACACACAACATAACTGTTTTCCATTACAAAATCCAAACCCAACACATAAGCATGCCAGACCCTTGAATTTTTTTTGTATCACTCATAAAATTTAATAAACCATTTAGACAACCCAATTTCATTTCTAAAAAAAGGTTCTTCATTTTTTAAACAATTTTCAATTCACACTCAAAGGAACACAACAAGGCTAACATACCCAAAATGGTCCATTTACCATCAAAAATCCTTTTTCAAAAAACACGCACCTCAAGTACCCATAAAAACACATTTATCACAATTCAAACAATTGATTAAACACTTCCAATAATTTTCACGACAATTCAGATATATAAATAAGGCAATTTCACTTAGAAAAATCTTTTTTAACACATAAGCATTTCAATGTATTTACAAAACATATTTGGAACCATGAAATGATATCACAGAACAATTTAATATATTTAAACAGACTTATTAAATTCATTAAATAATGATAGGTCATGGAACCACCCACCTTAGTTGGATAAATTTCCGAAAAGTGGTGTGAAGCCCCATCAAAACCTCCACCAGACTATGAAAAAACCCTAACATGGAAATATTTACCCGAAAAAATAATATAAACCCATAAAAATCAAGAATTAACACTAAATATATAACCCTACTTATTGGAAAACTAAAACAATAAATAAGGGATAGAAAAACCTTACTCAGAGAGGCAGTTGTTGGAGGGAGGAGGTACGACTACTACAAAAATGAGTCAGAGGGGCGTGGTCATCGTTGGAGGGAGGTCGACTTGGAATTCATTGGAAGGGAGGCTCAAGCAGGTAGGGGGTCTCACTGGGGAAGGACATTCCAGAGGTGGAGTGGGCACCAAAGTATAACTCACTAGAAGAAGAGGGCACCATAGTGGTTCACCAGAAGTAATCCATGCCAGTGATCCAGCCGAAAAAAGGGAGGGGTGGTGCAAGGGCAGCACGAGGGGAGCTGGGGCGGCGCGAGGGGAGTAGGTCTCCGAACGAGGTCGCTAGAGGGAGGAGGGATGCACAATAGGGGGTAGGGCGCGACGAGATTTTGGGGGTGAGGGGAGGTGGTGCAGTGTTATGGGGAGAAGGGGTGAGAAACCAAACCCTAAAAAAAATAAAGATAATAAAAAATAAAAATAAGATTATGTTAACAAGAGTTATAATAATTGTAATAACCATAATCTTCTTAATTATAACAATGATAATAGTCTTAAAAATAATTACATTCTTAATGATAATAATAATATTAACAATATTAATAATAATATTAATATTCTAACACTAACACTAATAATTATAATAATATTTTTAATAATAATAATAAAATATTATTATTATAAAAACAATTCTTTAATTTTTTTTCACTTTTTTTTCATTATTAATTTATTTTATTTTTTATTTAATTATTCAGTTATTTAAAATACCGATCATGTTGCACGGTGACCCGGGTGAAGCTGTGTGGTTTCCAAACCATGCTATGCCCGTGCATCAGATGCTTCCAAGCCTAGAAATACTCAGTTTTTCAATAAGACACAAAAAAACAAACTAGGATTCAACCTGAACCCCAATAAAATCAGCCAAATATAATAAAATAATTAAATTAAATAATCAAAAGAATCATGGTGTGATAATTCTCCCCACCATAACGCTTTTTGCCCCTAGAAATCCGAAACTAGGTCAAGACAAAAAAACCTTTGTTCCTTCATAGTTCAAGGAGATGCACAACATAAGATGAGAGAGATAAGGAAAGAACACTACCAACAAAGGAAGGGACTTAAAAATTAAACTCCTGGGACTAAAATGGACTCCCCACTATGTTCTAAAAACCCCAAAATGTTTAAACACCTCTAGTTGATCAAATAGAGGAAAAAAACTCTCACAACACATAATTCAACCCCTTAAACCGAAACACCTCATACATTACCAAACAGAACCCATACCACTTTCCTGAGATAAGTAAACAAGTTTTAACCACATCTTAGAGGATAATTCCATAACCTTAATTCAATGAAACTGTTGGGAACACTTCAATCACAACGTTTACTTAATAAAGGAGCGTGGGGTTTCATATCTTTGAACGAGACTATCTACCGCCAAGAAAAAACTAGGAATGAAACTGAATTCGTGACACAAGGAGGTCCGAACGGACTCCCCACAATTAGGAACAGACAAATACCCGAGACAAAACCGAAATTCCAAACACAAGGAGTCTCAAATGAACTCCTCAGCATAAGGCACTAACTGACATCAATTGAATTCAAAGAAATCTCGATGAGACCCACACTATTTCTCCCCACCATAAGAACCAACCATCAAAATCGACTAGCATGGGCCGACAATATAAACCCAACATGGGATAACTTGGGTGCTTCCCACACAAAAAATTCCCCCATTGTAAGGGGCATGATTAAGGAAACTCCAAACCTGATAGAAAACACTAAGAGGTTCACTACTCCCATGGGCATTACCATCCTTAGATGAGCCCAAACCGACACTGGGGTCAACTCACAAGGCTGGTTATACATAGAAAACCACACAGAGATCCAAAAATACAAGGGCACGATCAATATAGTTCAAGAGAGTGATAAATCCACACCTCCTTATAAACAAGGAGGAATGTTTTCATCCATGTAGTTCATAGTAATGAAACAGGGTCCTCATGATCCCTCTTCCAATGGGGCTATTCTGGATGGAATAGTTATACAGAAGCTTAAACTATCTCCATTTCCCAAACTGAAGACAGACACTAGACCAAGGTCCATTATATCCCCTGAGGGTTCTGGACTATGTGACAACTTCACTTCAGGACCTATGGCTGGAGCTTCGGTGATTGAAGCATCTCCTGACTCAGAGTCATGTGTTGAAGAACCCCAGATGAAAACTTCTCCTTCTGGTGCCACAAAAAACCACACAACCTATTAGAAATAACCACCAGGATATAACACACTTTGAAATCCAATTTACTCTAATACGACACCTTCACCAAGAAATGGGCCTAGAATATGCATACACATTTACCCTCTCACTCCGAACAAGAAACAATAGAGTAAATAACATAGGGAAAACACTTTCACTCAAAACAAGGAATAAATAAATTCTCAAAATAGAAACACACTTTCATTTAAGAAAAATTCCTCAGAAGGTTCCACAACATCCACATTATCACTTAAAAGAGAACTCAACACTACAATAAACCACCAAATATAACCCTTGTAACCGATAGAGAAATTATAAGGAGTGGCACCTTGAATTGAGTCCCAAAAAGCATAAGATTACCAAAAATATCCATAAAAGCCTCTTACTACTAGATTTTCCACACTAGTTGCCAATCATGAACCGTTTATTAAATTAAACCAATGAGAGATCCAAAAGAACCTTTAAAACCACACCAGCACAGAGAACTCCGGATTACTTCCACCTTTCTTCACTAGAATTCCTTCCACTAATTCTGAACAAGACCTTCTTGCACATTAGTATCCAACATCACCTTTGATGATTTAGGTAGCTGAAGAAACCAAAGTCTCTTTCAACTTCCCACATATACTCTCCCACTACGAGAGGGTTCATTTAATCGAAAAAGAAGAGGGGTAGACTCAATATCCAAAGATCAATAAGTAAGTACTTATGTTGACCAACTGGAGGATTTTTCAATAGAAAATAACCCATGGTCGCACTTTAAATGTGCATTAATTCTTTATTGGGGTGTTCACTAGACAAAAAAGAAAACCAAGGACCCAATCAAACTGGTCCATCGGCCAAGAAATTCCACAAACGAACACCAAGCGTACAGAGGGAACCACCACTAGGGATTCCCAAATCAATTTTCAGAAGGATCAACTAACCACACATTTTTATACCAATATACCAATAAGAACTCAAACTCAAGACACAAGTCAACCAAAAAAGATTCTCAGCTTGAAATTCCTTGAATGAAACATTCACAAAATACAAAAAATACACACCACACAATCATTGGTTATCAAAACACCAAATTTTTCTTAAAAGTCATTTGTGAAAATAAACAAGGTTGGTGTCTTGCACAATCCCCAATGGTGTTCCATGGGCTCTGCACATGCATTTTCTCGGGCTACACTAGGAACACATGAGAACACCAAAGACAAAAAACAAACCTTTCCACATTTTCAAAATCAAAACATTCAACCCACACTTTTCAAACCTTACACATAAATTTCAAGGCACTTAATTTAAAAACATTTTCCACTGCACAAAAATCCTTGCTATATTCTCAACCATTTAATTAAAAATTCACTATCCTTATTGAAAACAAGTTTCCAAAACCCCTTTTCAAAAATATATTTCAATTTCCCCAAATGAACAACTTCCGATAAACTAAAAACTTTATTTATAAAAAATTCACCCCTGATAAACTCATCATATTTACTAAAGATCATTTTACAAAGGTTCGTATTTCCAAAAATTCCTTTTGGTAAATTCTGAAAATTCACTTTCTAACTCCCCAAAACCCAATAATTCTTACTGAAATATTAAATTTCTCCTATTCCAGAACAAATAGACATAGAACGATGCAAGAGGAAACTAGTTCCTGTGGTTGACTTGGACATATGGTTGGTGGCCAAACGCCATCACTCCACCATCCCAGAGAGTATTGTAGGACAATATTTATGGATGCACATTGATTTCTAGGCCCTGTATGCTCACTAATACCACTGACCCAAATCCCACTTCATTTCCCAAACAACAATTGACCATAGGGGTAAAAGAACTCAAATAAAACCCAACTTACCTTGGTGACTTGAGTCCCATAATGAGGTGTGCTGGCTAGGCACCCCACTCACAACTGAAACATCAAGTCCCAAAAACCCTAGCTTTTATATACCCAATATCTACCCCAAGGAACAAGACTCATAAATACATGACCTCCACTAATACCATTTTTTGATAGACTTAGACAGATCACCATCCGACCCAATGCCTGACCTAGTTCTCAGCAAGACCCGAAGGACTTTCCCGATACCCACAAGATAGACTAAGTTCCAGGGTGTCAAATAAATGTTTGGGAATGATTTAACTGAGTAATTAGACATGAAACAAAAAACAATTTAAAAAATCCAAAGCTTGAATAACACAACCAAACAAGCCCTTAACAATTTTCATATTTAATGGTTTGCAACTTTTCGACAAAAACTCAAAAGAACAATGATAGAAGGAAAATGAAAATCTATTCCAGACCACCATGGAATGAGAGGAACCACATCCTCAAGATTCCAAAACAAATATCCACACTGAATTACACTAGAAACTCAAACTTCCAACACCAACTATCTTTCCTTTACCAAGAAAAGACAAGCAAAAAGATCTATATACACCCAAGGGTGTATGTAGGGTGTGAGATAAAGCCCAGTAGGATGCCACTCGAATAAAAATATTCTGTTCCAAAACATTTTATAGATAATATAACATGCTCATTTAAATTAAATATCTTAAAAAAATTTTGGGAATACATTTGTGAGTAAACATTTTAAAGAAAAGAAAAGAAACCACTTACAAGGGAAACAAATATAACCAATTGCATAAAAAAAAGGTGATTATAAAGGTACACACAAACGCACACACATCCATGCATAAGAGGTCCACCGTATACCCATGGATGGAACCCCATAATATAAGGTAGATCACCATGGGTAAATCCCTAGGGTCAAACTAGCTCAAGTGGGATTCTAGGAACCTCTCATCTCAGTGAAAAGTTGGTATAGAAACCACGACCATTAGTGTTCTTATGCATGAGACACTAGGAGGGAATCACATCCCCAGGCCTAGTGGTCTCCAATAATATCGCATGTTTATTTAGTGTTGTAGCATCAATCCTACTAGATGAAACTGGGACGAATCACTTCCAAATCATCTAGATTTATACTCCTAGTCCATCCACCTAGTTACTTAGGATTTCATTTTTTGCTCAATCAAGTTTCACATTCACATAATATATCACTTTCACATTTCACAAGACAAATAAGGAATTACACACACAAAATCCACCACTTGCATACCCAAGTCTCCTTTTAAAATCAAATTCACACCGAGTCTCCTTTAATAATAAATTTTCCATTACTTAATCATTTCCCAAATCCCCATTTTTTTAAGAAGCATAGAAGAACATATACTTAATCAATCAACTTTATGGGTCAATACCTCTTTTTAAAATCATGCATAAATGAAAATATTTTTCTAAAACATGCCATTCATCATTTAAACAATTTTCAACTCATTTTTCAAAAACACACAACAATCCCAATATGACCAAGCTTTACATTTACTTTTTGGAAACATACACCCACACTCATTATCACCCCAAGTACCTTAGAAAACATGTTTTTCACTCTTTAAACTACTCATAAAACCCTCCCATGAAACACCACACTAAAAAACACACACACACACAACAAAATCGTTTTCTATTAAAAAATCTAAACCCAACACATAAGCACATCAAAAACTTCAAAAATAATTTTCTCATCACAAAAAAATTTAATATACCATTTAAAAAAACAAATATTATTTCTAAAAACATGTTCTTTATTATTTAAAAAATTCAAAATTCATACTAAAAGGTTCACAACAAGGCTAGCATACCCAAAATGGTCCATTTCTTGTCAAAAGTTATTTTTCAATACAGACACACCTCAAGTACCCATAAAAACACATTTCACACAATCCAAACAATTGATTGAACACTTCTAATAATTTTCAAAGCAAGGTAGACATAGAAACATGAAAATTTCATTTAGAAAAATCTATTTTTAACACATAACCATTTAAAATTATTTACAAAACATATTTTTCAACATGAAATGAAATCATAGAACACTTTTATAAATTTAAACAAGAATATTAAATTCACCAAATAATGATAGGGCATGGAACCACCTAACCCAAGTGGAGAAATTACTGGAAAGTGGTGCAAAACCCCATCCACACCTCAACTGCACCATGAACAAACCCTAACAAGGCAAGATTTACCTAAAAAAAGATCAAGCCCTAAACATAAATAATTAACAATAAATCCAACAACATACCAACTAGAAAACCAAAAACCTAAATAAGGGAGAGACAAACGATACCCTGAGAGGCGGCTGCTGAAGGGAGGAGGTATGGCTGCTGGAAAAAGGGGCAGGAGGGGCGTGGTTACCAGAGGAGCGAGGCTGACTGGAAATGCACTGTAGGGAGGCTCGAGTAGGTAGGGGTCTTTACAAGGAAGGTCGCACTGATAGTGGAGCGAGTTTCCAGTGGTTGGCTCACTGGAAGAAGTGGGATCCAGAGTGGGTTGCTGGAAGGAAGCCACGTTAGAGATCTGGATAAAAAAGAAGGGAGGGTCGATGCGAGGGCAACGTGAGGGGATTCGGGGAGGGGTGAGGGGAGAAAGGTGCTGGATGAGGTCTCTGAAGGGAGGAGGGCTATGCACCAGGGGGTAGGGCACAAAAGGATTTGGGGGGTTAGGGGACGTGGTGAAGCACGATAGAGAGAATGTGGGGTGGGGGTGGGGAGAATCCAAAACCCTAAAAAAACTAAAAAAATAAAATATAAAATAAAATAAAATAATGATCATAAGAGTTATAATAACTGTAATAACATTAGACTTCTTAATAATAAAAATGACAATAAGTTTAAAAATAATTACTTTCTTAATGATAATAATAAGATTAATAATATTAATAACAATATTAGTATTCTAACACTAATAATAATAATATTATTATTAAAACAATTATTTAATTTTTTATTTCGATTATCTTATTTTATTTTATTTTCATTTTAACTTTATTTTATTATTTATTTATTTCCTCATTTATTTCAAATATCGTGCATGTTATACAGTGACCTGGGTGAAACCGCACTTTTCCAACCCATGCTCTGCTCGTGCGTCGGATGCTTCCAAGCCCATAAAAACTCATTTTTTTTCAATAAAACAGAAAGATTTAAATTGGGATTCAACCTGAACCCTGATAAAATTATCCAAATCCAATAAAATAATTAAATGAAATAATCACTAGGCTCGGGGTGTGACAGTGTATGTATGGACTACCAGAACCATGAATCGACATCTTTTATTTTTCAAAAAGTATTAGAATGGATAGTTATAATGATGTAATTGATGAATAGATATGGTATATACAATATATTTATGATTATAAAATGATAAATTAGTATTTAATTTCAATCTCTCCTATTCATTGATAAATAAAAACATCTTCATCCGTAAGTGTAGACTATCACATCCATGTATAACATTCCTTATTTTTCTAAAACACCTAACATGGCTTGTACAAGTGTAATTAATGAAATAATATGATATTTATAACATTAATAAGGTTATGAAATTATAAACCATTACCTACATTCCCGTTTTTCTATGAAAAAAGAAAGTATCTTTAGTGCACACATATAGACTACCACCTCTATAAAGTAATGTTATTTATTTTTCATATTGATTTTAAATATTTATCTAAAAAAATAAAATATGATTAAAAAAATAATAGATATAAATAATATAATTATTATTTTTTTATAAATATATTAGGTTAAAATAAATAATTTCATAACCATGCTCACCCATTGAATTATGATATGTTTATGTTTGGTTCGATCTAACTACCTACTCGAATGATGATAGAAAAATTTATCATGGATAGCTATGTGAACTTAAATACTATTATAATTATATTTTAATAATAAATTCATAATTGTTTTAGGTTTTTTAAAGGGTATATTAATTATTTAAAATATAATAAATATATCATCTTCGATCACAAAAAGATCAAAATAAGCCGACATCGATTCCATTTTCACACAACATAACTAAAAAACATATGGGATAAGATAATAGATTTATAAATCAGAATAAGTTATCTATTATAGTAACATAAATTATATAGTAATGATGAAATTTGGTATAAGAATAAATAACTCCACGGATATTATGAAACTAGTTCAAAACGATCAAGATAACTCACATCTCATATTGAAAATAGATAACAACTAACAAATATACACATATATATTAATTTTAAAGAAATTTTATAAAATGATATAGTTATTAATATTGGTCTAAAATATTTTATTGAGATGATTTTTTATTATAATTAAGGTTTGGGCACATTTGGATAATTATGATTAAAGGTATGGGTTATTTGTCTCAAATTTCATTTCCTTAAGACATAATTATGATATAGACGATGTTTCCTATAGTAGGTGTACATACTATCCATTTATTATTTTATATCCAAATTCTATAATTATTCATGGTATTTAATGTTCAATTTGAAATTATATCCTTAATGTGGTTTTGATTGAAATATTACACAAGTCATCATAATTTCAAAAAATCATAAATTATGGAATGTAAACCATGTGTGGTTTTCTAGAAAATTATATACCAATATGTATAATGGAAAGTGGATACATCTATTACATAAATGAACCTAGGTATAATCACCTTGTAAATGGTTGGTTGAGTATCAAATAAATCTTTATTTAGTTCATGACGAGTTGGCATAAGACTATACAACTGGATAAACAGACCTGATGGATATTATTTTTGATAATTCATATGATCTTTACGAACCATAATGAAATATTTTCATATAATTACATTGGAATCATACCATTTAAAACTGCTAAACTTAATTACTATGTTCTATTTACTACCCAACACATTGAAAGTACCCTCTCCAACACCATTTCTTTATTTTGTTGAAAATGGTACTTACTAATACATTGAGAACACCCCATAGTTTCTAAGTTGATTTTAGGGATATTCTCTTATATAGACACATTATTCCATTGAATGGGGAAATATTTTTCTAATGTATTTCCATTATTTAGATAAAATTATTATATTTTTTCTATCATTTAGAAATAAGATCATTTGGGAATGTTATGAAATGTCTCATTAACTCACATGATGAATGAATTAGATAGTGTATTCCCTCAGTTTCATTTTATTATGAAATTATTTTGATAATTTATTTTATTGTTTTCTATACTATCTATTCCATGATTATGCTATGATAACTTCCAATGTATGCTACTCCTTTCTGATCATTTTATCTCTTGTTTATTTTTTTCTTTTCCTAAGTAACCTAGAAGATAACTATGTGTAATTTTCAAGGATCTAAGAGAATGGATAATTAGGTTATCGTGGAGTTTTTATGTAATATATTATGTTATCAAGTTTAATGTGTACAATACATATGTATATAGTCCTCCAGGGATACTATACTGTTAAATCTTTTAGGGAATCTTATACCCCATAATAATAATGTAATATAGCTACCAGATTTGGGTTTATAGAGTCTGGTTAACTATAGTTTGTATAAGGGGATGTTTAATAGAAACCTTGGGAAATAGATTTAGAGAAACCTAGTTAGATATCACAAATATTATGGAAAACCCTTAATATTTTAAGGAATGTTTCCATAGAAAACCTAAGAGGAATTATATATTTATAATTCAATATCTTGTGTTAATTATGTGTATTCCGATGTTTATAGATGGTGATTAATATAAGGAATGTGAACTATAAAAACACTCATAGTTAATATAGTAATGTTCATCCTAATAAATTTAGTGAGTTTGGAGTAAAATATAATCAGATCATAACCATATTATGGAAGTTGACTATATTATGAAAAATAACCTACCCCATATAGAGATACATATTGATCCACAACATGGTGTGACTATATTGGATCACTTAATGAAAAACCAATCCCGAACATTCAATGGAACTAATAATAAATTGGTAGATGAGAAATTAATCGATTTCCTTGAAAGTATATTTGTCACTTTGGGAAGTAATGAAAGGGAAAAGGTAACCATGAAAGTATATCACATAAAGGGAGATGTAGATCAATGATGGTAATTAATTTAGAATAGTAAAAAAAGTAGAGATATATCACATGGAATGGATAACATTTAAGAAGATAATCTATGAATAATACTTTCCCAATGAGAAAAGTGATATGATTTGGAGTGTGTGCTCAGAGAAAGAAGGATAAAACTAGTTGAAATTAAAAAAATTAGATTTATATTACCAATAATATAAAAATATGATTGAAGTAACAATATATGTACAATAGGTAGATCCTAGAGAGACCTCCTCCTAGATTCTATCCTCATACCAGTAAAATAATAATTAAGAGATTTTACACTTCTATGGCCTACGTGTGTTCCAATAGAATCAAAATGATCTATTACTGAAAATGAATGCCTCACAAAAACATATTATATATGTACTTATACTAGGATAAGTACCCTATATTTCCCTCTCTACCTATTCTTTACGGATAAGTGTCTAAAATGGAGTGGTGGGAGGGCATGGGATATCTAGTGGGACAAATCTTGGGTCAGAACCCAAGATACTAACATTTTATTCATCCACAAATGGAACATTTTCCTAAAGGTGTAAGTCTAGAAATTGTGAAAGTATTTTCTCAGCATCTTTCCAAGTGGACTCTTTGGATGGTTTTACCTTCCATTGAATTATCCATTTTCCTCATAGATTCCTAAGTTCTAATTTGGTGACCATATAATTGGTCGGACTGAATTGAGGGAAATTTCACTATCCCATGAATCTAGAAGCATTGGATGCCTTACCAACATCTTGTTTGAGTTATGAGATTTAGAAAACTGGTTGAATCCATATAGTAGGTGGAAAATAAATCTTATAAGAAGTGTTCCCTAACAAATACTTTTTTAGGGACTATAATAATGGATAGTTAATTTGGGATTCAAATTAGAATAATTTTAAGTCTGTATATTTGGCCAGGGTTTAAAAAATATGACCTCTCCAATTCCAAAATAAATATCTAGATTATGCTTATTAGAAGACTATACCATCAAATTTTGGGATCAAGGGTGGTTTTTCTGAAGCTAGAGTATCATTTTATATTTTTCAACTAATATTATTTCCACTATGTCGATTGGTGTATCCCCACCTGCAAAATGATGCATAGTAGGAGGTTTATGACCATATAGTTTCTTAAAGGGGAAATTTTGGTGAAAGAATGTAAAGTTGTATTATAACAGTATTCAACACAAGGTATCCACCATGACCAAGAAAGTTTCATTTATGATACAAAAAAACTTAAATATGTCTCAAGTAATTTATTAACAATTTCTATTTGGCTATCCATTTTAGGGTGATAAGAAGAAACCATTTTGAGGTGTTTCCCCTTAATTGGAATAGTTCCTTCCCAAAATTACTGATAAAAATAGGATCTTGATCACTGATAATAGAACTAGGAATTCTATGAAAATGGTTCTCTTTCTCAATGAAGAGTTTAGACACTACCTTAGTTGCATAGGGATGCCACATCAACATAATGTGGGTATACTTAGTTAGATGATCCCAAAAAAATAGGATGATAGAATACCCCTGGGATTTGAGTAGTCCAAAGATGATGTCCATTGAAATTTCACTCCAAACCAAATTTGAAATTAGAATGTTGGATTTGGTTCCCTAGAACCGACTTGTTTATTATGTGATTATAATTTTTTCTTAATTAAATAAGTTTTCTTATCACATATTGATTATTATTTTTATGATATTTTTATATGGAAATGTCCATAGAATATATATCTCATTGAAAGGTCACAGTTGTTCCCTACTATGATGAGAACCTAGAGGTTCCACAAAATTATTATTGAAACTTGTTCTAAGTCCAGATGATATTATTGGATGGGACATAGAAAATATAGTATATCAAGGGTATAAGGATCATAAGACATTGAGACAAATTATCATGGTATTCTATCATGGAAATATTCAATATATGAGGTTATGAGAATATTCATATTAATAATAAATCCACATTTCCATGTGTCATTGGATGTTTCTATCTGTGGAAATATGTATTGATCCTTAGACTTTCTAATTATTATTGATGGGTATCATGCCCTGCTTACTTTGATTTATTGAAAAAAACTATTATTATATACATTCATGGTGAAGTAGGATACATTGGTGCATCAAAAATGATATAACATTAGTGGATAATGCAACAAAGGATTTATCACTTTTGTCTCTTGATGAAGGTTAATATCTCAGGACCTTTGATGGAAATAGAATGTCCTGAATAATTCCATGTCCATTGTTTTGGATGGGAGATTTTATTTCCAAAAATTCAAATAAAGAGAAATCGATCATATAGGTTTTTTTCACCAACATGCATCTTGATTGATTTGATATATTGTGATAAAAGGATTATATTACATGATAAACCTTCATCGGAGGTTGGACATCATTGCGATGTTAACTTCTTTCTCTATAGATTCCTTTGAATGTTGCTGGATGCTAACCTTGGACTTTATGTGGTTATAAATAATGTCATTGAGAAAGAGGCCTAGAGGGTCACACACTAAGTGTATTCACAATCTCAGTTAAATTCAAGTATTATATTTAACAGGATGAAATAAATAATATTTATATCATCTATTTTTTGATCTCTATAATTTAATCAAAATTTATTTGAAATAATAAATTTAGTTAAATAATAATAAAAAATATTAATTTTCATGTTTGTCAAATATAATATATATTATATTTATCATAGAATAATGAAGTGACATTTATTTAATTAAATAGTCATTATTTGAGAATTTGCAAATGTTGATGAGGGAATCAGATCAAGTTTAATGGCCCAATTAGAAATAATTGATATTTATTTATGTAATTTATTTTTTCTCATTTAAAGAGATTATAATTAATAATAATAATATTATTAATAGACATGGGGTCAATTAAGAATATTAGAAATGGTTAAGGTATTGTGTGTAATTTTCAACACTAAAGCTGCCAAAATTAATATCCAAATATATCTAATTATATCTAAATATATCACTTTTCTAAAGTGACGTTTTGGGTGTGCACAATGGATAGAAGAGATACCTAGATATATATATATATATATATATATATATATATCTAGGGAGATATATAGAGTTATATAAATAGCTTTATATTCCTCCTCTCTTAAGTCTTTGAGAGAGCACTAAGAGTTATCCCTCTTTGAGAATAAAATTTCTATGGTTAACCACAAATAATGTAAGAAATCAGGATTGGCCATGCTATCACCCGATGCTTCGATAACATTGATCATAGATTGTGGTGCACATGTGGATCAACACTATTTGGATTCTGCACATGAATCCTATAACACAATGATGGTGCGTTGAAATATATTCCTTTAGTTCACCAATGAAAAAACAAATAAAAGTTGATGTAATTATATATCTATTTATAAATTAATTATAAATTACATGTGAAGATACTCTCACTCTAGTTATGATGTATTAATATAGTGCATTAATATACTATTTTCATTGGGCATGAATTCATGATCATGTAATGTAACTATTACAAGTGATTTAATACTAAAAAAAATGAGTTGGCATACCTTTAAAGGATGCTTCATCTATTCTTGAAACCTACAAGTGATATCAGAGTGGTCACATGTTTAAATTATAATTATTTTTTATTCATTGATTGATTTCATGTGTTTGAATTTTCTTTTACTTAATTTTTTTTGTTTTAATAACCCAACAATACCATCTGTTATTTTATTTATTCTTGATAATATAATCAGTAATTGGATAATTATTAAAAATTAAGACTTATCTGAATATTACATAGGGTGTACCAAGCATGTCATGTATCAGATACACGACATAAGTATTGAAAGGTTTTGGACATGGGTAGAAGACAAGTACATGGAATGTACTTTTATACATGTTTTGTAGTCTACTGTTAGTTAAGATATCAATTTTTCATAGGAAAAATAATTAAGTGAATAATTAAACGTATTGATTATGTGATCTATGTGGAATTAATTTAATAGTAAACATCACATCATAGGATTAAAAATTATATATTAAACTAATTTCCATATTAAAATTTTAAAAAACACAAGACATTGTCTCTAAGTATACTTATGTAATAAATTAATGCCAAATGAAGTTAATTTTGTTTAAAATTATATATGATGGTGAATTAAGGATGGTTGGATAGAATTAAGATAAATTAAATAAATTGGATTAATTATTGGGGCATTATATTAATTAAATGTTGAATCAGAGTAATTGATAACAAGATTGAAAATGTATGCTCATTCATTAATGGGAGGATGGTCATGAGATTAGAATAGAACTTGTGTGTGATTTGTTTTTTTTTAATTTATTATGGTTAAATTATTATTATTGGTGTGTGATTTATCCCCTCCTCCTTATTATGTAAGCTTATGCATTCCTACTATTTCTTTTAGGTAAACCCCATTTTATCCAATCAATTGGATCCCCTCACATGTGTGTGAGTAAAATATTATGTAAGGATGGAACTCCCAATCGAGTGGAGGTGATACAAGTCACGAAACCGAGGCGAGAGAAATCGAGGTGATGCATAAGAGCCAAAGTTGAATAGTACAACATGAATCAAGCTACAGTTCAAGATGTTTCCCCACTAGGGTTGAGGGTTAGTTTTTCATACGCTAAATAAACTAATCATTATAGAATATCATGATCATTCCAATTATATTTTATTTATGTTAGTTTCAAGGTTAATTATTTATGTTTTTTAATACTACATGATCACCTAATAAATAAATTAATAAGAATGAAATATGGAATAAAATATAACAATATTATGTGTAAATATTTTATCACATATGGTTAATCAATTAAGTAAAATCCACTTAATATTAACAAGGAATATAAATCGATAAAATAGGATTTATGTATAAGGATAAAAATACCTTAATTAAAATATAAATTTGTCTTATAATTCCACTACTTAAGCGAGAATCGACCTCATAGTTTAATCTACTTTATGTTTTGGGTTTACATAACTTAGTTTACATTAGGGGTTGACTGTCTAAGTAGTAACTGGTGTAACAAAGTGACAGAGGTAGAGGAAATCTTAAAACAATATTTTAGGATTGGGGATTCCACTCAATAGATTAAGGAACTATAAGTTTATGTAGTTGTAAAGTTACACATACCCAAAACCCTTCAAATAGATTATCATGAAAAAGTTTGGGTTATGATAATGGGAATATGGATCCTTGTTATTAGAATATCTAAGCGATAAGATATTGAAAAACTGATGGTTATGGCTTTTAGGTTTTGAGAAATAGTGGGAGATTAATTTGAATTTAATTAATTTTGACATGATAATATATTTTTTTAATCACAACAAGTACTAATTATCTTCTCCTAATTTTTAGAAATGTAAAATCAAACAACATTGACAATATCACTATGATCTATACTAAAGAAGGAAAACCTCCTCACTAGTGTGAATTTCCAAGAATGGTATAGCCACTTGCACATTATACTATTCCACAAAAGGAAGTTTTAGATTCTAAAAAGACAATATCTTGAGTCGCTATCCAAAGAGGCTAGTGAGTAAGAGGTATCTATCGATATGAAGAATGTAGATGATGAAATTTATGTCCAATGTTTTATGTTATCCACCATGGACAATGATATTTTAAAGTAATACGAGAATATGAACGTGTATAGCATAGTTTTTACCTTACATAAATATATAAAGAGAAGGAAATATCATAGAGATATGTGATCACTATTGTGCTTTTTTATGTTCAAGATTAGATGGTCAATTATAGCTAGGGAACATTTAGTCAAGATGATTGGATAAATTGTGTTCTTGGACATCTTGGAATTTAAGATCCCAGATGAGCTGTGCACATATCCTAATCTTTCCCAACCACCCAAAAGCTTCTATAGTTTTATTATGAATTATAACATGAGAAATAGTGAGAGGACATTATGGGAACTTATTACTCTTATCCAACAAGTTGATAAAGACAAGGGGATTAAAAAACCCAATGTCTATATGGTGAATAAGAAAATAGGGGGAAAGAAAGGTAAAAAAAGACTCATTTTAAGTCTAAGGCTTTAGAGAAGCACCCCTATAAAAAGAAGATGATCTAGAGGCAATAAAAGGAACATGATGTAGTATGTTTTTTTATGTGAAAAGAAGTTCCCCTATAAGTGTAATTACACCCAGCTAAAACATGAAAGGAAAGATTTAGGTGCATTCTATATCAATTGTAATATTTATATATTTGAAAGTTGGGTATTAGCATGTGTTGATCAAATTTGTATCAAAATAAAGAATAAAAAAATATTTTGGAAGGTTACAATAAGTGAGGTGGATCTACGGGCTTCTAATAGAGAGAGGATGGATTCTCTACCCATTAGAAACTACCATCTCACATTTCTGACAAGTTTAATTTTCTTTTTAATGAATTGTAATTATGTGCCTAGTGTTACCAAGAACATTATTTCCACTTCTTTCTTAGATATGGATGGATTTATTTTCATATTTGGAAATAAATTTTTCTACTTTTATAAAATAACATATGTTATGGTATGGAATTACTAAATAATTACCTTTATATATTAAATTATGAAAACTAAATATTGTAAATTGATAAAAAAACTAAAATGTATGACTCATATGACATCCAATTATGGTATCACCATCTTGGTCACGTAAACAAGAAGTATTTGAAAAATCTATATCCAAAATGTTATTTATACTATTTTGAGATAAATACACTTGAAATATGTCATTCTTGTTTACAAGGAAGGATAATCAAACCACCATTTAGTCATCAAGGTGAAAGGGCCAATGATATTCTATAATTGGTATACACTGATGTGTGTGGACCTTTTTAATTAGAATCTAGAGATGGATTCTCATACATCATTACTTTTACTGATGATTTGAGAAGGTATTGTTATATCTACTTAATTAGGTATAAGTCAGAATACTTTTAGAAATTGATAGAGCCTAAAAAAATAGAGCCTAAAAAGATAAAATCTATCATCTCTTGGAAACCTCTAAAGAAAATCTTTGAGATAAAAAAAATCTAGGATTAGAAAATTACTATGGAAACTTTTTTCAAGATTTCACATTACTCACATATTCAATTATGGATCTGACATGGAAAAAAATCCTATTTCAATAGAGATGTGTTTTTAAAAAATCATTTTTAAGAATATGTCTATAGCCACTTAAACACCCATCCTCATATTTCCATAAAAATGGGAAGGTTATTTGGTTTATTTTGATGCATCTGGATCTGGTTAATGTTGTGTTCTCATGTAGGTATACCATGTCATAGCTTATAGATCATGATATTTGTGCATACACGAAATGTATTAATCAAATCATGATCCAAAATCAGCTGTGGCGGTCCATGAATTGAAAAAATGGAATAATTATCTCTTTGGATAGAAGTTAAATATGTTTACCAACCATAAAATCTCTAAAAACATACTTTCAAAAAGATATTTAAACATAAAAAAATGAATATTTGTTGACTATATACACATACTTGACTTTCACTTGTTCTATTCACCTGAAAAATGAGATTTAGTGGCCGAAAACATAATCCAGATGATGTATAACCTATTTTATTGAGGATATTGTGATCAGTGGAAACTTACCATCATTATTTTTAATATGTAATTAGAATTAAATGAATGAAATAATGCTGTAATAATCTTTTTTGGTGAATCATATTCCTTATTTGGATAATAAATCCAATAATTCTCAAACATAGGATCCTAATTATCCTTCCATAAAGTTAAAACTCAATTTTTGGGATAACATCGATGGATGGAAACAAGATCATAATTTATTTTTTTATTTCTAAAATTGAATAGTGGTTCATCCATATTATATGGAATAAAATATTTTAGTTTATCACCATTTTAAGTTGGTGATTCCTCTAGGTATCCAAAATATTTACAATAAATTGAGACCACATTTTTGGTGGTCAGGTATGAAACTAAGGGTGAATGATTATGTCAAAAATTGCCTCAATTGTCAGTGGGTAAAATATAAACATAAATGACATGTTAGGATATTGAAATTGTTACCCATAACCATGTGGAAATAGACCATATTTAAAAGTAGATTGTCACTAATTTTCATAGGATGACTTAGAAACATGATTCCATAATTGTGATTGTATAAAGACTCACAAAGTCATCCCACATTATCTTGATCTTAAAATCTTACATTGAAGAAAAAATAGTAAAGATATATATTAGAGAAGTGGTGAAATTTCTTGGGTTATCATTTTATATTATCTCTAATAGAGAACCGAGATTTATATGTCGATTTTGGTAATCCTTATACCAATACCTTGGAATCCAATTGACCATGATCATGGCATGCCATCCTTAAATGGATGGGTAGTTATAAAATAAAACTTAGAGGCTAGAGGAAATTTTATAATATTCTGTTCTAGATTTAAGTGTCACAAGGGAGGATAATTTTCTTTTAGCCTAGTTTCTGTAGAACAAAATTTATGAGGACTTGATACATATGTCTCTGTTTTTGGAACTATAATACCATAATTGTTGGTCTCTACATTATTGGGTTGAGATTAGAGAAAATTCACTAATTTGACCTAGAAATTTTCATGAGATGACTGTGAAGATTTAGATGATCAGGAAATAGATTTTATCAATCCCGAACTATCAAAAATCTAATATAGATCATCATCTTCACCCATTATCTTTTATTATGGGTGAATAAGTATTCTTGAATGTCCCTCCAAGGTTTGGGAATCATTATTTGGGAGTTTAAGGGATGTTTTCTACTCAATAAATCAGACCATTTGAGATACATTAATGTACTGGATATGTGTCTTATCGAGTTTCTTTACCACTTAGATTCATTTTAATTTATAATGTATTTCATGTATCATAATTAAAGAAGCATGGACCAGATCCCAGTTAGGTGATTTGATGGGATCATGTCAAACTTAAGACATATGCTATAATTTTTCATACCCTAATTTAAATTCTTGATAGGCAGGATGGGATCTTGTAAGGAAGGTATATCTCTTTGGTCTGTCTCTTATAAAAACATGACCAAGTGAATGAATCTATATGGGAATGAGATATGATTACATTAAAACAATGACCCAAACTCTTCCAAGACACCTCCAACCACCATCATTATAAGGAAGGGAATATTGATTTTTGGGAGAATGTAACACCCCTGGTTTGAGGTAATTTTATATTTTATTATGTATTTTCAAGCTATATAATTATTGGGCTGAGTTCTGGTAGTTTTTATGGTTTATAGAGTTTTGGAAACTTTTTAGAGGGTGCATTGTTTGAGTACTGTTAGGGGGAAGTATTTATTTTAATCATAGAAATCATGAGAGAGATAGAAATATCTTTATGGTAGGTTCATGGTTGGTATATAGTTTTCCAAACTATTTAGAAACCATGTGAATTGAAAAAATTTAGGACAAAGGTGATTGACACGGTTGGTGCAAAATGTTATGAAACTATGTGACCAAAATGTGTGATGTAGTTAATCAAATCTTAAAATTAGATTTTAAACCCAAAAAATCTCCCAAAACTCTCATTCTTCCTCACTGGACTTAGGTTCTCAAATATTAATATCCCTATAAGTGATTCTGGTGATATCCATCTTTAGAGAGCTCAATTTTAATGAATCATATTGAGTTAGATCTAGAAAATCAATGTTAAGATCCTCATTCTTCCCCTCTCTCCATGATTCTATCATTTTCTCTAAAGAGGAACCCTAGATACAGACTTCCATGCCTAGATCTTTCGTAAATATTCTTTTTAATTCATTGAAGAAATGAAAAGTATATCTTATATCGATAATATTGAAAAGATATTCTTTGAAAAAAAATGTTCATGGTAGGTGGATTCTCCATCTCTCCACTTTATCTAGAACATGAAGGATTGAATTTATAAATTAATTTTATTATTATTTTCAAAGGAAAAAATAATTTTGAATAATTTTTGAGAAATCTTCAATTTTTTGGAATAAAATCATGGATTTTGGGTGAATCTCATAAAATGTTTGTTAAATTAATATAATTATTTATATGAAATGAATGGGTGTGGGACATTAGAGAACAATTAGGATTTCATGTGTTCATATTACAATGTACTACATCATTTTGGGTCAGACATGGTGCCAATGATAATGGGGTTCATTGGTAAAAAAATAAGTGATGACTTAAATGGGAAGGAAAACTTTTCTACTCGTGAGTGGGAATTATTCAATGGATAAGTGCATGCATGGATGTGTGTGTGTAGGATTAGGTATTCCATGCAAAGATAACTGGTTTTACTATATTTTTTTAGAAAATATCTATAAAAATAATTGATTTTATTTTCATCCATTTATATAAAACTATGATATAACTTTCTATTTTCCTAGTAGAGTTCATGGGAAATCGTAGAGTTTTCCTAATGGGTTTTATACTCACTCCTTGCATACGATTCTTGGTGAACTTAAATATGTTTTTTTAACTTGACACATGTAAGGTTAACATATCATATTTTTTCTAGTGGATCTTGATGTAATGGTATTATAAATGGAGGTTGAATATGGTAGATTTATATGTTTCCTGGTGGGAGTGATGCCACATTAGTGTTGTTGTGTATGGTTGTCTTTTGTGTTACGGTTTGATTATGTATCTTGACTTCTTCTACTACTCTGATATAGTTCATCTTTTCAAATATTGAATTATTATAGGTTATTTTCATGCATCATACAGTGACTTTAATTGTGGGTATTTTTTTCTTCTTTGGGTTTGTGTGTGTGTGTGTTTCTAAGGGAACCCCCCATGACTCATTATTCCCTTGGAATTTATTACTAGAATTTAGTGTCTAGGGGATGTCACCTAGGGATAGTAGCACCTCAGACCATCCAAATATAATAGGCCAAGGTAATAATTTTATTGAATCACACAAGTTGAGATGTAATTTTGAATTTAGAAAACCAATGAGGCTTCAAAACTAGTGCTGTATCTAGTTAGTATGGAAGGCATGGCAATTCATTCGTTTATATTTCTCATTGAGGTGCACAAAAAATTAGCATGACTGCCTTTTGAATCAGAGTAGAGGGACCAATTTAGTGTCTTGGACATTGAAAATAATTATAAATAAATATCAACTCTCCAACAACATTTATTGGTTCTAGAGTATATTGAAAAATTAAAATATTTGGATTTTTGATTACCACACAAACTTGAACCACAATACACTAGGTATTTCTTGCATTGTATAAAAGAAGATATTAAAAGTTGGGTTCATGTTAATAACCTAAATACTCAGCTATAAGTGATACCATTAGCTCATTATGAGGAACTCTCTTTCATGAGAGGAGTGGGTTCTTTGTTTCATGATGGCCAGTCTTTGAATTTTAGGTGGGGATATTGTTTAGGAAATTTGGCTAGTTGGATTGGCCGATAGTGAAAGGGGATCTATAATTTTCTCTCTATTACATTCATCTAATTCCTATACTATGATTATTATGTGATTCCCTAGTTATATACAAGTATTCCTTTAGGTTTTTATCATCTTTACTATCCAAACCAAACTAAAAATTGAGTTACTACCACATGGAAATGAGTTGTGTGAAGAAGAAATTACAAATATTATTTCTATTTATTTAAATACAAAGTTTGAATTTTTTGGAAAACCAATCCTATTTCATGGGATTATTTTTTCTTTATTTTTAATCTATTTTATCTATTTGTATATATTTTGTTCTTTTTTAAGTGAATTGTGTTTTCCTCATTATTTATGTTATAATAAATTTAATCATATTTTTTTGAGTTACCACACTCTAAGTATACTAACATTCCTAGTGGATTACTACTTTAATCCATGAGAAATTTTATATATGAATATATAGAGACTCAAAAATATTGAAGGAGGGATATAGTTAACAATGTCAACATTGAAAATATTATTATTCTGCGGAAACTAGGTCAAGAAATTGGTTCCTCCCCTCAAGTTGGTGTAAAGATATTTCCTTTATTGAATCTTTGAATAGAGGAACATGGTATGATTTTAAATTTGTCTAAAAATACAATGAAAAAATCACCTGACCCGATGATATAAGTCTTATAATGACCATTTATCGAATCACTTTGAGATAGTAACTCAATATTTGTAAGTATTATCTTATTGGTCCCATTATATTTTTCAAAGAAGATAATCCGTGGTATAATTAATAATTCAAAGTGAAACTGATTTACCTATGGGAATTATGTAGTTAGAAATTGATCTCAATTATTAAATGATATTTCAATATAATTATAGAGATAAAATAATCATATAATATAATATGGAATATTGAGAATATTAATCTAAAATAAGGTGCCTTCAAGCCTTTTGATTGAGATATTAAAATTAAACATTATATGAAAAAACAAACCACTGTCCAAATATGGATCAAGATTCGTGGATTGAGTTTGGTTTTTTAGGACCCAAAAATACTTAATGACATTACATCTTGTACTGTAATCCCATTTAAGATAGATGAGAACACTATATAAGGAGAACTAGGTTATAATACCAGAATATTGGTTGTAGTAAAAATTGATTCACAGTTATCTGATAATATTTTTATCATCTCTTATGGATAAAGTATATAAATTGGAATTGAATATGATTATATACAACCATTATGTAATTTATAAAATATAGTAGGAATAATATCTCTAAGTTAAGTGTTATTTACATACATGTGAAGCCTATAGGAATACACAACAGAGCATGGAAAGAAGTGGGCTATGGAAATAAAGGAAAATGATCTTATATATAGAAAATAAAACATAGAATTTCCTGAAATGAATTTAAATAATAAAATCAAGGTGGCTGAGAAGAAATAGATGATAAAAAAATATTGATATGAAACTCAAAATTGGTGATTCATAAAAAGATATTACGATGATAAAAAATGAAATGAAGAATAAAAATATTTAGATAAGTCAATATGTAGATTCTTTTGATAAAATCACCAATGTGGATAGAAAATAAAAAACAAGGAAAAATAAATTTAGATAGTTGAGGAGGAAACAAGTGAGTATATAAATTTCAATAGTTAAAAGTATCTAAAGGAATATTTCAATATTTAAATTAAATATAAAATATAATAAAATGCTAATGAAACCTTTGTACAAGATAATACTAAAACTAAAATATTGAAAAAGTGTGTCTAGAACATGGGAATAAAGATGTGGATCAAATGACAACAAGATATAAGAATAAAAAAAAATCATAGATTTTGATTAAGAAATCCCTAATTTTGTGTATAATTGTTCCCAGACTGAAAATATTTTTCCAAACAAAAAAAAATTAGGGGAGAATGATTCAAGGAGCATGATGAAAGAGAATATGAAAGGATGGGTAAATGAAAGGGGGAATAAAAAAATATATACAAAAATTATCATGGAGTTGATAAAACACTGGGGGGACTATTGGAGTTAGGAACTAACACTACTCAAAGGGTGAATTCCCCTAAGAGTGGCAACAAATACTTAAAAACTAGTGCACATGTAAAATCATCACTTGATAAGAGAAAGACCAAAGGATGAAGGAAAAAAAAAAATAAAAGGCCAAATGAAGATATTATATTAGAATTATTAGGGTTTAGATAACTATAACACAACTATAACCCTTCGATTCCATATTATTAACCACAAACCTAGTATATTTGGCATAGTTGGACCCACATCTCTCTATATCTAGAATATTATTATTACCCTATGTGTCATTTCTCATAATTAATTTTTAAATGGAGAAACTATAAAAAATAGAAAGTAGTTGATCACTATCTATTTTTAATAGATTGTATAATCTAATTTGTAATATTTGGTTTATGGAATGAATACACATTAGTAAAGAATAACTATTTTGAGGGAGATTTATAATGTTAAAATCAGGATCAATGGCTCTTGGATTTTCTTATGAGACTTTAATAAAATAATAAATATGGTGTATAAAGTTGAATATGATCACTATCCATTGCATGGAGGAAATTTAAGGACTATATTGACAATAATTCACTCAAGGAAGTCAACCTAGTTGGGGTAAAATACACATGGTATAGAAAGAATGGAAATAAAATGGTGGCTAGTAAACATAAAAGGGATCTTGATAGTTACGTTATAATGAATCAGTATGAATATGAGATTATTATTAACTTTACATGGTATAATTCATATCATCATCATATTTGGGTTTTATCCGAAGATAGTAGGAAAACTACTATTTTATTTTTTATATTTTAAAATGATGGATAAAGAGGAATAGGAGTGAAATATTTTTGTATTGAGTACTAGGAATTACGAATAGAGGAGGAACGAGAGGATAAAAAAGTAGAGAAGACAATTCAAGAGAAACTCTTTCCCAAGAAAAATGAATCCATGCCGAATGTCTGAACACTAACAATATTCCTTATTTATTATCTCTTACCCCCTTAAAAACTTATAAATAACCCCCCATGGTCTCAATAAAAATAACATACCAATAGTATTATCTCTCCTATAACATCTATTATACCCTCTCTATGAAAAAAATATCCCTAACGGGTTTGTATCACTGAACACCCATTGAAATCATCCTTTTCCTCATGAATACTTTTTCAGAACTGGTTTCATATTGTCTAGGGTTTCTTTTGAGCCCCATATTGTTGTCCCTTTGTTAGTTCCTTTATCTCTATCTCCCAGTAGTAACACTCACAAGTGTGGAAAATAACACTTGTGAAAGGGATTAAATGAGATTCCACATCAGAAACATAATCCATTGACTCATTAGTTCTCTCACTCCTGGGTCATTAGGAGGAAAATTCCATGCACCTTAGGGGTGGTGTGAGTAGGAGCATTTCAGATATCTCTTATACTGGCGACCGCTCTATGTTTTTATAGTTTGAGAAAGGTCATGTTTGGTTGGAATGGCCCCGATTTGTTTGGTGGTTTCCAAGGTTTAGATTCACCAACCTTGATGAATTTTCATTACCATCCTTTGTGGTATTGATATCTTACTCTTACCATGACAACAATCACTGCATGTTATGCTAATCTAATAGAGTGGAGTTGGGTCATGGATGAGAATCCAAATTGGAATGTCATCACACATGATATGTAAGAAATAATAGACATAATGAAGTTCAGGATGGAGGGGTATCAAATACACTACATACTCAAAATGATTAATATATTCCATTAATAATCCATACTTTAGGATTTCTACAAGCTCATAGTATGGATTCTGAATTTTCAAGCCACCGAAATGGTCAATATGCTCTTCTTTGAACAGTGTCCCTGTTAGTGTCAAGATCACCTTGACTAGAATATTAAACCAATAAATTGTGATTCCTTCTATAATTATACTATCCAATGCTTGATTTGCAATATTTATGGTCTCTTGAATTTAAAAAAATAAATATCCCCTCACATGATCTAACAAAGCGGTTTGATTCCATCAAACACCAGAAGTTACACTTTCTGAGATGCTAGATGTATGTAAAAAACCATATATTGAGGAGGTGTGGTTCATGTGGTATCCTCTGATGGGTGCTCTAGGTTATCCATCATATGATTTTGGAAGTTGTGAACAATGGTCATCTAGGAAGAGGAGGTTTTCACGACTTCAATACTACAAATACTTGCATTAGTGACTGCCAAAAGCGATCACTAATGGTCATTAGAGACCTCCATACTACCTCCTATGGTGGTCAGAGTTGGCCCAATTCTGAAGGCCATTAGTGACTACCATAGGCAGTCTCTATATGCCCCATCCAGAAAATCAAAAGTGACTGCTTGGTAGTTGCAAATGGTCCAGAAAAAAAGACTGTGGAGTGACCACAAAAATAAGTCATTGAAGATAAAAAAAATTCAATCACTATCGATTTCCATAGGAAGTCCCTAATCTGGGATTTTTTTTAAAATAAAGATTAACTTCCCAAAACCAAGAAAAACCAAGAAATAGATCCAAACAAATGAAATAACACATCCTTAAAAACAAGAAATGGAAATACTCCATCCTCATAAATCATCCAATGATCTAAATAGCTCCAAATCCATTACAATATTCTATCAAATAAACCTATAGTAAGATACAAAAAATAAACAACTAAATAAAGAAAAAAAATTGATCATATTTATTCAGTTAACACACACACACACACACACACACACACATATATATATATATAACAAAACAGTTTATATATTATTACCAACATAAATTATCATAGATAAAAAAATGAGTCAAAGCTAAACTGGAATATCTTTTTACAATAATTATTAGTTAAATAATGACTATTAGATGTAGTAAATACAATTTACTATATACCGAAAAATAAAAGAAATTTTGATATCTTATCCATGTAACGATGCTTTGTGCAGATTATAAATGACTTAAATATCATTGTCCTAATATTTCATGTCGATCAGAGTTCGTTTGGTTGGTTTTCCCCCCTACACACATGATTTTATAAATATA
The DNA here is from genome assembly GCA_963277665.1 of Viscum album. Lineage (NCBI taxonomy): Eukaryota > Viridiplantae > Streptophyta > Magnoliopsida > Santalales > Viscaceae > Viscum > Viscum album. Next base: position 306,744,936 of record OY728129.1, read on the forward strand.
AAAAAATGATAATAGATGTCAAAATAAACTTTTAATATTACCAATCAATCCATGCATCATATTAATTTGTGGTTGATTCCAATACATCACATATGATTTGAGAATTGATCTCCTAACATTTCATGTTAATCAGAATTCCTTTGTGCATTTTTACCCCCTCAAAGGAGCTGTGTCATTTTAATAACACTGAATAGCGTTACTCATTGTTTTTAATCATATCGGTCAACACAAGCATCTGATAGAAAAGAAATTGATTTATAAAGATCCAAAATTCCTCGATGATTTTCTTCCATGATTTCATGTCAACCCAATGGCATTAGGTTGGTATTGACATTTTTACGTGATTTATCACCTAACTCCAAATCTGAGGGGAAATCACCACTTTTGATCATACCAAGCAATTCAGGTATCTGATCCACATATTGATGCTTCCTATGGATTATAAATGAATTAAAATTCATTTTTCTAATATTTCATTCAAATTGGATCTCATTTGGTTGGTTTTTACCCCTACACACATGATTTTACCATTATTAAAAAATCTTAATTGATGTGAAAATGAAATTTTAATTGTACTAATCAATCCACGCATTGGATTGACATGAAGTTGATTCCAATATATCACATATGATTTGAGGAATGTTCTTCTAAATTTTCATGTAGATCAGAAATCGTTTGCGTGTTGTGACCCCCTCACAAGAGATGTGTCATTTTAATAACAACAAACAAAGTTACTCATTGGTTTTAATCATACCGGGTGACACGAGCATCTGATGGATGCGTCATTAATTTATACATATCCAAAATTCCTCGATGATTGTTCACCCATGATTTTATGATGAAAAAAGTTCATTAGGTTGGTATTGAAATCTTTTTACCAGACACTATTTTCAGAATCTTGAATTACATCATCCGACTTTAGCCCCATGCTTCCCTTGTCGGACACACCTTGCCACTACCAATGCTGCTAAATCTCATCAGACCACCACAACAAATAATTGGAAAATTACATTTTCTCCACCTATAGGGTTCATGTTCGGTCCATCAAGCCAACTAAAGGTTTGGAAACCATTGAATCCACACCGGTGGATGACTCCCTGGGTCATAGGGAGAATGAATGGATGAGTTGTTCAAGATTGTAGTACCCCAAACATTTTATGTTATGTTTATCTATTCATCACTAAGTGACATTATATTCATCACTGTGTTCCTTTGAAACAATACTAGGTTATTTACGATATAGTTAAAACCTCTCCATTAAACATAAATTTCTCACTTCTATGTTTTGAATTTCAAAAAATGGTCATCTAGAATTGTGTTCAGTAAGTCATTTGGAGTCTGATAGAACAAACTTGATTTTTGGTGAATAGTAACATACCCATATGAATAGTAATATGAATAGTAACATACCCTTATGAATAGTAAGTAATAATATTATTTTATTTTATTAAGGAAAAAAGATAATGAGATCTTAATTAATTTTTCAATGTCACATAAAACTAACTGCACTTCAAGATTGTTATTTTTTGAATTAACTATGACCTTATTTAAAAATTAAATTAATAATTTTTAGAAAATTATTTTTGAAAAATGGATTTCACTTTTTAATTCTACACGTTGAAAAATGGTAGGGGTGAATTTTTGGGATTTTTCTGAAAATCTGGAATTTTTGATGAATAGTGAAACAAGGTAAAATACTATATATTCAATTTATCAGTAAAATACACTATTTATGACATCATAAGTTATTAAAGGCCACTTGGTTCGAACTCAAATGCACTTATTACTATTAAGGGTCACATGAAATAACACTATTTGGTTTTCTTGAGAGAAATAATAAAATAATGAATTTAATATTCAAATTATACCCCTCTCCTCCACTATAAACCCCCCACCTCTTCTTTTCACTCCTCTAAGCCTTGAAGATCCTCAAAGTTCTGCCCAATAATCCTCCAAAGTCTCTTCCCCACGTCCTAGAGCTTTTGGCCTCACCAAATGACTAAATCCAAATCCCTTCAGAAGGATCTCAAGGAGAAGAGATCAAGAGGTAAACAACCTCTTTTATTTTCATTCTTTTCTTTCATTTTATGATATTCTCTTCCATTCCCTTTGGATTGTGTTGGGAGATTTCATTAAATATTTTCCCTTACTATCCATATTATGTATGAATGACGAGATATTCCATTCCTCTCATCAAAATATTTTTATGAAATTTTAAGAGACGCCGTTAGGATTCCGAATTTTCGTGATAAATTTATCAAGTTTTCATTCATTTTAGGATTCCTTTATTTTCTTCTTTTTTCCTCACCTCATCTTAACCAAGAGGCAAGTATGCTCTAGAATATTTTATTTTCTAGATGTTATAATGTTTATGTAAAATTCTTCATCATTATTCTTCTCCTCTCCCACTTATTTAAGGAATAAAAACATTGTCCGTGATGTGTTGAATTACCGACATCATGGACGATGTAAATTCAATTTCCATTAATTATTTCAAGTCTGGTCATGGAAAAAAATATATGGTTGAACGAGGTCATAATAAATGTTTTTTTATCTTGATTAATGTTCTGGAATCTTTAAACGTTCATAATATGGAATAAAAAATACAAAACAAATTCATTTTGCACAAAACTGCCAAGCCAAATTCAAGCGTTTATCTTTAACTCATCGAATTTGTCATCATCATGGTATATAACCAGAATCATTATAAGATAATTTATGTCTCTTTAATTTCACTAATAATTTATATTAACAATTCTGAATGTTTAACCATATTTCAAACTAACTTCCATTCATGAATACAAGTAAACCAAGCATGAATCCAAGTAAGAAAATGCTTCCAAAACAATAAAATTAAATCTCTTAAATCCATCAAAAAGGCCATTAATGAACTAAATAAGGTTATACCATATCAATTAAATATAAAATTGGTTATGTAATTATGAATTAATAATCCTAATTTGTTTATTTAGGTCTTTAAAAACAAGACAAGAACACCTTCAAGCATATGGTAAGGGATTCTCTCTCTCACTTTTGTTCAAGAATATCCCCTTTGTTATGACTAACTTTGTATTGTGCACCTAATAATACTTATGTGGTGTACCTAATTCAAATTTGAGATCACTTTCCATTTGAAATTATATTTCTATTAAATATCCATAATCTCATGTCATGGATATGTTTATTGTCTAAACCATATACCATTTCACATACGGTGTATATTTGGGATGTTATTGATGAATCCGTATACTCTACTCTATACGGATATTAAAAAGGCATATTGAATTTGTATTGAATCAATGTGTAAAGAATACTTTGGACATGCAGTGGCTGGTGGGGCCTGCTACAGCCCCTTGATGCACTGGTAGGTCTCATGAGACAAAACAGTTTGGTGACAAACCCTTCGAGTTTGTTTCCAAAAATCAGACAGGTTTCTACCCACATCAGTATACCATTTTTACGGTATTATGGTTTTATGTTCCAAATACATTACATCCAATTAATAATAATTCTCTTTATTCATTATTAGTTATTTTTATTATCCATGAGGTTTTCACTATGACAATATATATGGATGCAGTTTCATTCTCAGTTTATTATTGACATTAGTTATTCATTTATTCACTATGCCATATTGATTATGTCAGATTGTTTGTGATTCACTTATTATTTTACTCATTATTCCATTATTTGTAACCATTACTGAGTGTTTGAGCTCACCCCTTTCATTTTCTACCTTCGACAGGTGATGAAGAGAAGGTATTTTATTGAGTTCCTGTGGACACAGTTTTTAGTTTTTGTTTTGTATTGTATTTTGTAACCTTTCCCAATGTAATTGGAGTTACATATATGTATCTAGTTTTTTCAAGACTACTAAAATGATCATTACTTTGGGATTTTCTTTCCTTCTAACCATGCCAATATCACAATTAATGCACCGGCTCCAGCCTAGTGGATTCAGGGTGTTACAATTGGTATCAAAGGAAGTTTAGTAGGAAACTTGGAAACTAGAGTAGGAAATATATAGTAGGGAACAAAGTCCTAAAATAGCAATTGAGGATAAAATTACAATAACATCCTGGTATTTTTCTAATTAATATATTATGTAGATCTTTCAAGCAAGAAATCTCTATCGAGATACGAGCAGGTAGAGGCGGCTCTGGCATAGATATATCTAGGGATAAAACCCAAAAACACTGTTTTGGGCTAGACTCGAACGGGAACTGGTATACGACAACGGGCCTTGCTGCACTCTTGGTTATGACACTCCCAGGGGATATGCTTAGGATAATTCATATTTTCATTACAAGCCATTATGAAGGAGTTTAATATAAAATTTTCCTTAGAGGAACCATGTTTATAAGATTAGTTATGCATAGAATTTCAATCTATGTTGAGTGGTTTTTAGATTCATAAACTAATATAGTGTATCCCATTATTTAGAAATAGCGTCTAATGGAAGAAGGGGAATCAATACTCGTGGGGAAGTTAGGGATCTCCTTACTGAGCAAGTCAACACAGTCAACATTGGAGCAGATCAGATCATGAAAATATTGGGGAAACTTACTCAAGTTGTAACAAATAACCATTACACACCTGTGTTGGATCATTTCATGCGGCAGAAGCCTTCATCTTTCAGTGGGACTACTAATCCAGTGGTAGCTGAGAAATGGATCAAGTCACTTGAAAAAATATTCATGGAATTAAGATGCAATGAAAATGAGAAGATGGTGTAGGAAGTATATTGTCTCAAGGGTGATGCTGAGAAATGGTGGTGCCTGATTCAGAACACCATGGAGGAAGAATAAATAGAAGATATAGAGTGGAGGACTTTTAAGGAAATATTCTTTAAGAAATATTTCCCTCGTGAGCAACGAACTGAAATGAAGTGGAAATTCCTTAGCTTGAAACAAAGGGAAGAAGAAAGTGTTACAGATTATGAGGCTACTTTTACAAGGTTGGCCAAGTATGCCATAGATTACATACGTGACTCTACAGAAAAGATTGATAATTTATTTTAAGGTCTTAAGACAAGTCTTCAGAGAGAACTGTATTCTCAAACATTTTCATCATATGATAGAATTGTATCAAGTTACATTAAAATAGAGAGGTAATTTTCTAGATCAAATCTTTTCAAAGGAAACCAAGATAAGAAGCGGTACTCTGATTACAAAGGAAAAGGAGAATATTAGTAAATTATCCTATACTGACTCTACCATCAGGGAATGACGGGTTTGTTATTTATAGTGATGTTTCAAAGAAAGAACTTGGTTGTTTCCTTATGAAAAACGATAGGGTTATTTCTTATGCATCACGACAGCTAAAAGTTCATGAGAAAAACTATCCTACTCATGATCTTGAGTTAGCTGCTGTAATATTTTCTTTGAAGATATGGAGACATTATCTATATGGTGAAAAATGTGAGATTTATACTGATCACAAGAGTTTGAAGTATATTTTCTCACAGAAAGAACTCAACATGAGGCAAAGGAGATGGCTTGAACTACTCAAGGATTATGATTGCACGATACACTACCACCCAAGGAAGGAAAATAATGTGGCAGATGCTTTGAGCAAAAGGATCATGGAGTTTTGAACAAGATGAGAGTTTAAAGGGATCCTATTTTCAAGGATCTAATAAATATGGATATGGGAATAACCATGGAATGTGAAAAAACAATGATTTTTCAAATGGTTGCCAAACCATCTTTACTAGAAATGATAAAAAGTTTTCAAGCTGATAATGAGGAGTTTTAAAAGAAGATTAAAGATGTGGATGATGGGAGATTGAGTGAATTTTTATATGAATATGGAATTTTGAGATTTGGGAAGAGACTTTGTGTTCCCAATATACCTAATATAAAAAGGGAATTGTTTGATGATGCACATAGTTCCAATTTCTCTAAACACCTTGGTAGCACTAAGATTTATAGAGATTTGAAGGAACATTTTTGGTGGGACAACATGAAGAGAGAGATCACTGATTTTGTGTCAAGATGTATGGTTTGTCAACAAGTGAAAGCTGGAAGGAAACATCCTGGAGGAGTATTGCAACCTCTTCCCATACCTGAGTGGAAATGGGATAATATCACAATGAACTTTGTCATGGGACTACCAAAGAATCCTAGAAGGAATGATGCAATATGGGTCATTGTTGATCATCTAACCAAGTCAACACATTTTCTTTCTATAAGACAAGATCTACCACTTGAATGTCTAGAAAGACTATATATTAATGAATTTTTGAGACTTCATGGAGTACCCATATCGATTTTTTATGACCGTGATCCACTTTTGACATCAATATTCTGGAAAAGTCTTCAGAAGGCCCTAGATACAAATATTTATTTGAGCACTGCCTACCACCCACAAACTGATGGACAATCAGAACAGACTATTCAAACATTGGAAGACATGTTGAGGTCTTTTTCACTTGATTTTGAAGGCATGTGGGATCAGTATTTACCTCTCGTAGAATTTTCCTACAACAATAGCTTCCATTCAAGTATTCATATGGCACCCTATGAAGCATTGTATGGGAGGAGATGTCATACACCAACTTGTTGGGATGATGTTGGTGAAAGAAATATCATGGGCCCAGAACTTGTTGAAGAAACAACAGAGAAGGAGAATAATATCCAGAACCATATCAAAATAGCTCAAAGTAGGAAAAAGAGCTATGCAGATAACCGAATGAAGGATTTGGAGTTTCAAGAAGGCGATCACGTTTTCTTAAAGATATCTCCATGGAAGGGTATTATACGTTTCGGTAAGAAGGGAAAGTTAAGTCCCAGGTATATTGGAACTTTTGAAATTCTGGACCGAATTGGAGTTGTAGCTTACCGTTTGGCAATGCCGCAAAGTCTCTCTAAGGTTCACAATGTGTTCCATGTGTCAATGTTAAGAAAGTACATGCCAAACCCAACACATGTACTCACTTATGAAGATGTAGAACTTGAGCCAGATCTATCTTATTGTAAAGAACCTATCATGATTCTTGATACTGGAGAACAAGTATTGAGAAATCGGACAACTCGTCTGGTAAAGGTTCTATAGAGGAACCATAAGATGGAGGAAGCAACGTGGGACCCTGAGGAGCTTATGTTAATGACATACCCGAATCTTTTTAGGTAACATTTTGTAAATTTCAAGGACGGAATTTTACGAAGGAGGGAATAATGTAATACCCCAAACATTTTATGTTTTGTTTCTATATTCATCACTGAGTGACATTATATTCATCAATCTGTTCCTTTGAAACAACACTAGGTTTTTTAGGATATAGTTAAAACCTCACCATTAAACATAAATTTCTCACCTTTATGTTTTGAATTTTGAAAAATGGTCATCTAGAGTTGTGTTCAGTAAGTCATTTGGAGTCTGATAGAACAAACTTGATTTTTGGTGAATAGTAACATACCCATATGAATAGTAATTTGAATAGTAACATACCCTTATGAATATTAAATAATAATATTATTTTATTTTCTTAAGGCAATAAGATAATGAGATCTTAATTAATTTTTAAATGTCACATAAAACTAACTGCACTTCAAAGTTGTTATTTTTCGAATTAACTATGAACTTATTTAAAAATTAAATTAATAATATTTAGAAAATTATTTTTGAAAAATGGATTTCACTTTTGAATTCGACATGTCGAAAAATGGTAGGGGTGAATTTTTGGGATTTTTCTAAAAATCTGGAATTTTTGATGAATAATGAAATATGGTAAAATACCGTATATTCAATTTATCAGTAAAATACACTATTTATGACATCATAAGTGATGAAAGGCCACTTGGTTAGAACTCACATTCACTTATTACTATTAGGGGTCACATGAAATAACACTACTTGGTTTTCTTGAGAGAAATAATAAAATAATGAATTTAATATTCAAATTATACCCCTCTCCTACACTATAACCCCCACCTCTTATTTTCACTCCTCTAAGGCTTAAAGATCCTCAAAGTTCTGCCCAATAATCCTCCCAAGTCTATTCCCCATGTCCTAGAGCTTCTGGTATCACCAAAAGACAAAAACCAAATCCCTTAAGAAGGATCTCAAGGAGAAGAGATCAAGAGGTAAACAACCTCTTTTATTTTCATTATTTTCTTTCATTTTATGATATTATCTTCCATTCCCTTTGGATTGTGTTGGGATATTTCATTAAATATTTTCCCTTACTGTACATATTATATATGAATTATGAGATATTACATTCCTCTCATCAAATTTTTTTTATGAAATTTTAAGAGACGCCGTCAGGCTGCCGAATTTTCGTGAGAAATTTATCAAGTTTTCATTCATTTTAAGATTCCTTTCTTTTCTTCTTCTTTCCTCACCTCATATTAACCAAGAGGCATGTATGCTCCAGAATCTTGTATTTTCTGTATGTTCTAATATTTATGGAAAATTCTTCATCATGATTCTTCTCCTCTCTCACTTATTTAAGGAATAAAAACATTGTCTGTGATGTGTTGAATTACTGACATCATGGACGATGTAATTTCAATTTCCATTAATTATTTCAAGTATGGTCATGAAACCAAATATATGGTTGAACCAGGTCATTATAATTTTTTTTATCTTGATTAATGTTCTGGAATCTATAAACTTTCATAATATATAATAAAAAATACAAAACAAATTTATTTAGCACAAAACTGCCAAGATAAATTCAAGCATTTATCTTTAACTTATCGAATGAGTCATCATCAGGGTATATAACCAGAATAATTATAAGATAATTTATGTATCTTTAATTTCACTAATAATTTATATTAACAATTCAAGATGTTTAACCATATTTCAAACCATCTTCCATTCATGAATACAAGTAAACAAAGCATGAAACCAAGTAAGAAAATGCTTCCAAAACAATAAAATTGAATCTCTTAAATCAATCAAAAAGGCCATTAATGAACTAAATAAGGTTATAAAATATCAATTAAATATAAAATAGGTTCTTTACTTATGAATTAATATTCCTAATTTTTTTATTCAGGTCTTTAAAAACAAGACAAGAACACCTTCAAGCATAAGGTAAGGGATTCTCTCTCTCACTTTTGTTCAAGAATATCCCCTTTGTTGTGACTAACTTTGTATTGTGCACCTAATAATACTTATGTGGTGTACCTACTACCCATTTGAGACCAATTTCCATTTAAAATTATATTTCTATTATATATCCATAATCTCATGTAATGGATATGTATATTGTCTAAACCGTATACCATTTCACATACGGTGTATATTTGGGATGTTATTGACGAATCCATATACTCTACTCTATACAGATATTGAAAAGGCATACTGCACTTGTATTGAATCAATTTATAAATAATGCATTGGACATGCAGTGGAGGGTGGGGCCCGCTACAGCCCCTCGATGCATCGGTAGGTCTCATGAGACAAAACAGTTTGGCGACAAACCCTTTGACTTTGTTTCCAAAAATCAGACGGGTTTCCACCCACATCAGTAAACCGTTTTTACGGTATTATGGTTTCATGTGACAGATACATGATGTCCAATTAATAAGAATTATCTTTATTCATTATCAGTTATTATTATTATCCATGAGGTTTTCACTATGACAAAATCTAGGGATGCAGTTTCATTCACAGTTTATTATTGGCATTAGTTATTCATTTATTCACTATGACATATTGATTATGTTAGATCGGTTGTGATTCAATTATTATTGTACTCATGATTATGCTATTTGTAACCCTTAATTAGCGTTTGAGCTCACCCATTTCATTGTCTACCTTCGACAGGTGATGAAGAGAAGGTCTTTTATTGAGTTCCTGTGGACACAATTTTTAGTTTTTGTTTTGTATTGTATTTTGTAACCTTTCCCAATGTAATTGGAGTTACATATATGTATCTAGTTTCTTCAATACTACTAAACTGATCATTCCTTCAGTATTTTCATTCCTTCTAACCATGCCAATATCACAAGTAATGCACTGGCTCCAGCCTAGTGGAGTTGGGGTGTTACAAAGATGAAGAGATTTCTCTAGCTAGAACATTAAATCATAGATTAAGTGAGAGAGATAAATATTTTATAATGACATATCCATGTAGAACTCCACCTAGATAGATTTTATTTCCTTGTATTAGTTCTACATGTCCTTATTCTATTGATAAAAATCTTGATGTATTGATTTAAGGAAGTACAAGGAGGCTGTTATAGTTTAGAGAGTAGACTCTAGCTTCCCAAAATGTTGTTTGGTACTGTAAATATATTTATTATAGTGTGTTTACTTTATTTCATTGGTCTATATTTCCATGATGAAATCACTGATGTAGATGTTTCTGGCAGAGAGCATCGTGCATACCTTTTCTGAATAAATATAGTGCTCCTGATGCTAGAGGCAGAGCGGCGGGGGAGGGATGAATTTTACAATAAGTGCCTCCAAAAAATGGAAGTTTATGATTCACACATATCTAAAAAATTATTCTAGGGTTTGGTGGAGAATAATAATCACCATGTTAAATTTATTCAGAATAAATTATCTAAGGTTCTCCTAGATCCATGTTTGACTCATACGAGGAAAGAAGTTGACATAGTGTTTCCTCTGATAAAAACCACTACATCTGCATGTGATCTGACTATATGTGTCACTTCTGAGTGAAGGAGTAGTGGAAGAAGTATAAAGGTAGGACCCCACCTTCGAGTTTGTAGGTGGATAAGGAATGTTTCTAGTGGAGATTTCCACCACTAAGGAGTATCCTAAAAGCTCATGAGAGTGCACACTAGAGCTGAATCAGAAGTCGATAATGTGCACTAGTAGGTCATAACATTTGATGTAAATAGATGATTATGAGTAAAATATTTGATAATTAAGTATACGGAATTAATAAAATAGGAGGAACACCATGAGAATAATGTATAGAATACACTTTGGGAGAAACTCTTTCCCAAACCCAAGCTGTCCAAGATGAATCCATCCAAACCGAACATACCGAATATAAAAAATATTCCTTCCTTTATTCTCTATTAACACCTACCCTACTTATAACTAATTCCCTAGGGTCATAGTGAAAAAATATAAAAACAATATTTTCTCCCCTCTAACAACTATCCCCCCCCCACACACACAAAATGATCGAAATATACTTGACCTGGGTTTCAATTAAATAACTCATATAAAAAACACTTGGATTATAGTAATTTGGTTTAAGATGTCTAGAAATATATCCAATGAATAAATGAATCATATTATTGTGTTATAAGGCCAAAAATGTTAAACAAAAAGTTAAATTTTTTAAGAAAGACTTGTTTTAGAAATATAAAAGTGGAGATAAAAACTTTAGAGACTAAATTGGATCAACACCAATAAAGCAACACTGAGAGGGATTTTGAGGATCCCCTTATTCAGGAGTAAATTTAAACTATTAAATAAATCAACTTAGTGCTAAAGATAAAACATAAAATTCAAAAGGAACAATTCAAATATAGGTTGGTAATTGAAGGGGATAGAAACAATATCTCTTTTAACTCCCTATATTGATCTAGGAAACTATATGAAAATCTTACCCAACATCAGGATGGTGACACTATCCTTCCTTGTACATAGAGAATATTTACAACATAGTATCAAAAACTATTAATGATTAAGAGAACAATTTTCTCATCAGAACTCCAAGATCACTAGATATTAAAGAATATATTTTCAACTTTAAGTGTGATGGTGCCTCATACCTGGATAGATTTACTAACTATTTATTTTAAGAGTTCTGAGATATTTTTCAATTTGATGTGTTTTTTTCAGCTTCATCCAGTATGAATTTCACCAAGGTGGAACCAAATATCACTTTTTTACATTGATCCATATAGTGGAAAATAAAAGCCAACTTAGTCAGTATAAACTAATTTATTTAATAACCTCATATTACATATTCATTAATAAATCATTACAAATATACTTCCTCTAATTACTCACAAGTTTTTCTCATTGAGCCAGTATAGATTCATAAAGGGTAGTAATATTCAATACTATAATATTACTACCTTGGAATTTTTAAAAGGAAAACCAATAAAAATAGATCATTATCATCAAAATTGATGTTAATAAGGTATTTTACACCATTAAATTGGATTTAATATTCTCTATTTTGAGAAATTTTGGATTCTGTGAGACCTTCATAAGATGGGTGAAATTATTTTTCTATACTATGAAAGTTTACATTATTGTAGATGGTTTACATGAAGAGTATTTTACTTTCTATAGAGGTATGAGATAGGGAAATCCCCTCTTAACCATTATCTTCAACATTGATAAATAATATTTTAGTAAATATATCACTAAGATGGTGTAAGAGGTAAAATTAAAAAAATATAGGGTATAAGAGGAATCAAAACACTATCACACCTTCTCTATATAGAATATATTATAGTTTTATTCCATAGTGGTTGAAGTAATATCAAGGATAAACTATACATTTTTAATTATTATTAGGAGGTTTTAAGTCAAATAAAATAATAATATAAATCTCACCTATATTTGGGTATAAAATTCTCTATTGCTAGAAAAGTGTTTATTTTGAACTACATTGGAATTAGGGAAGGTAATTTTACTTTAATTAGTTTGGATAACTTGTTTGTTTTGGGGAAACCCAAGGTGAAACATATTAATTATGTATACAATTCTATTAAAGGTATTATTGAACTTGGAAATGAATATCCATTTCTATGATAGGTAAGATATTCCTGGTTGAAGCCACATTATATGGAAACTCCTGACTGAAAACTCTAGGGAACTTTCTTTTATTCAAATATGATTAGTCAAAAAACACAGATATATGAATATATAATTATTTGATTCTTCCATATAACTAGTTAAAAGAGAATCATCTGTTGATATCATGATTCCATCAAGATGGATAATCTCAAAATAATTCTCTCTTAATTTCTTGGCATGAAAAATAGACTGGGTTACCTATAATTTTCATGGTGATAACTTCAACATTATTGATCCCCAATGAAAAATTGGGAATTATTTAGAAAGGAAAATATAGATAATACCATCTATCATCAGGATGTTGATGTTTGGATAAAATTTCACTCCTCAGGAGGATATGATCATCTAGGAACTAATGGGAAATGAGTTTATGACCAATAAACTATATAACTCGTTCAAAAATGGAAGCCTAGTCCAACATGAAAATGGTTCCAAAACCTTGGAAAAACCCTATATACCATGGATCGTCTAGTGAATTATCAAAATAAGGATCCAAATGAGGAACAATTAATGATTTATGGTTTCCATAGATGTTTTATCCTTTTTATATATGTCAAATAGCAATGACGAGGAATGATTTTTTCTGAAATTCCTCCTCATGAAGACTATTTGGAAGTCCAAGATTGACTTGTTTGAGATTCCTCTATTACATACTACCAATTTGGAGGACCTACTCAAAGATTATAGAATTCAATATCTCTTCACGCAGCTTTCAAACATTATTTATGATGTGATTTCAGAATCCTGATGGAGCACACATTTTAAAATAACATCATTTAAAATGGAAACTCCCTCTAAATGAGTGAATTACTGAAGAAAATCCTGATTTTTGTTCAACTTGTACATTATATGAAATTTAGGGTTTGAAAAAGAAAAAAATCAAATCATTCAGTCTCAAAGAGTTTGGGAATCAAACCCAACATCAAATTACCTATAAGAACTATTAGTATAATATTGAAAACATTGATCCAAGGTTAGATTAAATTAAATAATAATGGAGAATCAAAATGGAATTTCAAAAGGGATTACATGGGAAATATTATTAGAATCTTATTTGAACATCATTAACACACACATACCCTTGAAGATTAATTGAAGGTAGTGATTAATGTAGTATATATCTTGGTACCAAACAGATGGTAAAACTAGGTATTTAATTTGACTCGATAAGAATGATATAGGAATTCAAGAATAAACAAACTCAAGTTTATAAAGAGCTAATACAATAATGGATTACCTATCCTCAAGACCTTTACTCCATTAACATTGTTATTTCACATACCTATAGGGATGGGAACACATTAGAGAGTGGATTTTAAAACAAATAATTAACTTGAAACTATTTGGTTTGGATGGATGGTGTTCCACATGATTTGATTGTCATGGTGGAATGTGATATTTTTAAAACTCCCACTCTTAGAATCATTTAACTTTTGACTTTTCATGAATTTAATTAATTCCTTTACCACCTTAAATGAATTTATTTATTATTTTCAATTTTCAAAGGTTTGTTAAAACAACAGATATTAAATGATTTTAAAGACCGAAAAGAGGATTAAAAATTATGCATTTTTTATCTTCCATCATTCTTATTTTATCTAAAAAATGAAAAATTATTATTTATGTTTAAAAATTATATATTTTTATTTTATTTTATTAATAATATTTTATGTATAAAAAATTATATATTTTATCAAAAATATATGAATGTATACTTAAATAATTTCATGGGCCAAAGGAATAATTTTTGTTCCCATGTTCTCTAAACCGGTAGATCCTTGGAGAAATAGAAATTAGATAACATATTTTATTGATTAAAAAAATATAATATTATTATTCAATTTCATGAAAAATAAAACTATCCAATACTTAAAACAAATTAATAAGGTAGTACTCATTAAAAAAATTAAGCATAAATAAATTAATTAGAAACAAATTTAAAAAATAAGTAAAATTAAACAAGTTCTATAGTTAATTCTCATGAAACAAGTTTATTTGTCATCTAATAGAGTCAAAAGTTACATATAAGAATTTATAAAATAATTAAATTGAAATTCAATGGCCTATTTAATATAAATAATAAAAAGATATGAACTATTTATGGTGGGGGTATTGGTAGTTAAATGATGAGGTCATTGTATTGAGGGGAGGGGTGATGATAGTTCCCCATCCTTGACACCACATCCCCATTCCTTTGACCTCAGGGGTTAGGGAAAAGGCTCCAATAGTGCCTAGTTGTTTGGGTTATGGTGTTGACTCCAAATATGGTAGGGGAGTGGGAAAGAGTTTGGAGATGTGGCATCGACATTGATAGAAATTTTTGAATAGTGAAACATTGCTGAAAAGGGGGTTTGGGATGGAGGTAACATGAAAGGAGATGTTGATTGAGGCTGGGAGGAGGGTTGGGGTTTGGGGATGAAGCTGTAACAAGGTGTGTCATCGAGCCATACCTATTGTAACAGATCCATCATCACTGGTAGGATTGTGTTTATTTAGGGTAGATTACTATGCATAGATTAAGAGTGGACAAGAAGAAGGAAAGAGTAGAGAGATATGAAAATATATAAGTAAATAGTATCTATTGGGGGAGAATGAGTAATGAGTGGGAAGGATATGAAAATAAAAGTGATATTAGGGATTCTGTGTCAAGAACCATCTCTACTAAAAAAATCCTTGGTTGATATATGAGAAGAGAGTGGCAAAGTGGTATCACCTATTTTGTTGAGAGTTAGGATGGAGTTTTGGGTTAGACACAAGTGATGATTTCAAGGGTTTAGTTGGGAAACCATTCTATTTAACCTAACTTGTGGTGAAGGTTAGGGATTGGATAGAACACAGATATTGATAGCCCTTTATAAACTATGCATAAAACGTGATTCCATGGAGGCTAGTTTGGACCCAGGTAACATGTCCCCTTATAATATGATGTGAGGGTCCTGAGAGCCAAAAAAACATGTTTAGGATGAAAATATGCAGGTTTTAAGGTAGAAAATTTTGAAGGGATCCATGTATAATTTCCACAGGGTTCATTTAATTTCAAAACTTGATTTGTGATTATGTTTTTTATATTTATTTATGAAAAACTATAATGATATGTTTCACCCTTAATAATTATATTATATTAATTTTTGAAACATGGTTTCATAAAACTCATGGAATGATGATATTTTTGGGTTTCATTCTAAACATGATAAGATAAAATTTATACTTTATGGATTGATGATGATTAACTAATAAATAGGTAAGATAATGTTAAAAATTAAATATACCATTTTAAATTTACACCATTGTATTCTAGTGTGATTTTACTATTAGAAAATAAATTCTAGAAGGTATTTTCCCAATAATTTTTTTTCTAAAGTCTTCTTTTTTATGAATACATTATATTTTTATAAACTATTAATTAACATATTTGAAAATAATGTTTTATAATAATGGTTATCAAATGAAATATTAATTATGACTTAAATGAACTTGTAATTTAAGTATTTTATTTAAATATAATTCATGGTGAAAGTATTAAGTTACATAATTAAATAGAATTATAAAATATAAATTCTTGTTGATTAAAATTATTTATTTAAAAAGATAATGCTTGTCTAAATACATGTATGGGGAATTAATGATGCATTATTTAAATTGAGAAATATTGGGATAAACATGAACTGAATACTGCCGACGACATGTCTAAAGTTGAAAAATACTATAGGCAACTACTTAGGAAATCAAGATAAAATATCTAACATATAAATTTTTTTTTCATGATGTGCGTAATAATTTTCAAATATTATAGGTCGATTAAAATTTTCTACATGTGATTTATTTTTCTACGTTTTTATTAAGTGTAATGTATGAAAGGAGAACATGTCGAAATTAATTAATAAATCAAAAGCCTCATGAAATATGAATAGGTGAGTTCATATACAACATGTATTATGATATGAGAACTTTAATCATGAAATAATTATATAATCAATTAATTTGAATGTTCCATGTACCCCTACATGAAATGATTCTTCTAAGGATGCATAATATCCTATCTTCTCTTATTTATCTATGTTTAATAGATTATTTATTGGCATGACTTCTAGATAATATTATTATTTAATCCTATAGAATTAGTATTTCATTATTGTTTTATTATCTCAAGTTATGGAATAAAGAAAATGATTATGAAATACTTGGAATGATTAAAAAGATATTATGTAAAGGATGTGATTGATGTTGGAAATATATGATTGTTTTAGAAATGATATGCATATGTAATGATAGTTAGGTTGAGATAAGGGTGGTGGTTGGATGTTAGATGTCTATTTTCTATCCAATGTTTATATAAGTTTTACATGCTACATGTTTTCTTATTAGCTGTTATTAGTTTCTTTCTAGATGAATTTTTCTAAATTTTTTGAAAGGATAATTCACCATATTGTGTATATTTAATTAATTTTTATTGATACTGAAATGACTTGTATAATTTATCTTGTTTATAGAAACAACATGAATAAATTAAAAATTGTAATGAAAAGGTGATTTTCTAGGAATAATGAGGAAGACTACCTGTTATAAGATCATGATAACTTAATTATTGTGTTCTCTAGTTGATGTAGAAATATTTGTTAAATGAAATTTAATGTTGTTTCAATATTTATACTTCTATTATTTGAATATAAAACACATTGTTTGGTTGTCAAAGAGATGTGAGGTTCCATATGTTGATAAAATGATTTTTGTGAAGTGAACTAACCATGTTTTTACCTAGAAAAATGGCTTGCAAATGATGTATGATATGACTTAGCTTCTAAAATATAGTTTATGTAGTGTAGGAACTTGGATACAAAATATGAAACAAGCCCCAAATCAACTTCATTGCACAATTATTGTTATTTTCATAAATGGATCATTACCTTGATTAATCTAAGGACCGATGAGTGTCTCAGTCTTTGGTGTGTATTTATAGTTAGGTAGGTCTGTCAGAGGTTCATAAACCTACTACCTCCACAAAATAAGTATACGGGGAATTTTTAAATTTTATTGTAAAAAAATTATTCCAAAAAAATGGGTGCACCAAATTTTATAATTCCCTATTAAAAAAATTACTACAGTTAAAATTTTTAAATGGTGTTTCTTCAAACATGAAAGGTTTTTAAAGAAATTACACCATATTATAAATGGATATAAATTTTGATATAGGGTCATTTGAAATTAACTTGTTGAAAATAATTCTTAAGATTAACTAAAATCAATTTTGAAAGAGAGTGTGTATTAATTTCTATAAACATGGATGAATTTATCCTTGTAAAAAGTAATTATCACTAATATAATAGTTTTAATCTTTTTATATAATATAATTATTAAAAACATTACATGATTATTAATGGTTTATGGATTATTAAAATGGTTAAAAATTTAAAACATTCCCTTATTTGAGGTGTTTTAGTTTCTCTTTTTAACGAGGAATCTTTTGGAGTTGTATCTTCCCATAAATATTAACTTTGGGTTTTTCATAGTGGGTTTTATTTTTATTTCTCTAGGATGATAATTTTTTGAGAGGTATCTAATGTAAGAGCTCAAATTTTCCCTAATCCTTCCTCTTTAGTTTTCTTGGTGTTAAGGGGGTTTAGGTGTTTTTCAAAAAAAATTAAAGATTCAGTAAGGTTTAAATAATCTTTTTTTTTGAATTTTGAAGTAATTAATTTTTGGACTAAGAACATGAATTTTAACAATACATGGAAGTAACCCTTACACACGGTTTTTTATTTATAAATATAATTTTTTTTAAATTTTATTATTACACCTACGAAATACCTCTTCTATTCATAGGGGTAATAACTATAATTATATTTACCCACATGGAATGCCACTTTTCTACGTAAAGGTAATATGATTTAACTTTACAATAGGTCTTCTTATGTAAAGGTAAAAATAATAATTCTTATATTGTGTAAATGTAACCTAAGATATGATTACACAAGTCCTTATTTCATAAAGGTAACCCAATTTACCATTACATGATCAATTCCCATGAAATAGTAGAACCTTCCATACATAAAGGGAGTTTTTCCATTATGTAAAAGAAAAATCAGATGACCTTTTTGTTAGGACCAATATGGGCCTATATACCCTGAGAGGGGGGGTGAATCAGGGTATGGATATTCTTTTTCGAAATACTTCCTGCCCCACTGGATCTTGACCTCTTTATTACAAGGGTCACTTTGTTTACTCTTGTGTGTAAACTATGATCACTTCTTTACCTCTTTATCTAATGATGATGCTTTGAATGCAATGCAGGGAAGCAAACAGATAGACACTGATATTTTTACTTGGTTCACCCTCACTGGGCTACGTCCAAGGAGCATACGCCGACAAGTTTTCGGTCGTACCAAATTCCACTAATCTTCACTAGCTGTGGATTACAAGGTTCGGGCTAGATCACTTCTATGCCCAGGCTCACTGCCTATACAAGGTTTAGGGTCAGCTCACTGCTTTCCCAAGGGTCACTCCCTGTTTCTCTCTCTCTGGCTCACTGCCGGTGGAGAGGATCACCTTCTTCCTCTTCCTAAGCTCACTGCTCTTGGAAGGAATCCACTCACAGTTTATAGACCTGTAGGTCTCTTCATTTTCATGAAAGAATGCATCTTCCCTTGTATGTAGATGCTCTGTTGAAGTTAAACTTTCACCCGTAGATGAATATCTCTTTGCACCGAAGGTATCGGGCAAACTTCCAGCTTCCACGCAGTCTGAAAAATACTGCTGGAACAAACCTTACTTGGTGCGCAAGTCTACCTTGGCGCGCAAGTATCGGCGCGCAAGTCACAACGGGCGCGCAAGTCCTCCTCAGACACTTGCGCGACTCAAGCTTCCTCAGCTCCAAACTTGCGCGACTCTCTTCCTTTTACTCCCAAACCAATATTGGCGCGCAACTGTCAACCGGCGCGCAACTTCTAACACCGGCGCACAACTTCAACCTCTGGCGCACAAGTCCCACTTGCGCGACCACACACACCACTTGCAAGACCACCACACCTGCGCGACGGGAGCTCTGAGTTGAACTCCGGTGAAAAATGAGGAGTGGTGGTTCAGTATTTATAGGAAATCTGACCACCCTGCGCGACGGCGCGCAAGTCACCTGCGTGACCCAATCTCGGCGCGAAAGTCTTCTCTCCTTTTAGACACTTGCGCGACCAACTCCCAAACTTGCGCGAACCTATTTCCTTAGCCATATTTTGATCTTCTGATCTTGAAAAACATATGGCGCACAAGTTTCCTATACTCCAAGTCCACGGTGCGCAAGTCCCTTTGCCAAAAACACTTTTCATCATTTGCCGATTTTCAGGCCCAAAAATTTGGCAAATACTGGAAAACGGCGCCACCTTGTATCTGTTCTTTTGTACCGCCTCCAGATCATCCATTCCTTTTATCGAAGTTCTTGAATCAAACATGGATCGTTGACCTCATCTCTTGAACTCGACATTCCACCATGAAATCCTCTTTGTCAACAAATTTGTATGTCATTGTTTTTCTTTGTCAACAATCACTACTCAGATGTCTACTTTGTCAACAAACACAATCACCTCAAAAATGCTTCAATGATACCTTGAGGGATTTTTTCCCAACAATATCCCCCTTTGGGTTTGTTGACAACTCTTCCAAAACAAAGATACGTCGTTGATTCTTCAGCCTCCATTCGCCTCATTGCGATTCTGATAGCGATCAAGGATTTACTCAACACATACTCTAAGCCCACATGAGCACTGCTCGGCGTGAGAAACAAGAGTAAATGAAAAGTTCATCAATGAATCACATCATCTCTGATAACCACTGTTGACACCAAACTGATACCAATTTGTACTAAACTGATACCAATTGTTGATGGATTTGTTGGAAGACCAATGTTCGGTTTGGAAATAGTCTTACCACTTTCCAACACCACTCTTATGCTTTTATCACGATCCTCAGCTGTCGTGATATCTATTCTTTGATCAATCACTACTAGCAGTGTCAGATTTAAAATTCTCTCCCCCTTTCTCATTGCTCCCCCTTTCTGGCTGCTCCACCTGTCAGCTTCTCCCCGTATCAATTATGATTTATCAAATCGCCGCACTGTCTCCCCCTTGAACAATCACTATTTTCTCCCCCATTAACAAACACTTTTCTCCCCCTCTGTCAACGAACCCAAAGGTCACTCCGTTGAAGTCTGTAACATGGTAGAGAACACATATCAACACATTAGGGAAAAACACACCATACCTCGGGGAGAGGGGGAGGGTCCCACATCCACACTATTTCAAGTGCGGGGAATTGACTGAACTCCCAGATCCAGTCGATGCCTCTCAAAATCTTCCTTGGGTAAGGCCTTTGTCAGAATGTCTGCAACCTGTAGCTCTGTAGGCACATACTCCAACTTCACAATGCCCTGCTCAACCTTCTCCTTGATGAAATGATACTTGATCTCAATGTGCTTTGTCCTGGAATGATGGACAGGATTTTTTCTAAGATTTATAGCACTTGAGTTGTCACACTGGATTCCGATCGGAGACTTCACTTGAACTCACATATCTTCAAGCTGCTGCTTCATCCACAATAACTGTGTGCATGCTTGAGTGGCCGCAATATACTCAGCTTCTGCGGTGCTCAATGAAATGCAATCTTGTTTCTTGCTTATCCAAGAAATACACAATCCACCAAGATAGAATGCACCACTTGACGTTGATTTTCTATCATCTGCTGAACCGGCCCAGTCTGCATCAGTATATCCCAATAACTCTGTCTGATATTTGTCGTTGTATGTCAACCCGAAGTCCACCGTGCCCTTGATATACTGAAGTATTCTTTTCACTGCAATCATGTGACTTTCCTTGGGATTACTCTGATATCTCGCTGCTTGGCATGTGGAGAAAACAATATCAGGCCTTGTTGCGGTTATGTACAACAGACTTCCAATGATTTGCCTGTATTCTGTGATATTAGCTGCCTTGCCATCCTCATCTTTTGATAATTTCATCCGAGTAGCAACCAGAGTCTTCATTTCCTTGGAATTATCCATTCCAAACCTTCTCAGAAACTTCTTTTCATATTTCTGAAAGACACCTTCACTATGCTTCATTTGAATCACAGATTCTGCAAATATTGATTCATCGTTGAATTCCATTCTCTCGGTGCTTGTATCAACCCACATAATTCCTTCATCATCCAGAAAACCTTTTTCTCATCCTCATGAATAAGAGAACCATATGGTTGCTCGATGTACACCTCTTCTTCCAGAAACCGATTCCGAAATGTAGAATTGACATCCATCTGGAACACTTTAGAATTTCTTTGCACTGCAATGGATAGGAATAATCTGATTGTCTCCAGCCTTACAACTAGTGAAAATGTCTTATCAACATCAGTACCCTCTTTTTGGGACGACATGATCCCAATTTTCATCTTCAACTGCATCAACCAAGCATTTAGGCTCAACCTGGGATATAAAAGATGTTTTCTACAGTGATTCCATTCTCCTTGTCTGAGCTAGATCTGGCTAATCACCAATGATATTCTGCATGTCAATTTCATCTCATCTCCATGACTATTGTGCAGATGATGATTTTTTTAATCAGCATTAGTCACTTATGCTCCCCCTTTGTTGCTTTCCTCCTCATCACGTTTATCAGAAAATTTCTCACTGTTTCATTGTTCAGTGGAATCATTCCTTTCAACTACTTCTCGCAGCTTCTTGGTATCCTGAAAATAGTCAGCTAATACCATAATGTTAGATCAAAATAAATAATCATGAAATGCTTGATCACTGCTTCTTCTCTCATAGTATGTCTTCTCTCGATAGACAACTCTTGAGCTGGGTCATCCAATTATTTCTTTGATGGATCTGGCATCTGATTTTGTTGTTAAATGCTCCCCCTATGTTATGAAACATTTCATGGGGTTAGACCCATAAATGTCATTCTTCTCCTCCTGCATCATTTGTTCCCATCTTCCACTAATAGTTGAGCCATTAACAAAATCTCTAATCCTACTGAGTTGGAACTCGGTGTAGGAAACAAGAGACAAAGTCAATAACACAAACACTTCCTGTTGTGCATTGTTTCTCCCTTTTATCATCAACTTTGGTACCTGATTTGTATCAATTGAAACTCTGGAGCACATCACTTCTCCACTTTTCATCCTTAGATGCCACTTCCCCTTGGATTGTATCTCCCTAAAACCTTAAACACACAGATCATAAGTTAATAGCATTTATATACATAGGGAGAGGGGATCTTCTTCTAGACTCCTCAAGATGAGGATTGTGGTTGATCCTGATGGGTCAACCCTTTGATTCTTTCTTGGAGGGCATCACACTCCTTTCTTGCTTCCTCCAACTGCCTAGCCAACTTCAACTGTTCTGGCCATATGACTAGGCATTCTTTGCCCACATTTTGATCCTTTTTCTGATACGTAGATTTGGTAGGCTCCGCCTTTCTCACCGCTTGGGGTATAAACCCACTAGTACACATTTCCTTCTTTGAGGTTCTACCAAAATTCCATTTTCCTTGATTATTTCTTGGATCAGGAACATCTTTTCGTTCTATCTTCCCTTGATTCTTCCACCATTGCAAGGATCTTGCATCTTCTTTCAGTTTTCGCTGTGCAATACGTCCTACGAATTTTTCGTCACATTCTTTCTTCATTTTTCTTTTATCAGATGTTTGATTCACCACACTCCTTTTCACCGGTGGTAAGTCTTCCATTGAATGTTTATTATTCTTTCTCACAACTGTAGCATCTCCACTCTTTTTCTTCCAGATTCGTTCATGTTCCCTTTGAGAGATATGTTGCGAGTGTGATAGAGGAGGTGACTTATACACCTTTTGTTCAGCTCCTTGTGATTCCCCTGAGGATCTAGGACAATTCTTTAATTTACCAATTTGTCTTCCAGTGTACAATTTCTCATTAGACACCACTGGATTGAGGAATCTCCTTTGACGTTCCTTTTCCATCCCTTCCTTCTTCTTGCTACAATGTCTTGACAAATGCCCATAATCAGAACATATAAAACATTTCCCATTAAAGGCATACCTCATTTCATCACTTCTCTGTCGAGATGTTGATGCACCTTGAGATCCTCTTCTGATATTGGGCTCCTGTGCTTCCTGACACATACTCATTGTGTGTCCCTTTCTTCCACAGAAATAGCATATGATTAATGTTTTCCTCAGAGAGACTCTCTTCTATGATTTCTCATGATGCTTCTTCTTCTCAGATTCAACAAAGTTTCTATTTTCACAGCCTGAAATGTATTCCAGAGCATCTGGACAGAAGCTTGATGTATGGCCATGAATCCCACATAAATAGCACATGTCATCACTACTTTTTGTAACTGTCCTCTTAGGCCTATCTCCAGCACCTATAGGATTTCTTTCACATCTGGAACTATTCACAGCTCTCTTTCTATCTTGCACGGGAGGGGATTCATCAAATCCGATACCAGTTGTTCCTAAACTGTATGGTCTTTAGGCTGAGAAAATTTGTTCTTGCCTCTTTTCAGAAATAGCAAATTTTCTTTTCATTTCATCATCACCTGTGGAAGGATAATCAAATAGCAAGTGTAAGGCATCCTTCATTTTGGGTTTTCCTCTATCATTGGATTTATCAACTTCTTTCTTCACTAATTCTAGTTCTTCTTCCAACTTTTGAATTTTCATATCCCTTGATTCAAGTTGGGAATTGAGTTCTTTCTGAGATTCTTTCCACAAATCATCTCATCATCCAGTTCACGCTTCAACTTATCAACCATGTCATTTTGCTCCTTTACCTTCAATTTTTCTTGAGCAACAGTATTAGAACAACATGCATTCTCTTGTTGTAGCCTTTGATTATTCTGAACTTCTGCAGACAACTGTGTTGCTAGATCATCATTTTTTGCTTTCAAATTATGAACTTCCTATGACTTCTGATTCTCTTCATATTCATCGGCCGTTTGTTTTCCTTTCATTCTAGCCATCTTATGCAGCTCTTCAACATGTGAATCATTCTTCTCTATTAGGTCAGTAACTATATCAATAAGGCTTTGATTTAAGCCTTTTAGCTTGTTGACCTCAATCTCCAATCCCTTGATCTGGATATCTTTAGATTTGGCTTCTTCAGTGTTTCCAACATCACTTGGAATATTAGGTTCTTCGATGCTTTTGAATTGATCTTTCACTTTTCTATTCAAGCCATCGATCTCCCTTTTCTGTTCTTCAATCTTAATCTTATACTCACTAACCGATTCTGAGTTCTCTGGTGCTGATAACTTGAGTTTCTCAATTTTATTTATCAACTCAGACTTCTCTTCTTCCTTCTGCTGCATATAGAGTTTGGCATCGCGAACAACTTTGTTAGCATTCTTGGTTTTGGCTCTCCAAACATCTATCTCTTCAAGAGCAGCCTCTAACTCAGCTCTCATATCTATTCTTCCTTCAATTTCTTCTTCTGTTTCAGTATCACTCTGATGCTCATGTACTTTACTCATTCCAACATCATGATTGAGTGAATCAATCTTTTCCCTTTCTGATTCATCCAAGCCTTCCTTCAGCAAGCTGTTTTATTCCTTTAGTTGAATCACACATTTTCCATATACACTTCCACACTGAGGAGTACCACCTGACTTCTACTTATTCTTGGATGTTTTTCCCTTTGCCATGGCACACAGATCGACTATAACAAGTCGGAGCAAAAAAATCTGATAATAGCAACCTTCGCTCTGATACCAATTGTTAGGACCAATATGGGCCTATATACCCTGAGAGGGGGAGTGAATCAGGGTATGAATATTCTTTTTCGAAATACTTCCTGCCCCACTGGATCTTGACCTCTTTATTACAAGGGTCACTTTGTTTTCTCTTGTGTGTAAACTATGATCACTTCTTTACCTCTTTATCTAATGATGATGCTTTGAATGCAATGTAGGGAAGAAAACAGATAGACACAAATATTTTTACTTGGTTCACCCTCACTGGGCTACGTCCAAGGAGCATACGCCGACAAGTTTTCGGTCGTACCAAATTTCACTAATCTTCACTAGCTGTGGATTACAAGGTTCGGGCAAGATCACTTCTATGCCCAGGCTCACTGCCTATACAAGGTTTAGGGTCAGCTCACTGCTTTCCCAAGGGTCACTCCCTGTTTCTCTCTCTCTGGCTCACTGTCGGTGGAGAGGATCACCTTCTTCCTCTTCCTAAGCTCACTGCTCTTGGAAGGAATCCACTCACAGTTTATAGACCTGTAGGTCTCTTCATTTTCATGAAAGAATGCATCTTCACTTGTATGTAGATGCTCTGTTGATGTTCAACTTTCACCCGTAGATGAATATATCTTTGCACCGAAGGTATCGGGCAAACTTCCAGCTTCCACGCAGTCCGAAAAATACTGCTGGAACAAGCCTTACTTGGCACGCAAGTCTACCTCGACGCGCAAGTATCGGCGCGCAAGTCACAACGGGCGCGCAAGTCCTCCCCAGACACTTGCGCGACTCAAGCTTCCTCAGCTCCAAACTTGCACGACTCTCTTCCTTTTACGCCCAAACCAATATTGGCGTGCAACTGCCAACCGGTGCGCAACTTCTAACACTGGCGCACAACTTCAACCTCTGGCACGCAAGTCCCACCTGCGCGACCACACACACCACTTGCACGACCACCACACCTGCGCGACGGGAGCTCTGAGTCGAACTCCGGTGAAAAATGAGGAGGGGTGGTCCAGTATTTATAGGCAATATGACCACCCTACACGACGGCGCGCAAGTCACCTGCGCGACCCAATCTCGGCGCGCAAGTCTTCTCTCCTTTTAGACACTTGCGCGACCAACTCCCAAACTTGCGCGAACCTATTTCCTTATCCATATTTTGATCTTCTGATCTTGAAAAACATATGGCGCGCAATTTTCCTATACTCCAAGTCCACGGCGCGCAAGTCCCTTTGCCAAAAACACTTTTCATCATTTGCCGATTTTCAGGCCCAAAAATTTGGCAAATACTGGAAAACGGCGCCACCTTGAATCTGTTCTTTTCTACCACCTCCAGATCATCCATTCCTTTTATCGAAGTTCTTGAATCAAACATGGATCGTTGACCTCATCTCTTGAACTCGACATTCCACCATGAAATCCTCTTTGTCAACAAATTTGTATGTCATTGTTTTGCTTTGTCAACAATCACTACTCAGATGTCTACTTTGTCAACAAACACAATCACCTCAAAAATGCTTCAATGATACCTTGAGGGATTTTTGCCCAACACTTTTCAAATAACACTATTTCAGTATAAAGGTAAAACACATTACCCTTTTCACGCCTTTTGGTCTGATGAATGCACCAACAGTCTTCATGGAATTGATGAATCACATCTTTCAATGGTACCTAGATTCATTTGTTGTTGTATTTTTTGATGAAATCCTAGTGTATTATCAAATTATAAATGACCATGAATATAATATGAAGATTATGTTGAGGAACATTTAGTAACACCAACATTATGCTAAATTATATATATGTGAGTTTTAGATATAAGAATCTCACTTCCCTGGGTATGTCATTTCTAAGAAATTTGTATCGATTGACCCTGAAAATATAAAATCTATCATCTCTTAGAAACTACCAAAGATCATGTTTGAGATATATAAAATTATAGGATTATTTGGGTAATATCCAAAAAATTTTCCTGATGTCTCATGACTCTCTTTTATAATGACGACACTAACAAGTACGGGAACTCCATTTCATTTGAGTGATGACTTTCATAAATCCTTTCTATAGATTAATGATTGAATCATATTAGCACCCATCAACATATTTCCAAAACCTGGGGGATGTTTATGTGTTATATTTTTAGGCATATGGATCTAGTTTGGGTTTTGTTCTCATATAGGGAGACCATGTCATAAATTTTGGATAATGATAGTTTCATTTAAATGAAAAAATTACCCAACTCCTGATCTAGAATTCACCACAATTTTCCAGGAAAGGAAAATATTTTGTCATTATCTCTTTTATGATAAGTTCATTATGTTTAAGAATAATAATATCATGAGTCATGTCTTTTCAAAAAATGATTTGAACATCAAGAAATGAATATTGGTGGATAATCTCCAAAATTTCAACTTTGACTTGGTCTATTTTGATGGAAAATGGAATTTAGTGGTTTATTATTTATGGTAAAATTAATATGACCAATTATTCAGATAAGCTCACAATATGTGGAAACTAATGATTGTGATAAGTGATATGAAATTGGATTTCACTGAGCATAATAATGTTACAATATTCATTTTAGGGACTCTTAATCCAAATTTGGATTAGAAAGTCAAGATTTCAAAATATCTACAATTTATTGTCATTCCATTTTGTCAAATCTAAATATTGGGGAGACCATTTATGGATGGAAATATGGAAAAAAATTCATTGTTTCCTTCTTTATATTATATAGTGGTTCCATAATTTTATTGGGAATAACTTATTTCATCTTATCAACATTTTAAGTGGGTGATTCATCTTAGAATAAAATAGAAGCACTAGACACATAAGATCCATTTTTTTATTATTCAAGTATGAAACTAAGGGTGGTGTGTTATGTTAAGAAATTCCTCACCTACCAATTGTTTATGGATAGAAATCAATGATTGGTTGGACTATTGTAAACATTTCTCA
This sequence comes from Viscum album, assembly GCA_963277665.1. Taxonomy (NCBI): domain Eukaryota; kingdom Viridiplantae; phylum Streptophyta; class Magnoliopsida; order Santalales; family Viscaceae; genus Viscum; species Viscum album. Next base: position 306,773,350 of record OY728129.1, read on the forward strand.
TACCTATGGTGAAATGGGAGCATTTTTTTATATAGTTTATCAATAATTTTCTAAGAATGATTCATAGACATGATTCCATCATGGTGATTGTAGACCAACTCACAATTTCAACCCAATTCATCCCAATATGATAGTCTAACATGATAGAAGGATTGGAAAATATCCATATTACAGAAGTGGTGGAATTACATGGGATACCTATTTCTATTTACTTTTAAAGAGATCCTAGATCCACCTTGTGGTTTTTTTTCTCATTTCGGCATCCCCTTGGAACCCAATTGATTATGACCACGACATACCATCCTCAAATGGATGGGTAGTCAGGATGTATTATTCAAACACAAGATAACATTCTTTGATCATGTGATATGATTTTTGGTGGCTCATCGGAGTATCATTTTAATTTCTTGGATTTTTCATATATCAATAGTAATTAGGCTATGATATATTTGTCTCTATTTAAGGAAATTTATAACCATCCTTTCCAATATCTACTTTTTTGGATAGAGGTTGGAGAAACATCATTAATTGGACCTAACATTATTCATTAGATTATTGAGAAGATTTATATGATTAGGAGATAAATTACATCATCCAAGAACTATCATAAATCTTATATAGATCATCCTCATTTCCCATTTTCTATTAATGTGGGTGACCATGTATTCTGAAAGGTCTATCATAGGCTTGGGAGTCATTATTTGGGAATGAAAGGGAAGTTTCCTCCTCTATACATTAAAACATTTTATATAATTGAACACATTAGAAATGTGTCTTATTGAATTTATTTACCAAAAATAATTATCTCAATTCATAATTAATATTATGTATCTCAATTGAAGATGTACTAGGATAATAAAATTCATGTGATTTGATGGGATAATGTCACACTCAAGACCGATATAATAATTATGAATTCTATAAGAACCCAGACCTTATTTCCAGGTATGTTTTTCCTTTTTCTGGAATTTTTGAGCAAAGAGGAGTTTCTTGAAATTTTTGAAGTACACGCCATGTACTCCCTTTCCTTGAGAGGATATGTTCTGGCTGTGTCTAGGCCACACTCATGGATATGTAGAGGTGATGTGGAGGCCGCTTAAAGCGGAGTACGAAAAATCCTAGTACATGCCGTGTACTCCAAAAGTACAAGACGTGTACTTTTTTCATTAAACGGACCGGGGTCGTGTCAAATCTCCAGAGCATGCTTCTTCTATAGCTTCTTCGACCGAGAGCATCCCATACAGCCGCAAAACTCCTCCGAGCCCCTGCGCCTCTGTCTGTTCTCCGAATCTCTCTAAGGGGAATTGACTGTGTGATCTTCCTCAGAGAGTCCCTAACTACCTTAAAATATAAGGGGAATTGACTGAACGTGCTTCCTCAGAGAGTCTTATAATTTCTTATGACCAAACCAGAGGGGTTAGGCTGAGTGTACTGCCCAGAGGGTTGTTGGTACTTCTTGGATAGAACCAGAGGGGATGGCTGTGAGTACTTCCCAGAGGGATTCCTGTTTGTGGTTAGCTATTTTCTTCACTGCTGCTTGTTGATATGTGGATTTTTTACTGTTGTGTATCATCCTGTTTACTACTTAATATTTACTGCTTACTGTATTATTACCGGACATATGCTCACTGACTGTTAGGCACAGATCATCAGTTGGTTTCCTACTAGGATTTAGTCTCAAACCCTGTTTGGTTCATGCTTTTGGGCCCAAACAGATTATATTGTTTCAGGTATAGACAAGGAAAAGCGGCCTTCGACTTCAGGAACTTAAATTGCATTGGAGAAGGAGAGCATGAGACCAAGCCGAGGCTTGCGATGCTGAGGATTTTCATATCTGTTTTTCTTTTGTACTTTGGCTTAGTATTGTATTCAGCATTGTGACTTGTTTGGCTGCTTTCCTAGACATATGTATCTTGAGTTATTATATATATATATATATATATATATGTGGTCCAGTTGTTTATTGTTTAGTTTTCCGCTATTTACTATTGTTGGATATTACTGCTCCCGCTATTGTATGTGTTGTTTACTTCCATTGTGTACTCTTCCAATGAGGGCATAGTTTCCCCACTAACACACCCAAGACCCTCGCTGCTATTTGACAGCCTCTGGCATTCGGGGAAATGTGCTTGAGGCCATGTGACCAACCTGGTACGGGGCAGCTCTGGGTGGATTCTGGAACCGGGACGTTACAAAGTAGTATCAGAGGAATTATTTTCTCTTGATTTACTGTTTGGAGCCTATAGCTAGGGATAAGACAGAATAAGTACTTGGTAATAAGCTATGCCCGGGAGTAGCTAACCCATGTACAGGGAAAAGCCAATCTACCTCATTTATTACAATTTATTTAGGTTTTTCAATTTTTATAGTTGATATGATTTCACCATTGGGTGATTCACATGCTTTGTGCTATTACCGTTGTTGTTATTGTTGTTCTATTTATATCACAACCTGATGAGATGAGGGTATGCCATCTCATGCATCATATAGGCACTTGTTATAAAACACATGCCATGCATTATTTCTATTCCATCTAGGATGCATTTGTGATTGCATGTTGTTGTGATAGACATTGTGTAGATTAGGCATGTTGTTGGGATAGATGGTTTGATAGAATCTCTGCTTTTTGATAGAGAATTTGTTGTATAGTACTTTTCTTATATGGACACCAAGATTTGGTTCTTGAGGTGTTATGGGCCCTCATAGAATGGAATTTTGTGGATCATTTCTTGGTTTTCTTATTATAACTTTTATAAGATTCCAAGCTTTGATTCACGGGGAGTATGGGCCCTCACAGATCAGAATTTGGAACCTTAACTCTTGTTTTTTGTGTTTTCTAGGCTTTGGAGCAGTTTATGAGCTACTTCCCTTAAAAACCCAGAATACACAGTGTGTAACTTATTAATACATGCATTGTAGTTTTTAAACCGTGTCACTGACTATGTGGGCAGAAACATGGGGTTGTGAAAAATCTTTAGGAACACGCCGTGTAAGGTAAGTACACGCCGTGTTGTAGTGACCGTGTGTCTACCCGTGTGACTCACGAAATGAATGGATGTAACTTCTACTATACACTACATGTCCTATTATCACATGTCGTGCCATGTAACTTAAGTACCTGGTCGTGTCACGAAAAACACGGGTTGGGGAAAACCTTCAAGTACACACCATGTTCTCAGGGAGCACACCGTGTAGAGTGAACCGTGTAGCCGACTGTGTAACCAAAAACACGGGTCATTGAGACCTTGTATAGTACACGCCGTGCCCTTCTTGAACATGCCATGTAGTTTAGGATTAACAGGACCGTGTGGGTTAGCCATGTAAGGAGACTCAGACAGGGGAATAGATTACTAGTACACACCGTGTGTGGGGACAACACACCATGTGGTTAGGGTGTTACACGACCAATTGTGGTATAAGTACATGACCATGTGAATGGCTTAAAAGAACAAACTGTGTAGTTTTTATACATGCTGTGTAGTCATGTTTTGTAAAAATTGAAGGTTTCTTTCTCCCATTCCCCTCTTGTAATCTTGTGTTCTCAGTCTTTGATAATCCTGATCTAATGTGTGCTTTTGACCTTCAGAGCTATGACACTGAGACATCCTCCGGTTGTACATCAGCTGCCAGATGGTGATTAGACACCGGATATGGCCGATCAGGGACCTCCGGTAGATCCTCCTACTGTGCCAGCCTTGGCACCAACAGTTATACTAGTTGCAGGCATCAATGCACAGTTTAGGGAAGACTTTCTAAGGATAATGCAGACCTTCCAGGGAGCACTTCCTCCTGCGCCATTAATGTAAGAGTTGACACGGGTTTTCCAGCAGCAGCATCCTCCTACTTTCTCAGAGGATGGAGGACCTCAGGCTGTAGAGTCATGGCTAGAGGCCACAATGACAATTTTTGAGCATCTGGTGATACCTCCAGAGAATAGGGTGAAGCTCACTACTTATATGCTCCGAGACTCTGCCAAGAGGTGGTGGGAGGTGATCTCACAGTCAAGGTGCCAATAGAGTATGACTTGGGATGAGTTTTGGTGCATCTTCTATGATTGCTTCTACCTTGAGACCTTGAGGGCCGATCGATCCTGGGAGTTATGAGTCTGGAGTAGGGTACTCTTTCTGTTATGGAGTAATCATCTCGCTTTACTGAGCTGCAGCGTTTCACGCCTATTCTAGGAGGTGATGATTTGTTCCTTGTGTTAAAGTTTGAGGATGGTCTGAGGCACGACATCCACTTGCAGTTGAACATCTTCAGGTTGAATTCGATATCATCTATCGTCAACCAGTCGCTGATCACTGAACGCAATCTGAGGGATTCTAGAACAGTGATCCAGGGAGGTTCGACATCCAGAGTCAGTGTTCCTACTCTTAATAGCAGGAAGAACCACAGGGAGTCTGCTTGATGAGATCAAAGTAGGCATAATTAATCTTTGGGCAGCCAGGTAGTATGCTACCAATGTGGGAGGAGCAGGCATACTAGGCCTCAGTGCCAGAGAGACCCGATGGAGTACCGATCTTGCGACAAGATGGGCAATATTCAGCATTTCTATCAGATCTTCTCACCTAAAGATGGTGGTAGGGGTTCTTCTATGACCCCACGTATAGGAGATGCATCGCTAGTTTCTCACCCGTCTGGGAACTAGAGTTCTTCCAGCCGTTTGGGCCGAGGTGGAGGTCACGACCGTGGTGGTTAGTCACCAGGCTACCAATGATAGTAGAGTGGATCAACTCAGAGTGGTCAGGCATGGTCACAGGGCTGCAGTACAGGACAAACATTTGTAGTGGAGTAGACCCATCCGGAGCAGGATCCCATCCCTTCCACAGTTCGAGGTACGATCTTAGTAGCCTCAGTTTTATGTTCATCTCTTTTCGATACTGGTGCTACACATAGCTTTATCTCTGTTTCTAGTGTGGATAGCCTTGGGATCTACATCTTTTCCTCTGTCGATACTTTGAATCTAGACATACTGTTGGGGACTAGAGCAGTTAGTGTACGTCAGTGCAGAGAGTTCCCTCCTGAGGTTGCAGGGTGTCACTTCTTATGGAACCTCTATGTCCTAGAGATGACGAGCTATGATGTCATTCTTGGAATGGACTGACTAGTTCCCTTCTAGGCATTCGTTGACTTTTATCGTCGCATGGTGAGTTCCGTATCACCGAAGGGTGGATCCTTTCTTCATAGAGGTGAGTGGGATGTCCAGGTGAGTCGATCAGGACCCGAGCATCATGGTCTAGGAGGAGTTACAACCCAGATCGCTAGTCTTTATTTGAATGACTAGGGAACTTCACAGTTAGACTTTCCTTAAGTGGTAGATCGTTTTAGGGACATCTTTCCAGAGGACTTTCTAGGTTTTCCTCCAGAGCGTGAGGTATAATTTTCTATTGTGCTCGTGCCAGGAGCAGCACCGATGTCTATTCCTCCTTATAGGATGGCTATAACTGAGTTTCCGGAGCTCAAGAAGCAGTTGGAGGAGTTGCAGGCGAAGGGTTTCATCCGAACTAGTATTTCTCCATGGGGTTCGCCTATTCTATTTGCGAAGAAGGCAGACAACACCCTTAAGCTTTGTGTGGAATATCAGAAGTTGAACCAGTTGATGGTCAAGAACCGATATCCCTTACTGAGGATTGATGATCTCTTCGATCAGCTTTGAAGAACCCGGGTGTTCTCAAAGATTTATTTGAGATCTGGTTATCATCAATTGCACGTTAGACCATCCGATATACCTATTAAAACCTTCAGGAGCAGGTATGGTCATTACGAGTATATGGTTATGCCGTTCGATCTCACGAACACGCCTGCAGTTTTCATGGCAATGATGAACTGAGTGTTCCATCCATACTTAGATTCCTTCATGGTGGTTTTCATGGATGACATCTTGTTGTACTCTCACAATCGACACAACCACACTACCCATCTTGAGATCATCTTGAGTATACTGAGAGCGAATCAGTTATATGTTAAGCTCTCAAAATGCCACTTTTGGATGGACCAGATTCACTTCTTGGGTCATGTTATCTCAGAGGCAGAAGTATCAGTAGACCGAGATAAAGTGAGGGTAGTAGTTTCCCAGGAGCATTCAAAGAATGTCTTTGAGGTACAGAGTTTCCTAGGGTTGTCTGGATACTAAAAACGCTTTATACAAGACTTTTCATCCCTAACATCACCATTGAAAAGTCTAACCAAGAAGGGTGTGAAGTTCTTATGGTTAGATTCTTGTGAGTCAGCCTTTCAGGAGCTGAAAGGGAGATTGACTTCATCACTGATACTAGTCTTTCCAAAGCTAGGCCAGAACTATACTGTTTATTGTGATGCTTCAGGTATCGGGCTAGGAGCTGTGCTTATGTAGGGAGATGGAGTCGTTGCTTATGGGTCTCGGTAGTTAAGGCCACATGAGAGGAATTACCTGACAGATGATCTAGATTTGAAAACTATTGTTCATTACCTATTCTATTGGAGAAATTATCTTTTGGGTGAGCATTTTTTGGTTTTCACTGACCACAGAAGTATCAAGTACATCTTCGCTCAGCGTGATCTGAATCTGAGATAGCGTAGGTGGGTTGAGTATCTTCAGTCTTTTGACTTTGAGCATGCCTATACACCCGGGAAAGGAAACACAGTGGAGGGCACGTTGAGCATGAGGACTCAGATACAGGTAGTTCAGGAGGCCAGTAGTGAGTGGCAGCTTATGGATATGTTTTCTGAGATGCATTTGGAGGTGCATGACAGACAGGGGCAGACTTTTCTATCTTCTGTAGCTGTTACCTCTACTCTTCTCGATCGGGTATGGATGAGAATGCTTTCAAACTCAGAAGGGCTATTTCTACAAGAGAGTGTGTCAGGAGAGGACCCTCTTCTTGGATGGATAGTAGGAGATGATGAGATCATGCGTTTCCAAGGACGCGTATGGGTGCCAACAGACATACGTGAGGAGCTGATGCAGGATTTTCATTCCTCAGTTTGGGCAGTTCATCTTGGCGTCACTGTAATGTCCCATATTTTTTCCATGTATTATTTTTAATATTATATGATAATTCTTTCGAGGCTAGACTTGGATACGACGTGCAGTTCTGAGGCCTGGTGATCCCGGAACAAATGATTGAATTTAATTAAATAATTAAATTACGCACATGTGCGGTTTTCCTAAATAAGTGGAATAACTCCTGAACGGCTGCTCGGATCAGAAATCCGAGGGCACCGTTGCGTCCGGGGCAGTGGGATTACCCTAGGAGAGACCTAACATTGGCTGGAACAGGTCGGTGGTGAAATATAATTTTTGGACGTAACCGTAATAAAATATTTTATTAAAATATTTTATTAAATCTTGTTCCAGTAAATATCTCTTATCTTTTTAAATAGAGATTTGTGCAGGGATCCAGGGTTACAGACCTCATAACCCTAAAACCACTGGAGGCTCTGGAGGAAACCCCAACGAGGAGATGTCATTCTTGACAGGTTTTGCAGGCGACGGCGACGCGGTGACTAGATCTTCGCCAACGAATGCAATAGATCTAGGTAGGATGTTTGATTTTGGATTCTTTTCCCCATTCTTGATTCCTATGATGAGCACGGACTAATCCACAAACAGATTAGCCTGCGGATCAATTGTGTTTGCGCGATGGGATTTCTACGGGGATTTTTTGGGATTTAATTCGTGAGGTCATTTTCATTTTGTTTAATCTTCTAATGATGACGAACCAAGATCGACACAAACATCGATCGTGGTTCATCCCTCTCGATTTGTTGTGATTTTATTCCCCAAATTTTTGCGTTCTTCGTGTGTGTTCTACGCGTTCTTCGTGGGATAAGAACAACGATCGATTGCGCCTTCAATATGCAGCGTAACGATCCGAGATTATAGATCCGACACCAGGATGAACCAACAGAGCTGTAATGATGACAACGATGGATGGATCTAAGCGATTCGGGAGAAATTGATCTTCAAGTGATCATATGTTGTTCGTCGAGCCAATTGAAGGTCCAAAACACCCGGATTCGGAGTTAGGATGATGAAACGAACCGGTGACTTGAGTTTCACGAAAAATGGATGACAGAATCAAGATCCGAAAGATCAGACAAGGTGCGAGGAGGAAGACGCGGTTCTAGAAATTTCCCGACTACATGACGTGTAGTATGGGCTACACGGCGTGTGTTTGTTGGTGGGCCACATGGCATGTACTCCAGGAGTACACAGACACGGGTTGGGTACACGGCCAAGGACACGGCGTGTATACCCTTCCCCGGCCAGACCCAGCTAGATACACGGGATACCCTAGGTACTGGTACATGGGCAAGCGACACAGGTAGAGACAGTGTACGGGCACATGGCCAGCATACATGGAGTGAACCCCAGGTTCTTGGACATGGCGTGTAATATTACTACATGCCGTGTAGTGACTTTTTATATGACAATCCTAGATGACATGGGCCGTTTACACAGGAAGTACCCGGAGTCAAGGAACACGACGTGTGATCCTTCTACACGCAGTGTAGTTGAGTTTTACACAGCTTGGATGAATGAAATGGGCCGTTTACACGAGCAGTACCCAGGGTCAAGGAACACGGCGTGTAACCATACTATATGCCATGTAACCTATTTTACATGGCTTGATCCAGTTGCCTTATGTGACTTGGACTAGTTTCCTTAGGTTTCGTCACCTTGGTCTTTCTCCTGAAGGTTTATGGTATCATTTCCTACATATAGGAGTATGATCCCTTCAGCAGGATATCCTGAATAGAGTTTTTGGAATCCCCTATGAGAGACTTAGAACCAGATCCTCTTTACATTCCTGGAACCCTAGGGAGAGTTCTTGGTATCGACGTGACCAACTTTACCCAGGCACCGATCCTCTGTTTAGAAGATTAATTCAGACTGAGTTATTGGAATCACCCCATAGCTATTGGTTGTGATCCTCATCTAAACATCGTATTATCAAGTACTTGTGGAGTGTGTTCTCCCAAAATGAGTACTTCATATCTCTCTCTTCGAAACTAGGAGTGTGTTCTCCTTGTTACATTCTTAGTGGAATCTTTGAGCTGGATCTTAGTGGTGGTTTCACGATGGTCAATTGTGTATGAGTATATCAGGATATTCTTGTTATATGTTCTGTAAACATATACTATGTAGAGCTGACTGTATCTTTCCTTTGTGGTATTTTTCCCTTGTTGTATTTATTGGTGGTTTCGGGGTGTCCTACTGGGTATTGTTATACTCACCCCTGCACGGGCTTTTCCCGCACGTGTCGTGTCTTGTGAAGATGAGCGATCCTTTGACAGGATTCTAGGTGGACCAGGACTGAACAGTGCTCAGTGAGATCAGACAGGCTGAGGTGTGTTCCTATAACTATGGATTGTAGTCCCATGACCTTTCTTAACAGGTTGGAATTTGATGTAGACTCTCTTTTGGTGGGATTTTACTTTTGGCCCAGGGTTTTTACCTTATTGTAATTATCTTTCCTATCGTACTATGTTCATTGGTATTTTAGTGTATGCATGTTTTTCCATCTTCAGTAGTTTTTACTTTTCAGCTTTGTGGGCTTGGAGATGGGTGTGTGTGTGTACAAGTTTATATTCAATGCCTCCCATGTTAGTAACATGCCTACTCAGTGCTAGTCACCAGCCCTTGGCCTATTGAAGGCGCTCTTAGAGAGTTGCGACTCGGGCCCCACCGGGACAGGTCGTGACAGAGTGCTATCAGAGGTGGTCGATTATACCTTAGGGCCAAGATTCTGTGAGTTGGTTTGGGGAAACAGTGTTAAGTGTTTTGAGTTCAGCTTTCAGGCCAGGGACCCCAGTGTTGGTGCGGGCGACCGACATATCCATACACCAGGACTCTGATAACTTACTTTTAGACTCGGAGCACGAGAACACTAGTTGCAGGGGAAAATAACGGTACATGCATCATATATGAATGGGTTTTGGTTTCCATGTCCTTCATGAGTCAGATCTCCAAATATACTCACTGAATGAGATACATCTTGTTTCTTTACAGGATGCCTCCGCAATGCGCACTCTTTAGGATCCAGCAACTCGATCATAAGGATGACCCCCCTCAGTGATGAAGCTTCGATACAGGGACCAGATCCCCCAGTTTTACCATCAGGTGGTGTTCCAGTTATTCCACCACCTATAGAGCAATGTTTATTACCTTCTGTACTAGTAGAGGAGGAGCACAGGCTGAGTGCACTCCATGAGTTTCAGAGACAGAGACCCCTCAGGTTTCGAAGTGAGCCTGACCCTCAGGAAGCAGATGACTGTCTTGAGACAGTGGCCAGAGTCTTCCGTTTGGTTAGGACACCAGCATACCAGATGGTGATCCTGGCGGTGAGCCTTCTGCAGAGCTCGGTAGGGCGATGGTGGAGTTTGGTTATCCAGACTCATGACGAGGTGACTCTTGCATGGTCAGAGTTTGAGCGTCACTTCAGAGAGGAGTTTTCACCGGTTACCCTGAGATCAGTACGTATATAGGAGCTTATTGAACTCCAGCAGGGAACCATGATGGTGGATGACTATTCATCGAGGTTTACCGACCTATCATGGTACTCGATGGATATGGTCAGGGATCAGTACTTCAAAGCTCAGACTTTTGAGCGGGGCTTGCATAGAGAAATTCGAGCTAGCATCATCCCTATGAGCATTCCTACTTATGCTGGGGTGCTCGAGCAGGCTTTGGTGGTCGAGAGATTCTTGGAAGAGCAGAGAGAGCCATCATTTGTCAGTAGTGAGCGAGCTGGAGCAAAGACCTTGGAAGCTGGGAGCCGATGTCAAGGACCCATACATGGGAATCATTTTTAGAGGAGATCCCAAGATAGGGGATCTGCCGTACAGGGTTCATAGGGTGCATCTAGATAGCCTCGAGAGAGGTGATGCTACTCTTGTGATGGAAGGAGACATCTCACTCGATATTGTCCGACCAGCCATACTAATGACATGGGAGCAGTGGATCGACCATCGAGGTAGAGGAAACATGTAGAGCAGAAAGATCTGCGGGGTGGAGGACGTGGTAGAGGATATGGGAGAGCAGCTGGAGGTGGTAATAGATTTGACCTTTTACCACCACCACCCCCAGGAGGTCCACCCTAGGCTCAGGGAGCTGGTGGACAGAGGCAGGGACAGCTGCAGGCGGTGGAGGCTTATGTCCCAGGTACTCCCAGAATGATTAGAGGTAAAATTTGTGTGTTTTATACTTTGGATACCGTACTGATAGACACAGGTTCTCGTTATTCTTTTATGGCTTCTTATCTTGTTCGAGACCTTGAGATTCCAGTTGATCCGTTGACTCGACCCTTATTCTTAGAAACACCGACTGGAGAAGATTCAGAGATCACACACCTTTGCAGACAGTGTGACCTTACCCTTGGAGGCGAGAGTTTCGGTTTTATCCTCTTGGTTGTAGTGTCAATGACTTATGATGTCATTCTTGGTATGGATTGGCTATCCATAGTTCATGCCCAGATTGATTTATTTAGGCGAATGGTGCAGTGTGTCCACAGTAATGGAACAAGGTTCTCTTTCATCGATGAAAAGGAGACCCATGCAGCATGGGATGGACTCATGCATAGGAAGGTAAAGCCGATTTCACATCAGTTGGATATCCTAGCCCTTGGCACAATAGATGCTACGAGTTTCCAATTTCTATCATTAGTGGCTGAGTATGAGGACGTCTTTCCGGAGGATGTCCCCAGACTACCTCCCCATCGAGAGATAGATTTTTGCATTGAGTTGTAACCCAGGATGACACCGATATCAATATCAGCATATCAGAAGGCTCCTGTAGAGCTTTGTGAGTTGAGAGTGCAGTTGGAAGACTTGCAGAGGAAGGGCTTTATGAGGCCCAGTGTTTCACCCTGGGCAGCCCCAGTATTGTTTTCCAAGAAGGAAGATGGGAGCTTGAGGCTGTGTGTGGATTACTGGCGCTTGAATCAGGTGACCTTGAAGAACCGGTATCCACTACCAAGGATCAATGACCTCTTCGACCAGTTAAGAGGGTCATAATGGTTCTCAAAGGATGATATACGATCAGGATTTTCAGCAGTTGAGATAGAGTCTGACGAGTGCCCCGATCTTGAGACTACCAGAAGAGGGTGTCAAGTATGTGGTGTTTTGTGATGCATTAGGAACTGGGCTTGGCTGTGTCCTAATGTAGAGGCAAGTGGTGATTTCTTATGGATCACGTTAGTTGAGGACACACGAGCAGAACTACGCGATCCATGATCTTGAGTTGGCAGCGGTAGTCTTCGCGTTGAAGATGTGGCGGCACTACCTGATGGGCGAGTGGTTTACCGTCTACTATGATAAAAAGAGTCTCAGATATATCTTTTCTTAGAAGGATATAAATTTGAGATAGAGACGGTGGCTTGAGTTCTTCCAATCTTACGACTTTGAGATCGTTTATACTCCTGGGAAGGGGAATGTTGTGGCAGATGCTCTTAGTAGGAAATCCAGTTCACAGTTGCTGGATAAGGCGACGAGGTAGTTGGCCTCTTTACAGTTATCCTTCGTGGATAGAGATAAGGTAGCTTACCTTCAGTTGATGTTTTTTACCTCTACACTCTTACAATGAGTCTGGGAATCACAACTTGAGGATGCTAGCTGTGAGACTTTACGTGCTCAGATATCCGCAGGCAATGCTACTGATGGATATTCAAAAGGTGGAGAGAACATTGTTCTTTATAGAGGGCGCACAGTAGTACTAGTGACGTTGTGGGAGGAGGTTCTGAGGGAATTCCATACATATCTTTTGGAAGTGAATATAGGCATGGTAAAGATGTACCAGGACCTCCGACGTCAGTTCTGGTGGCTAAGAATGAAGAAGACTGTGGTAGAGTTTGTTTCTTGGTGCCTTACTTGTCAGCAAGTAAAGGCTGAGAACCAGGTTCTAGCTAGGTTGACTCAGCCCCTTGAGGTGACAGAGTGGAAGTGGGATGGGATATCAATGGACTTCACGATGGGTTTACCACATACATCCAGGGGACATGATTCCATCTGGGTGATCGTTGACCGACTCAACAAGTCGGCCCACTTCCAAGCCATACGGGAGCAGATTTCAGTAGAGATCTTGGGAAGACTCTACGTGCATGAGATAGTTCTTCTTCATGGAGTTCCATCCACGATTGTATCAGATTGTGATGCTCGTTTCACATCCCGGTTATGGAAGGGATTTCAGGAAGCTTTTGGGACTCAGTTATGCTTGAGCACAATGTTCCATCCTTAGACTGATGGTCAGACAGAGCGGACCATCCAGGTTTTGGAGGATATGCTACGAGCTTGGATACTTGACTTCGGTCATAGATAAGAGGATCACCTAACACTGGTGGAATTTTCTTATAACAACAGTTATCATTCCACTATTGGTATGGCACCATTCGAGGCTTTGTACGGGCGACCTTGCAGGTCATCACTTTGCTGGACTGACCCAGGAGAGTCATCACTCATGGGCCCAGAGATGGTGCGAGCTACTACAGAGAAGGTGCAGGTCATCCAAGAGTGGATGAAGACTACACAGAGTCAGCAAAAGTATTATGATGATAGGAGACAGAGGCCCTTGGATTTTGAGGAGGGAGACCATGTGTTCCTTCGGGTATCACCTAGACGGGGACTGCAAAGATTTGGCCGAGGCAGCAAGCTATCTCCAAGGTTCATTGTCCCTTTTCATATTTTGAGTAGAGTTAGCGAGGTGGCGTACCACTTGGATCTACCTCATTAGATGGAACTAGTGCACAACAACTTCTATGTGTCGCAACTACGGAGGTATGTGCATGATCCATCGCACATTATTGACTGGGGCGAGCTGGACATCGATGATGGAGCAACCTTTACTGAGTACCCAGTAGAGATCGAGGATCGGCAGGAGAGGATCCTTTTTGGGCAATTTATTCCTTTCGTTCGTTTCCTGTCGTGGCATGGGAATCTCCAAGAGAGCACGTGGGACAGGGAGGCTCAGATTCATTTGCAGTACCCACATCTTTTTGAGTAGCCCTTGTTTTGGCTTTTCGGGGACATAAATCCCTAAGGTGGGTGTGATGTAATGTCCCAGATTTTTTCCATGTATTATTTTTCATATTATATGGGAATTATTTGAAGTCTAGGATTGGAGACTATGTGTAGTTTCGAGTCCCAGTGAGCCCAGAACAAATGTTTGAATTTAATTAAATAATTAAATTACGCGCGCATGCGGTTTTCTTGAAAAAGTGGAATAACTCCTGAACAGGTGCTCGGATCGGAAATCCAAGGGCACCGTTGCATCCATGGCAGCGGGATTACCCTAGGAGAGACCTAACATCGGCTGGCACAGATCGGTGGTGAAATCCAGTTTTTGGACGTAACTGTAATAAAATATTTAATTAAAATATTTTATTAAATCTTGTTCTGGAAAACATCTCTTATCTTTTTAAATATAGATTTGAGCAGGGGTCCAAGGTTACAGACCTCATAACCCTGAAACCTCTAGAGGCTCTAGAGTAAACCCCAGTGAGGATACGATGTTCTTGACTGGTTTCACCGGCGACGATGACGCGGTGACTGGATCTTTGCCAACGAACGCCGCAGATCCAGGTAGGATGTCTGATTTTTGTTTCTTTTCCTCGTTCTTGATTCTTATGACGAACATGGACTAATCCACGAACAGATTATCCCGCTGATCAATCATGTTTGTGGGATGGTCTTTCTACGGGGATTTTTGGGGATTTGATTCATGGTGTTATTTTGGTTTCATTTAATCTTCTAACGATGACAAACCAAGATCGACACAAACATCGATCGAGGTTCGTCCCTCTCGATTTGTTGTGCTTTTCTTCAACTAATTCTCGTGTTCTCCATGTGAGTTCTATGCGTTATTCATGGGATAAGAACAATGATATATGGCACCTTTGATCTGTGGCGTAACGATACGAGATTATAAATCCGACACCGGGATGAACCAACGGATCTGCAATGACGACGGCGATGGACAGATCTAAGCAATTCGGGATAAATCGCTCTTCAAGCATATTTTTGTCGGAAGATCATATGTTGTTCTTCAAGCTGATTGAAGGTCCTAAACACCCGGATTCAGTGTTAGGATGATGAAATGAACCAGCGCCTTGAGTTTCATGGCAAACAGACGACATAATCGAGATCCGGAAGATCGGCCGAGGCGCGAGGAGGAAGATGTGGTTCTAGAAATTTCCCGACTACACGACATGTAGTATGGGATACACATCATGTGTTCGTCGGAAGGCCACATGGAGTTTACTCTGTGAGTACATAGACACGGGTTGGGTACATGGACAAGGACACGACGTGTATACCCTTCCCCGGCCAGACCCGGCCAGATACACGGGATACCCCGTGTACTGGTACACGGGCAGGTGCCATGGACAGAGACCGTGTACGGGCACATGGCCAGCGTACATGGAGCGAACCCCAGGTGATTGGACATGGTGTTCAATCTTACTACACACTATGTAGTGAGTTTTTATATGACAATACTAGATGACATGGTCCGTTTACATGGGAAGTACCCGGAGTCAAGGAACAAGGCGTGTGATCCTTCTACACGCCGTGTAGTTGAGTTTTACATAGCTTGGACGAATGACATGGCCCGTTTACATGGGAAGTACCCGAGGTAAAGGAACACATCGTGCAACAATACTACATGTCATGTAATCTGTTTTACATGGCTTGAGCCAGTTTCCTACTGTAACTTAGACTAGTTTCCTTAGGGTTCGTCCCCTTGGTATTTCTCCTAAAGGTTTCTGGTATCATTTCCTACGTACATGAGTATGATCCCTTCAGCAGGAATTCCTGAATAAAGTTATTAGAATCCCCTTTGTGAGACTAAGATCCGGATCCTCTATTCATTCCTAGAACCCTAGGTAGAGTTCTTGGTATCTACGTGAGAAACTTTACCTGGGCGCCGATCCTCTGCTTAACATATTAGTTCAGATTGAGTTGTTGGAATCACCCCATAGCTATTGGTTGTGATCCTCATCTGAACATCATATTCTCAAGTAATTGTGGAGTGTGTTCTCCCAGAATGAGTACTTTGTATCTCTCTCTTCAGACCTAGGAGTGTGTTCTCATTGTTACGTGCTTAGTGGGATCTTAGAGCTGGATCTTAGTGGTGGTTTCAGGATGGTCAATTATGTATGAGTATATATGGATATTCTTGTCATATGTTCTGTAAACATATACCGTGTAGAGATGATTGTATCTTTACTTGGTGGTATTTTTCCATCATTGTATTCCTTTGTGGTTTCGGGGTGTCCTACTGGGTATTGTTATACTCACCCCTGCACGGGCTTTGCCCGCACATGTTGTGTCTTGTGCATATGAGCAAGCCTTTGACAGGATTTTAGGAAGACCAGGACCAGATGGTGTTAAGTGAGATCAGAGAGGCTGAGGTGTATTCCTATGGCTATGAATTACAGTCCCAATACCTTTCTTCACAGGCTGGACTTTGTTGCAGACTCTCTTTTGGTGGGCTTGTAATTTTGGCCTAGGGTTTTTATCTTACTATACTTTACTTTACTTTCGTACTCTATTGCTTGGGATTTTAGTGTATGCATGCTTTTCTATCTTCAGTAGTTTTTACTTTTCAGCTTTGTGGGGTTGGATATGTGTGTGTATGTACAGGTTTATTGGAAATGCCTCTTATGTTATTAACATTCCTACTCAGTGCTAGTCACCAGCCCCTGACCTATTGGAGGCGGGCTTGGAGAGTTGCAACTTGAGCCCCACTGGGACGGGTTATGACAGTCACAAAGATGTATTGTGGTCTACACCACCAGTATTGGTGGCCAGGTATGAAGAGAGATGTTGCTGGTTTTGTCCTGAGGTGTTCCACTTTTCAGTAGGTGAAAGCAGAGCATCAGCGACCATCAAGTGTATAGCAACAGTTACCCATTATAGAGTGGAAGTGGAATGATGTCCTGATGGACTTCGTGACCTGTTTACCGAGGTCACCTCAAGGGAATGATGTTGTTTGGGTTTCCATCGACAGACTTACGAAGGTTGCTCACTTATTGCCAATCAAGGAGACCTTCTTTGTTGATGATATGGGACAATTGTAGATCCGAGAGATTGTATATCTATATAGAGTTCTACACTCCATTGTTTCAGACAGGGATGTGCATTTTACTTCTCGGTTCTGGATGGGTCTTCAGAAGGCTTTGGGTACATAGGTACTTTTGAGTACATCATACCATCCCCAGACATATGGCTAGTCTGAGTGTATGATTCAGGTGCTTGAGGATATGCTCTGAGCATGTATCCTGGATTTTGGAGGTTCTTGGGAGAATCCTATACCTCTTGTGGAGTTTGACTACTAAAATTGTTTTTAGGAGACTATCCAGATGGAACCTTACAAGGCTTTGTACGGTGGGCCATGCCAATCACCATTATGATGGCTGGAGGTAGGAGATGCAGCTTTGCTGGGACCTCGTCTTGTTCAAGAGACCTCAGAGCAGATAGAGTTGATTCAGAAGAGGATGGCTACGACACAGTCTCGACAGAAGTCTTATGCTAATCAGCGGAGACGACCTCTGGAGTTCGAGTTCGGGGATCATGTTTTCCTACATGTCACACCAAGGTTGGGACACAAGAGAATTCAGAGACAGGGTAAGATTTCACCAAGGTACGTCGAGCTGTTCGAGGTGTTGGAGAGAGTTTGGACGATTGACTATTGGTTTCAGTTACCTCAGAGGTATCGGGCTATGCACGACGTCTTCCACGTTTCCAAGCTCCGACGTTACTTTTCAAACCTGTCTCATGTCTTTAAACCCGAGGAGGTTGAGCTCAAAGTGGATGCATCGTTTGAGGAGCATCCTATCCGGATTTTCGATTTTAGTATGAAGGTTCTCCATGGCCGATCTATTCCTTTGGTACGGGTGCTATGACAACACGGGAAAGTACAAGATGAGACTTGGGAGAGGGAGGCTGATGTACGATCGTAGTGGCCAGAGCTGTTCAGGGTTTCTTCTTCTATGCCTCTCTAGGGAAATTCAGAGATGAATTTATTTAAGGGGGGGGGGGAAGTTTTTAAGAACCCAAACCTTCTTTTCAGGTATGCTTTTCCTTTTTTGGAGTTTTTGAGTAAAGATGAGTTTCTGTAAAATTTTGAAGTACATGCAGTGTACTCCCTTGCCATGTGAGGTCGTGTGCTGGCCATGTCCGAGCCACACACATGGCCATGTAGGGGTGATGTGGAGGCCGGTTAAAGTGGATCACGGACAATCCTAGTACACTCTGTGTACTCCAAAATTACACACTGTTTACTTTTTTTTTCATTAAACGGACCGGGGTCACGTCTAATCGCCAGAACATGCTTCTTCTCTAGCTTCTTCGACCAAGAGCGTCCCATATGGCCGCGAACCTCCTCTAAGCCCCCGAGCCTCCATGTGTTCTCCGAATCAACCACTGTTGATTGCGTTAGAACTATAGTTGTAAGCTCTTCCTTCTTATTGAGCATAGTTTTCCAATTCCTCCTCCTTTTCAAGTTATCATGGGTTGAACATTTTGTGTGTTTTCATAGATCTACGATGTTCCAAAGAGATTCAGGCCTCGTGGTTCAAGTATCTCAATCTCCTAACATCAAGGTAGGTGGTTTGTTCCTTTCTGTTCAAATTCCTTGAGTATTAGGTGCAAATTCCACCAATACCCTTGAACGGGGCATTGCGTGATTACTGTTTTACCCCTGTTGTTTTCATGCCTTGCTTGTATGCTTGTGTAGGGGTAATTTGCCTATGTATAAGTATAATTTATATGCTTGAATGTTATTTCATGCCTTGTTCTATTTACGACCTTTTGGTATTTTTCAGCCTTTGGCCGTTATACTGGTTTTCCATGCCTCGTTACTGTAGGATGGAGTGTTGTCCCTAACATGCTTGTTATAATGTAGACTGCTTATCCAAGTAGCTCTATCAGTTTACTTTGACCATATAGCATTTTATACACTGACTGGCACATGGCTATGAGAACTTGGTGCTATAGACTATAAGGGGATAAACCGAGTGAGCTTCTTCAGAGAGTCTTTTACATTATAGACTATAGGGGATAGACCGAGTGAGCTTCCCAAAGTGTCTTGGATATTATAGACTATAGGAGGATAGACTGAGTGAGCTTTCTTAGAGAGTCTTGATCTTTATAGACTATATGGGGGTAGGCCGAATGAGCTTCCTCGGAGAGTCTTTGTTGTTTTAATTCCTTAAACCATTGCAAGATATAGGAGGAATTGACCGAGCGAGCTTCCTCAGAGAGTCTATGATAGAACTAAGGCTATAAGAGGAATTGACCGAGTGAGCTTCCTCAGAGAGTCTCTAGACCTTGGGGCTATAAGGGGAATTGACCGCGTGATCTTCCTCAGAGAGTCCCTGACTACCTTAGACTATAAGAGGAATTGACTGAGCGTGCTTCCCCAGAGAGTCTTATAATTTCGTATGAACAAACCAGAGGGGTTAGGCTGAGTGTACTGCCCAGAGGGGATGGCTGTGAGTACTTCCCAAAGGGATTCCTATTTGTGGTTAGCTGTTTGCTTCACTACTTCTTGTTGATCTGTGGATTGATTACTATTGTGTATCATCCAATTTACTGCTTACTGTTTACTATACTATTACATTCCATATGCTCAAAGACTATTAGGCACAGATCTTAGGGTGTTTTCCTACTGGTATTTAGTCTCACACCCTGTTTGGGTCATGATTTTGGGCCCAAACAAATTATATTGTTGCAGGTATAGACAAGGGTAAGCACCCTTCGACTTCAGGTACTTGACTTGCATTGGAGTAGGAGAGCATGAGACCAAGGTGAGGCTTGCGATGTTGAGGAGTTGCTTATCTATTTTTCTTTTGTACTTTGTCTTAGTATTGTATTCAGCATTGTGACTTGTTTGGATGATTTCCTAGACATATGTATCAAGCATCATTTCATATATATATATATATGTGTGTGTGCTCCAATTTGTTTATTATTTAGTTCTCCGCTATTTATTGTTGTAGGATATTATTGCTTCCGCTATTGTATGTGTTGTTTACTTCCACTATGTACTCTGCCAATGAGGGCATAGTTTCCCCACTAACTCACCCAAGGCCCTCACTGCTAGTCAGCAGCCTCTGGAATTTGGGGAAATGCGCTTGAGGCCATGTGACCAACCAGGTATGGGGCACCTCTGGGTGGCTTCCGGAACCGGGACATTACAAATACCCTAATTTTCATTCTTGATAGGTAATACAATATCTTTCAATATATACATATCTATTTGGTTTTAGTTTTATGGTAGTATAGACAAGTTCATAAATAGATATTTGAAAGAGAAAATTTTATGTTGGCACAATGGCTAGAACTCTTCTAAGACATAACCAACCTCCAAATTCCCAAGGATGGAAATCCTACTATTTGGGATATTATAGCACCCCTATTTTAAGGCACATTTCCTTTTTTATTATGTATTTTCAATGTATATAAATATTGGGTTAAGTTATAATAATTTCTTGAATGTTTCATATAGTTTTAGAAACATTTATAAAGGTGAATGACCTGAGCACAGTTAGTGTAAACCATGATGTTCTCTCCAAGTAATAGTGTGAGAGCTTGAGAGGACATTGATGTAGGTTCACAGTTTTAAAAAACAATGTAGTAACCATGTGACTTTAAAATTTTCAATAGATAGGATATTCACATGGATAAAACTTGGTTTTTTAAACTATGTGAACTAACCATGTGATGTAACTAACAAAATCAAAAAATTAGATTTAAAACTTGAAAACTCTTTCAACATACTCAATATTCTTCTCATGACTTAGGATTTTTAATTTCAGGCTTTCTAGAGGTAATTTTAGCAATCTAATCCCTTTGGAAGCTTGATTTCAATGAATCTGACAGTGTTAGATCTATTAAATCAAAGGTAAGGGCCTTATTCTTACCCCATCACATTGATCATCTCTTTTTCTCTAAATTGGAACCCTATATCAGGGATTCCATGCCCATATCTATGGTTTAGGGAATGTTTTGATAAGTAATTATTGTATTTCATTAAAGGAATGAAAAGGAGATCACAGATAATGAGTCTACGAAGGATTTAATTTTTAAATTTATTTGATTGTGTTTTTCAAATTAATAACTCATGTTGAATTATTATTGTAAAACCCTATGTTTTGTGTCTTAAAATAATGGGTTGTGGGTGATGCTCAGAACATGTTTGATAAATTGACAAAAAATAAAATTTATTTCTATAAAAAAATGGGTGTTATAACTTTGAATACACTTGGGATTACATGAGTTCATATTTCATTATACATCTCAATGTTGGTTTGGAAATGGGTATGGCGCTAATGGGGTACATTTTTTAAATTGATAAGTGATTACTTATATGGGAATGATAGATGTTTTTTTCTTTTGATTTAGTATTGTTCAATGTCTGGGTGCATGAATGGGTGTGTATGAAAGATTGTGTATGGAATTCAATGCTAAATGGGTTTTAAACATGTTTTAAATAAACATTTGTAGAACTATTTTGATCTGATTTTAAACTATTTTATATAAAACTATGAGAAAAATCATTTTTGTGAATGTGTCATGTCTGGGAAGACTTAGGGTTTTCCAACTGAATTGTATACCCACCCCTACATATTCACCTAAGTACATATATAGACATTTTCTACTATACTAAAAAGAAGAGGAATGTATAATATTTTTTCTTTTGGATCTTGATGTAGTGTTCTTGGTGATGGAGAGAGGAGCTTGGAGTTGTCCATGTTGGGTGGTAGGATTGATGCCACATTAGTATCGCTGTGTCTAGTTGTCTTTTGTGTTATGGTTTTATTATGTATCTTTTATTCTATTGATACTTTGATATTGTTTAGTAATTTTAGGTATTGAATTTTACTGGGTTATTTTCAGGAATCATATAGTGTATTTAATTCTAGGTATTTTTGTCTTCATAGGTTTTCCATGTGTCTTTTTTTGTAATGGAATGTTGTCCTTCCATGACCCTTTATTCCCTTTGCTTTATTTATAGACTTTTGTTTATGGGGGATTCCTATTAAGGTTAATAGAACCTTAGCCAAACCATTCTAATGGGTAAGGGGTGGGAATGTTTCAGGATTGTGTGAGATGAGATATATTTTTGAATACAATAGACCATAGTGTCTTCAAAATTAGTGCGAGATTAGGTTAGTATGGAAGTCATATCTATTAATTGATTTAAAATTATCATCAATTTGTACCCAAATTTAACATGGGATATTTTTAAAGCAGAGATAATGGACCATTTCAATGGCTTGGACATTAAAAATCCTTATAAATTACTCACTGCTCTCCAACATTAGGACACATTTCCAAACTATTTTAGACAACTCAAGTATCTAGTGTCTATTATATTATTCCATCCCAAGAAATAATATTTCAAGTATTTCTTGAAGGGTCTGCAAGAAGATATTAAAATTTGGATTTTAATTTAAAACCTATAGACTAGGTAACATGTGATATAGTTATATCAACATGTGTAATTTTATTTTGAGTGTGGTGTGGGAACTCTGTTCCATGGAGGTTGATCAAAAATTATTTGGTGTGTGTGTTTGGGGGGTATTTTTTAGTTAGTTCAGCCGGTTGGATTAGGAATGAGTGCAATAGGATCTTAAGTGTTTTCTATCATTAATTTTCCTTCTTCTTCCACTGTAATTATAGTTTGATTCCTTGGTTATATAAAATCATTTTTTAGGTTCATATCATATTCACTTCCCTAAATGAAGCTAAATACATTGTTACTACCACATATACACAATCTATGAGGAAATGTAATTCCAAATATTATTCATTCTTGATTAAATACTTATCTTGAATTCTATAAAAACCATTTCTATTATATGGGACTATTTTTCATAGTTTTGAATGTATTTTCTCTGTTTGTTAATGTTTTTGTTCTAGTTGAAGTGTGTTGGGTTGTATTATTATTTTTTAAAATATTTTTTGAATTTTGTCACTCTCCACTATATATGTTGAAATTTACCATGTATTTCTACTGCAAACCATGATAAATTTTGTATTTGAATCTAGTTAGATTCAAAAATATACAAATATGGATATAATTACTAATGTCTATAATGAAGAAATCAATAGTCTGGGGAAAATTGGTCAGGAAAATGGTTCCACCCCTCAAGTAGGGGTAAAAAGGGTTTCCCTTTACTGAATAATTGTATAGAGTATTAGGGTGCATTCTTAACATAGTACAATAATCCAATTACAAAATTCCCAGATCGGATGATGGAAGTCTTTTGGTGATCATAGATATAGTTTCTTTGAAATAGTTTCTTAACTATTGTTTGTTCTATCTTATTGGTCACATTATATTTTCCAAAGTAAATTATCCATTTAATAATCAAGAAATGAGTGTGAAACTAATTAACCTATTGGAATTTATCTATTTTAATTTGATCTTTATTGGTAAAGAGTATTTCTATATAATTTTATAGAGCTGAGAAGCATATAATAGATTCGATAAGATTGAGATTATTGATATCAAACGGGGAACCTTCATGCCTTTTGATTAGGATGTTAATATCAAACCTTAGGCTCAGAAAAAACCAGAACCCAATATGGATTAAGATTCTCAGATTGAGTTAGGTTTTTTTCCAACAAAAAATTATCAATGGAATGGAGTATTTTATTAGAATCCCATTGATGATTGATGATCACACTATAGAAGGGGAAAAATTTCATTATTCTATAATCTTTGTTGAGGAAAATATTGATTCAAAGTTACATGATAATATATTCTTCATAGTGAATGGATATTGGATATGAATTATAATGGAATAGAAGTATATCCAATGACTCTATGATCATTATATTATATTGGGGAGTAATATCTCTAATTAAAGGGTTATGTACAAATAGGTGAAGCCTATGGGAATAGATAAATGATCCTGTAAATAAGTGCGAAATGGAAATAAAGAAAAACACATATTTAGAAAAATAAAACACCAACTTGCCAAAAATAAATGGAATGAAGAAAATGAGTAGATTGAGATGCAAGATACTATAAAATAAAATGTAGGGATGCAAGTCAAGATTGGTGAATCATCAAAAGATACCACCATGGAAGAAACTGAAAAAAAGAATACAAACATTTAGGTGAGTCAATATGTATAAGATTTTAACAAAATTACTAATATTAAATTCAATGAAAAAAAGAAAATCATGGTATTAGAAAGTTGAGGGGGAAGAAAATGAAGTTATAAATGTTAAAAATGAAAAATATCTAAAGAAATATTTAAATATTATAATTAGAGATGACAATGAATAAAATGATAAAGTGACATTTGTCCAATAAAATTCTATAGTTGAAGTATTGAATTAATGTGGAGGTAACGTGGGAATAAAGATATGGATCTAATCTCAAATAGGGATGATAAAGAAAAATCAAAGGTCATGACTAGGAATTTTCCAATGCTTTATAGTATTGTTTATAGTCTTATTTTTTGGCTAAAGTAGTACAATTAGATGAGAATTATTAGAGGGTATTTCTTAAAGAGGATCCAAATTAGAAGGTGAATAAAAAATTGAATCAAAATAACATTTATAAAAAATATACAGTGTTGATAAAACAGTGGGGAATCTATTAGTGCTAGAATCTGACACTACTCAAAGGTTGAGAGTGATAATAAATCCCACAAAAAAGGATCTAAATAAAAATCTTCACCCAGTAAGAGGAAGGCTAGAGGTGGAAGTAAAAATGTAAATCCAATTCTAAATGGAGATCTTATATTATAATTGTATTGGGATAACTAAAAGTTACACAACTAAAACCCTTGGAAAAAACATTTTTAACCAAAAACCTAATATTCTAGGCATAATGAGACAAATTTCTTACTATAGTAGTTTGTAGTGGGGATATTTTAAAAAATTGGGTTATAATTTGTTGGGTAAAAATAATAATATTGTGGGAGTGTATACCTTGTGAATACTTTCTATTATGATTGATTGGGGATTTAGTTCCTCCACCACATTACTTTTTGATTTTGGTCACTACCTTAGGATTTTTTTATTCAATAGGGCTCACTACCCACTGGGGGGGATCACAGTCACCTCCCACCTCTGAAAATACCTTGTGATTGGGGAGGATGTATCATTGTGAATTTAATATATATATTTTTACCAGTAAAGTATATTGAATCTTTTTGTATTTATTTACATAAATTTATAATATTTATAAATAAAAAAATAGGTTTTTATCTAGTGTAAAATATTTATTCATTTATATAATTAATAATATTTTTTGAAAATATAATTAACAATTCTTAAATGAATTTTTTATAAGATTAAATATTTATTCATTTATATTATTAATTAATGTTTTAAAAAAAACTTAAAAATGTTCTAAATATAGTTATTATTAATAATTTTTCTAAAATGTTTTTAATTTATATAATTACTATTGTTAATATTTTTTACATATTTAAAAAACAAGTATTCATTTATTTTTAATTAGTAATTTATTTTAAATCATTTTAAACATAATTTTTAATATTTATTCATTTTTAATATTTTTTTAACTTATAAAATTAATATTTATTAATAGTTTTTTTATGATCTATGTTTAAGGTTGGTAAAATATATACTTTGTATGTCTGGGGTGTGAGTGCAAAGGAAAGAAATTTGTAGACGTGGAGGTTTGATACAAGGACCTCATCGACTCATCGCCACAGGTACAGTAGGGATGTGACCACTGAACCACGCCCTAGGGGGAAAGGGATGATAAAATATACCTTTATTGGAGCCAAAACATTGAGTGCTAATAAAGTTAGTATATCATTAGTAATGGTATTGTTTTATGTATATTTTTTTGATGTTCTCACTGAATAAAATGGCATGCATGTGTGGAACCCCAACTATATTACACCTCCCTATTGTTATCTATCTCTCATATTTTTACATTTTTCCACATGAGATAGTTGGAAATACTAATCCACCACCAATCCAAGACCCCCATGATGATAATTACAGTCCCATACTCTACAAAAACCCTTAATAATACCGATAGATTTCAAAATAATATGTTGTTGTTAAAGAGTTCATCAAGTTCGCAACCTCTCTAGGGGAAAAATGTAATATGAAAAGAAAATGTTACTCTTCTTTAGATTTTGTTTTCCTACCTCTATATAACCAATTTTTCTTCCCTACCACCATAACCCACCCCCATTTACCTCTTTCATTTCTTTTACCCTTTCTATTTGAAACCAAATTTTTCACTATGCTCTCTCCTTTTCACGTGAACTTTCATCTCATTTGGGATCTCCTCATTCTGGGCTTCTGTAATATATCTATCATTCTAGGAGATCCATCCTCATGTGGATGTCTTCTATAGGTTAATCTACTAATGATCACCCATGTTTTAAAAATATTTTATAAATTATGTGATGATCACTAAAAACATTTATGAAAAATAATACTAGAAGGCACATAGTGTGGTTACTCAAATATTAATGAGAACCAAAATTATTTCATGATCATGGGAACTTTATCATCAAATACATTAATATAATGAAATAATTTGACCCTATAGGCACTAATCAACAATCATTCAAATTAGTATGGAACATAGGGATTACAAATAACAACTCTGTCAACCATAGAAACAATAAATCCATCATGGAGAAAGATTAAATAATAGCGGTCAACCACCACACACATGGTGTTGTTACTTACATTCTAGTAGTATAAATAAATAGAGTAAAAAAATTTGATAATGATTCATGTGTTCATTGTCCATATATTTTTCTTCATGTTTTTCATGTTATAAATTAAAATTTCTATTTTATTTTTTTATTTCATATGTTTAAAAATCACAAATGCATGTTGTTTTTATTCTTTATTCATTTTTGTTTAGTTTTATTATGATGAAATTTCTTGAATATTTTCTACTGTTTTTATTTTACCCTTATGTGGGGGATAACCTACCATTACATAGGGTTTAGGATACCCTTATGTGGAGGGATGAGTATCCTCTATATGATATGGAGAAAGCTACCATTACATATCTAGAGTGTTGGACTATTTACCCGTAACGAAGTGTACTCCAATCGATATATCCCTACTCAAGTTGTGGGATTACTTTACCCTTACATGAGTTGTGAAATTACCTTGACCTAATGTTGGGTGTGTTACCGAATCATGATCCATTGGTGGAGCAGGCTACATTCACATTAGGTCATGACTATCCTTTACCAATATTTGAATTAAGACCCTTATTAACCACCAAAAGAGGGCTCTAAATTCCTTTAGTGATTGATAAGTGATTTATTTTGTGGTCAAAGTTTTCCATTTTATAAAGATCAATAAAGACCATTTTTTGGGTCTCTAATGGTCCACACCAAAACCACAAATTTTGGGTGTGGGATGAGGTCAAAAACAAGTAGTGACACATGGGGTGAGGTATAGAGATTCCATGATCTTCATTATCTTTCCAAGGCATATGAGTAGTGTATAGAGGGAGGTGAGGTGTTTCAGGTACACTTGAGGCATGGTGGGGTGATGTTGGGGTGTGATTAGAGGGATAAAAAGAGTATTTTAGGGTTAGAAAAGGGTGGTTGAAGCATGTTAAGGGTCCCCGTGTGTAATGAGGGTGGTAGTGGAAGAAGTGGGGGGCAACAATGTTATGTTGCAACAGAAATCCACAAAGAAGATGAGTGGATGAGGGAAAAATTCTACCATTTTTTTTGTATTATCAGCTACCAAAAGTGGTCTCTAATATCCCCATTAGTGACTTCTTTTGGAATCCATTAATTAACCTAAATGAAAAAAATCCAAATTTCTAGTTGTGTATGTAGTGTGGACACTTACATTTAAATCACACCAACCATTTGAATTTTTGTTTCAATGAACAAATCTTCTACACCCACTCAACCCAACATGTCTTCTAGGTTTTATTGGTGGTGACAATTACTTCATATTTATTTATTCAAAAATTAATTCTTTTTGAAAATTATATATAGAAATGATCTTGGAGAAAAGAGGGTTGAGACAAACAGATAGATAGAGATATAGGGAGACAATCTAGATTGTGGAGAGTCTATTCACAGTTTTTTAGTGGTACCACACATTCCTAATTCTAGGAAGCTAGTTATAGGGGGGAGTGCACAAATTTTAGGGTTTTAGGAGAACCAAAGTGATTATAGTGGTTTATAGTTATTTTTATAAGTGATTTCAAGTCTTGGTATGGGGGTATTAATTTGACAAAAGAGTATGAGTATGGGGTTAAAGAGTTCATAATGTTTGTAATAGAGTATATATATAACCATTATAAAATCATTTTCATTTTTTTGTTATTATTGAAGAATAGTTTTTCAAGAGGACTTAAAAGAACAATAGATATATAAATATATATATAAAAGATATAAATGTTGCTTTATAGATGAGGAAGATGAAAGTGTAACTAAAAATTGGAATAATAGTTTGTTTTATAAATCATATGATTCAACAAGTGTAAAATATGATGAAGATAATATTTAATAAATAACAATGATATTTTAAGCTGATATTCATGATTTTACAAATTAGTTTGATAAGTTATTGATATGTGAAAATATGTCATTCTGTAATGGTTGTGTTGTAGTTGGTGACATAAAACCAAACATATTTGTACTTATGATTAAAAGTATATTTAATGAACTAAATATTAATAAATTATTATCATATAATGAGTAATTATAATTTATTACATTAATGTGATAATTTCCATGTGATATGTCACATCGATAGGACATAACCGTTCCCTTCAATGATGGGATCCCTGAAGTTCTATGATTTATTCAATAAATATTTTTCCTTTGACTAGGATAACATTCTATGATGGGTAATGTTGTTTATTTAATTTAACAAGCTAGTACACATAAGAAAGTGAGACTAATTATCATGTAATTATAACTTATTAACCTCTAAGATGAGGGATTATAAGGATACACCCACCAGTAGGAATTCAATGCTTTTTCATGTTAATGGATATTGCTGTTTTTGTTTATGTGTAATGAATTCTAAACTTTAAGATTATTATTAATACATATCATGAGATTCATACTTATATGTATATTCATAAAACATGATGAAATATGTTTATAGATTAGTTAGGAACATTGGGCATGTCATGAGTAATATGTTATTAATGAATAAGTCAAGGAAGTATTTGTACCTTCAATATTTATGGAAGTTGATATCTCAGGATCTTTGATTGGAATGTAATTATATGATAAATTCCATAGGCATGGTATTTGATGAGTTCATTTTAGAATTTGAAAGAATGAGTAATTGATCACATTGGTTATTGAAAAGAAGTATGCAACCTACTGGTTTGGATATATAGATACTGATAGGTTATATTATATAGTAAACATTAATATGTGGTTACTTTCATTGAGACATTAACTTCTCCCTCTTAGGTTATATACATGTTTCTAGATATTGATATTTGAATTTTGGTAAGTCATCCTAATTTCACTAAGGAAGTGGTCTATAGGGTCACACAATTGGTGTTTCTATTGATCTAAATAAAATTCTACTACTATTTAATTATTAAAATAAAAATCATTCCCTTATTGAGAAACAATTTTTATTTAGGATTTATTGATCATGAATATTAAATAAATATTTATTCTTTAGATAATGAATATAACTTGTATCCCCCCTATTCATTTCTAAGAGACTTAATAAATTGTGATAAAAAAAGTCATATATAATATAGAAATTGAAATAAATAATAGAATGAATATTAAATAATGAAAATAGAATAAATATAATTGTGTTTTTGTTATATTTAAAGGTGATTTCAAGTAACTAGAAAAATATTTTTGGGAAATACAAGAACACATCCAATGTTATTTAGTAATTTTATTTAGCCTTTGTTCTCTTAATTTAGTATTATGAAATCGATTATGGTAATGAATCATAAATGAGTGTATACACATTTAAATAAATTTTTATAGATGATTAGATTTATAAGTTATTATAGTTTCTATGACTGAAAAAACTATAAAAATGAAAATATGGATATGGTAATTATAGATAATCAAAACTAAAAGAACTAAAGAAAAGGTATATTATAGAGGAATCATTTAAATAATAAAAATTCTAGGTGTTTTTAAGGAATTTAAATATTATTTAAAACAATGTATGGTAATTCCAAAAAAATGAATGAATATTATACACATAATTGAGATATTAAGTGGAAAAAAATTCACTGAACATCAAGTAATTAATATCTTGAGTATTTATTTTAAATAGATACCTTATTGGTATATAGAAAAATTAATAACTGATGGGTTTATATTTATTTGGGAAGAAAATAAAATGCGCTCATGAAGAGATGATTCTGTAATTATGCTTGCCTAAAAAATGAATTTTACATAAATTTCTATATAGTGTCTGGAATATATAAAATGTGTGTCTATATAAAGATGATAATAAATTTGGATTATAGGGTAAGTTTAATTATATGATTATATGATCAATTTATAAAAAAACAAAATTTTTCAAAATCAATGAAAAAAGCAGACATGAAAACAAATTAGATTAGACTATATCCTCAAACAATTGCAATAAAAAATTATCAAATACTCCTAAAAAATTTTAATATAAAATTTATTATAAGAATTTTTTTCCTTATTATAAAATTTACCGAGCCTTGTAACAATGATATCTCAACTCTTCATGAGTATTAATAACAATGTAATATAATTGAAATAAGAATATAGAATCTTGAAAATTTTAATAAAAAATTTCATAACCCCCCCAAAGAGTAGTCCTCCTGGGTAAGTAATGAGAGACAGGAGATGGTGACCGTCTGAGTCCCACCCCATGTAGGCCTTGGGTTAGTGAATATCATTAAGGCTATAATAATCATTCATATGGGATCCATTACCCTCTAAGGGAACATGTGGAAGGGATAGATAATAAAAATAAACTAGTCAACACCTACTCAAATATAAAATAAATCCAAAGTGCATACACACAATGTAATATAAGACTAAATCAATTGGAAACAAAACTATAAATGTCATCAAAAGGTAAACTTAGCATTGACCACGAAGCCCAAATATCCTCAATAAAACCACAAGCTAGTAATATCTAGCCTAACCTCTAACCTGATTGTACTAAAAAGAAAAAAATGTTATATATACATGGGGTGACCATAATAGCATACTTATTAAGATCCTCCCCAAAGCCTCTCAGGAAAAAGTAAAATAAATCATACTAAAGTACAATGGACAATAGTTAAACTAAACCTTCACCTAAATAGGTATACTAAGTTCCTAGACTCACCATGGATATTTATCACCAAATATCACATATGATCACATATTATAGTAATGAAACATAAAGGGTAAACCACCACCACTTACTCATTGGTTTGAATCTAGGCCCCAACATCATACGTCTTGATCCATCTCTCTCAAAAAGTAATATAGATCATAGAAACCAGGTTGAGGCATCACAACATGCACCCATTCACCACATCATCAAATAATATCATCCATATAGAAACTAGGTAGTTTTCAGAAGCCACCACACCATGTATGATTTGTATCATAAACCAAGTATTACACCTCAATCCATTATAGTCCATACACTGAGTAAGGTACCTTAATCCATCAAAAACTATACACATAAAACATATAATAATCCTTTTTATACTATATATATAAATAAATGTGTGTGAAATAACCACAATCCATCAAAACCTTCTACACACATATATGGGGAAACTAACAATCATGTATAACTACACATAAAATCTAAAGAGAAGATAAAAGGATCAGAGGGGGAAGTCAGCCATCCATACTCGCACTAGAATCTTGAGGAAAACACCCTCCCAAATTCCACTAGGTTTCAGTCACTCTATCGTCATGGGCGGGGTAGCATATAAAATCACAAAACATACAAGATATAATATAGCTAAAAAACCACTATAGCAATAACCTAGTCTTTGGGTCAACTACAACTATTGTTTCTTGGAAACTAGAATTCCCCTACCAGGGACTACGTAAATACACACAAGCATTAAAATAGATACATTAATTTCATTATTTTTCTTTTTAACATTTCAATTTTCATTAATTAATTAATTAAAGATTAAATAACCATTAACATTATTCCAAGATACACTCCATTAACCAACACTATAAAGTTCATTACTTCCAGGCATAAGAAAATCGAGTTCATGGTTTCTCAAGATCATATTAAAATTTTCATTCTAGTAAAAACTATCCCCAAGGGTTAAATCATTTATTAAGCATTATTACCATTCCATAATTCCTGGTACTTTAGGAAAATTTATTAAACTACCAAACAAGGTATGGAACCAAGAACATGCAACTTCCACAAGTAATGGTGAAAGGAATGCAACTAAAACAAGAAACATAGAAATCCAACCATGAATGGTTTTAAACATAATAAAGCATCAAAATTTCATTATAACAATAGTTAAACCCATATAGAACCCATTCCATCAACTCTGGTTCCATCCCCTACACCCACATGAAAATCCCAATGAATCTCGCCATAACCAGAATTAACTTCTTCCACATCATCCGATCCTCCTTGAACATATCTCGTCAGCCATCCCAAGATCATATCACTGCACATATAAATGATCAAATCCAGAGCACATACAAAGGAAAAAAGTTCAAAAGCATAGTCAATAGGGAAAATTGGCCCTAAAATAAGGCATACATCCTTCACAATAAAATAGGATCACACAACCCCAACACAAGGAATGAAACCTTTATAAAAAATTGACACCTTATACCCCAAAAAATTATCTTTATCAAACAAAAAAATCCTATACCATATTGAATTGACTGATTAAATTATTCTTGTTACAACTACGAGAAACATAATGCCTCAACTATGAAAAACTATCAAACTATTAAACATGATCTCAAGTATCAAAAATATTTTTATCAAATGTGTGAAGGTTTAGATTAATTTAACATGGCTTATTATTATTTTCATCAACTATAATTATCATGATCTATATTATTTATCAATTACATTAACACATAGATGATCTTATTCAATTAAACATGTAATTATGCATCCATTTGATTACCATCAAATTATAAAAAACTTTGTAATACTCAACACGTATCTTTATGTTATTATACCATTTTATTAGTTAATTTTGGATTTAAATTCGTTACCATTTTCATCAATTCCAACATGATGTACCAGAAATAAAAAAACATGATAATAATAATAGTATAAATAGTGCATTATCTATAAAATAGGAGGCAAACCTTTATCAGGATATAAAACACCGAAAACATGTGATCAATAACCAATTTTGTATTAATATGGTTCAATATTAATTTGGTTAATTCCATTTACATGAAAAGGGATAAGGCATGTATACTTTATGACTATACAAAAATAAATTAGAGATGAAATGAATCCATTATCTCAAACATCCAATATTCTTGAAATGAAAAAAAACTCCAAAAAAAGTCCTCCGATTTACTCTCCCTTAAGAAACTATGATCTCCTAAAGATTTCTTGCCACAACACACTGAAAATAAAAAAATAAAACCTCATTAGATCATTGTAAATTATCTACCACAACATCTAAATGGGAAAATGGAGGAAATAGGATCATATTGAGAGAAACTATTAGAAAAGATAGTTATAACATAACTCAGATCACCACAAATTGATCTCTAGGACTTGGTGATCAATCCCTATCAGAAGGGTCTTCAAATATCATCAAAAAACTCTCTTGGTCACTTAGGGTTTGAGTGGAATAAGGGAGAAATAATTGGGATTATAGAGTCTTGATGTATTTATGGACCCTGTAAAAAACAAAAGACCATGGTGTATCCCAATGAACCATGATACAACATTTCCATACACAGGGAATTATATGGTGTATCCTGAGGGACAACACCATATCCACCCTTGGTCAAAGGTATTTACATGTTCCATGACTAGATCCTATTAAAGGGGATCTAGGTGCCATGGAATAGCCTAAAGCACTGTGTTGTAGAATGCTATATTCTATAAAAGGGACCACATTGAAACCTATATCCCACAACCTAGCTACCCCTAAAAAAGTGTCTTTAAAACCTACTACACCGCATCCTTTGTGCTCCACACCAAAATAATCTGCTTCTATGGGAAGGGCTACACCGCAACATGCCTCCATACCGCCACTACCCCTCAATTTATAAGTAGCCTCAAGACTCCTCCTGAGCTCCTCTACGCTGTAGCATGAAGTCATTACACCATTTCCACTAACACTAAAATTAAACACACACCACCACACCCCAACCATGACATTTTTTGGAGTGGCTCCCCTAAAACTCCTTATTTTCCATTTAAAAACCTTAAAACAACCTCCAGGTGCCACCAAAACCCAAAAATAAAAAATATAAGGGATTCCAGGATTGAGAACCTTACATAAGATACTTCTCAAATAAATTCTAAAAGAGAAACAACTAAATCATAATGACTATCCACATATATATTATTCCCTAAAGGAGACTGTTTAATGAAATTATACATTTTTAGAGACACTTGAAAACTAGTAATTGAGTGATGCATTCTCATGTGAAGATAATTTCATACAGGATATAAGAGTCAATTATAGATAAGACTATAAGAATCCATTGATGTCACTGAAATTATACCCCGTGAATACATGCTCACATATAATGATCACTAATGCTATCTATTCCCTAAATTATATGAATCTATAAAAATTATTTCACATGATTTTAGAAAAATTCAAAAGAATCGAATGATTATTTCACATGCATTTTGAAATTGGGTGTCTCTTTCTCTGGACCATTCCATATTTTTTTCACTATTATGAAAATTAAAACCTTTTAAATGAGAATATTCCTAAAGAGATACTAAATATAAAACTTTGGAAAAAATTCACACAGATATATATATATATATCATTACAAAATAAACTATGTAAAATATTCTAGTGATACTAAAAATGAAAATATAGAAGTGGTATTGATATGATATTTCATTGATATTTCTTTAATGTGTAATTACTATGTTCATAGTGAAATTACACTAGTCATATATGTTGTAAATGTATAACACAAGATCAATTTTTTGTAAATAAATTTCCAAATTTAATAAAATCGAATATTATTTCCAAAATTTAAAGAAACCAATGACTAGATGATGCATAAAATATTTACACATTCAATTTATTTACTAAAAATATTATATGGATAAAATAAAACTAGAAAAATAAAACTATTTAAGTGGTGTATTATGTAGCTTTATTGTATAATAAGTTGTGTATCCCTATTGGCTATAGTAAAAATTTATCATTTAGACAAGCTATTAATGAATAATGGAAAATTTTTTATAGTGATGATATATATATTTGTAACATATTTAAACCTTTAATATTGGTAATGAATAAATGTTCGACCAATTGATAGTAGAAAAATAAAAAATGTAAATTCATTAATGAATAAATGACACTTGTCAATTGATACAGAAATAATGAAACTATGAAACTGGTCCAAATATGTAACATCCTTATAGAATGTATTATGTAAGAGTAATGTTCACAGTGAAAATGATTTATATTGATATATTTAAACTAAATAATATAATATAGTTTAATATAATGAAATATCTGAACTTTACAAATTCAAACATCACATAAAAATACTATATATGCTATTGAATAAATGATATTGAATAAATAAAAATATGTTATTTAAATACTAAAAAATGGTAGTTTTCAAATGGTAATATAAAATGGAAACTCTTAATCTATTTTAAATATGTTACTTCATTACTGAATAAACTATGTAACAATAGTTTTCATTGTGAAAAGGTATCACTTATATATGTTTCAAGATAATACTATGAAATATTGCATGGTATAGACATGTTACATCATTACTTTTTTAGAATTATAAATTAAATAATAATTAATTCAACTCTATAAAAGGATGAATACATACTATATTAGTAGTAAAGAAATTATATTATTTATAAAGGAAGGATGAGTAAGAATGAACTTGAAAGGATAAAATCATATAAAAGTAATAGTATATATTGAAATAATCAGATTGATACACTATATAAGGTAAAAAGTGTTTTAATACTATTTAATAATATTATAAATTTTAACTTTCCATTTGGAATTAAAACATTTAAATTAGTGTAAATCATATCAAGATGTTATGTCACTATGGAATAAATTGTAAAATCATCTACTAAAAAGAAACCATGAAAACATAATTTGTTACAAGTAAATGATATAAAATAGTAAATTTATAGTTAAAATATTAAAAATTCATGAGATAAGTATATAACCAATAATTTTTTGTTTATGTAATTTATATTGTTAATGCTGGATGTAAATTTACATAAATGATTTCATACATCAAGTATATATAAAATAGAATATATAGAGTCTCAAAAAAATATGTGAGGTAGTGTACTAAGTATTCTTATAATGGAAATGAAAATAAATTACCAATAAAAACTAATTTAAATACAATTTTATAAATGACTAATTTTATATTTTTATAATTTTTAGTTATCATTAGTAAAGTAGGGAATAGTTGTATATGTTGTAATCTTTTAAAATAATTGATATACAATGTTTTTATGGTAACCAGGATAAAGATTCTATTTGCAACAAACATGATAGTATACTAATCGAATGGTAGATTCCTCAATAATAAATAAGAATTAGAAGTAACATGTGATGTAAATATTCCCAATTTAATAGCATATGGATTTTTTTATCATTATGCTCTAATGTATAACCCAAAAAAAGTTTATAATATCATCCATTAAAATTATATTTATTTTAGTTTTTTAAAATTAATATTTGAAAGTTAAAGTGAAAAAATATGAAATTAAAATGAAAAAACATAGAGAATTATTAAATGTGTTATATGATAAAAAACATTAATTTTATTGTAGCAGTAACATGCCATCATAAAATAATAATAATTAATAGATAACTTCTTTAAATGAGAATTAATTACACCTAAATCCATATGAAATATAACATAATTAAACATATGATGAAAATCATTTAAAATATAGTTAGTAAATTCAAAATAGATGCTATTAGTAAATGATGATGCATTTTTCTTCTTCATCCTCAACTCAAAATTATTTTCATATTATGTAAAAATAAATTTTTCGAGGATCAAGTGATCATGTCAATAGTATCATGATCCTTCATGTATGATTATGATAAGAACTAGAATACTTATATGAGATCATGAATATGTTATTCTATGAAATAGGTTCCTTATATTGAGTTTATAGTGGGTATTACATTCATGATACATAGACAATGTGGGAGATTTTGGCCATGTGGTTATAAAAAGTCAGTAAAAGATAGTGGAGCTCACATGAAAGTGACACGTGCCTATCGTGGGGTGTGAAAAAAACAAATAATACCTAAGTTAAAATTTAGTAGAGTGGTTAACCTAAGTTTTCTTCAGAGAGGAGTGCACAACAATTTTGTTTGTCACTTAAATTTAAGAGAGAAGAAAATGTTGTTTTTGAAATTGTTTGGGTTAAAAAATAAAGAAAGCAATAAAAAGAAAGGTTGAACACTAATTGATGAAGAGAGTGATGGGGTCAGGGTAGGATTCACTTTTGCAATTTAATCCAAGCAATAAAGATCATATTCCTTCTCTTCCTTTCGAATAACAAATGAAAGACTCCTTGATCGAGTTATTAATCACCCTTGGTTAAAGAAACAAATGATACTCACTCCTATGTGCATGGAAGTTCATAAAAAATCCCTAAACATCTAATGTAAGCCCCGATATGGATTTATTTCTCCTTATAACTCTAGAAAAATTTTAATAGTTTCACACACGTGCCAACGATCTCTAGACACTCACCACCTAACACAATCTGCCCGATCGAGACAAATTGCACTAGGCAGAGGGAGATTAAAAGTCTTTAACCAAAGCTATTAACAATGAATACACAAAACTCAAAACAAAATCACATTAATATAATTGGGAAGCAGTGATAATATAATTCATTCAAAAGAAAATGAGGATTTTATATTTATGCACAAAACTCCGACATTACAAAATTGAAACTCCCCCTTCCCCGATCACTCAATGGTTTTACCACTCCATGTGAGGGTAATAGAGTTGAAAGAGGAAGAAGAAGGAATTACAGAACAAAAATAAATAAAATAAATAAATTAAAATGAAATGTGGAATATTTTCAGCCAGACTCCCTTAGTGGATATCTCCTCCTTGGTTCCTTGAAGGAATGGAATGAAGAATGGGATATACTTTGAGAGGGTGAAGGTCTCCTCCTTTTATAGCATGAATTTTCCCCCCGAATGTTGATGAGTTGTAGCCCCATTAAATGACATCTTCAAACATTGAGAACTTATTTAATGTTTTTCATACTTCTCTTGGGAGTTTCCCCTCAAAATCTCAGCGGATTTGGACAAGTAATCCGAGAGTTATGCCCATTTTACTCTCACCATTTATTCTGTCCAGTCAGACACACCAAATCGCAAACCTCCAGAGTATAATGCTTCAATTACCCTTAAAACGGCCAATTACCATGGAATTTCATTCATGAAAGATGTTCCCCACCTCTTTTCGTGTCCACCCACCGCATTCCACAACAATTGGGCCCACAAATAATGAGTTATAGACCTCACATAAAAAATAGGCAGAACTGTAAATAGTTTTCTTGAGAAAAATTGTAAGCTTCTTTTGAGCTTCCATATGGTCGATTTAGCTATTGGTCCAAATATAGTAAATGAATAACTAGATGTTTAGAATCTGGAAAAGAAAGTATTTTTCAATTTGGATTAGGGGAGAAGATGTTATGGCCAAACTATAAAAATAATTTCAAACAGTTAAAAATCTGAAATGGTCATTTTTACTCTTTAGCTCAAAATAACACCAATACCAAAAAAATAAAGCAATTAATCACAGAGTAACAATTTTTTTGGGTTTAAAACAATGAAATTCCACATAAATTTAATTGAATGAATTTTCTCTATCAACAAGCAAGTAAAAGTAGATGATTTAATTTGTGATGAGTTGGAGGTGAATTACTTTCATCCATGAAGTAGAGTGATCTATCCAAGTGGAGTTGGTTGGTGAAATAATTTTATCTTTATGATTATTGGATGATATTAATTGGAATACTTCATCTATAAATTACCTCGACTTTTTTATTTGAAAGAGAATCAAAATAAAGAGATAGAGAGAGAGAGGAGGGAGGTAGGGGGGGGTGAGAGAAATGGAGCAGAAGAAGCTTAAGTGTCTATTTTAACATAAACATAGAGTGATATCTAGTTGCATGATATTCACTCTCTAGTATTGCTTAAAATATAAAAATTAGATATGATAATGAAGCAGAGAGTTCCTCTTGAATAAAGATTACTACATAATAGGGAAAATGTGAAGAATAAATAAGATCCATTCTTTTTTAAACTTATTTTATAACACCCAGAGATTTTAAAAGAACAATATGTTTAATAGAGTATACAACACACAATGTAACGTCCCAGCATGAATTACCACCTAGATAGATAATCGTACCAATCGCCATATGACCTAAAGCACATATCCCTAAATTCTAGAGGCTACTTACCAGTTGGGAGGGCCTAAGGTTTGTCCATGGGGAGACTATACCATCATATATCAGAGTGTGCACAATGATAAACAATATGTAATGGTAGAATCAGAGTAATAAATGAAAAGAAGATAATAGTGGAAGAACAATTTAAAAAGTGAATAAAAGTTTCCAATTCCAATTCTATATAATAATGCATGTATTGCTAGGTGTTACTATAAGGTAAAAATAGTAAAATAAAAAAATAAAGAATAACCAAACGACCAACTCCTTGAGAATATTGATCATGAGCCTGGGCATGTGGTCTCTAGCTCCCATGTACAAATCACATCACAAACAATCAATCCGAAGACCTACAAGTATGTAGGACTACTCAGGTACCCCAATACAATGGAATCCCGAGTAGAGTGT
Organism: Viscum album; assembly: GCA_963277665.1. NCBI lineage: Eukaryota > Viridiplantae > Streptophyta > Magnoliopsida > Santalales > Viscaceae > Viscum > Viscum album. Next base: position 306,813,352 of record OY728129.1, read on the forward strand.
GAGATATAAATCTTAGTAGTCCAACCTCCACAATGTATATCCCAATCCATACAGTGCAATATAAAATTAATAATTGAACCACATATAATAAATGTAGAGTGATAACAAATTAAATAATAGAACTTGGTTTGGGTTCCTAAATAGTCACCCATCCCACACCACCTGCTTAGGCCTAAGCTGGATTTTTGAAAAGTATACCTATGCAAGTAGGAATATACATATAAGGTCCAATAGTAACATGAAAAACCAAAGAAAGAATACCCCTAGGATTGTTCTTTGGATTGGGGTATAAGTCCCATTTCATCACATAAGTGTTCTAATAAATTAAAGGAAACATATCAAGTGAAAGAACAATACATAATAATAATGAAGGATTTATCTCATATGATTCAATAATCAAATATATAATGAAATAAAAAAAATACATCAAAACCAAGGTGGAGTTATGCACCCATACTTAGTGATCATATATGAACCCCAAGGGTCTCAATGAAAACATCCAATAAAAACCAATAGCTTAAGTTCATCCAAGGCAATTCATACAACATCCATTGTATCAACCAAGGATGGAGAATCTAAGTTTGTGACAAATATCTCACATAAGGGACTTGGACTCGCCTGAGGCATGGTCTAAGCATCTTGACAATAGGTCCATCCTCAGTTTCTCCCCTAAGGAATCGACCTCACTCACAAGTTATCATAAACCACATGGAAATCCCATACCTAGCAATCCAAAGTGTTTCTACTAGAACATCGTCTCATAACCACCCGATCATAGCGAGTCCATCCAAGAAATCCTTAACTCGATATCCACGTTCTCTCCTAGCCCGCATCAAAAGTTACATACCAAGAAAGGATTATAACACACAAAAATGTATAAATATATTGTTTCATGCCAAAATTAAAGCATCAAAATATCACATGATCACTATTTAGTCAATCTATGAACTTTAAGCCAAATGACATTAGTACATTTCATAAAACTAGGCAACACAAAATAATATAAAACATATACGTAATTGCATGTTATCACATGCAATTCAATAACACAAGAAAACGATCTTTCCAAGGCATCTTATATGTTTCAATCCACTAAAAATGGATACAAGCATTAAGAAACTTACATAATAAATGAACTATAGCGAAAGGAATAATTCAGTGGCATTCCTCTTCTACATGTCATCAAGAATTTACAATACCAAATATTTGAAGGTTGGACATACATTTTATACAGCCTAATCCCTTAAAATTTGCATAAGAATTAAGAATAATCAAGAAAATGAATAAGACACAAGCCACAACAGAACAAGTAATTAATTGCATACATATCATAAGTAAAGTATTTACAAATTGCGTGCAAAAATATAAATAAGGAATTCCATATTGAATGAACATAAGAAATGGAATTTGGATCCACACAAGGAGATAACCAATAAGAAACATGTATACGCATTATCAAAGGGACCCGATTCAAGGTTCAATTCCCATTTTAAACCAAGTTATCAATTTAATATATTAATATAAAGTGAAACCCCACAAACAAAATAAATAAATATAGTCCAAAATGGATGGTTCACCAAAAAGGGGGGGCTAAATTCAAGGCCAAAAACCTAAAAATGGGTTTCAATGTAACCAATGGTCACAAAAAACACTAAAAAGAAACCCAAACAAATTAATATGTGATAATAAGATTTTTCGGGAGGTCCCAATGATCTACATAAGGACACGATGTCTAAAAATAAATAGAATAATGAGAATGAATCACAGGCACCCCACCCGACATTATCCATTTATTTTAAAATAATACATTCAATTTACCAAAAAATGTAAATTCCAAACAACAATATCAAATCATAAATAACTAACAATGAAATAACCAAGAAAACATAATATTTTAATCATAAGTCATTACTGTGAGTTTTCAAAGACAACACACCTCTGTTGGAGGGATTTTATTATAAAACTATGATTTTTTTTATCAAAAAAATCATTTATCAGTACTAAGAATTTCATTCTCCAATCAAAAATTCAACTAAAGGTGAATTTATTATAAAAACTATAATCACTAATTAAAGATAATAAATCAACTAATTAATGCCTTATTAAATTTTTGGGGCAAAGAAATGGGATCTTACCATAAAAAAGATGAATACAAACACTCATCACTTGATAGTTTAATCAGTGACCACTTGAAACCACACTGAAAAGGTCAATAAACTACAAATAAAATGCTAGGGACCTAAATTAAAAGGTTTGAAATAACATAGCAGATGATAAATATTACTCCATATGGAAGAAGAAACCTAAAATGAAACAATCTACATCACCTTCGGTGGATGATGTCAGAACTTTCATGAAGGGGTCCCATGAGAGGCACTATACACCCTAATAACGGAAGAAACACAAGAATAAAATTATCTATACACCTAGTGTTTTGGCCAAACATCACCGGGTGATTGAGAGCCCAAAAATTGACTAGAAAAGTAGTGGATATGGGAGGAGGAGGATTACCTTGCCATATTGAAGGAGATTCTGATGGAAAACCGGTTGAAATTGGCGCACAAGGGAGGCCACAGGGGGGGGGGGGGTGCGCACTGCCTAGGAGAAGGGAGGGTAGTGGGATGTGAGTGAGAAGAGGGAGATGGGGTGTTGTGTGTCATGGGTTAGGGGAGGGGAGACCAATTTTGGGGCTCTTAATCGTAACCAAATAAAAATAATCTTATTAATAAAAATAATAATAATTAAAATAATAATAATAAATATAATAAATATAATAATAATAATATTACTATTAATAAATCATTTAATTCATTTTTATATTAGTTTAAATTAAAATATTTTAATTTATTTTAAGAAAACACTTCACAGTGTTAAATATCTCAGAATTACATTCTGAAACCTAGTTTAAAAAATAACCCATCCAGTAGACAAAAATAAAATAAAATTCCTTCATATTTTCATTATGTTCAAAACACAGGATGTTACAACCTCCTCACCTTAGAACTTCTCATCTACGAGAAGCCTTCAAGAACAATGAATAGATCACCCAACCTTTGAGGGTCCTGATGTTTTTTTTCAAATGGTTGTGTTGTGCTTCCAAACTCTCAATGCACCTTCGAGCACTTCTTAAGCTCACATCAATTAAACCATGAAAAATCAAGCCAATAATATATTCTCCAACTAAACTACCTAAATGGAGCTTTCTCAAGCCAGTTTAGCTAGATAAATGATCATGTTTTCATATCAATAAACATCAGGCTAAAGGTGCACCCTACTATAGTCTTTAACCATTGAATGGGAGAATTCTGATCCACGTTACCTCCCACCATTAAAATTGCTTACAAGACATGCCTATATGATTTTTAAGGATGGTCATGGTGTTATTTCATTAAAAAGAGATAGTCGAATCCTAATAAACCTAATATAAATTTGTCACACACAATTTATTTAAAATACATATCCAACCCATTTTATCCACACCGATCATAACCCGACGACGTGTTTAAACCCGATCCTTACGACCGAAGACAATGAACACAAAGGATAACAAGCTGAGCCACTATGGCTAACTATTCTCAAAGGTTATTGGATTATATAGTCATCACATTTCAAACAGAAATGTACTGCCTTTATCTAATGCATCACATATTTACAATGAGGACATTCTCCAAAGTCCATACCTGACTTCCGATGGTGTTCCTCAATCAAAGCATCATCTAACCATTTAAAATTGTCATGCCTCAGTATAAGAAAGGGTGTTATCAATATCTAGCCCCCTAAAATTGTCACCCCATTTTAAACCACAACTATGATCTTGAAAAAAAGTCTTGGGTAAACCTAGGATTCAGAGAACTAAAGTTCAAGGAACTATTACATGGCATTACACACTCCATGTGAAAGTGAGGTATTGACACAAGGCAACAAAATCCACATCATATTACTAACTGATCCTAGAAATAAATTTTTCTGGTGGTCACATTAATCAAAGGAAATAGTTAGTGTCTAAGATTACACCTGAGGCATTCGTACTTAGGATACCAAGGGTAACTCAGAACCAACATGCCTCGATAAGAACCAAACATCCATCATGCAACACCAAAAGAGAACCACCCAAAAATATTAATAGAAAAATTATATCTTTAGATCATCATAAGGCCAATGATCTCTTAGTGTATCTAGGAAAATGTCAAGATAGGGGAAACACTCATCGCTGAACATGATTACACTAATATATTTTAACATATTACAAATAACATCACAGTCAGACCACTACTATTCAACTTATTAAAAAAATAACTTAGCTTTATCTACTGATGTACCGCCACAAACCAAACACCAATACTTTACCACCCGATGCATTACTTTATCATTCATTCTTACCCATTGATGTCCTCTAATACCAATGATGTTTCTCAAAGGTTTTATACAGAGCCATCCTTATCGATGTCATGATGTTGAGAAAGCACCGACATGATTTAACACATAAAACTGACATGACACTCACCACCTTAGGACTTTCCTAGTCATAAAAATAAGATAATTAAACTACTAACTAATTATAATTCTTGATCACATTCAGCTTAAACGTACATGTGACGCTTATTCAAGTCACACTCACATACGTTATATTAATTACAAGGAAAACCAATAACCAAATGGACCATCATGTCAAAACACTCATGTCACAAGAAATTCATCCTGATTATGGGATGAACATGATTACTTTAATATCATAGGTCACTATATCATGGATATGGCCCAAGAATGCACAAAAAATATCAAGGTTCAATGATTTCACCAAACTCAACTGGTTTTTTCAACAATTAGCACTCGACGAGCACCTCATATATGAAGGCTTAGTATCCTAAGGTTCCAGAAGAAAATGACTCATCCTGAATACTATTCATAGGATGTCATCCCTATGCACTCATGAATTGGATGGCTCAAACAAGATATTTAGTACAGATTCATACTACCCCATACAACCTTTCACCTAGATGACAACATACCAAGTCATCTATCACTGCGAAAAAGAAAGGGTCACATGACCAATGAAGTGGATGGCCATGACCAAGGGATGCATAACCAGTTGAAACCGAGCATTACTTGATGCTCAAACCCATATCAAAGGACAATAAATACATGAACACCCATCAAAAAAAGGGTTTCATTTAAAAGAAATGGGGTCCTACGAGGGACAATGTCACCTGAATAGAACCAAACATTATTTATCAAGGAATTTTAAACACTAATGGTGCTTCCTACCATGGAATAGCCCCTTAAAAAAGCATAAAATCTTCACCCATAATGAGGTCACAGAAAACAGAAATGTCACCAGGCTCAAAAGCCTACCAAAAATTTCATTTCTATAAAATAGGAATCCTACAGAAAAGGGTCATGTTTTTGTTTCAAGGAAACTCAAAAAGAAAATATCTGGATACCCAGATACCCTTTCACAAGGCTTTAAACAAAGGATACTGCCTAGGGTTCCTTTTTAAGTCCATTGCATTAATTCAATTTTAAATCATTAAACATTGAAAATATTTAACAAACACATCAATTAAAAGAATTAAAGTCTAAACAACTTCCCTTTTAGAACAGTTTACACTTCTTTACATTCAGTTATAATTGGGGAATTTATCAAAATAAATTCCCATTAGTAGATAAGGTGACCTACGAGGGTCTCAAAAATCCAACCCTATTCATTATCATGAAATTCCATAGTATTTTCTTAACCATTAAAATTAAAAAGGCCCATTAAGGTTTATCTCATAAGAAACATTCCACAACTGATGTACTTGTGTCAGTTGAGAATTTAGATTGTTAACCAGTTTATTTAAAATTAATGTTGAACATCCTATACATTTAAAAGAAATTCCTAATACAAAATGATCATGTTCAACAGTTCAGTCATATAGGCGACCATCTAAAAATCCATAAAGCACCCATACACTTTTCAATTTGGAATTTGGATCTTGTTTTAATCACAACTAATTACATTTATCCCATGCCATCAATTAAATATTTTAAAAAAAGTGAAGCCTGTCACTACAAGAAGCTGACACAGAGCAACATGATGGAATCGTCGAAGCATGTAATACTAAATAGGGAAGGCTTGAAAAGTAGTCAGGTAACATGGAATATAAACACCTAAGATTTTTATACAATCAAGAATGGAATATAACTCAAGGAACCCAATAAAAACAACAAACAAACTACAAATGCAACTACATGGCATGGAATATGCATGGCACATGGAATCTCTATGGGACTAATATGATGCATGTAATGATTCATCCTTATCATAACTATCCAAGGGTAAAATTACATAAATTCATAAATAAATACACAGTGGAAAGTACACCATTAACTCAATGTAACACCCCAAGCTTCCATGGTATGTTTTTTTAAATAATTCACTAGCTTGCGCTGCATGAAACATTGAGTTTGAGCACACCATGACCTATCAAACTAGCCATTTAAAAATCTATTATGAATAGTATTAAACAAATTATGAAATTTATAAATTTTATTTTTCAAAATAGACATCATTTTGGAATCTGAAACATCAAAATTTGCAAAGGGTAAATTTTTTTTATTTTTAGGAAAAGTTTTAATTTCTGTTGAATAGTGAAAAATACTACATTGTTGTTAAAAAACCAACTATTTCATTTATATAATTATTTTAGTTTAAACTGATTATAATGTCACAATAGATAGAAAATAAATATATTAATCAAATATAGTTAATTGGAGTTATTTTATAATAGAATTAGATATAAAAATTTATTGAACTTTTGAACGTCTCTTTTACATGTCTTCTAGCCACATCTACATGATTTTCATTAAATGTAATTTTACCACTTCTGTGAATTTAATTTCAAAAAATAGACATAAATGATTTTAATTACTATTAAAAATGTGTTTTAATCAGATTTAAATAATTTTTGGTGTATAGTAACTTTTGGATTTTATTTTCCATATTTAAAGGTAAATAAGGTAATTAAAGCTAAAAATAATAATATAATAATATAATATTTCACTAACACTTGTACTAATTTCATTGGAAAATTTTTAAGACCAAAATAATCCTTAGTTCAAAAATATGATCTTTTTTAATCCACTTCTTTTAGATTAGGATACTTATTATATTTTATTTAAAGAAGAGTTAAAAATGTCATATTCAAATTTTAATAACTAAATCATTTTTTATATTAGGTTATATAAGTGATATGGTCAACTATGAAGATTATTTATAAAGATATAATAATTATCTACATCATAGTAATTTATTTATAATTATTATATATTAATTAATTAAAATTAATGAGACACAATAGTGAAATAAAAATTATTTTATTAATAGAAATACCAAATAAATGATATTAATGATATTGAAATAAATTTAATTTGACTTAATTAATGACATAAACAAATTTTATAGATAACATAGACATTTTAGTGATATATTTGAATTATTGTTTCTAGGTTATCATGATTTTTTTATATTTTAAAAAATTAAAATATTTAATAGTATTAAAATTGACATAAATGATACTTTAAAATAAATAATATTTAATTAAATGTTATAAAATTCATAAAAATCATTGGTTCGAGAAAATAACTAGGATAGTGTCAAATATGTCATTAATGATCCAATTTGGGTTATTTTTTTATATTATTGTAACTATATTAACCCTATAGTATAAAAAGACAAGTATACATGGTAAGAGTTAAACTATTTAACTAAGGATTAAACCCAAAAGATAAGGTTACTTTTGTGACCTAAAATTGTCTAAAAATAATTGGTTGTGATAATTTCAACTCATTTACATCTTTTTATTTAAATAAATCACTTTAGATCTATTTTAAATAGAAAAATAATTTATAATAGAGTTTTTAAAAGTGCCCCTCCCCTCTACTATAAAAGGGCACATCTCCTTCTCTTTTATTCACACCTCTAAATCCATATTTCTCAGCCAAACCATACCCAATTATCCTCCCAAATTTCTTCACTTCATCCTAGATTCCATAATTTCATCATAAATCCATCCTAAGGAGTCATTTTATGCAAATCAAAAGGAGATGCTCACAGAAGAGGTAATTGTTTTTCTAATTCCATTAAATTTATTTTCTTCTTCTACTTAATCCTCTTATGTTATTTTCATAGTAAAGAAATAAGTATAGTATAATCTATGTTCTGATATTTTATTATGATTATGGTACAAACATATTCATTTTTTATCCATCATACTAATAACAATATCACGATGCATGAGTATGTACGGCTTACTATCTGTACGTTGTGGTGTAATTTGTTATTCAACACTAATTTATTTGAATGGGTATAATGATGATTATAATGGATATAAATAATGAATATAACATGATAATTATTCTGTATAATTAATATACCGTCCAATTACATACCATTTAACCATTAATGGAATGATACTGCCGCTCGTGCATACATACAGCCTACCGTCTCCACGACGTAGTGATATTTGTTCCCCACGTTAAACATTCAAGAATTATTATAAATTTTATATGATTAGTAAAAAATTATTATGAACTTTATATAATTATATATTTTAATAAAATACATCTTATGCATAACAAATATGACTTAGACAACAAAACATGCAAATGAAAATGAAGCAGTTAACACCCAAAACAATGATAATATTGAAACATTATTAAAAAAATGATATAAAAGGATCATATATGATATCATAGATATGGATATGGTTATTATATAATTTAATAACATGTTTAACCATTATATAAGAGGTTAATTCACCCTTAACTAAAGTAATGTATAAGGTAAGGGTTAATTTCATAACCTTGTTATTGCCTGAGGTTGTTTATATGTAAGTATATACTGGTACATCTTTATCATCCATAAAAATGTTTCTTAAAATATATTTCCAAATATTATAAAAAACTGGTTAAATAATTTTTTACCAATTTTTAACTTTTTATAAAAAAATTTCAAATGAATCTTTCCATAATTTTCCAAATGAGGTACTTTATAAAACTTTTCAACAAATTATGGATGGAATTGTTTTTAACTTATACGATGTAAGGGGATATTTTCCACCGTTATGAAACCTTACCATTTTTAATATTACCTTATAATCTTACAAGTATATTTTCATAAGAAATGTTTTCTTTTATAATTGCATGGATTTTAAATAATTTCAAAGTAAAAGGTCACATTTATATCAAAGAGTTTTAATGAATTTATTAGATTATTTTCATGTATGTCAAAAACCTTTGTTAAATTTGATGCTTTATTGAGGTTTATTTATTATGATAAAATCTTCTATATTTTATTGAAGGTTTTATGATATTTTTGACGATGAATGTTCTATTTTTATTCTATTCATGGGTTATGGATAAAGTATTAACTTTTCATATACTATTTTTAATAAGAATATTTATGTTATGTTTTACCCTTTTAATATAAGGAATGCATTGGAGTTAGTAAGTGATAGGAGGGGCCCAATTTAGCCCCTCAATGCATAGTTATGTATCATAAGACAAACTAGTGTCTTGGCATGAGGCCTTGACCGTATGGTTATGTATGCCCTGACGACATGGTTATGATGTCCGAAATTATGCATTCCCTCATTATGAGATTAGTTATTGATATTACATGTGATTATTCTACTAGTAAAATATCCATGTGAGTATTTAAATATAAATATTTGATTAATTCTTTCTATATTATATATAATATTATGTTTAAAAGTCTTGTGTTTAATTTTTATACGTTGACTTAAAATTTTATACTTTTTTATGATAGATTTCTCTATATTGTTTATCCTTACTAAGCATCTGAGATCACCCCTTTCTTATGTTTTATTTTTTCCAGGATGTGAAGAATTATATTATGACATACCTACAAGTATAATCTAAGGGATATGATTGTTTTCAAATAAGACACTATTTATTTTTTCATTTCAAGATGTAATGTCAAACTTATGTTTGTATCTATATTTTCTAAGGTTACTAAAATGATCGGTTCTTTGAGATTAGGTTTCTTGTGATCATGACAATGTAATAAAATAATGCATTGACTCTAGGAAATTGTGTTCGGGATGTTACAGTTAGTATCAGAAGAAGTTTAGTAAAAACCTTGGAAACTAGATTTAGAAAATACTTTAATTAGGGGGTACTATCCTAAGATAGGCTTTGGGGATACATATATATGAAAATCCTAAAATTTTGGAAATGTAGAGATTATGTGGGTATTCTAAGAAAATACATCACTATCTAGATACTATAAGTGGACATGGTTTTTTCATAGATGTACCGAGGAGTAAAAATTTCAACAAGGTGTTCCGGGCATGACTCGAGGTAACCTAGTACAAGACAACGACCCCTACTACACACTTGGTTTGACACTCCTGAGGGATATGCTTAGGATAATTCACATTTTCTTTACAAACCACTATGAAGTATTTATGAGAAAAAATGTCCCCAAATAAACCATTTATATGATTATCGATTAGTTATGTATAAAATTTTCAATTTATGTTATGTATTTTACTAGTTTAAATTATTAATTATGATTCATAACCAAATATAGTGTATGACATTATTTGGAAATGGCACCTAGTGGAAGGAATGGAAACTGTATCAACACACATAATACATGTAGGAATTTCCCTCCTATTCAAGATAATGATAGTGGAGCTGGTGATACAACTTGTGCTAAATAGATTATAACCATACTAGGACAAATGACTCAGGTTATGAATAATAACCTTACCTGTATAGAGTATCTTGATCCACAACGCGGAGAATCAATGTTAGACCACTTCATGAGACAAAAAACCTCTAACATTTAATGGGACAACAAATCTATTTTTAGCTGATCAATAAATTAATTCCTTAGAGAAAATATTTATAGCTTTGGGGAGTGACAAAAGTGAAAATGTTTTTAGGGAAGTATATCATCTATTAGGAGATGTATATCAATGGTGGATATTAATTCAAAAAATAAAGGGGGATGAAGATGTAGAAAATATGGATTGTAGGGAATTTGAAGAACTCTTCTTAGAAAAATACTTTTCTCGTGATCTATGAGCAGATATGGAGAGATAATTTTTGAGTCTGAGGAAGAAGAAGAATGATAATGTTATAAAGTATGAAGCTAACTCCACAGGGTTAGAAAGGCATGCTTTAGACTATATACATAACCCGATATGTAATATTGATCGATTATTTGATTGGTTAGAACCATTCCTCGGATGGGCATTGGTCTCACACTTTTTCTCATCATATGAAGATATATTCTCATGTGATATCAATACAAAAAAGAAATTATATAAGTCCTATAACATTAAAGTAAAGCAAGAGAAGAGGAGGGATATTGAACACTCTTGAAAAGGAAGTAAGGGAAAAAATGGAAAAGTTGAATTTCCACCCTATAGTAATTTTGGGAAGAAACACCACTGTACTTTCCTAAAGGTGATGGGAGTTTGTTACATGTTTGGAGAAAAAGACCACCAAGCTCATGATTTCAAGGGGATGAAAGAAGATACCAATATTTAATGCTAAAATTGTAAAGAGATTTGACATTATGAAAATAATTTTGCTAAGATTCATGGAAACTTGCCCCGAAAAAGTCCAAGGGAGAAAGGCCAAGATTTTGCGATCCCAACTACTAAGGTTGAAGTTCCTAATGATGTGGTGGAAGGTACTTTAATTGTTTCATCAATTTTATCCAAATATTCATTAAATTATAGATCTTCACATTACTTTATATCTTCCAAGTTTTATTTAAAAATTAAATATTTATAATTCACATTAACATGGTATTTGTCAATCAAAACTCTGAAGGGAAGGCTCATTGCAACAAATACGTGTCATGAAATTACTATTATGGCATATAAACATGCTTTATATGCTGAATTTATCATCATAATTATGGTCAACATTGATATAATCCTCAGTATGGATTGGATATCAAAATATTATGAGAAAATTTATTTCAAGAAGAACGAAGTTATGATTTCTGAGTAAGATATAGAATCCATTATCTTTAGAGAAGAAAAATCACCATCTGATTCTTATCTAGATCCACCACTAGTAGCTCTACTAAATTCAATTCTTGGGGAGAAAGAGAATGTAATGTCTAGGGATTAAAAAATAAGTCCTAAAATTTAGGATGTTCCTATTGTAAATTAATACATTGATCTTTTCCCAGAAGATATATGGACCACCCTAGAGTGTGAAGTTAAATTTTGTATTGATTTAGTCCTTGATGCAAGACCAATATCAAAGAATCCATGTAGAATGGATACAATGGAATTAGCAGAGCTGAAGAAACAACTAGAGGATTTAGGTAATAATGGATTTATTCTCCCTAGTGTTTCTTCAAGGGGATCCCCAATTATTTTTGTTAATAAGTAAGATAGATAAATGAGGTTGTGCATCGACTATAGAGTAATCAATGTTATTACAAAAATTATCCTCTACCTAACATTGGAAATTTGTTTGATCAAATTCATGGAGCTCAATATTTTTTGATGATTTTCATTTATTATGGATATCATCAATTATGTGTAAAAATAAAGGTATTAAAAAGATAGAATTCTGAATGAGTTATAGTTATTATGAATTTACAGAAATTCCATTTGGACTAACTAATGCATCCTCTATTTTCATGGATCTAATGAACAAAGTGTTCAAGGAATATCTTGATAATTTCGTCATAGTATTTTTTGATAATATCTTGATATAATCCAAAAGATAAAAATACCATGAAACTATTTGAGGATTGTTCTGAAGACTCTTAAGAGATATGATCTATATGGGAGGTTTAGAATGTGTGAATTATAGATTCATGAAATTTCTTTTCTTGGTAATATTTTCTGGAATGATGGAATCTTTGTAGATTCAGAAAAGACAAAGTCAATCCAAGAATGGATAGTACCGACAAGTATAACCAAGATATGCAGTTTTATTGGTTTAGTAGGTTACTATCAGAATTTCTTCCGTAATTTTAAACAATTGGAAAAACCATTAATGAAACTCACATGAAAATGGGTTAAATTTTTTTGGACAAAAGAGTGTAAAGAATTATTTGAAGAATTTAAGATAATATTAGTCAGTGATCCTATCATGACTTTACAATATGGGAATGATGGTTTTGTGATTTATAATGATGCATCAAGTAAATGAATTGGTAATGTCCTTATAAATAATGATAGTGTTGTTTCTTATGTATCAAGGAAATAAAAAATTCATGAACAAAACTATCCAACTCAATATTTTCAGTTAGTAGTGGTAATATTTTCTCTGAAGATATGGAGACACTATCTCTATGGTGAAAAATGTGAGATATATAATGATTAAAATAATTTGAAATATATTTGTTCACATAAAGAAGTCAACATGATACAAAGGAGACGTCTTGAGATACTCAAGGATTATAATTGCACAATACACTACCACCTAGGGACGAAAAAGAAGGTGGAAGATGATTTGAGTAGGAACGACCATGGAGTTATGAATAAGATGAGAGTTTAAAGGGATCCTATGTTCATGGATATAGTAAATATGAATATGAGAATTATCATGGAAGATGAAATATCACTACTTTTTCAAATGGTTTTCAAACCGTCTTTACTGGAAAGAATAAAAAGTTCCCAGATTGATGATGAAGAGTTTCAAAATAAAATTAAAGCTGTGAATGATGAGATATTTATTTAATTTGTATAAGAAGATGTAATTTTGAAATTTGGGAAGAGGCTTTGTGTTCCCACTATACCTGAGCTAAAAATGGAATTATTGGATGATTCTCATAGCTCCAATTTCACTATACACCCTAGTGGCACTATGATGTAAAAATATTTGAATTAACATTTTTGGTGGGACAAAATGAAGTGGGAGATTATTGATTATGTGTCAAGATGTTTGGTTTGTCAATAGGTGAATGATGGAAGACAACATCCTAGAGGAGTCATGAAACCTATTCCTATACCTGTGTGAAAATGGAATGATATTATGATAGTCTTTTGTCATGGGGCTACAAAAGACTCCCAGAAGAAATGATGTGATATGGGTTATGATTGATCATCTTACCAAATAAGCACATTTTATTACTATAAGAGAAGATTTGACACTTGAACGTTTAGAAATAACATATATTAATGATGTTTTAAGACTTTATGGTGTACCCCTATCGATTTTTTTGATCGTGACCCCTGTTTTACATAAAAATTCTAGAAAATTATTCAGAAGGCCCTATATAATAAGCTTTGTTTGAGCACTTCCTACCACCCTCTAACTAATGGAAAATCTTGACGGAATATTCAAACTTAAGAAGACATGTTGAGATCTTTCTCACATGTCTTTCAAGGTATGTGGGATCATTATTTACCTCTAGTAGAATTTTCCTATAACAATAGCTTCCATTAAAGTATTCAGAGGGAACAATATTATGCATTATACAAGAAGAGATTTTGTACACTGACTTGTTGGGATGATGTTGGTGAAAGAAAACTTGTAACCGCAGAACTTGTTGTAGAAATGATAGAAAATGTAAAGACTATTCAGACCCATATCAAAACAGCTCAAATTTGTCAAAAGTGCTATGCTGATAACCAAAGGAAGGATTTGGAATTTCAAGTGGGAGATCATGTTTTATTGAAGGTATCTTCATTGAAGGGTGTCATATGATTTGGTAAGAAGGGTAAATTAAGTCCCAGGTACATCAGATCTTTTGGAATTTTTGAATGAATTGGAGTTGTAGCTTACCACTAAGCAATGCCTCCTACTCTCTCCAAAGTTCATGATGTGTTCCACATATCACTGTTATGGAAATAAATGATAGACCCATTTCTTGTAATCACCTATGAAGAAATATAACTGGAACCCGATATGTCTTTCTGCGAACTTACTATCAAGATTCTTGACACTAGATAACAAGTGATGATAAATTGGACGACTCATCTCGTAAAAGTTCTTTGGAGAAACCATAAAATGGAAAAGGCGATGTGGGAACCTAAGGAACTAATGATGAGGAACCACTCGAATCTATTTATGAAGTGATATTATAGAAATTTAAAGGATGAAATTATTTTAAGAAGGGAATAATGAAACACCCCAATCTTTCATAGTACACTTCTTTTTAAATAATTCAATAGCTTGTGCTGCACACAACATTGAGTTCAAGTGCACCATGACCTATCAAAATTGACATTTAAAAAGTGTTTATGAATTGTATTAACCAAATTATGAAATTTATAAATTTTAATTTTCAAAATAGAATTCTTTTTTGAATTGAGAACATCAAAATCATATTAGATTAAATTTTTGGTATTTTTCTAAAAAGTTTCAATTTTTTACGAATAGTGAAATTTTTTGTATTGTTGTTAAAAAACTGAATTTTTCAATTAAATAACTATTTTATTATAAATTTATTATGAATTAAAAATATATAAATAATAATTATATTAATACAATATAGCTAATTGGAATTATTTTATAATATAATTAGATACAAAAATTTACTGAACTTTTGAACGTCTCTTTTACCCGCCTTTTAGCCACATCTACGTGATTTGCATTAAACGTAATTTTTCAGTTTCATTGAATTGAATTTAGAAAAATGTAAATACATGGTGATAATAATTATGAAAAATTTGGTCTAACAGGATCAAAATAATATTTGGTGAATTGTAAATTTTGGATTTTATTTACCACGGTTAAAGGTAAATTGAGTAATTAAAGGTAAAAATAATATTATAATAAAATAATATTACCCTAAAACTTGTCCTAAATTTAATTGGATAAGTTTTTTAGACCAAAATCAACCTTAGGTAGAAAATTTTATCCTTTTTGATCCACTTGTGTTAGATTAGGACGTTTAATATATTTTATTTAAAGAAGAGTTAAGAATGAAATATTCAAATTTTAATAAGTTTACCATTTTTAATATTATGTTATACAAGTGATATAGTAAACAAGAAATACAAATTATAAATATAAAATAATTATCTACATCATAATAATTTATTTATAATTTTTAGATATTAAATAATTACAATTAATGACACAAAATAGTGAAAAAGAAATTATTTTATTTATAGAAATACCAAATAAATGATATTAAAAATATTAAAAAAATATAATTTGACTTAATTAATGACATCCAAGAATTTTATGGATAACATATAAATTTTAGTGACATATTGGAATTATTTTTTAGAAGTTATCATGATGTATTTAAATTTTTAAAAATGTAAATATTGAATGTTATCAAAATTGGCATAAATGATACTTTAAAATAAATAATATTTTATTAAATGTTATAAAATTCATAAAAATATAAATTTCTACCAACTAACTATTATAGTGTTAAATATGTTATTAATGATCCAATTTGGGTTATTTTTTCATTTTATAGAAACTATATTAAACCTATAGTATAAAAAGACATGTAAACATGGTAGGAGTCAAACTATTTAACTAAGGGTTAAACCTAAAATATAAGGTTACTTTAATGAGATAAACTTGTATGAAAATAATTTTTGTGATTATTTAGACCCATAATAATATAATACCTTAAATAACTCACTTTTCATCTATTTGAAGCCTAAAATTAATTTATAATAAATTAATAGTTTTGAAGTTTCTAAAAGTTATCTCACCTCTATTATAAAAGGGCACCTCTCCTTCTCTTTAATTCACAACTCTAAATCCAGTTTTATAGACCAAAACCTACCCAATTCCCCTAAAAAAAGACTCAACTAATCCTAGAGGACATACTTTGGGAATAAATCTATCCTATGGAGTCCTTTTGTGCATATCAAAAGGAGACGCTCAAAGAAGAGCTATTTTTTTTACCAATTCCATTAAATTTATTTTATTCTTATAATTCATAATCCTCTGTTGTTTCCATAATAAATTAATAAATCTAGTATCATATATATTATTATATGTTATTATGATTATGATACAACCATCTTCCTCCCTTTATCCATCCTATTAATAACAATATCACAATGCGTGCGTACATACGATTTACGTCTCCACGTCGTGGTGTAATATTCTATTCAATTCTAAATTATTTGTATAGGTATAATAATGATTATAATGGATATAAATAATGAATATAACATGATTATTAATATGTATAATTAATATACCATCCAATTCCATACCATTTAACCATCAAGGGAATGATACCGTCGCTCGTGCGTACGTACGACCTAACGTCTCCACGATGTGATGAGATTCATTCACCAAGTTAACCATTCAAGGATTATTATAAAATTTATATGATGATTAAAAATAATTATTATTTACTTTATATCTTTTTTATAAGAATAAAATACATCTTACTCATAAAAAACATTACTTACACAAAAAAACATGCATTAGAAAATGAAGCAGTTAACACTCGAAATAATGGTAATACTGAAACATTATTAAAAAATGATATAAGAGTATTATATATGATATCATAAATATGTATATGGTTTTTTATAATTTAATTACATGTTTTAACCTTTATAAAGAATTTTAACACACCCTCTACTAAATGAAATTTTAAGGTAAGGGTTAATTTCACAACCTCGTTATTATCTGAGGTTGTTTATACGAAGTATCTACTGGGAAATATTTTCCATCCATGACCATGTTTAATAAAATTTATTTCAAAATATTATCAAAAAAATTATATAAATTTTTACCCATGTTTTACTTTTTATAAAATGTTTTAAAAGAAATCAATTTTTTTTCATTTTCCAAATGAGGAACTTCATGACCCTTTTCGACAAATTAAGGAAAGAAAGTTTTTTAAATTATATGTTGCAAGCGGCTATTTTCTAAAATTATAAAACCTTACCATTATAAATATTCCCTTACATGATTACATGGTTATTTTCATAAGAAATGTTTTCTTTTATAATTGTGCATCTTTTAAATAATTTCAAATTAAAAAATGGGATATTTCTCTCAAAGAGTTTTAGGAATTTATTAGATTATTTTCATATATATCAACATCCTTTGTTGAATTTTATACTTGATTGAGGTTGATTAATTATGAAACAATCTTCCATACTTTATTGAAGGTTTTATGATATGTTTGACTATGGATATGCTATTTTTATACCATTCAAGGTTAATGCTTATAGAATTAACATTTTGTAAGCTAGTTTTAATATGAATGTTTATGTTATGTTTCACCCTTTTCAAATGAAAAATGAATTGGACTTAGTAATCGATGATTAGGGACCTCTATAGCCCCTCAATGCATCGGTATGTCTCATGAGAAAAACTAGTGTTTTGGAATGAGGCCTTGACAATATGGTTTTGTGTGGTCCAGGCATGAGGCCTTGACAATATGGTTTTGATGTCCAACATTTTACATTCCCTAATTATGAGATTAGTTATTGATATTACATGTGATTATTATACTATTAGAGTATCCATGTGAGTATTTAAGTGGAATTATTTAATTTATTCTTGCCATATTATGTAGAATATTATGTTTAAAAGTCTTGTGGTTCAGTTTTATAAATGTCCTTAAAAGTTTATACTTATTTATGATAACTTTATCTATATTTTTTATCCATAATGATCATATGATATCACCCCTTTATTATGTTTCATTTTACATAGGATGCGAAGAAGCATATTATGACTAACCTACATGGATAATATATGGGATATGATTTTTTTCAATGAAGAAACTATGTTGTTTTTCATTTCAAGATGTAATGTAAAACTTATGTTTGTATCTAGAATTTCCAAGTCAACTAAAATGACTGGTCCTTTAGGATTTGATTTATTATTATTATGAAAATGTAATAAAATAATGCACTGACTCTAGGAAACTGGGGTTAGGGAATTATAGTCAAGGTGAATTGATATCAACTGTAACATTGAATAGTATAAAAACAAATCTCATCCATGGACACTTGGTAATTTCCTTATATGTGGGGTGATAACCCCAATAAAGGAAATTTACCAAGCACTGACACATTCCTAGTCTCATGTATAGTAGCCTAAAATAGTAAGGCAAAAAGAAAAGAGACTATAATACCACTTTGTAAAATCCTAGCATGACTGACCACCTAGACGGGTAGCTGAACCGATTTCCACATGACCTCAAGTGTAATGTCTCACATTTTTTGTGTATTATTTTTAAATATTATATGGAATTATGGAATGACCATACATGGAAACAATGTGCAATTATGGGACCCAGAGTTCCCAAAATAAATATATGAAATAAATTAAACTTTTAAATAGCACACATTAGCTATTTTCCTGAAAAATTATATTAGCTTTTAAAAGGGTTTGCAAAATAGATATTTGAGGGAACTATTGTATTTAGAGTAGAAACTTTACCAGATCTGATGCCTAACCTCGACCGGGGTGGGTCAGCTATAAAAGTTAGTTTTTGGACGTTTTAAAGGAAATAAAATAAATTAATATTTTTTTTTATTTTAAATGTTTCCAAAATTCAACGAAATGTTAATTTGTTTTAAAATACTAGGAGGCTAGAGTTAGGATCATAACCCTTTAATTTTTCCCTAGAATCCTTTGGAACTATAGAGAGGAGACATCCTAGAAAATTCCTGACGAATGACGATGAACGACAACACGTGGATCGTTGCACAACAAGATAGAATCTTGAACGGTGACTGATCTCCCTCTTCATCAAATATTGAGATAGGGGATGTTATTTGAATTCTTTTCCCCATTCTTGGATTTAAACAAAAAAACATGGATCAACCCACGAATAGGTTGACCTGCGGATCTTTTGTTCTTATAGGATGGTTTTATCAGGTTTATTTCGGGGATTTAATAAATGTTTGGTTTTATTTAATTTAACTTGCTTAGTTTTATCCTTATAATGGGAGAATATCAACGCTATGACAAATGATAGTGGAGGTTCTTTCCTCAATTCGCTGTGTGGATTTATTCTTCCCCTTTTTTACCCTGTGTTCTTCACGTTCTTCGTAGGGTTATAAAAAATAGATTGTCGCACATTCATTTCACAATGAAATGATACCAAATCTTAGTTTTGGAATTGTGATGACCTAGGGGAGGTGTGATGATAATGGTGGTGAAGGAAGCAAGATGGTTCAAGAGAAATCTTCCTTCGATCGTTCTTTATGATCATGGATCGAAACATGTTTTCGGGGCCGATCAGAGGCCCAAAACCAACAGAATCGGCCTTCCCATGGCGGGATGACCTTGAACCTTTAGTTTAGTAACAAACAAATTTACGGAATGAAAACCAAATTTTCGACGGAGGTGTGCATAGGAGGAGATCCGGTTTTGGAAAATCCCAAATAACATGGTGTGTTCTCCGAAGAGCACAGCGTGTGGGGCCAGCTTAGCGGTAGCTAGGGTTTCATGATACAGGAAACAATGACATGCCGTGTGAAAACTATCACACATCATGTGGGTCCTTACACTGGACTCATCATGTATCTAGGATAATAAACAGATATGGGGTGGAGTACATGGAATGTACTCCACCACATGGCCATACCAAGCTAATTAAGCAGGTTACCCCATGTACTGGTACATGAGTTGGTAGACACAGGTTGAATCTTTATACGGGAACACGACCAGTGAACATGGAGTGGCCCTATATAGTAGGACACAACATGTCACATTCTTACACACTGTGTAAATATCTTTCTACATGACATCCTCTTTAAAACAGGTCGTTGTACACATGCAGTACTTGGGGTCATAGGACACGACGTGTGACCTTCCTACACGCTGTGTACCTTTCTGCACATGTATTGATCTTATTGTACACAATTCCATGGAAAATTTCCTTTTGGGTTAGAGCCCCATTTTTTCATTCCACTAAAGGTTAGGTATCATTTCCACCCCTAGGAATAAGATACCTTTAGCATGACTTTTTGTATAGAGTTAGAATCCCTTGGAGAGGCTAGAAGTGATATCCTCTACCCATTTTTGACCCTAGGTAGAGTTAGGTATCAACATGTCCAATCATACAAGATGTTGATCCTATACTTAGTAGGTGAATCTGGATGGGCCGTGGTATACTCCAAGGCCCTGGCAGTGATCCTCATCTATGTATCATGATATTTTCCCCACTCAGGAGTGAGTTCTCCCAGAATGAGTGCATATATTCTCTCTTTAGATATATCAGTGCATTTATCCCTCTCATGACACTTCCTGATGAACATAATTCTTAGACAGATGTCAATAAAGTTATAAGACTCGTGGAGTGTGTTCTCCTGGATGAGTGTTTTTTGTAATCTTCGAATTGAATCTCCAGCGTGGGTATGCAGTTATTGTGACTTACATCTAGACTATGGGTCTGGGTTTCTAGTATATCTAGATATCTTTATCTTGTTATATTTTCTGTAGAAATATACTGTATAGAACAGACTGTGACTTTAATTTTTGTATTAATTTGTGGTTTTGGGGTCCTCTACTGAGTATTGTTATACTCACCCCTCCACAGGCTTTTCCCACACATGTCGTGTCTTGTGTAGATGAGCGGACTTTTGACGGAGTGTAGGGTGGACCAGGACCAGACCAAGCTTTATAAGATTCCCTATAGTCTGAGGTGTTCCTAAGGATACACTAAGTAGTCCCAGTACCTATTTTCTTTCTTATAGGTTGAAATTTATAGTTTAAAGACTCTTTCTTTTAGTGGGATTATATTCTGGACTAGTTTAATTTCTGCACTTTACTTTTCGTTGTACTCTGTTGATTGGGTTTAGCTGTATGCATACATTTTGTTCCTTAGGGGTTTTTTTAAATTTCATAATTTTTGGGATTGGAGATGCATGTGTGTGTATAGGTACTTAGAAAATTCCTCCCATGTTAGTGATATGCCTAATCGATGCTAGTCATCAGCCACTGAACTATTGGAGGTGGGATTGGGGAGTCGTGACATAGTCCCCACTAAGATGGGTCATGGAAGAGTGATATCAAAGGTGGTCAGTTATAACTTAGGACCAAAAGTCTATGAGATTGGGTTGGGGAAACAATGTTAATTGTTTTGAGCTCGACTTTTAGGCCATGGAATCCAGTGTTGGTGTGGGTGAATAACCTATACATACACCAGGACTCTAATAGTTCGCTTTTCAACTCAGTGTAAGAAAAAACTAGTTGCTGGTTAACAATGGAATGACACATGAATCATATAGTAATGGGTTGTGTTTTCCATGTACTTGTATGTTAGATATCCAGATATTATCTTTGATGATGATACATCTTGTTTCCTTACACAATTCCTTTTCAATGCATACCTACTAGTATTCAACGACTTGATCATGAGGATGAACCCCTCCTCGAAGAGGCTTTGATTCTGCAACTAGTTCCCCAGGCGTTACCTTCAGGTGATGCACCTGCTATACCACCACCAATGGAGTAGCACGTGGCACCTGTAGTACCGAAAGTCGAGGAGCACAGGCTTAGCACGATCTATTAGTTTCAAAGACAGATACCCCTTAGGTTCTAAGGCGAGCCCGACCCTCAGGTGGTTGAGGACTGGATTGAGGCGGTGACCAGATTTTTCTATCTAATGAGGAAACCAATGAAATAGATAGTGATCCTTGGAGCGAGCCTTCTTCAGGTTTCGGCAGGGTGATGGTGGAGTTTGAATGTTCAGGCTCATGACAATGAGACTCTTTCATGGATGGAGTTCGAGCGACTCTTTAGGGAGGAGTTCTCTCCGGTTATGCTGAGATAATTGCATATCCAGGAACTTCTTCAGCTCCAGCTGGACAATTTAATGGTGACTAACTATTCATCAAGGTTCACCAACCTTACCAGGTACATGATGGATATGGTCAGGGTTCCGTAATTCAGAGCTCAGACATTCAAGCGAGTTATATGATGGGACATATGAGACTAGTGTTGTGCCTCTACACATTTAGACTTATGTGGGAGTTCTCAAGCGTGATTTGGTAGTCGAGAGATTCTTGGATGAGTATAGACAACCAGTGTCAGTCAACAGCAGGTAGACAGGCACAGAGACATCAGCAGTAGGGAGCCAACGTCCGGCATAAGGATCAAGACATGAGAGATGTCATAGGGGGAACCAAGATTGGGGATATATATTCCATATCTATCAGGCTATATCCAATCATCCTAGAGAGAGGCGATGCTACTCATGCGATGAAAGAGGACATATTCCAAGAGACTATCCAACCCATCAAGATACTGATAGGGAGGTAGTGGATGTACCACTGAGGAAGAGCCAATGATTTGAGCAGACAGACCTACCAGGCAGTGGACGTGGTAGAGGAGCAGGGAGAGTTATAGGAGGTAGTAGACATTTTAACCTAATTCCACCCCCACCCCCTGGAGTTTTGCACTAGGCTCATGGAGCTGGGGGATAGGGATGGGGACAACTATATGCGGTTGAGTTGTACGACCTAGGGACTCTAGGGATGATCCAAGGTACAATTTTTGTCTTTTCAACCTTAGTTTTTGTTCTTATAGACACATGTACTAGTAATTGTTTCCTTACCACATGTCTTGTGAGAAACCTTGATATTTCAGTAGAGTCATTGACTCGACCCTTATGCTCAGAGACACCTATGGTAGGAGACTCAAAGATCACGCATCTTTGTCTATAGTCTAATCTTACACTTGGAGGTAAGAATTTTGGTTGGAACCTCTTTGTGGAAGCATCGAGTTTTTACAATGTAATTCTCAGTATGGATTGGTTATCTTTGGTCCATGCCTAGATTAAATGATTTAGGTGAAAAGTTTCATGTATCTGTAGTGATGGAACAAGGGATTCCATTGTTGGTGAAAAGGAAACTCAGGCAGCACTGAATGAGATCATGATTAAGAGGGTGCATCCAATCACTCATGAGTTGGATAGTTTTACCTTTGGAAATACATATGTTGGGATCTTTCAGTTCCCAATGGTAGTGGTGGAGTATGAGGACGTCTTTACATAAGATGTTTTGGAATTACCTCCCTACTAAGGGATTAACTTCTACATCGACCTAAACCCTAGGAAGACACTGATATCCACATCGGCGTATCAGCTGGCTCTCATAGACCTTTAAGAGCTGAGGGTGCAGTTGGAGGATTTATAGAGTAAGGGCTTCATAAGACCCAATGTTTCACCCTGGGCAGACCCATTTTTGTTTTCCAAGAAGAAGATGGGATTTTGAGGTTGTGTGTGGATTAATAATGCCTGAATTAGGTGATAGTGAATAATAAGTATCCACTTACAAGGATTGATGACCTCTTCTATCAACTGAGAGGGGTGTGATGGTTCTCAAAGGTCAACCTTCGATTGGGTTACCACCAGGTATGAGTATGAGATAAGGATACATAAAATATGGATTTTAGATGCCGCTATGGTCACTAAGAGTACTTGTTGATGCATTTCATCATGACGAACAACCATGAAATATTCATGGGACTCATAAACAAGATCTTCCAGCTGTACAAAGACTGGTTCATAGTGGTCTTCATTGAAGACATATTTGTGTACTCGACGTCAGAGGAGGAGCATCAGATAAATCTGTGGGTGGTTCTAGACATACTCAAAGTGAACCAGCTTTATGTGAAGCTCTTGAAGTGATAAATCTGGATAAAGGAGGTCCACTTTCTAGGATATGTTATAACAATAGATAGAGTAGCGGTAGACCCATCCAAGGTTGAGACCATGTTAACATGGGAGAAACCCTGGAGTGTGATAGAGGTGCGGTGCTTCCATGGGATGACTGGATATTACCAGAGATTTATCACTGATTTATCCCATATATTAGAACCAATGAAAACTTTGATCCAAAAGGGGAAGTCTTTTGTATAGATGGAGAAGTACTAGCAAGATTTATAGTAGTTGATGTAGAGTTTGATGGGCTCAATGATCTTGATATTTTCAGAAGAGGGTGTTGAGTAAGTAGTGTTCTGCGATGCATTAGAGGCCAGGCTTGGATGTGTCTTGATGTAGAGGAAGGATGTGATTTCTTATGGTTCATGCCAGCTGAGGCTGCATGAGAAGAACTACGTGTACCATGATCTTGAGTTATAATTTGTAGTAATTGTGATTAAAATGTTGAGACACTACCTGATGGGTGAACAGTTTATCATATACTAAGACCATAAGAGCCTCAAGTACATCTTCTTTCAAAAGGATGTGAATTTGCGGTAGAGGTCGTGGATAGAGTTCCTCCAAGATTATGATTTTGAGATAGTCAATACTACTGGGAAGGGGAACATAGTAGATGATGCTCTTAGTCAGATATCACAGTCACAACTGCTAAGCAAGGTTTCAGGGTAGTTGGTCTCACTACAGTTATTGTTCATGGATAGAGATGATGCATCTTATCTCCAGTCGATGTTTATCACCCCTCAACTCTTACAATGAGTCAGGGAGGCACAACTAGTGGATGTCAATTATGAGAGTTTATGTGATCAGTTATCCACGAGATAAGATTTTGATGGATATTCTCAAGGTGGGGAGAATGTCTTCTTTTTTAGAGGATGCACAGTTGTTCTAGTGGTGTTACGGGAGGAGGTTATAATAGAGTTTCATAAATCCCCCTTAACGGTACATCTTGGAGTGAAAAAGTGTACCAGGACCACCGACATCAGTTCTGGAGGACATGTATAAATAATGATGTAGCAGAGTTGGTTTCTCGATGCCTTACGTTCCAGCAGGTGAAGGATGAGCACCAGGTTCCTGTAGGGTTATCTCACCTCTAGAAGTTCCATAGTGGAAGTGGGATGGATTATCAATGGACATTGTGATGGGCTTAACATGAACGTCTAGGGGACATGATTCCATTTGAGAGATCTTTGACTGACTCACCAAGTGGGCCCACTTCTAATCTATTTGGGAGCCGAGTTCCATAGAGAGCTTATGATGCTTCTACGTGCAAGAGATAGTTCGGATTCATGGATTCCCTTTGATGATAGTCTCAAATTATGATGCTCATTTCACATCCCGATTTTGGAAGGGATTGTAAGAGGCATTTGGGACCCAACTACGCTTGAGCACAATGCTCCATCCCTAGTTAGATGATTAGATGGAGATAACCACTCAGGTTTTGGAGGATATGTTTCAAGCCTATATCTTGGATTTTGGTCACAATTGGGAGGACCACCTACCACCAGTGGGGTTTTCCTACAACAACAACCACCACTCCACCATCGATATACCACTATTTGAGGCTTTATATGGGCGACCCTACCGGTCACCGCTTTGCTGGACCGACCCTGTAGAGTTAGCACTGATGGGTCTAGAGTTGGTGTGATCGACCACCGAGAAGGTACATATCATCTAGAAGTATATGAAGAAAACACAGAGCTAGATAAAGTCTTATGCTGATAGAAAAAAAAGACCTCTGGAGTTTGAGGAAGGAGACCATGTCTTCATTCGGATCTCACCTCATCGACGGTTAAAGAGATTCAGCTAGGGTGGAAAGTTGGTCTAAGGTTCATCAACCCTTATCAGATACTATGCAGATTTGGTGAGGTGGTGTACCACCTAGCTCTACACCCATAGTTTCACTAGGTACATGATGTCTTCCATGTGTCACAACTGAGGAGGTATGTGCATGACCCATCACAAATCATCGACTAGGGTGAGCTAGACATCAAGGATGGAGAGACCTTCACAGAGAACCCAGTGGAGATCGAGGATTGATATGAAATAATCCTTTGTGTGAGAGGAATTCCCTTAGTTCGTGTCTAGTGGTAGCATGGTAACCTTCATGAGAACATGTAGGAGGGGGAGGCTTAGATTCGTTCATAGTAACCACTTTTGTTTGAGTAGCCTTTTGTTTTGGATTTTTTGGGACATAAAATCCCTAAAGTTGGGATAAATTAATGTCTTTAATTTTCCATGTATTATTTTTAAATATTATATGTAATTATTATGAGACCATTCTTTTTGATAGCATGCGATTCCAGGGCCTGAAGTGCCCAAAATAATTTTTTGAAATAAATTAAACTTTTAAATAGCGTGCATGAGCAATTTTACTAAAAAGGTTGAATAACTTTTA
Source organism: Viscum album (assembly GCA_963277665.1). Lineage (NCBI taxonomy): Eukaryota > Viridiplantae > Streptophyta > Magnoliopsida > Santalales > Viscaceae > Viscum > Viscum album. The sequence goes on from OY728129.1 coordinate 306,840,354, forward strand.
AATAGGTTCCTTAATTAGAAATCTGAGGGCACCATTGTGTTCAAAGAATCACATTTACTTTATATAAGGCCTAACATTGACCGACTATGGTCGACTAAAAAAGTTAGTTTTTGAACGTTTTAAAGTAAATAAAATAAATTAATAATTTATTTTATTTTAAACATTTCCATAACACAGGGACAGATTAATTTTTTTTAAAAGACAAGGAGCCCAAGGTCAGGCTCATAACCATGGAATCTTTCCCTAGAATCCACTAGAACATTGGAGAGGAGCCACCCTAAAGAATTCCCGATGAATGACTATGAACAACGATGCGTGGATAATTGCGTAGAATGATCGAATCCCGATGGATGAACAATATCCCTCTTCATTGATGATCAAGTTAGGGGTTTTTATTTCAATTATATTCCCCATTTTTGCATTTAAATGATGAATGATGATCAACCCACAAACAGGTTGACCTGTGGATCATTCTTTCTTGCAAGATGGTTTTTATCAGGTTTATTTTGGGGATTTAATCCATGTTTGGTTTGGTTTAATTTGATTTTATCTATTTGATAAATCTAATGGGATAAGATCAACATCATGAAGAATGAAAATAGAGGTTTTTTCCTCAATTTTTTTGTGGGGATTTCTTCTTCCCCCTTTTTACGCTGTGTTCTTCTCGTTCTTTGTAGGGTTATGAACAATGGATCATTGCATGTTCGGTTCACAATGAAAAAATCCCAAATCATAGATCCAGCATCATGATGACCTAAAGTAGGTGAAACTATTATTGCATAAAACAAATCAACATGTTTTTGGAGAAATATTCCTTTAAGTGTTCTTCAAGTGGGTGGATCGAAACATGTTTTCGGGGCTAATCGGAGGCCCAAAACTAGGAGAATCACCCTTGAAAAAGTAGGATTAACTTGAACCTTTAGTTTTGTGATGAATAGATCATCATAATGAAAAAATAGGATCTATGGAGGCACATGGGGGATGATCGTCGGTTTTGGAAAATCCCAAAGAACATGGCGTTTGGGGATGGATTGGTGGTAGATGGGGTTTCACAATGCAGGAAACGATGACACTACATCTAAAAAATGTAATATGGAATGTGGATACATATGTGGGACTCAGGTTTTATCTCAGACGATACAAGGACATGGGGTGGAGTACATGGGATGTACTCTACCACACGACCAAACCAGACTGGTTACACGGGTTACCTTGTTTACTGGTACACGGGTTGACAGACACAAGTTGAAGTCATGTACGGGCACATAGCTAGCATACATGGGAGTGACCCCTGGATAGAAGGACACGACATGTTACATTCTTACATGTTATTTATATCTCCTTCCACATGATATAATCTTTGACATAGGCCGTTGTACACGGGCAGTACCCAGGGTCATAGGATCTGGCATGTGACCTTCCTACACGCTATGTTCTTTTCTGTACATGGCTTGATATTCTTGTACACTATTCCATGGATAAGTCTTGTTGGGGTTCCCCCCATTTTCTCATTCCCCTAAAGGTCGGGTATCGTTTCCAACCCTAGGAGTATGATCCCTTCAACATGAAATTTTGGATAGAGTCAGAATCCCTTAGAGAGGCCCAATGTGAGAACGTTTACCCATTCTTGACCCTAGGTAGAGTCAGTCATCTACATGAAAAAACCTACAGGATGTCGATCCTCTAGTTAGTAGGTGAATCCAGATGAGTCAAGGTATACTCCAGGGCCCAAAAAATGATCCTCATCCATGTATCATGAATTTTTTTCCAAACAGGAGTGAGTTATTCCAGAATGAGTGCATCTATTCTCTCTTCATATATATCAATGCATATATCCCTCTCACGACGCTTCTCGATGAGTGTAATTCTTGGAAATATGTTTTCAGAGCTATCATACTCATGGAGTGAGTTCTCCTGGATGAGTGCTTAGTGTAATATTCAAATTGAATCCATTTTATGGATATGTATCCATTGTGACTTACCTCTAGAATACGAGTCTTGGTTTCAAGTATATCTTGATATGTTTCCCTTGTTATATTTTATTTAGAAATATACTATATAGATATAACTATTCCTTTACTTAGTTTATTTCTTTGTGGTTTTCGGGGTCGTCTACTGAGTATTTTTATACTCACCCGGCTTGGGCTTTGCCCGCACGTGTCATGTCTTGTGCATATGAGAAACCTTTTGACGGAGTCTAGCGAGGACCGGGACCAGACTGAGCTTTGTGAGATTACCTACAGGCCAAGGTATTCCTACAGCTACAAGCATAAATCCCAATACCCAATTTCTTTCTTTTAGGTTGGAATTTGTAGTTTGTAGACTCTTTCTTTTGGTGGGCTTGTATTCTGGCCTAGTTTACTTTGCACACCTTTCTTTCCATTGTACACTTTTTTTGGGTTTAGTTGTATGCATGCATTTTGTTACTTATGTTTTTTTACATTTCATCATTTTTTGTCTTGGATATATGTGTGTGTGTGTGTGTACTTAGGAAATTCCTCCCATATTAGCAATATTTCTACTCGGGGCTAGTCACCAGCCCCTGGCCTATTAGAGGAGGGCTTGGGGAGTCATGGTATGGGCCCCACTGGGACAAGTTATGACATCAAGTGCATCTCCCCGAATGCCAGAGGTTACTAACTATCAGCGAGGGCCTAGGGTGTGTATATGGGTAGACTATTACTTAATTGATCAGAGTGTGAACAATGATAAACAGTAGATAATAGCGGAAGTAGTGTAATAAATTAAAGGCAGATATGAGTGGACGAATAATATAACAACTTAATAAAAGTGGACAATGCCAATTCTATATAATTATGTATGTAATTACTACTGTTACTAAAGAATAAAATAAGTAAAATATAAAAAACAAAGAATAACCCAACATCCAACTCCTAGAGAATCCTAAACATGATCCCAATCATGTGCTCTCTAGCTCCCATGTATGCAACATAACACAATAAATAAATCCAAAGACCTGAAAGCATGTAAGGTTACTCATGTTCCCCAATGAAATTTCGATCCAAGTAGGGTGAGAGATATAAATATCAATAGTCTGGAACCCACGTTGTCTGTTACAATACAAACAATGCAGTATAAAATTAATAAGTGTACCATATATAATAAATAAAGAGTGATAAAAAATTAAATAATATGAACTTGTTCTAGCTTCCTAAAAGGAAACCTGTCCCATACCACCTTCTTCGGCATAATCCATAAGTCCAAAATGTATACCTATGAAAGGATGGATATATATAAGGGCTGATAGAAACATGGAAAACCAAGGAAGCCATACCCCTAAGCTTGTGCTTTGGCTTGGGGTCAAAATCCCATGTCATTATCTAACTATACTAGTAAAGTAAGGGAAAAATCTCAAGTGCAATCAAAATACATAATAAAAATGAAAGATAGATCACATATTATTTAAATATCAAACATATAACTAAATCTAAACAAATACTTCAAAACCAAGGTAGAGTTTCATTCCCTTCCGTGGAAATCATATCTGAATCCCAAGGGTCGCAATGGAAACTTCCAATATTACCTAATACCTTGAGTCTATCCAAGGAAATTTATATAGTGTCTATTTTATCAATCAAGGATGGGGACTATGAGTCCATGAAAAATATCTCACATATGGGACTGGGTCTTACCTGAGGCATGGTGTAAACCATATTTCCAACAGGTCTTTCCTCAGTTGCTCCCCTAGGGAACCAGACTTACTCACGTGTTATTGTAACATCCCGACCAGGCTCACCTCTAAGATAGTGGCCGGACTGGTGGGTCACATGACCACAAGCGTATCTACCCAAATGCCAGAGGCTGTAGACTAGCAGTGGGGGCCTTTTTAACATGTATGTGGGGGAGACTATGAACTCATAGGTAATAGTTAATACATAGCGGAAGCAAACAACAATTAATAATAAATAGAGGAAGCATATAAATGAATAAACTGCAGTAGAAGAAATATTGATAATCCAACTGAATAATAATCAAGTGTGGAAGCTCACACAATAATGTCATGCCATGATGTATGTCTAAACTGAAATCACAGAAAACAAAAACCCAAGAATGCTATCAACTAAAATGAAAAGACACAAATTATGAAAACTACATCATGAGAAAGGCTCAGTCCACTTCCCCAAGTCTCCATCCTATGCAGCAAGAAACAATCAAGCATCAAAAGAAGCATGCTTCCCTTTGTCAATACCTGCAAGCATATAAACTACTCAGGTGTCAATGACGCCTGAGCAGGGTGTGAGATAAAATCCCAGTAGGCTGGCACCCAAGGTGTTTAACCCTTTCCATTTCGTGCAATGATAAAATGCATTGTTACATTATATAACAATGTCAGATAATTTATTAAGTGCAATGGAATAAATAACTCGACTCTTGTTCCAAGCGGCGCCCATGCCTAATTACCTTCTTTGGCCTAATACGGAAGTTTGAAAGGAGTACCTCTAAGAATAATACACATATGGATATATATAAATCCTAGAAGAGTAAGGTAAAACAAGGAAGAGGCATTCCCCCAAGGTTGTGCTTTAACTTGAGGTTTAAGTAATGTGACAACCAGGTGTGCTTCAACATACCAGAAAATATCTCAAATCACAAGAGACTAACACCGACATTAATATAAAATTTCAGTGAATCATTATTAAAGTTCAAGTTGAGAGTTGAAGTGTGAGGTCGTCCCGAAGGTATCGCTATGGAACATCCTTCAATTATGTAATACCACCGAGCCTGTCCAAGGAAATCTTTCAAAAGACCAAGTATCACTCGAGGCATGGATTTACACTGAGTCTGTCCTGATCTCACAAAAAGGGGTCAAGTATTATCCAAGGTTGTCTTACCCACACTGCTAATGGATCTGTCTCAATGGTCCCTTTTGGAACTGGTGTCACTCATAAGTATTAGAAACCCTGGGGAAGTCTCTGTCCGACAAAGCCAACGACCCCACCCCTTGGCGCGTAGTGGTAACCGTCAGGAATGGATGGTCTAATCACGACCCTTAATACAAGACCCACCTTCTTTCCCTACCCTGAATTTAATTCAAGTTTTCATAGTAGCAGATATGACATAATAAGCATACGAAATTGCAGCTTGAAAACTAAATAGATACTCCCATGCATCACAAGGTAAAAATTAAATATTGCAGCATAACAATATTTACAAGGAAAGATACTACATCAATATAAGCATATAAATTCACTTTTAAATAAATAAATAATTCAACACAACCAAATACCAAGAATCCAACAATTCACAGTTCCTAATAAATCCAAATCATTAATTTAAATTCAACACAACAAAAATAAGCTGTGAAACACATGCAGTTAATTAAATTAAATGCCCAGACATGCACATTTAAATAAATACATAATTCAGCACAAAAAACTATTAATGATCCAAAAATTAAAAGTTCATAATTATTATAAAATAATTATTTAAATTAAACATAACAAAAATAGGCTGTGCAACACATGCAGTTAAATGAATTAAATATCCGGGCTAATGGAAAAAAATATACCGACCACGTCAGCACACCCAAAGGGGTGTCTAACCACATTAAAACAATTTAAATAATTTAATTTATATGAATTATGGCTGCACCAATTAAGTGGAACAATTAAATTGAAAATATTGAGTGAATTTGCAAAACTTCTGTAGGAATCGATGAACGACACAATCGTGCGTTTTTATAAATCACAACAAAATAGAGGGAAAGAGAGTAGATGCCCTAACTTATGGTCATAGATGATCCTATGATCTGAAGTAGGCTTTGATTTGGCTGAGAGGTTCATAGTGCACCTGGCGGTGAAAAAACGGATGATGAACGGAGATGCGGCGATCTTCTGAAGGGAGGAAAAGGTGGTGCGCACCACATAGAGAGAGGGGGTGAACCACAAACATGAGAGGGAGGAGAGGAAGAGAGGAGAAAAGAAATAGAAAGGAAAGGAATGAAAAGAAGAAGGAAAAATAAAATAGGGATAAATAAATAAAATAATAAAATTAAAATGGTAGAATAAATGAAATAAATAATTAAAATGGGTTTACCTCATTTTAATCATTTTTAATTTTTCTCTAACCATATCTATTTTATTATTTATTTTTATCCATATTTAAATTCCATTAATTTACTTTAAACTTTTTTAATTATTTTAAACCTGAACGTTGCGCTATGGTGCAATGTAATATTTTACATAAAGCCTGAACAATCATTTAATTAATTTTAATAGCTGTTCGGGACCCGCAACAGGGTGCACCAGCGTGTTCCCTAGGTCGCTTTTAAAGATTTGGATTAAAAACTTAAAAGTCCAAAACTTGATTTATGTCAACTTTTTGAAATAATTTTTGTAGGTAATTAATAATATTTTATCTAACCCAACAATAAATATCTACCCATGTATATACGTGTTATATATATATATACACATCTGCATATTCATATATATACACCCACACACATATATATATAACTATATATAACTATATTTATATTTAATCCCATATATATAGATATACCTCATATATATATATATCATTGTTTTTGTCCTAATTTAATAACAATAACAATAATTAAAATAATAATTATTATTTAATTCAACCCATCAATGAAAACATTAATATTTTAATGACAACAACCATTAATAAAAAGGATAAGAGTTATTAAATAAATATTTATTGTTCATTTCTATTTGATTAGGAACAATTGATAATATAATATTTATTATATTACCCGATTATTATTTACACCACGAAAAATTTATTAATTGTGGATGTGTATTTTCGTTTGTTATATTCAACGCAAATAATAATATTAATAATAAAATTATTATTATTATTTCTAAAGTCCATCAAAAATATTTATAATGAAAATAAATTATCTTCGGGTGTGATATGACAAAACGTCTGATACTGGCAAAGGTTATACCCTGCCTAGGGTAAACCCCACATCCCAGACCTATTGGTGGTTTCAAATTTCTCATTCGACAAACAGTTTGTGAGAAAATAATTATTTATTAGATAAAAAACAGAATAATTAATTAATTAAAAATAAATATGGAATTATCTTGTGCGAGGGTACCAAACACCTGATGTGAATCAAGGTTATAACCTACCTATGGTAGACCCGATGTTCCGGACCTAACGGTGGTCTCAGATTTCTCATACAATGCACTGTTTGAGAGTTATATTAATTTTTCAAAAAGAAAAAAAACACATGTATGAATATAAAAAATTTAATATTTTTATTCAATCAATTCCACAATCCTGACTATCAGAACAAAATGTTCCGACGCTCGGTTTTTAAAACCGTCCTGACCAGTTAATGGAAAAAGTTTAATTTCCTTCACTTTTTCATCTGGTTCAAAACACGGAACATTACATTATCATAAACCACCCGGCAATCCCATAGCTGGCAAGCCAAAGTGCCTCTCCAGGCATGTCATGTCATAACCACCCAAGCAGGGAAAGTCCATCCAGGAAATCCTTAAATCGGGATCCATGTTATCTCTTAGCCTGCATCACAAGTTCCATACCAGGAAAGGTATATAACACATAGAAATGTATAAATATATAATTTAATTCCATCATAGAATCATCTCAATATCACATGATCACTATTTAGTCAAGATATTGACTTTACTACAAACGATGTTAGACCATTTCACATAATAAGGCAACAAGAAATAAGGAATATCATATAATCAATTTCATGTCATCACATGAAATTCAATAGCACAAGCTAATAATATTTCCAAGGCATCTCATATGGTTCAATATACTAAAATTAGGTACAATCATTAATCAAATTATATACATAATGTAATATAGCCAAAGGCATAAGTCATTGACATACCTCTTACACATACCACTAAGACATTATAATGGCCCAGGCTTTCAAGCTTATCCATATATTTTATACAACCCAATCCATTCATTTTGGGACAAGCATTAAGCATAATCAAGAAAAGGAATTATACACAAGGCATAATATAACAAGTAAAAAATTGTATACATAACCTAATTAAAGTATTTACAACTTTCATGAGAAAATATAAACAAGGAATTCCATATAAAATGAGAATAAGAAACGGAATTTGGATCAACACAAGGTGATAATCAATAAGAAACATACATAATTATTGTCAAAGGGACCCAATTTGTGGTTAAATTCCCATTTCAAATCAAGTTATTAATTTAAAATATTAAACCAAAGTGAAACCCCATTAACAACATAAAGAAAATTAGGTTAAAATGGATGGAGCACCAAAAGGGGATCCCAAATCCAAGGAGAACACCCTGAAAATTGGTTTTTCCATAAGAAATGGTCACAAAAGACACTGTAAAGAAACCCAGACAATTTAATATGTGATATAAATCTTTTTTGGAAGGTTTAAATGAGTGGAACAATGGCATGATGTCTAAAAAAATAGAACTATGGGAAAGAAGCATACACACCATACCATGATTTAGCCATATCTATTAAAACAACAAATTAAATTTACCAAAATATGTCAATTACAAACAAATATATCAAATTATAAAGAACTACCAATGAAACAATCCAAGAAAGTATAAAAGTCTAATCATAAATCATCACTGTGAGTTTTTAAATATAGTGATCCTCTGTTGGAGGGGTTTTATTATAAAACCATGATTCTATTTTTCAAAAAATCATTTATCAGTACGAAGAATTTAATTCAATGATCAAAAATTAAATTAAACGTTATTTTATTTTAAAAACTACACATCACTAATTAAATGTGTAAAATTAATTAATTAATTAATTATGAAATTTAGGGGAAATGAAATGTGATCTTACCTCAAATAAGACCAAGCCAAACACTCAGCATTTGATAATTTAATCGGCAACCACTCAAACCTAAACGACATGGTTCAACGCACTAAAAATAAAACACTAGGGGATCATAACACTTAAATAACCTAAATTAAAAGGTGTTAAATAATGTAGTGAAGGATAAATCTTACCCTGGATGGTGGAGAAAACATGAAACAAACCAATCTTCTATGCCTCTAACAGCGGATATCGAAACTCGCATGACTCCTGGGGGAGGCACCACATGCCCTAATATCAGAAGAAAAACAAGAATCATATCATTCCTACCCCTAGGGGTTTTCCAAACCTTACTGGGAAAAGAAGAGGAAAAAATTGATCGAAAAATGAGAGAAGAGAGGATGAGGATTAACTCTTCAGATCGAAGGAGATTCTAGTGGAAAACTGATTGAAATTTTTATATAAGAGAGTCCATGAGGAGGGTGTGTCATGCACTTATTGGGATAAGGGATAGGGCTACGCCGCGAGTGAGGTAAGGGAGTGGGGTGACACACGTCGTGGGTAAGGGGAGGAGAGACCCATTTTTGGTCTCCTAACCCTAAAAAATAAAAAATTATTAATAAAATAATAATAATAATCATCATTATCATAAGAATAAGAATAATATTATTATTAATAAATCATTTAAATTTTTAATTTTTATTTTAATATTTTAAATTATTTTAAAAACACTTTTTTGTGTCAAAACTATTAGAATAAAATTATGATACTTAGTTTTTAAAATGGCCCATGTACTAAACCAAAAAAATAAAATTCATTTGGATTTTAGTTCAGTTCAAACCATGGGATGTTACACGCAACAATATGCTTAAAAAACAATGAAATATTATTATTTAAATGTTATAGTTATAAAATAGCCATTAAATTTTAAGGTAAGAATAGTATTAAACACATTAATAAATATATATAAAGGTCCTAGTAAATAAAAATGTATTCATTAATGATTGGTAAATAAGCTCTCAATTTCTTTTAAAGTCAATTTAGTTTTCATAAATACATTTTCTTCCATAATTGAATTTTATTGTTTTTGTGAGAAAATGTTATAGAAAGTTTATGAAAATTTTAGAAAATGAATTTGATAAAATTAACTACATTTTTGAAATCAAAATAATAGAATTCTATCAGGGTGAGGTTTTGATATTTTTCTAGAAAGATTGATTTTTCAGTGGATAGTGAAAATGATGTTTTTGTATAGTTTTTGTAAAAAAACACTTCCTTTCATTAAAGTGTCCCATTATTCCTTGAATTTGTTATGAAATTAACATAGTTATATTTTAGTTATAAATATTCTAATTACATAGGAATCATAATTTTGTGTGATTTTAGTATAAGTTAATTTTTGGGTATAAAAATGCATTTTTCCAAAAAACTATTATTCATTGATATTTAAAATTTTATATTAAAATTAATTTATGTAATTTATAATAATTTGATATGATAAAATGATATTTATTTTTTGAGAAAAAACTTAGCTTTATCCTATGATGAATTATTATTATTTTTCCTAGGAAGTTAATTTTTTGGTGAATATAAAGAAAATATAGTTTTATGAAATAAAATATCTTTTTTGATAATGAAAAGACACAAAAATGATAAAAAAAATATTAAAATTATGAAAAGACTCATATATGATTATATAATACAAAAACCATACAAAATAATTTAAAAAATATAAATTATAATTTATTTTATGATAAATATGAAAATCATTTTTAGTGAAGACACACTGCTTGCAAAATACTGAAAAAGTCAGTTTTTCTATCATAAAGAGAATATTTAAGAAGTTAGAATTAGATGATCAATATTTTTGATAAATATGAAGATTTATTTATTAGTTTTATGGATAGATAGAAATTTTGGAGTTAGATAAGAAGTTAATTATCCAAATGATTGTGCAATGCTTGAGTAGGGTTGGAAAAGTCAAAATTACTTATTAGATAGGTTTTCATGATATAGATGTGAGTAAATATGCCTATTGAATGAATTTGACTGTTTATTGTGAAATTAATTATTTTTTATGTTGGTAATTTATTTTTAGTTTTTAGTGATGATATAATTACCTTAAATTTTTACACAAAACCGACACAACATATCTTCAATTAATAGAAAAACAAAATAAATTATTTTTAAAAATAAAATATAATACAATTTTATGAATTAAAGTGTACCACGAATTATGAATATACATTTAAAATATTATATATTCTAGAAAGGTTTATATTCAAATTCCATTTTGGATTTTTTTTAAAGTTAAATAATGTAAATATTGTGAAAAATGAAATAAATGGTATGTTATATAAAATAATATTTTATTAAATTATTTAAAAATTATAAAAATCTTATGAGAGACAATTTGGAAGAAAATTATTCTAAAATTTTATCCCATGGTCATTTATGATCAAATTTTCACTTTATATGTAAAATTATTACCCTTTAATATTAAAAATAATTACCATGATTAAAGTTAAAATTGGTTAACCAAGGGTTTAAACCCTAATATATGGTTGAAAATGATAAATAAACCTGTAAAAATATGATTATATGATTAAATTAAGACCATATACTCCATATCTTTGAATTTATGTCTTTTTGGAACCATTTAACAGGATTTATATAAATTTTATATTATAATATTTCATGTCATTCCAAAAATGTAATTAATGATATTTTATAATAAATAATAATTTATTAAATGATATAAAATTCCTAAAAATCCTATATTCAGAAAATTGAGTAATATATGGTCTTAAATATCAACCATGGTCCATTTATGGGTCAATTTTTCTTTTATAGAAATTTTCTTTAACCCTAAATTGTAAAAAACTCTATTATTGCAGTAATTGAAAAAAAGAATTATCGGGTTTAAAAAACGATAAGGATTAAAACATAACCTAAACATGTTAAAATTTCATTGTTTTTGATTATTTTGACTGAGAATCAACATATTTTCAGTATTTATTAGTTTTTATCTAGTTTATCCACTTCTCCACACACTTCATGATTCATTTAGTAAGGCCATCCCATAACTCACTGCCTTCATATATTCCTTCCCCACATCATAGATAATGTTTTATTTCTAAAATACCATCCTTCAAAGGTATAAGGTGCAATCAAAAAGATATTTCTCAATGAAGGGGTAAAACTATTAATCGAGCATTTTGATTTTAATTTCTTCTTCCACCTCTTCTAAATCCATGGTATCCATTATAAAATAATGAATTAATTATCTTAAATATACTTAATTTTTTTATGATGATTTAATAAACATTTTAATCATATTTTATATTCTATGGAAAACAAAAGCATCACTCGTGCCTATATATGACTTATCATCTCCACACTACAATGTAATTCCTTTTTCATCACCACTTTACATGGATGGTAATAATGACAAATTTAATAAATATATATTTATATTATATGATATTATTATATTTCTATAAAATTTCATTATTATATAACTTTCTATCATTCCATCCATTAAAAAATTAAAGCAACATTCATGCATACGTATGGATTATCGTCTCCATGTACGATATAATTCATTTTTTCAATCTTTACCTTTTATGAATGAAAGTAAATATTTATATAATGAATATAAATAAAATTAAAATATTAGTTAAAATTATTAATATGTTTGAACCATGACCATATTATAAAGACTGATACTTCCAAACTGAAACATACATGAAAAATAAAGCATTTATCACCCATAATAATGATTTTTATAATGAATTTTTAATAAATAGGTGATAAGATGTTATAAGTAAATACTATATAGTATGATATATTATTATGGTTATATAATAAATTTATAATAAATCTATATTTATTATACAGGTATTTCAGAAACGTATGAAGAAAGAATAGACTTGAGGTAAGGTTTTATCATTTGAAATTGTCCTATTTGGGACATATGTTATGTTAAAAACCTATTTATGTTTATGTAGTCTATATAATAATATTATTATATGAAATCTCATTATTATTATTATGTTCATGATATTTAAATTTTCATTTAATTTAATTATTTCATGAGGCTTATGATTGAAAAGAAACGAAAGAGGGAAGGGTTTTATCGTTTCACTTTTATTTTTGTTAGACAGATTCCATATTTATCATTTGTTTATTTTTTATGGTGTATATAATTACCATTAATTTAGTTTATTGTACCTCTCATGAATATTATTTGGATTTAAAAATCCATCGAAGGAACTCAATTTCATGATGTTTTGATTCTGATATTACCAAAGTGGTAACAAATTTATCTTTCAATCCCATTTTAATGAGATTATTTATGCTTTAAATTTAATTAAAGATATTATATGATATTTATCTAATAAATAAATTTAATTTTATTAACCTCTTTTCATTCATGTAATTTTAAAGTAATATTATAATCTACCTATCTTTGGTACTTAAAATGATCCAAAAAACGTTTTTATGAACAATTGATTTTGTTTTGTCTTTGTTAGGGGATAATTTTCATCCATTTCCATATTACATATATAATGTTTTAAAAAATTATTTAGTACTATTATATGAATATTTAATTTCCACTTTACCCATGATTTATTTGTTTTAAAAATTCTTCAAAGGATTCTTCTTGTCGCTTTCTAAACGAGGCACTTCTGTCTTTTTACTGAAAATGTGAAAGTAGTATTTATTTTAACATACTCGACTTAAAAAAGAATTTCCCAAAATCATTACCAATCAATATTTTGAAGTATAAATTACATGTATAATTTTTTATTTTCAAATAAAATTCATTCCAAAATATTTTAATAAATATTTTGATTTTAAATAATTGATTTCAAAATGAAAAGGGTAATTTCCTCAAGAAATATTATAGTTATCTTTTAAAGGATTTTTCATCTCAGATATTATTTATTGATGTTACATATAATTTAATAGGGATATTATTCAATAAACCATTCATATTATTTTTTTATATGGTTTATAATTATGATGATGATATGTTTATGAAACCCATTTATTTTTCATGGGTTATTCTATGTTGATTTGATGAAATGTTTCTGAAATCCATTTTATTTTCATGGGTTATGATGTAATTATATAATAAATGTTTTATGATATTATGAAAAAAATATGAATGGTTTTCATAATGTTATGGGTGGGACCAAAATTATATATACATCCAATGCGTTGGATAATGTTTTATATCTTAAGATATAATTATGGGATACAAGTCGATTTTCTTAGTCCACTATGGGAAATAATTCAATGTGCTTAATCCATTATGGGATAATGGTATTGTTTCATAATCCATTAGGATATGGGATATAAGTAGTAATTCCATATCCATTATGATTTGATGGTATCAATAGTTTAACTTGATATATGAAATGGTTAAACACCTATGATGGGGCCACATTTTTATGTCACAGATATATGTTTCATGATTTATTTATATTGATTTCTCATTCAAATGATTTTTGTTTTTTAAATGATAAATTTTTAGGCCATGAATCATGTTTATGATCTATGAAATATTTTTTATGAACTCTATAATTTATGATCATGAAGTCATACCATTATGTTTACCTTTCGATTTTATATAATCATCGATTGAGATCTCCCATGTTTACCCTTACAGAGAATTTAAGCACACCCTCTATTTTTTATTCTTTCCATGTATTATGAAGATAATATTTAATTAGGGTATGTCAAGAAGTGTATAAAGCATGAATAACATTATAAGATATGATGAAGAATATACCTAAGTAAAATTTTCAATTACTTAGTCTCTAAATAGACTTAAACTTCATGGTTATATCATGAATTATAATATTATGTTTTGAAAATTCATATAAAAAGATGTAATTTCTATGTGTGAAAATCTTGGGACTCTATAGTTGGTATCATAGATGGTTTTATTTAATATTTGGAGATGAACGTTAGAAAACATTATTTAAAACTATGGTGATAAGTCTAAGTATAGGATACCATCCAAAATTTTTTGGTAAAGAATATATTATGTGGTTATCTTAGAGAAAAAATCTCTATATGGATATTATAAGTAGACATGGTTTCAGGTTAGATTCATCTAGGGGTAATAAAAATAAAAAATTTGTTTAAGTATATCTCGACCATCATTCTGGTTCATGGGGAGTGTGCCTTTACTACACACATGGTTTGAAACTCCCTTGGGATATTTTTGGGTTAAATCACATTTTCTTTTTGAAAAATTATGAAGTATTTGAATAGATGATGATCATGGATGACCTTGGTTAAATATAAGGTGGAATAGATTGAAAAGAAGGTTTAAAGATTTACAAATACTATAAATGATTTTTTATGATTATATGGTTTCCCACTAATATTATCATTTATCACACTGTGGTCTTTAGTTTTTCTTGATGTCTAAAACTAAAATAAATTATGTTAATGCTAAAAGTGATAAATGATGGAATGATTACCCTTATGAGAAACTGACTAAAAAGGGATCTAGAATGTGAAATTTTGTGATTTATCTCAATTAGCTATGTAATTATATGATGAACAATCTAATCATTGGTGAGTTTATTAACACACCGATTAATATAAAAAAGGAGTTTTATAAAGACCATGGTAGGAAGAAGATTTAACTTCCTACATGTCAAGTATGCAGGGAGGAGAACTCTGGAAAATGTCTCTGAAGAATGTAAATATGTTTTATATTAGAAAATTATGGTCATAAAATTATAAATTTTTGAGGTTTTAAATGTATTATGTGTTGGGAATATGATAATTATTCGATTCAATTCCCAAATCCAAGGGTTAACACCTAGATCAAGGAATGTCATATGTTATGGTGACTGCTGAAGTGGAATGATTTACGTGTTTATGTATTGGAATTAAAAATATATGTTGCATAAGTATTATATAAATCATCTTATGGTTATAATAATTCAGGAATATCTATGTATTATTCCACAATAATTTTTCTTCAATAATTTTAAAGTATATACCAATAACTAAAAAAATTGTTTAGTGGTATGGTGATATTTTTGGATAACACATGATAACTCAAAAAATAACCCATAATATTTTCTTTATATTGAGATAATAATGTTTAGTTCATTTAAAAAAGATGATTGATATTGACAAAGTAAATACTATATTATTACAGACCTTGGAACTGATTATTAATATGATGAAAAAGTGGTTTATGATGAAGTTTTTAACTTTTTTAGATTTATTGAATATATTTTATAATATGTGATTTTATTTTAGGAATGGGAAAGGATACATTTTTTGGAAACATATATATTTTCATTGACATTTTATGGCAATTCAAGTCATTTCCATGTTCTTGGTGAATATATGATCAAGGTATTCACATATTTGGTATGTTACATTAAGAGACGCATTATATTTTTTGGGGGATTAATGTTATGTTTATTTTGGAATTATAGTGAAATTATTTCTATATTTTAGGATTTTGATTTTGGTCAGACATATTTTGGATGTTTTTTATGTTTAGATATTTATGAAATGGTTTAAGTTGAACTTCAGATGAGGTTTTAAAGATTAAATTCTGAATTATCCATATTGGATAACTTGTACTATCATTGTAGTTCTGGAAAATATCTTTACATAGTAATAATGAATTTCAATTCCTCTATAGATCTTATTATCTATTAAAAGTTAATTTTAGTACTTCAGGAATTTAAAATTTATCTTGAATATTCATTTATTCTAGTAAGAGATAAATTGGAAATTGATTAAAGTGCAAAGAAAGGACAAACTTTTGTTTATGATATGACAAGAAATCATGTAAATATATTTTTTCATGTTCTCTATCTTAAAATTAAAATATTCCACAAACCATAGAAAAAGTATCTTGAAATAAAAATTTTATACTTTTACTTTCATTTCTGATGAATCGATTGTCTTTTAACCCAAACACATTTATGGTTTTTTGGTCATTAAAATTATCATGGACATATTCTATATAACTCTACATTATTCAACAAATGTTCATTTTATATTCCACTAATATACTTTATCTTCCCAATAATTTTCGTCTTATATGGAACCCTATTATGTGTTATTTCAGGTAACCTTTATATTTCTCTACTATTGATTTTAAAGGAAGTTTTATTATCACTTTGTATGATGTGGGTTTTAACATAGTTATTTTCACTTATTAAACCTTTTATCTCCAAAATAAATTTTTTAGGGATTAATTTATTAAATGGGGGAGAATGTAACATCACAAGATTTTAAAATAGCACCATGTTTGATATCTTATACAACACCCAACACCGAGCTCAAACGAAAAATGAAATTTTATTATTTAAATGGAAAATTTATAAGCTAGAAATAAAATTGGAAGGTGTGAATAGTATTAACCACATTAGAGAATATATTTAATGTTCCTACTCAACAAAAATGTGTCGATTAATTCTTAGAAAATAAACACTCATTTTTTTTATTAAATTCATTTTATTTTTCAAAAATATGTTTTCCTAAAAAATGATTTTTATTGATTTTGGTGAGAAATGGTTATACTAAATTTCTGTATGTTTTAGAGAATGAAATTTATTTTTTAAATCATCATATTAAAATTATCTTAGGGTGAGGTTTTGGGATTTTTCAAAAATATAGTTTTTTCATTGAATTGTGAAAATATGATTTTGGAATGATTTTTTGTTAAAATATAACTTCATTTCATTTAAATATAGAATTATGTTCTTAATTTGATGTTAAATTATCATAGTAATCCATTATTTATAAATAATATAATTATATATGGATCATAAATTTACTTTATTTTAGTATAAATTCATTTTTTGGCTTAAAATCCATTTTTTCTAAAAACTATTTTTCATCGTGTTTTAATCATTTATATAAAAAGTAATTTTCTTCAACTATAGAGATTTATTTTTATGAAATTTTCATTAATTTTTTATTCATAATTTTAGATTTATCCTATTAATTTTTTTTTATATTTTTATAAAGTAGTTAAATTTGTTTAAATAGTAAAAAATACAATTTTTATGAAATAATGTATCTTTTATGATATCTCTGGAACTAGAACATGATATTAAAATTTATTAAACTCGTGGAAGAAATAATTTATGATACTATAATAAAAATTTCATAAGAAATAATTTAAAACACCTAAATAAGATTTTATTTCATGATACAAAAGAAAATCATTTTTGTGTCGACGCATTGTGTACAAAACATTGTAAAAGTTAAGTTTGGTATCCTAAAGATAATATTTTTAAAGGAATAATTCTTTTACAGTTTTTTAATAAATATTAAGTATTATTGATTATTTTTATGGATATATAAGAATTTTTGGGTTATATAATAAGTGAATTTTCCAAATTCTTGTGCAATGCTCGTGTAAGGCCAGTGAAGTTCATATAACTTATTAAATAAGTTATAATGACATAGACGTGAGTAAATATACATATTTAATTAATTTAAAAGTTTACCAGTAACTTAATTAACTTATTTTTATGACAATAATTTATTTTCAATTTTTAGTGATGATATAATTACCTTAAATCCTTACACAACATCAACACATTATCTATTCAATTAATATAAAAATTTTATAAATGATCTTAAAAATATAAAATTTAAAACAGGTTTGATTAATTAAAGTTTCCCATGAATTTTAAATATAAATTTAACATATTAAATATGTTTTAAAGGATTGGATTCTAATTCCACTGATGTATTGTTATTTTCAATGTCAAATTATATAAATAGTGTCAAAAATGACATAAATGATAATTTATGTTAAATAATATTTTATTAAATTGTTTAAAAATTATAAAAAATTTAAATAGTATAATTATGAGTAGAAATCATTGAAACTATCATCTCTAGGACATTTATGATCCAATTTTCACTTCATAAATAAAATTATAACCATTTAATATTGAAATTAATTACCATGGTTAAAGTTAAAATTGGTTAAACAAGAGGTTAAATTGAAATATAAATTTTAAAATGACAACTAAACTTGTACAAATTTTCTTGGGGGATAATATTAATACCATATCCTCCTTATCTTTTAATACTTGTATTTTTTTTAACTATTTTACCTGATTTAGACACATTAAAAATCCTATCTTCATCCAAGTGAATGTGATATGGTTTAAAATATCATCCATGGTCCATTTATGGGTCACATTTCCTTTTATAGTATGTTTAGTTACCCCTAAAGAGTAAAAACCTTTTTTATCAAGGTAATTATCATAAGGGTTAATGGAGGTTAAAATAAAAAGATAAGGATGAAAAAATCATCTTAAATTTTCTATGTTTTAGTAGTTTATAGGATTTAGAATCATCCTCACCATATATTATAAATATATCATTTTTATAGATTTTAAAATGAAAAACAATTTATATAAATTTTATAGTTTAATAAATTCGAAGAATACCATACCCTCACTCATAAAAGAAAACCCAATATCATCTTTTGTCTATACTACACGAGCCATTTGGTTTTGAAAATACCTACCATAATTTCATACTATATTCCTCATATAAATACTAGAGCTTAGGGTATTTCCAAAATACCATTATTTCATATCTTAAGGTGTAAGACAAAGTAGATTTTTCAATGAAGAGGTATTACTCTTAACTGAGCATTTTCAATTTTATTTCTTATCCAACCTCCTAAAAATCCATGGAATAAATTATAAAATAATGAATTTAGTATCTAAAATATAATTAACCGTTTTTACGATTATTGAACAACCATATTCCACATATTTTCCATCATCTAGTAAATGAAAACTTCACCCATGCACACATACACCTCACTATCTCCATACAACGATGTAATTTGTTTTTTTATCACAACTTTACATATATTTTTATAATGATAAATTTAATATATAAATATATATATATTATAATTTATTATTATGTTTCAATAAAATTGCATTATTATCTACTTTTCCTTTCTTTCATCCATAAAAAATGGAATTAAAGTTCATGCGTACATACATCATACCATCTCCATGAATGGTGTAATTTATTTTTTCTATATATACATTTTTTGCATGACACAAAATATTTATATATATAATTAATATATATTATATTAACATAATGTTGAAAAATATGGATATGATGGAACCATAATCATTTTATAAAGACTGAGACTGCTGAACTAAAACATGAATGAAAAACATAGAAGTTATCACACATAAAAGTAATTGTAATAAATAATTTGTAATAAATTGGAGATAAGATGTTATAAGTGAATATTATATAGTATAATATATATTATTATGGTTCATAAATACATTTATAATAAATATATTTTTATTATACCTGAGTTTTGAACATGTATGAAGAAAGACAATACTTGAGGTAAGGGTTTATCACCTCAAATTGTTATCTTTGGGATATATGTTGTGTTATAAACCTATTTAGGTTTATAAGTTTTATATAATTCCCAATCGAAATTTTATATCATGATTCTTCTAATTCACATCAAATTTAATTTTTCATTTGTTGTTATTCTTTCATGGGGCTTATGATTCAAAATTTACTAAAGCAGTAAGGGTTTTGACCTCTCACTTTTAATTCTATGAGAGACGTTCCATATTAACCAATTTTTTATTTTTTGTGGTGTATATACTTCACATGGATGTATTTTATGATTATTATCATGAAAATTATGGGGATTTAAAATTAATCTATGTTTTTTACAATTCATTAGGTTTTCATTTATAGATTACCGAAGTGGTATGGTATTTGTGTTTTAATCCCATTTTAATCAGGATTATTTATACTAGAAATTCCATTGAGGAAATTATATGATACATATATGATAAATTAATTTCATTTTATTATTCTATTTTTATTCATTTAATTCTCATCTAATAGTGCAATCTTCATCTATCTGGTACTTAAATTGACCAAAAGAAATGTTTTTAAGAGAAACATACTTTATTTCCTCTTTTGTATTAAATCTTTTTCTTCCATATCCATATTATCTTAAAAATATTTTCAAAAATATTTTATTATTTCCCCTAAATATTTAAAGTTATTTTTACATTAATTTGTTTAAAAATTATATAAAATAATCTTCTTGTGTCTTTTGAATGAAGTATTTTTTAGTTTTTACCAAAAATTTTAAAGGAATATTTGTTTTAACTTACCCAGCATAAAAAAATTCTCACTAGCATGACCAATCAATGTGTTAAAATTTACTTTACATGTTTACATAGTTATTTTCAAATAAAATTCATTCCTTACTATTTTGGAAATATTTTTATTTTAAATAATTTATTTCTAAATAAAAAATGGTATTTTCCTCAAGAAATTTTCTAGTGATCAATTAAAGGAATTTTTATCCATGATAAAATAATTTGATGGTAATTATGATTTATTAGAGATATGATTAAATGATACTATTGTTATTTTTTATCTATATAATTTATGATTATGACAATGAGATGTTAATAAAACCCACTTATTTTTCATTGGTTAGGCAGAAATTATTTTCTTTTAATGGGTTATGATGCGGCGATATAATAGTTGTTTTTTGATATATTGGGAAATATATGCATGGTTTTTATTATTTGAGTTATGGGGATAGAGTTATATAGACCTCCAATTCATTGATAAAATTTTTAAATATCATGAGATAATTATGGTATGTATGTTGATGGCATTGATCTACTATAGGAAAAAAGTTTAAGTGCTTGATCCACTATAGGATGTAAGTAGTGATTCCTGATCCATTGTGATATGGGAAACAAGTCAGGATGCTTAATACACTATGATTTGATGGTCTCGGTAGTTAACCTTGACATATGGAATAGTTATATTCGGAAGTCATTTCCATGCTTTTATGACATTTACTTCTTGTTCAAGGTTTATTTATAATGATGTATTACTCTTATGCGTCATGTACTTTGAAATGATAAAGTTATATTCTATGACTCATGTTTATGATCTATGAAATATTGGGTATGAACTCTGTATGTTATGATCATGATTTAATTCCATTATGCTTTTCTTATTCTTTTATATAATCATTAAATTATATCTTTTATGTTTACCCTTACTGAGAAGCTAATCTTACCCTTTATTATGTTTCCTTTCCCTGGGTTATGAATAATGATTTTAAGTAAGGTAAGTCAAGAAGGTTACAAAGTATGAATATATTTATGAGTGATGATAAATAATATACCTATCTAAGATTTTTTTTATCTAGTCTCCAATGACACAAAAAATTTATGGTTATTAAATGGATTATAAGGTTATATATTGAATATGCATCTAAAATTATATAATATCAATGTTTGAAAATATTGGGCCTTTATATATGCGAAACAAGAGAAGTCCCTTATAATGAATACTAGGATGAAAAATATTGATATATTTATTATTAATTATGATAAGTTTAATATGAATCCCATGTAATATTACGTTATGTAAAGGTTGTGTGTGATGTTAGTTTAAAAAAAGATAAATGATATCACAGTACGGTATAAGTATTTGAAATGAAAGATAAATTAATAGGACATGAAATATTATCATATTTCATAAAGTAGAAACACACTATACATTTTTGAAGAAGAAGATAATTTTTTTTAAATGAGTTACACACACTTGTAATGTTGTTTGAAGAAGTCGTGATAATATAGTAATATGAATTTGTGTAATACTATATACTTATATAAAGATGCATATGAAAGATAAAAACATAGATTGAATCGTTATAAATTAGAATAACAATTAATTGTGCATGTTTTGTGTGAATTATTTGTTTGTGAAAAGAAAAGTTAAGAAAATTTTATATTTGAGAATAAAATTAAATATTTTTTTATAAGAATTGTGTTTTGGAGAAGAAATAATGTAAATTAATGTAATGTGTCTTATATGCTTGATTATTAAAATAAGGTTTTGAGTTAATATTGTAGAAATATTTTATTGTATTTTTATTGAGTTATGTGGGTTTATTATTATATAAACATGATTTGAAATATAAAATAAAATCCAAGGACATTGAGGTTGCGTAGTTGTTCAAAATTGAAGAAGACTTGCATGCCCAAGTGCTTGGTGAACTGAGTAAGATTTAGATAATTGAAGATCTATTGTGAGATTTGAGACTAATAAATTGGATCAATGATATTGTATGTCAATGTTCTTGATGATTTTATTCAAGATAAGACCATTTGATTAAGTGATTTTTTGGTGGGATATCAACATTAAAGAGGTGTAGAAGTAACCCAAAGCTTAAATACCTTATGTTCTACTTTATTAACATTATGTATTTCTTATGGTGTGAATGTGATTTTTTATAGATGAGATCAAATCATCCTAATAGGTGACATAGGATATAATTTAAAAAGGGGTAAAAGTAAAAGAAAAAAATAATTCAGTCTAACAAGGCACACTTGATTCAACCCCACTCTCACTGTGACTGCACAATATAATGGGCACTTCACTATTGAATGAAAATATCTTTTATAATCAAAAGAGTATAATTATATGAAAATTTCCTCCTGTATATTTACTTATAAACATAAATATGATGGTGAACATTAATAAAATTATGGAAATTACAATTATAAGATTTATGTCCTTGATAATAAAATATATAGATATTATAGCAGTTAGGTTAGAAAAATCACATTTTTAATTTATTAAAATGAAAACATGTATAATTTAACATGAAAATATATAGAGATATAAAAATAAAAAAAATAAAATAGGTAATAAAATAAATAGTCATAAATATGTGTAATAAAATCACAAAAATAAATTGATTATAAAGATTAAATATTTAATTTAACTAGGTTATTACTTGATTTTATTTGTAAAAAAATATAATACAACAAGATAATTTATATATTGGACCAGAATGTCAATTTTTAATAGGTTAGGGATAGAAAAGTAAATAAAATATATGAATTGAAGAAAAATATGAAGAAACAATATATGAAAACCCTGAATTAATTGATAAATGTAATATTACAAATATTTAGAATTATGTTTTAATTTTAATGATGTCACTACATCTATGGAAATTTGTAGAAAAACTCAAAAAAAAAAAATAATGGTTCATTAAAGTTGTAATATAGGTTAGAATACTTTATAGATGATTATTTTTGGTAATTTTGAGATCATGATTCGAATAAAAAAATATTTATAATGGAAAAAAGACCAAGATATGATTGAGGTTGGTGGAGATTGAGAATATAAGGGAATAAATAAAATAGGTAGATACAATAGTAAACATGAAGATATTGATAGCCTAAATAACTTGACTAGGAAAATTTACTTATGTTGTTGGAGGAGACTGGTCGAGGAACTGGAGGCATATTTAGACCTCCATCGATTTTATGAGGTCATTTTAAAACACTTAAATATACCTCCCCTTCACATTTTTCATTAGCTTGCATTGATCATGTCATAAAAAAAATATTAATTTATCATTTGGATAAAATAATGAAAAGTGGAAAAGAAATTATATATCATATGATGGTAACAAGAGTTTGAACATTTTGAAATCCAAGAGTAATATAATTTATTAAGGTTTGTAAAAAAAAATGTTGAATTTGAATGAAATTAGAGAAAAATCAATGATTGGATGGGGAAATAGGTTGGGGTTTGCAATATATTTCTTTAACATTGTGTTTTAGGGTTTATAAGAACAACTGAAAGAAAATATTACCTGACATGACTGAATGAAGAAAAAAATAATGAATCTATTCTTGAGATCAAAGGATGTAATAATGAAAATAAAGGATCAAAATAAATGAATCAAGGTGGAGGTTAGGGGAGAGGAATATATGATTTAGGATATGGAATAAAAAAATTCATAATCATGGAGGGAGAAGGGGGTGTAGGAATGAAGAAGAGGTGATGAGAAGGAGGTCAGGTGGAGATCCAATAAGGTAGGGAGGTGTTGAGGTGGTGTTCAAGGCTTGGAGGTCTGGAAGAAGGGGGAAGAGTGTGGGTAGATTCATAGGTGTAGAGGTCGAAGTAGTGAAAACAATGGGGAGGCATGATAAGGGGAAGTTATGACATTGAGAAGGTAGAGAATAAGAGGGTTATGAATGGTGATAGGGGAGGCATGAAGGTATCAACATAGATAGATGAATGGTGAAGAGAGAATATGAGAAAGAAATTTTGAATAAAAAAATAAATGTTGGGAAATGATTAACATAGATGTCACATGTGTACATGGATTTACAAAAATTAGTATAATTATTGATATTTATTTATTTATTTATTGAAATAATATATATTTAAATACTTATTAAATAATTTCAAAAATTTCAAGGAGGATGAGCATAATAAGTTATAGGTATGGTGATAAATATTTACTTACCAAACTGTAAAATAATCATTTTCAGTGCACAAGTTAACACTCACCATGAGAAATATTATTGTTGTTGTTGTTGAAGTTAATATTGTTGGTGTGTATTTTTTTTGGGGATTAATATATTATTATGGTATTTGATAAAATAATAATTATTAATCCCTATCCCTGGTCTTATAAATACTTTTTATGTTATTTAGGATATGAGACATTGGTTGTGTAGAACACCTTAATTTTGTTGAATAATTATCACCACAAATAATGTCTCTATAGTTTATCTTATGAAAGAGAGAAGTGACATTCTCCACCTCCCTCTCACTCGGGATATGTAACGTCTTGGATATGGGTTCCACACAATGGGTGCCATGAACCCGGTTGGTCACATGACCTTAAGCGCATTTCCCCAAATGCCAGAGCCTGCCGACTACCAGTGAGGGCCTAGGTCTGATAGTGGGGAAACTATTCCCTCATTGGTCAAAGTGTAGCGCATTGTAGAAAATACAAATATACCAAAATAGGAAGCAGTAAACAATACCAAGCTGAAATGGACAACAGTACTGAAGTAAAAGATAACCAACAATCATATATATGATGATGCAATATGTCCCTAACTCTAAGAAAGTAGACAAAACATGATACACTCTAATCTAAAACAATACATCACAAGGTACAAGTACAGAAATGAAAAACAAAATAGTGCAGTAGGAACTCAGCAGCATCGTAAGCCTAAGCTCGATCCCATGCTCTCCTAATCCTCTCCAATAATCAAGTACCTATATAGGGACTCTTTCCCTTATCAACACCTGCAACAATATAACCTGTTTGGGCCCAAGGCATGACCTAAACAGGGTGTGAGAATTAAATCCCTGTAGGCAACCACCAAAGGCCCGTTCCCAACTGTCAGTGAAAATGTGCAATAGTAGTATGCAATAAAGAAATGCAGTAAGCTAGGAAGTACTCAAAAGAAACTACTCCTACTTGTTCCATTACCATTTAATTATTATTTAACAATTCAATATAATTGAATTATATGTTCCTGAGACCCTACATCAACTGAAAATCTCTTATACAGTTCCATAAAAGAAACCACAATAGGCTATCTAACAAGTAAAAGGTAATAACAATACCAAGCCCGTGGTTTAGCTTGACAGGTATGACATAATAAATAACCACAGAGAATATTGAAGTGACATTGTCCTCAGAAATACAAGTCCTTACCCTCAGGAAAGCTGAAATGAAACCCTTAGGTAACAGCTCCTCAATAATATTGAATATTTCCCTCAGGCGTACGAGATATCACCCTCAGGCACAGAAGCTACTGCCCATAGGCATAAGAAAATTTGCCCTCAAGCTAAACGAAACACTACCCTCAGGCTAAGAAAAACACTACCCTCAGACTAAGTAAGTAACTGGGATGAGCCCAACACAAAAGAAATAAATTTATATATAATTTCTCTCAAGAAAACTCAAAACATTCTTCAATCACAGCATACCCATGGGTATCCTGTCCAAATGGAAAAACAAGGGAAACACACCCACATGGTGGCCCTGGATCAAGTCAACAATCCCAAAAAGTAGTTTATACTTGTTAATTAAATTCCCTATGCAATTCTAGATATCTTAACAATCAAGACCTCATCCATATGATACCACAAACATGGGTGCGTAGTACAACGATACACAAAATCAACTCGATAGTTGGAAATAAACACTAGTCCACCTACCTCGATCTCCTCTGACTGATATACGTGAAAGGAGCCTCCTAAAACGACCAAGAACTAAGTAGATCTGAGAATAATGATAACCCATTCAAACCCAAATAAATTCTCTTAGGGAAATAATTGTAAGGAGAGGTTCAGGAAGAGAGAAGATCTCACCCGCACGGTTCAAACTAGATCGACAACGAAGGTATCAGAGTCACGATGTGCGATTGGGAGCTCCTCCAAGTTCCTGCCTCGCGTTCCATGTCTCCCATCGAGTTCTATGCCTCCTCTGCTGAATGAGGAGGATAATTCCTATTTTTATCAAAAAAACAACAACTACACAGTGTGTAATCTCAAGTACACGACGTGTACTTTCCATTTTTTTAACTGTTCCCCTGGAAGCCACTTTCCACCACCTCAGTATTCATCTGCCGACTTCATTACACAGCGTGTATTACTGAGTACATGGCGTGTACTACCGTTCTGATGGCGGATACTCCCACCACCTTTCTGTTCACCTTCCGACTGATTACACGACATGTATTACTAAGTACATGGCATGTAGTTAGTTTTTACACCCTGAATCGCCAACAAGCCTACACACCCTGTATTCCCATCCCACACGGACAAAGTACACGGGGTGTGGAAAAGTGCATGGCATGTACCCATAAATTTGGGATTTTCCTCCATTTTTTTATTTTCTCAAAAACATTAAAGGAAAAGGAAAAGGAATAACTCGTACCTCAAGAATAAGAACTGGGTTCTTACAAACTTCCCCCCTTAAATCAATTCATCTTTGAATTTCCCTTCCAAGGGTGGTGAAGATAGAACTAAGAAAAACTCTGGCCACTGAGCATGTATGTCAGTCTCCCGCTCTCAAGTTTTGTTATGCATTCAACCATGCTGCCATAGAACCCGTACGAGAGGGACTGACCGGCCTCAGAGAACCTTAGTGCTCTTATCAACAATACGAATCAGATGCTCCTCAAAGGATTCATTGAATTTAATCTCAACCTCCTCGGGCTGAAAAATGTGAGACAGGTCTGAGTGATAACGGCGCAGCTGAGATACATGTAAGACATCATGCATGGCCCGATACCTCTATGGAAACTGCAACCGATAGGCAACTGGCTCGACTCTCTCTAGAATCTCAAATGGCCCCAAATACCCCGGTGAAAGTTTTCCCTGTATCCTGATCTGCCTGTGTCCCAACCTCGGTGAAACATGCAAGAAAACCTGATCCCCGACCATGAACTCCAAGGGTTGTCTGCGGCATTCAGCATAAGATTTCTGAGGAGACTGTGCAGTAGCCATCCACTTCTGTATCAACTGGACATGCTCTGATGTCTCCTGCATGAGGCATGGTCCCATTAAAGCTTCCTCACCTACCTCCAATTAGTACAAAGGTGATCAGTATGACCAACCATTAAAGCCTCGTAAGGTGTCATCTCAATAGTTGCTTGAAAACTATTATTGTAGGAAAACTCAACCAGGGTTATGTGCTTCTCCCAAGAGCACCCAAAGTCCAGGATGCATGCATGAAACATATCATCAAGCACATACATTGTACGCTCTAACTAGACATCAATCTGAGGGTGGTAAGCTCTGTTCAGAAGCACCTGTGTACCCAGTTCCCTATGAAAACTTTGCCAGAATCGAGACGTAAAATGGGCGTCCCTATCTGAAATGATAGAATGAGGGACCCCATGAATATGTACAACCTCTCAGATATAAATCTTCATGAGCTCATCAACACTGAAGGTTTCCTTGATCGAAAAAAAGTGATCTACCTTCGTAACTCTGTACACAACAACCCATATGGCATCACTGCCTCGAGGTGACCTCGGAAACCCAGTCACGAAGTCCATCGCGACATCATCCCATTTCCACTCTAGAATGGGTAAATGTTGTAATAGTCTGGATGGCCTTTGATGCCCCTCCTTCACCTGCTGATAGGTAGAACATCTCGTAACAAAACCAACTACCTCTCTTTTCATACCTGACCACCAATACTGACATCTCAAGTCACTATACATTTTGATAACTCCAGGATGCACTGCCCAAGCTGAAGCATGAAATTTCCACATCAACTCCTCACGTATATCCCCTGGAACCCACACTTGTCCATGGATACGCAGTACCTCATCATCGCCTATCGTCCAACCAGGAGGAGGGTCCTCACTTACCACCGACTCCCATAGAACTAGGACTTATGAATCCAAGAGTTGTCTCATCCTCACTCTATCTAGGAGGGTAGAATTCATAGCTAAGGATAAAAGATAGGCTCACCCCTGACTATCATGCACCTCCAAATGTATCTCATAGAACAAAGACATAAGATGCCACTCACCACTGGCCTCCTACACTACCTGTATCTGAGTCCTCCTATTCAGTGTATCATCTACTGTGTTACCCTTACCAGGTGTATAGGCAAGCTCAAAGTCAAAGTAATGAAGGTATTCAACCCACCTTAGCTGTCTGGGATTAAAGTCACACTGGGTAAAGATGTATTTCAGACTTTTGTGGTCCGTAAACACCAAAAAATGTTATCCCAAGAGATAATGTCTCCAACAGTGAAACACATGAACAACTGCAGCCAACTTGAGATCATGCGTCGAGTAATTCCTCTCATGTGGCCTCAATTGATGAGACCCATACACAACTACTCGATTTCCCTGCATCAAAACTACTCCCAGACCAATAACTGATGCATCATAGTAAACTGTATAGCTCTCCCCATGCTCTGGAAGTATCAAGATTGGTGCTGATGTCAACATTCCCTTCAACTCCTGAAAGCCTGTCTCGTAAGCTTCTGACAAAACAAACTTTACAACCATCTTATTTAAACCCATCAATGGTTCTGTTAAGTGGGAAAGTCCTATATAAAGTGCCTATAGTGACCATCCAACCCTAAGAAACTCTGTATTTCAAACACGTTATTAGGATACTCCCAGGAAACTACTGCTCTCACTTTCTCTGGGTCCACTTAAACTCTTTCCTCTGAGATAATATGACCTAGGAAGTGTATTTAGTCCATCCAAAAGTGGCACTTTGAGAGATTAGCATATAAATTATGCTCTCTTGGTGTACTCAAAATGATCTCAAGTTGGGTAGCATGGTTGTGTCAAGTGTGAGAGTACACCAAGATATCGTCCACGAAGACTACCACAAAAGAATCCAGATATGGGTGGAACACAGGATTCATCAGAGCCATGAAAACTGCTGGCACATTTGTGAGTCCGAACGGCATGACCAAGTACTCGTATAGACCATATCTGCTCTGAAAGGTTGTAAGAGGTATATCCGATGGTCTAATGTTCAACTTATGATATTCATATCTCAAGTCAATATTAAAGAACACTCATGCTTCTTGAAGTTGCTCAAAAATATTATCAATCCTAGGTAATGGATATCAGTTCTTGACCATCAACTGGTTCAGTTTCTGATAATCCACACAGAGTCTAAGGGTACTGTTCACCTTCTTCACAAACAGAACATGTGAACCCCAAGGAGAAGTACTAGGTCAGATGAAACCCTTTTCTTGTAACCCCTCTAACTATTTATTGAGCTCTTGAAACTCTGGTGTAGCCATCCTATAGGGAGGAAGAGAAAACAATGCTGCTCCTGGAACAATCTCAATAGAGAAATCCACCTCTCGCTTTGGAGGTAGACCTAAAAAGTCATCTGGGAAGACATCCCAGAAATGATTAACCACTAGAGGGAAATACTTCTGACATGTTACCTGGTCATCTAGATATAAACTCACAATCTGGGCTATCACTCCACCTCGCCCATGATGCTCAGGTCCATCTCGGCTCACCTAGACATCCCATTCACCCTTGTATAGAAACTCTCTACCCTCTGGTGATGTGAAACTCACCCTATGATGATAGCAATCTACAAAGGATTGAAAGGGTACCAACCAGTCCATCCCGAGAATGACGTCATAGCTCGTCATCTCTACGATATAGAGGTACCACAGAAAGTGACACCCACCAACCTCTAGGGGTCACTCCTTGCACTGATGCAGAACTGTCATTCTAATCCCCAATGGAGTGTCTAGAGTCATAATATCAGAAGAATAAGAAACATAGAGCCCAAGGCTCTCCACAACGGGCACATATATAATGCTATGCGTAGCACCAGTATCAACAAGTACTGAAGAAAAAACAGAAGAAACTATAATAGTACCTATGATAGTGGAAGGTCTGGGATCTTGCTCATGTTGGGTCTATTGCACTGCATATGTCTACCTAGTGTTGCAGCCCTGCGACACAACATGGCTACCCTAAGCTGACCCGACCTGCTGTCTCTGAGATCCTAATGTCTGGATACCACGACCACGACCACTTCCTCAGCCTGAATGTCCTGAAATATTCCAATTCTCTGACTGATAAGAAGTTGCTGGCCCTTCTCCTGAATGTGGAGTCTGTACAGAACCCCTCTCACTAGTCATTGGTGGAAACGCCCTACAAAAACGCTAGAGATGGCCCATCCTGCCGCAAGCTCGACACTCCACTGGGTCACGTGGACACTAAGGTCTCTTGTGCCCCTCTTTACCACACTGGTAACACATCACCTAGCCACCAGAAGAATTCTTATGGATAGCACTGCCACCATGAGATAAATCCATCTTCCTCTTCCTATTGCCGGTAGAAATAGTACCAGAAACTAGTGCTGAACCTCCATGGCCTACACCACTAGCTTCCCCCATGTTCCACTCAGTAATCAACGCCTGGTTCACAATAACATGCACTTTAGGCAACCTAAAAACATTCAGTAGTGCTCAGATGTCATATCGAATACCATCCACTAAGCGTCTAGCCCTCAACGTCTCATCACCCACTAGAACATGTGAAAAACATTGTAGCTCAGTGAAGCGGGCAGAATAATCCATCACTAACATGGATCCCTGCTACAGATTCATGAACTCTCGAGCTCAATCATCCCTTAGTGTATCTGGAAAGAAAAAGTTATAGAAGACTACATGAAAATATTCCCATGCCATGTATCGGTGATGCTCAGTCTGAGTGGTAACATCCCACCATCTCTTGGCTGAATTATGCAGCATGTAAGTAGTGGTCTTTACCCTCCTCCTTAGAGGCGTCTTAAGATGCTCTAAGATAGTCTGTAATGAATCCATCCATGGATCCGCAGCCTATGGTCCGCCATACCCTGAAAATGTAGGAAGATACTGCTGCTGAAATATACATGTTAGCTCTTCCATAAATGTGGTAGCCGACGGTGCTCTCTGGAAGGTCTGCATGAACCACCTAAATCCTTCACGGAACTGCGCATCTGCACCTGCATTCGGTGTAATGGCTGGTGCCATATCTGGAACTTCTGGAGGATACATTGGTATCCCATGGCCTACTGTCTCTAGAGTATAATCATTTCTGCTCTATGGGAGAACAAATCATGGTCGTCTCGGAGGCATGACCCTACAAGTTCAAACACACACCTTAGATTAAGATCATCAAGGACTAAGAACTGGAAATGTAAGAAGGGTACAAGGAAAAGAAAACATTCAAGTTTGACAAAACAAGACTACACGGTGTGTATAATAACTACATGGCGTGTTCCCTTAATTCCTTCACATGGGTGTGTACTTCTGCCAGAACTGGTCGTGTAACACCCCAAACACATGGCGCGTTGTCCACACACACGACATGTACTTGAATTTTCTTCCCTTTCTTGAGTCCTTCTACACAGCTTATCCAAAAAACACTCTTTTGAATGAGACTACATGGCGTGTATAAGGTCTACACAACATATTCCCTTAGGCCCTTACATGGTCGTGTTCTGATGCTGGCCCAGGCGTGTCGCAACCCTAGGCACACAACGTGTTTCACCCGCACACAACGTGTACACCACTCCATCTCCCTAGCCACACATCCTAGTGTACACAGTCTCTTACCAGTTAAGACTACACGGTGTTTCCCACGGGTACACGACGTGTACTAGACAAGCTTTGCCGACCCATGTTGTTCAAGACACTGCTGGATACACGACTCACACTACACGGCGTGTTCCAGATGGACACGATGTATACTAAAAAGGATAACACCGACCCGTGTTTTTAGTTACCTGGAAGGATACCCAGATTACACTACACGGCGTGTTCGGAAGTGACACGACGTGTTTAAGTGAATATTTCTCCATCCATGTTGTTAGTCACTCGTCGGACACAGGTTCAACATGACACAACATGTTCAACCAGTACACGTCATGTTCCCTCTAGAGTTCTCCCAATCCAGTGTTTCTTCCTACATGGCCTATGACACGATTAGAAACTACATGACATGTATATAAGGTACACATCATGTAATTAATTTTTTTTATTTGTTCCCGAATATAAGAGTATACGGCATGTAGTCAAAATTACATGGTGTGTATTCTGGGTTTTTCTGAACAGTAAGCCTCAGAAACTGCTTCGAAGTCCAGAAAACCACTAAACGAACACCAAAGTGTCAAATTCTGATCCGTGAGAGCCCATACTCCCCACGAACCAAATCTTGGAATCTTATACGTGTTTTAAAAAGTAATCAAGTCGATGATCCACCAAATTCCGGTTGATGAGGGCCCATACTCCTCAAGAAACAAAGTTTTGGCGTTCATTCACAAAACCTTACATAACAATACCCTATCAAATAGATGGTATTTTATTAATGCATCGATCACAACAACATGCATTTTCTCACACATCATCTATCACAACAACATGAAATCTCTAATGAATCTACATGGCATGGAGACTATGCATGGCATGTGATTCTAACATGTGCCTAAATGATGCATGAGATGGCATACCCTCATCTCGTTGGGTTAGGACTAAATATAAACCAAGTATAAAAATATAAATAGAACACCACAAGTGCGTCACCCAGCGGTGAAAATCAAATCAACTATAAAATTGAAAAACCAAAAAATTGTAACATGAGGTAAATTGGTTTTTCCCTGTACACGGGTTAGCTACTCCCGGGAACAACTTATTACCAAGTACCTATTCCATCTTATCCTAGGATATAGGCTCCAAATAGTAAGTCAAGAAGAAAAGAATTTCCTCTGATACAACTTTGTAATGTCCCAGATCCGGGTGCCACACAACGGGTTCCCCGAACCCGGTTGGTCACATGACCTCAAGCGCATTTCTCCAAATGCCAGAGTCTGCCGACTAGCAGCAAGGGCCTTGGTCTAATAGTGGGTAAACTATGCCCTCATTTGTTAAAGTGTAGCACAATGGAGAAAATACGAACATACCAAAAGTGGAAGCAGTAAACAATAGAAAGCTGAAATGGACAATAGTATTGAAGTAAAAGATGCCAACTGTCATATATTTGATGATGCAATATGTCCCTAACTCTAAGAAAGTATCAAAATCAGGATACACAGCAATCAAAAACAATTTAGCACAAGGTAAAAGTATATAAAAGCAAAAAATATAGTTCAGTAGGAACTCATCAGCATCACAAGACAAAGCTTGGTCCCATGCTCTCCTACTCCTATGCAACAATCAGGTACCTGTGTAGGGACTCTTGCCCTTATCAACACCTGCATCAATATAATATATTTGGGCCTAAGACATGACCAAAATTGGGTGTGAGAAATAAATCCCAGTAGTCAACCACCAAAGGCCCATACCCAACTGCCAGTGAAAATGTGCAACTGCAGTATGCAATAAAGAAATGCAGTAATCTAGGAAGTACTCAAAAGCAACTACTCCTACTTGTTCCATTACCATTTAATTATTATTTTACAATTCAATATAATTGAATTATAAGTTCCCAAGACCCATCCTAGACATAAAATCTCCTATATAGTGCCACAAAAAAACCAAAATAGGATATCTAACAAGTAGAAGGTAATAACAATACCAATCCTGTGCTTTAGCTAGGCAGGTATGATATAAGAAATCACCACAGCGAATATTCAAGTGACATTGTCCTCAGACATACAAGTCCTTAGCCTCAGGCAAGCTGAAACAAAACCCTCAGGTGAATTCCCTCAGTCATAACGAATATTTCCCTCAGGCATACAAGATATTGTCATTAGGCACATAAGCTACTACCCATAGGCATAAGAAAAGTTTCCCTCAAGCTAAACGAAACACTGCCCTCATGCTAAGAAAAACACTGGCCTCAGGATATGTAAGTAACCGGGCCGAGCCCAACACATAAGGAAGAAAATTATATATATTTTCTCTCAAGAAAACTCAAAACATTCTATAATCATGGCATACCCAGGGGTATCCTGGACAAATGGTTAAAAAAGGGAAACACACCCACGGGGTGGCCCTGGATCAAGGCAACGATCCCAAACAGTCATTTATTCTTGTTCATTAAATTACCTATGCAATTCTAGATATCTTAACAGTCAAGTATTCAACCATAAGACACCCCAAAAATGGTCACGTAGCATAAAAGTACACAAAATCAACTCGACAGTTGGAAATAAACACTAGACCACCTACCTCGATCTCCTCTGATTGATATACGTGAAAGGTGCCTCTCAAAATGACAAAGAAATACGTAGATCTGAGAAGAATGATAACCCATTCAAACCCAAATAACTTCCCTTAGGGAAATAATTAGAAGGAGAGGTTCAAGAAGAGAGAAGATATCACTCGCGTGGTTCAAACAAGATCGATGATGAAGGAATCAGAGTCCCAGTGTGTGACCGGGAGCTCATCCAAGTTCCGACCTCCTCTTCCATGGATCCCGTCAAGTTCTATGCCTCCTCTATCAAATGAGGAGGCTAATACCTATTTTTATCAAAAAAAACATAACTACATGGTGTGTACTCTCAAGTACACGGTGTGTACTTTCCGTTTTTAACTGTTCCCCTAGCGGCCACTTTCCACCACCTCACTGTTCATCTGCCGACTTGGTTACATGACATGTATTACTAAGTACATGGTGTGTACTACCGTTCTACTAGCGGCTGCTCCCACTGCCTTACTGTTCATCTACCGACTGATTACACGACATGTATTACTAAGTACATAACGTGTAGTTAGTTTTTACACCCTGAATCGCCGACAAGCCTACATGCCCGGTATTCTTATCCCACACGGCCAAAGTACATGGAGTGTGGAAACGTACATAGCGTGTACCCATAAATTTTTTATTTCCACCCCCCATTTTCCTTATTTTCTCAAAAATATTAAAGGAAAAGGTAGAGAAAAAAACCGTACCTCAAGAATAAGAACCGGGTTCATACATGATAGAAAAATAAATAAACCTTCTATAATAAATGGATTGTAGTATCCACATCAAAGGAGATATGCAAGATGATCAAAACCATGGCGCTAGCACCCCTATTTTGATCAATTACACTTCATGATCCAAGGTGCATGTGTGTATCACCACTATAGGGATTTTACTTTTGGATTTTAATATTACAATAAAAACGTTTTTAGATGATAAACATATTAATTGAAGAAATAATCTCAATTATAAGGTAATTATATTATTATAAATTAATTATACATGTAACATGAAAGATCATCACTTGGTTCCATGATTTTTTTATCCAATTTCATTTTTCACATTTATGAGATATCGGGATTATTCATGATATTCTTATGGATTATTCATTAAATATGATGAAAACCCATTGATGGTAATAAGAATGTTCAACTTCCACTCTTCCTGAATCCTTTAAGGGGTATTATTCAAATTTATAATTATTTATTAATCATTAATTGTTTTAATCATTTGAACTTATTTTTCAATTATGGTTTATTCATTTCTAATGTGAATAAATGTTTTTTTTTATTTTTAGCTAGAATGTATCAAAGAAAATGTTAAAAATAAATGAATTATGAGTCAATTAAATCCTTTAGGAGGTGTTTAAGACTCTGGAATGATGACATTGAAGAACACTACATAACTTAAAAGTACATGTTTTGAACCTATGTTCACCACATTAGGATGATTTGTAAGATATTAGGCTTACCAAAAAGGAAAACAAAACATGGTTTATTAAAACATACTTATTTTTTACTAGAATAATGGTATATTAAATTAAGGATTACATGACATATAGGTGCTATATAGGTTATGTAGTCCTATATGTTTCACCCTTTTATTTTCATGGAAATTTTTGGGTAAAAGTACATGGAATATATTTATTACACTCTCAGTATGGACTTAAATCCAAAAAAGACATCCATATATGTTTACGTGAAATTTAGCCTAGGTACATGTTATGTATCAAAAAGATATCCATGAGATTATTATTCCAATTCCCTAGGTATGTATTATAGATGAAGAATATATTTTGAGTGGTTGGACTGTACACTGTGGATCTCATACCCAATCACATCAAATACATGCTAAAAAGATATATAAATATGTGAATTATTTATGTGGATCAAAAATAATTTGTGTTGTTAAACAGAACTACATGCTGTATATCTATCATACACATATTGTGGAAGTGTTTACAAAATAATAAATGCTTAATTTATTTTCAAGTAAATTAAAGAATACATGTTGTGTATTTTTGTGAGCACCATGTACTTCATGTTCATTATTATTGGTAGATTCCATTTATTTTCACACATGTCTATATGTCTTAAATATTCCTACAATTTACTTATATTGACACATTACATGTCATGTAAATGTGTGATATGTTGTGCACGTCTATATTCAATGTAAGTAAACTACACATGAATAAATCCATATAAGTAAATTTTATATTTAAATGAGTACATATCATGTTGAAACTAGTGGGAAAAAATATTTTAACATTGGTTTTTTAAATATTTAATGTAATATTTTAACCTATTTTAATTTTGGTGATGTTAAAATTAATAGTTTCAACATCGGTTGTTTTTAAATAGACATTAAAAAATCAACTAAAAGAAAATATAAGAGATGTTTCAACATCAGTTGTTTTGAGAAAACAATGTTGAAAAAGTATTTTCCACATTTTCTATAGTGTTTTTAATGCATACCAGATGTGGAAAAATTATCATACAACTTTCCATTTCAGTTCTATAGTAAAATAGATGTGGAAATTTTATTTTAACATTGATTTTCATCAAAAATAAATGTTGAAAACCACATTACATGTTTGTTTTACTAAGTAACTGACATAATACATCTACCATGGGAACTTTACATGACTGTTTTCTAAGAAACTGATGTGGAATATTTCTTTAAATGTCTAATTTTTATGAAAATTGACATTTAAATACCTATAATTTTGATACCATATTGATTTATTAAATTAATGACATGGAAAAATTATTTTTTTATAAAAATATATTAAATTACATTTTAGATCTCAGTTTTTCACTAAGGTATGGATCCTTTAAATTTTGATTTAATTATTTATATTGGACTTAATATCTAAGTCTAAATAGTTAGTAAAGGTCTCAAGGGTGTCCATCCAGAACCAATATTTTTTGGAGAATAAGGATTGGAGCACGGTTTTTAGTAAATCATGTAGAGAGGCCACATAGTTAGAGAAAATTGTGTGGGTGGCACAATTTTTTAGATAGAGACTTACCGCATGGTTGGGGCATGGTTTCACTAAACATGCAACCTAAATGTGTGGTATTACCCTTTCTACAAGTACCCATGCATGGTTTGTGCACAGTTTGGAAAACCATATAGACAAACCGTGCACATATGAAATTTTGAGTAATTTTACATTTTTACCCTTAATGATCTAATTAATCCCCACCTTCCCTAATCCGATCCCCTGTGGGATTAACCTCCATTTATTTCATTTAGGAGATTTTTTAAGGCTTAACCTAGGGATAAAGAGATATCCTTCATTCTGGACCCATTTGAACTTTTGTTCCTCACGTTGGATATAGAATTTCAAGTACTCAAGTCCTTTTTAATAGTTCTTCACCTCTCTTTCTCCCAACCTAGTTATCAAGGTGTAACGGTTTTTTATCTTTTCTTAGATCTACTCCATTACAAGCTGGATTGGAGGCTAATACTAGATGAGGAGAGACAAACAATCCTAATGTGGGTTGTCTATGACTCATCCCTCATGTTTGTTGATTTTAGAAATTACCTTGGGGCCCACCGATTTCATTGGGTGTCATTTATTAAATTTATATGCCATTCATATAATTATTATAACCACATGATTATTATACATCCAATTATGTGATTATTTATTAGTGGTTACTCCCATAACTCCATCCACCCCATCTATTATGTTTTTCCATAATTGTCGTTTTAGTGTTTTGACACGTTTGAGTCATCTTTCAGGTGTTCCTTGGATTAACCTTTATAAGGGTAATATTTCCTATATTAAATGGCTTGATTTAAATTGTAAATTTTATAATGGATATTACCATGTATTCTCACCACTTGACTCACCTAAGGTAAGTGCTCCAATTTGATAATTAAATATGAAATGAAAATTGGAAAATATACTAAGTATATGACTTGGACTTTTTAAATGTAATTGAATAATATGTTGAATATTCGTAGCACCCCTTACCATGTTAATAGAAGGTAGCAGAGTGAGCCTTGATTTATGAAAATTCCTTAAATAGATTAAATGAATGGTTTGATGCTACATGGCATCATCACATTAATGAAAGGTAAGGATCGAAGCAGACAAACTTATTGATAAATTATGACTTGATGAAATGGTTTCATGCTCAATTAGCCTTGCCACACTAATGAAAGGAAATGGCTAGAACCTTATGAATTATATATGACTTCATTATCAAAAATGAGAGTGGCCTAACTCGATCTCTCCTTGGATTCCTGAGGGAGTTCCATGAGCACTCAAGTGCCCCATTTTGAATTGAAGGATACATATTTCTTAGGTTGGAACCCACCTAAAAACCAATCCTTATCTAAATTTGGATGCCCTTTATGACACCATAGGATCAATTATGTTGTATTATAGGATTTTTTGGATACACTCCTTTGATATATAATTGACAAGTAGGTGACATGGTTTAATCCCATCAGGCCTAGTAATTATTTAGCCTCATTTTACCTTAAATAAACTCCTTGGACTCAGTAGGTATCTTATTATTGAATTCCTTATACTAGGATCCTTGGATTACACTCTTACCCTTATCCAGAATATAATCAATACTGAGTTGGTGACCCCTGAGGTCTACGTTTCCTTGGTTATTACCTTGTAAATTCACTATTAAATATCATTATTGGTTTCCTAGTTACATATTGAAACCTTCACTATTGATAACATATGACTTATTTATAAATTGGTAACAATAAAATAATGAACTAGTTACATGTTTAGACACCAATTGAGGACTGAAACGGGTACTTGGGTATTTATTTATATAGTAATACTTTACATTATACATGCATTCTTTCACACTGTTAAATTTTCATTACACATTCCATTTGTTATAGATAACATTGGTGGTGGACCACTGAGATTTATCTCACACCCTCTCCAGGAATTATTTGGTACCTAGGGAATATTACATGTATGGAGGTGTTGATAAAATATAGTGGAATGCTTTAGAAACTTTATTACTTACTGTGCTTGGATGAAGTTGGTAGTAGATGACTGAGTTAAGTCTCGGGATGCTTGGGATAGTTTATGTATTTTATTTTACAACAATGGATTTTTCATGTATTCATGCCACTTTGTATCCATGTTTTCCATATTACTAGATACACAACATATCATCATCTATTTTTTTATTTTATTCCATTTATTTTAGTTATTGTTAACCTTGTCAATTTCCATCGTTACTTCAGTTAAATTATATTTATTATGCTATTTACCATTATTTAGATTTATCCACTTTGCTACACTCTGGTAATGAGAGAATAATCTACTTATTAACACAACCTATGCCATATCTTCTAGTCAGTATACTTTAAAATTTGGGGAGATGCACTTGATGCCATGTGGATCACCAGGAT
Source organism: Viscum album (assembly GCA_963277665.1). NCBI lineage: Eukaryota > Viridiplantae > Streptophyta > Magnoliopsida > Santalales > Viscaceae > Viscum > Viscum album. The sequence continues at coordinate 306,881,130 of OY728129.1, forward strand.
CAGGGAACCTATTATGTGGCATCTGGGTTTGGGAAGTCAAAAAGTTTTATCAGAGGTGTTTTCTTATTAATTTACTATTTGGAGACAACAGTCAAGAGATTAGGAATGCTATGAACTTGGTCATAAGCCGTTCTTGGGCATCACAAACCCAGGTTTTTGGGTAAAATCCAAGTTACCTAAAATATAATTGTTTTTTTGTTTTCCTATTACTGTTGGCATTATTTCACTATTGGGTGATGCTCATGTTGTGTGGTGTTGTTGATTATTATTCTAATTGTGATTTTATTTTATCATTGGCCCAATTAGAACAGGGTAAGGACCATTATTACATGCATCTTATGGGAACCTATAATTTACATGTTATTCATATTATCATTCCATATAGGTGCATTTCACTTCTTTTCATTTCTTTTTATGGCTGTGATTGATGAGTGAGACTTGACTTGTTTATATATTGCCTTTGCTACTATGGGATATGATTGGGTGGTTGTATGTTTCAATTCATGAGGTGTTATGGTCCCTCATGGGTTGGAATGTGAAATTTACTAAATCAAGACTTTAATTAGAAATTAAAATGGGTTTTGTTTTCAATGATAAAGAGTATGAGAACTGATTCACTAGGAATGAAAGTCCATTTTAAAAGAGATTTGATACAAGTTATAAGAAAATGAAAATATAAAAGTGAAATGGTTTTACATACTTATCCTTACTTGTAATTTTTATGAAAGGTAAAGGAGTGAACCTATTAATTAAATGTAAAATGAAATAAAACTTTTACTTGAGAACTTACCAGTACCTGGTCATCTAATTGGGTAGTTGGTGCCGTATAACTTCAGTAGTAAGCCTTTCATTTTTTAGCCCATGTAAGTATCACTATCTATTTTCTTTAAGTTTGTTTTGAGGAGTGTGCCTAGAATTTGTAGATCAATGCCGCCATGATGTCCTTGTATCATATGCCGGGAGGGTAGCAACACCCATAATCTAGATGTGGAGGGCCCTTAGCCTCTAGTCTAACCTCCATGATGCCAGTTGAGGCACCCCCTATTTTAACTGATACAAGCATTGATATCCAATCTTGTGATAGTTTTCTATGTCTGATGTAGTCCATGCAAGGTGATATGTGAGCTGCACCCATGGTGGTTGATCTAACTCGTCAGTTCCAGCTACAACATCCGACCACATTCTTGGAGGATGGTGGTCTACAGGATGATGATTCATGGATATAGGCCACCACGTCTATCTTTGAGCATCTGGAAATGCCTCTAGAGTGTAGGGTTAATCATTCCACATACATTCTTTGAGAGTCATCCAAGAATTGGTGGGATGTGATTACCGAGGATGGCCTCCATAAGGGAATGATATGGTTGGATTTCCAAACTACCTTCTATGATCAGTTTTATCCTTAGATACCGAGAGCTGATAGAGCCATAAATTTTATACATCTCGATCAGGGTTCTACATCAGTTATGGATTATTCAGTGTGTTTCATGGAGTTTCAGCACTTTTCACCACTTATAGATGGTGATGAGCTTTCACATGGTACATGCTTCAAGGATGGGATTATGTGCTCTATTCATACACAGGTAAATTTCTTTCACATGCATACTTTTTTTTGAAATAGTCAATCATTCTATTATAATTGAGAACAACTTGAGGGATGGTAATAACACTTGGCATAGAGTATTATCATAATTGTAGGCCAGTACTTATCCTGGTGGTAAGAAGCATTCCATCGAGATTTATTTTCATGGAAGTGACAACCAGAGTACCCATTTTGAAAACTCCATGGTGTGTCATCAGTGTGGACGATAGGGATAGCTGAACCCTCATTGTGATAGATACCCAATAGAGTGTCGGGCTTGTGGTCATATGGATCATAATTAGATATTATGCATGGCCATTACACCAGCTTATAATAGAAAAGGATCCACACCAGATCCAACTTTAGGAACAGGTTATTTTGCGCCACATGTGGTGAGGAGTTAAAATAGCACAGAACAGACTAACTGAGGAGGAGGTCCTGGCTATGGTAGCTAGATCCCTGATCACCAGTAGCACCAACCGAGCAGTTATGATCATGGTAGTCCAACTATTGCAAAGGTTTGTGGATCAGGACATTTTCACACACTACAACCGGTACCTGAGGATCGGGCTGTGAGACCATGTACAGTAGGAGGTACTATTCTAGTGGCATCTACTATAGTATCTTCTTTATTTAATATAGGTTATTCAAACTCTTTTATCTATGTATCTATCATGGAATGTCTTGGACTGTATATATAGTATTATTATGTTTCATGACCCTAGACACACCATTAGGAGTGCGGTAGAGGGCATACACTAATGTAGGGATTGCACCCTTGAGGTAGGTAATTGCCCTTTATTATGGAACCTCGCCATTCTTGAGATAACAGACTAAAATGTCATTATTGTGATGGATTTTTTCGTTCAATATCACAATTTTTTATACTAATATCACTAAAATGTATCGTTTACATCACCAGAGGGATGTAGTTATCTATTTAAGAGTGAGTGGGATGTCAAGGCTTGTAGAACAGGACCAGAGCTTCATGAGCTTGGTGGAGTGACCACCTATCTTGCCAATCTATTCATGGAGGATCATGGATTAGGACAGGGTGAGTTTCCTCTAGTATTAGATCATTTCATGTATGTTTTTCCTAAGGACTTTTTTATCTTACCTCTAGAGAGGGAGGTAGAGTTTAAGATTAATCTTATCTTGGGATCAGCTGTAGTGTCCATCCCTCTATATAGGTGAAACCTACCGAGAACTAGGAACTCAAGTAGCAGTTAGAGGATCTAGAGGCCAATGGTTTTATATGGAATGATATATCCTCTTGGGGGTTTAACCATATTTTTCTTCAACAAGGAAGATGGAAACTTATGTCTATGTGTGGATTATAGAAGGTTGAACCAGCTTATAGTGAAGAACCGTTATCCACTACCTTGAATTGAATATATCTTTGACCAGATATAAGAGGCTAGGGTCTTCTCTAAGATCAACATGAGTTCAGGATATCACCAAGTGAGAGTAATTCCATTAGAAATACACAATACAACCTTCCATCGTAGGTATGGTCTATATTATTACCTTGTTATGTCATTCAATCTTATAAAAGCACTTTCCATTTTCATGGCTCTAATTAATAGGGTTTTCCATCCCTGTCTAGATTCTTTTTTCATGGTATTTATAGAAAAAATCTTGGTGTATTATCATACTCGTAGAGACCATGATATGAACCTTAAGATTATTTTGAGTTCATTGAGAGAGAATAAGATTTATTTTAATCTTGATAAGTGACACTTCTTCATTGACAAAGTTCACTTCTTGGGTCATATCATATCAGAATCTATAGTATATATTGACCCATAGAAAGTTAGTTCTATAGTTTCTAGGGAGAATAAAAATAATTGTATTGTTATACAGATTTTTGTAGTGATGTATGGATATTACTTTCATTTCATATAAGAATTTTTGCACCTTTCCTCACGTTTTACTATATTTACAGAGTAGGGTGTTAGGTTCTTGTGGTCAGAAGAGTGTGAGAAAACCTTTCAGGAGCTGAAATGGAGGCTTTTCTTGACACCTATTCTGACTCTTCTAGAGCCATGTAGAGGTTATATCATCTTCTATGATGCATCATAAATTGACCTAGGAGAAGTGCTGACACATGAGGATAGATTCATTGTGTATGGATCTTAGAAGTTTAGGTCCCATGAGATAAATTACTTGATGCATGACCTTGAGCTAGCAGTAGTTGTCCATGCCTTAAATTGCTGGAGACACTATCTTTTGGGTGAGAACATTTTGGTGTATACAGACCACAAGAGACTCATATATATCTTTTCAAAACATGACTTGAATCTCAAATAGTGTAGATGGTCCAAATATCTCCAGTCCTTTGATTTCGAGCTTGCCTATATAGTTTAAGAGGGAAACATAGTTTCTGGTGTGCCAAGTCAGAAAAGTCAAGCACAAGCCACATGGGAATCCAAGGATGAATGGAAATTTATGGACCTATTATATGAGATTCATTTGGTGCTTCATTATAGCCATGAACCTTCTTACCTCTAATCCATAACAGTTACTTATTCCCTCTTTGAGAAGGAAAATGGTCGATAATTTTTAGATCCCAAGGGATTAGTTCTTCATAAGAGTATATTATGAGATAACCCACCTCCAGATTGTTTTATAGATATAGATGACATCCTTTATATTCATGGGTGTGTATGGGTTCCTAGAGATGTGATAGAGGAGTTTATGTAAGAGTCCCACACTTCTCAATTGGAAGCTCATCCTGAAATCTCCAAAATGTATTGAGATATGCGATGACCATATTTGTGGCCTAGGATGAAATGTTAGATAAAAATATTTATAATTAGGTGTTCCGCCTTATCAACAGGTGAAGGTGGAGCATCAGAGACCTAAAGTCTTTCTAAAACCACTTCTAGTCCCTTAATGTAAAGGGGAAGATGTTTCTTGGGACTTTGTAGTTGGGTTGCCTAGGTTGTTGAGGGGTAGATATGTCGTATGGGTATTTGTTGACCGACTAATGAGATTATCCCACTTAATTCCTATTTGGGATACTTTCTTAGTTGATGATATGGTAATACTGTATGTCCATGAGATCATATGACTACATGGGGTACCTCGTACTATCATTTCAGATAGGGATTCTCATTTCAGGTCACAGTTCTAGCAAGGCTTGCATGAATCTATGAGTACATAGGTTATTCTAAGCATATCCTTTCACCCTCAAACCAATACACAGTCAAAATAGACAATATAGTTTCTAGATGACATAATATGAGCATTTTTCTTTGATTTTTTCAGTTTTTGGGAGAAGCATATCCCTCTTGTCAAGTTACCCTATAATAATAGCTATCATGTAAAAATTGAGATGGATCCTTTTGAGTCCTTATATGGTATGTTGTTTTGTTAACCCCTATACTGCCTTGAGGTAGTTTATGTAGCCCTAATTGGTCCTTATCTCGTTTAGGAGACTTTATAGTAGGTTTATCTGATCAAAATGCGTATGACTACTGCATAGTCTAGACATAAATATTATGTCGACTGTCGTTGACAACCTCTTGAGTTCAAGGTCAGAGATCATGTTTTCTTTCAAGTATCACCCAAGATAGGGAATAAATGGTTATGTAAGAGAGGGGATATTTCTCCTCATTACATAAGTTCATTTGATATTCTAAAGAGAGTCAGGACGATAGCCTATCAGTTGCTACTACCTCATAGGTACCATGCCATGCATGACTATTCCGTGTTTCGCAGCTTCTCCAATATAATGACGACTCATCTCATACCTTTTATCCCAAGGAAGTTGCATTATATACAGATTATACCTATAAGTAGTATCCTGTACGCATCGTTGATAGAGGAATACATGCTCTTGAAGGCCAGTCTGTCCCTCTAGTACGTGTGTTATGGCAGCATGGCCGTATGTAGGATGAGACTTGATAGTGGGAGGCTGACAAACATGACCAGTGGATAGAGTTATTATCAGATAGTGTTTCACCACCCTTAGAATGTGAACTTGGGGAAATTTTCTTTTAATGGGGGAATATGATAAGAACCTGGTCTTTCACTCAGGTATGGAACCTTTAAATTTCATTATAATTCATTATTTTGGACCTAATATCAATTCCTAATGAGTTAAAAAAGGTCTCAAGGCTGTCCAGGTATTATTTTGAACCTGGAACCCATAATTTTAGGAGAACTAGGCCGGAATCACAGTTCGTATTAAACTATGTAGAGAGGCCACATGGTTATAGAAAAACCGTTCAGGTGGCATTCTTTTTAGAAAGAGCCTTACCGCATGGTTGAGACACAATTTCCATAACCGTGTGACCTAACCATATGTTACAACCCTTTCTCCATGTACCCATGCATAGTTTGTGAATGGTTTGGAAAACCATGCAAAAAAAAAATATGCACATGCTAAATTTTTAGTAATTTTACATTTTTACCCTCAATTGTCTAATTATGCCCCTCCTTCTTCCCTAATACAATCCACACTGAGATTACCCTACATTTATATCATTTTGGATCTTTTTGAAGTCCTAATATAGTTATCATAAAAACTCCTTCATCTAAGATCTGTTTGAGCTTTTTTTATCACGTTGGATGCCCAACGATAAGTAATCAAGTACTTTTTAGTCGTTATTCATCTATCTTGATCTCAACCTAGTTATTGTGGTGTAATAAATTTTACTCTTTTCTTAGATCTTCTCCATTCCAAGCCAAATTAGAGGCTAAAAATGGACAATGAGAGTACTAAAAGCCTAAGTTGGGTGGTATATAACTGATCCCTCATGTTCATTGATTTTGTAAATTACGTGTGGGGCCCGCTGATTTCATCGGGTGTCATGTATTGAATTTATATAACATTATTATAATCATTATAAATTCATTGTTATGATTCTTCAAAATATGTGATTAGTTGTTAGTGGTTACACCCACAACTCTATCCATCCCATGTAGGACATTTTGCCATAATTTTGGTTTTAATGTTTTGACACATTTGAGTCGTCGTTCATGTGTGCCTTGGCTTGACCTTTCTAATTGTAAGATTTTCAATATTAAATGGATTGATTGAAATTGTGTATTTTCTAATGGAAAGTACCATGCATGCTCACCACTTGACATGCCTAAGGCCTAAGGTAAGTTCATCAAATTGATAATTAAATGTGAAATAGAAATTGGAAAGTATACTAAGTATATGACTTGGCATTTTAAATGTAATTGAATAATAGGTTACATGTTTGTATCACCCCTTACCATGTTAATGGAAGGTAGTGTATTGAACCACGATTTATGAAAATTCTTTAAATTGGTTAAATGAATGGTAGCATGCTACTTGACCTTGTCACACTAATGAAAGGCAAGGCTTAAACAAAACAAAATTATTGATTAATTATGACTTGATTAAATAGTTGGATGCTCAACTAGACTTGTCACACTAATGAAATGTAATGGATTGAACATTATGAAATATATATGAATTCATGATCAAAAAAAGGAGTTTCCTAACTCAAGATCACCTTGGATTCCCAAGGGAGTGCCTTGAGAATATGAGGACCTCATTCTTAATTCAAGGATGCATCTTACTTAGGTTGAGACGCACCTAGACCCCAATCCTTGTATAACTCTAGATGCCTGGTATGACATAATAGGATCCCCCATGTAATACAAAATGATTCTTTGGAAGAACTCATTGGATCCATCATAAACAAGTAGGTTCCATGATTAAATCCCATCGGGACCAGTCATTGCATAGACATGTTTCACCTTGGATGAAATCTGGGGAATCATTTGGAATCTTATTTTGGAATGCCTTGGACTATGATCCTTGGATTACACACTTCCATTGTCCAGTATTCCTTTATTATCGAGTTAGAGATCCTCAGGTCTATGTTGCCTAGTTTATTACGTTGGAACTTCACTATTAAATATCATTATAGGTTTCCAAGTTACATCTTCTATCCTTCACAATTACTAACACGTGACATATTTATAAACTGGTAACAATAAAATAATGAACTGGTTACATGGTCAAACACTAACCGAGGGATGAAGTAGGTACTTTAGTATTCAATTAAATTGCACTTTTTTACTTTATACATTCATGCTTACACACTATTACATTTCTATTACATGTGATAGATGTTATCGAAAACATTGGTGGTGGCCCACTGAGATTTATCTCACACCCTCTCCGAGTGATCTTTGGTACCTAGGGTAGGTTACATGTATGCATGTGTTGATAAAGTGAAGCATAATACTACATACACCAGATTTATTTTTGTGCTAGGATGGAGTAGGTCGGAGATGAATGAGTTGAGGATCAGGATGCATGAGAAAGTTTATGAATTTCCTTTTTCTACAATGGGTTTTCCATTTATTCTTACTACTTTGTATCCATGTTTTCAAGATTACTAGATATATGAAATATCATCATTAGTTTTTGTATGTCATTCTAGTTATTTCAGTTATTATTATCCTTGTCTATTTATATTATTCCTTTTGTTTACTTATATTGCTTCCTCTATTTACCTCAGTTTATATTTATCCACTATTCTAAACTATGTTAATGAGGGTATAGTCTCCCATGAACTCACCCTAGGCCCTCACTACAAGTTGGAAGCCTCTACCATTTGAGGAGATGTTCGTGAGGCCATGTGGCCCACTAGGATTGACACACCTATTATGTGGAATTTAGGTATGGTAAATCACATTACATGCCCCAAAAAAATATTAAAACCTATTAAAAAATAAAATATACATTATAGAAAAACCATATAAAAATAAACAAAATATACCATCTCAAAACATTAAACAATTATGTAAATACACATTTTTTAAACTTTAATTAATAAATATATACTTGAAAATTTAAAATTTAATCATACATAAAAATAGTTTGGAAATAAACATTGAAGTTGGGAAAGGTATTCATTCATATAAAACTCGACATCATTGAAAATATATAATGTCAAGTAATTTTATAAAATTAAAAAATAGAGTACTTTGATTTACAATATAAATTGAAAGATACATTTTTAGAAAAATATAACATAAAAAATTTAAATTAAGTGCATATAAAATAAGCGTTATGATGTTATTTATAAAAAAATTGATGCAGAAGAAGTCATTTAAGAAAAATGACCCAATACTACTTATGTTGTTTTCATGATTTTTAATGATTCATCAATTATAGTGTGTCTTATCTTGGATTATTTTTTATGAAATCTTATCAAATGGTTTATCAAGGCTATTTAGTTTTCATTGAAGTATTCCTTATAGATCAATAGGTTGATTCAACATTACAATTAATAAGGTAGCGTGTCTCAAACCATCAATTGAATTTATATGCTATTCCAAGGACACACCTGCCGAATGTTTTCCTAAATGAATTATAAAAATGACACCATAGTTTCAGAATTATTAATTGTTGTTTTTTAAATAAATTTTGATATATCTAATTAACTTATTTTCAATGAGTTTTTATAAAATTTATTTAATATTTATAATTTATGTTTCCCTATACTAAAAAAATTTTGTTTATATTTCCATGAAAATTGACTTTAAGAAAAGATTCTCAATTCAAATTTATAATTAGTTTTAAGCAAGGTATGCTTGGAATTCTTTTTTATTTGTTTATGTTAATAACTTTATAAATTCTTATATGTTTAACATACAATATAAATTTGGTAGATATATGTTTTTATAAGTTTATTTTTCTATTTTTTTGTTATGTATAACTTTTTATTTAATGTAAAGTATATATTTTACATTAATTTTGGTCTAGAGTTATATGAATTAAAAGATTTCTATTTTCCATGAGTCGTTAATTTTATCTCACTCATATGAGTGCATGGATTAGTTACTCAAATCATTTGGTATTCATGATATATCTTTCCAAATTAATGTCTTGTGTAGTGTGTGATTGTTTTATAAATCTTTAATACTTTATATAATTAAGAGAAACCCATTAAAAAAATAATATGCCAACATAAAGTAACAAATGATTGTCTAAATTATCATTTTTAAAACTTTAATTAAAAGATACAAAACTAATAATTTATAATGTAATCTTACTTAATAAATAATTTGTAAAAAAAACTTCTAAGATGGTTAAGGTCATCACTGGTATATAAATCAACATCATTGAAAATCTACAATAACAATGAATGATATAAGATTAAAAAATAAAATATTTTTATGAAAAACATAAAATAATTAATATAACTAACATTATCAAATATAGTTGTTGAACCAGTTGTGATTTTATCAAACATGAATCTTAAAACTTAATAACCTCATTCCACCCTTCCTTTTTTATTATGACACTATAGTTATGTAACGCAAGTTTTTATAGTAAAAATATAACACTTATATATGTTTCAAGAGAATACTAGAAAATAATTTTTGTTAGAGACATGTTTTTCCATTTATTTCGAAAGATTATAAATTTAATAAAAAACAATTCAAATATGTAAAAGGATGAATAAAAACTGTATCAATACTAAAGAAATTATAAGTATTATAATGGAATGATAGAGCATGAATGGACTCTAATGTTTAAAATCACATAAAAGTAATAGTATACATTTAACCAATCATATTGATACACTATAAAGGTACTTGAATTTTTTTAGTATTGAACAATCTTGAAAATTTTAACTGTTAATTTGGAATTGAAACTTTTGAATTAGTAAAAATCATGTAAACAAGTTTTGTCACTACAGAATAAATTGTAAAATTATATACTATAATAAATCTATGTAAATGTAATTTGTTATAAGTAAATGATAGAAAATAGTAAATTTAAAATTAAAATATTACAAATTCATGAGAAATGAATATATCAACATAAGCCTTGTTTATTTAATTTATAGGGTGAACAATAGATTGAAATTTACATCAATTATTTGATACTTTATGTATATATAAAATATAATATATATAGTTTTAAAACAAAAAATGTGAGCTAGTGTAAAAATTCGTCTTTTAAAGGAAATGAATATAATTACCAATAAAAACTATATTAATGAACATTATATAAATGAATATTTTTTTTACTATTATAATATTTATCTATCATCATTAAAGTATGGAATAGTTGTATATGTTGTAATATATTAAAATAAATGACATATAAATTTTTTATGTAAAATAAGATATAAATTCCATGTGTAACAAACAAGATAATTTAAGAATCTATGGGTATATTATTTAATAATAAATAATAATTCAAAATAAATTATGATTTAAATATTCTTAATGTAATAATAGGAGGATTGTTTTTTGTCCTTATGATCTAATGTATAACTCGAAATAAGATTATAGTAGCATCGATAAAAATTATTTCTGTTTTTTTTATAAAATGAAATTTATAAATTAAAAGTGAAAAAAATGAAATTATATTGAAAAAAAACAGAGAATGGGTAAATGTGTAGTATGGAAAAAAATATGAGGTTCATTGTAGTAGTAATATGCCATCAAGAAAAACTGTAATTAGTAAATAACTTCTATAAATAAATATTTATTACCACTGAATCCATATTCTATGTATCCTAATAGAACATATGAAAAAAATAATTTAAAATATGGACATTAAATAAACAATGGACTTCTAATAGTAAATGATGATGCATTGGTTCATCTTTAACCTTAGCTTGCAATCCTTTTCATATTGCGAAAAGGAACTTCTTTTTGGATCCTAGGATCATGTCGATAGTATCGTGATACTTCATGTATGATTATGAGAATAACTATAATACAATTATGAGATCATGGATATGTTCAAATTTAAATAGGTTCCCCATTTTGACCTTACAATGAGTATTGCATTTATGATACACATAAAATGTGGATGATTCGGGCTATGTGGTTATAAGAATTTGGTAAAAGATAGTGGAGATCAGATGCATGATATAAAAAGTTTATGATTTCATTTGTTATGTTTTAAAGGTGAATTACTTCCATCCATGAAGTAGAATACCCTAGAATAGTGGATTTGGTAAGTGTAATAAGTGTATCTCTATGATTATTGGATGATCATAGTTGGTGGACAACATCTATAAATTCCATTGATCTTTTAATTTGAAGAAAAAATAAAAACAGAGATACATAAAGGGAGAAGGAGGGATAGATAGAGGGGGGGGGGAGATAGAGATATATTGAGAGATATGCATAGGAGTAAGATTTATATAATCCTCTGATTTCACATACACAGATAGAGTGATATCAAGTTTCATGATATTATCTCTCTAGTATTGATTAAAATACAAGAAAAAGATATGATAACCAAGCATAGAGTTACTCTTGAATAAATATTACAACATACCAAGGTAAGTGTGGATAATAAATTAGACCCATTATTATTTGTACTTATAAGATAAAACCCAGGGATTTTAAAAGAACACTTTATTTGATAGTGTATACAACATGCAACACCATGATTAAACGAACTATGAAATATTATTATTTAAATATTATAGTTATTACCTAGACATTAAATTGGAAGGTATGAGTATAATTAAACAAATTAAAAAATATATATAAACAGTGTAATGAAACAAATTGTTAATTAATTCTTATGAAATAAGCTCTTAATTTTTAGTAAAGTCAATTTATTTTTCATAAATACATTTTCCTAAAAAATGACTTTTATTTTTTATGTGAGAGAACATTATATTTATTTTATGGAAATTTTAGAAAATTAATTTGAAAAAACTATGTTCATTTTGGAAATCATAACAGATAAATCAGTTTATGGCGAAGTTTTAGGATTCTTCTGAAAAGATTGATTTTTAGTGAATAATGAAATTAATGGTTTTGAATGTTTTTTTGTGAAAACATCATTTATATTAATTGAAATTTCTCATTATACTTTTATTTTTATATTAACTTAACATAGACATCTCTAATTTATAAAAAATATTATTACATATGAATCATCATTTTTCTTGATTTTAGTATAAGTTAATTTTTGGCCATAAAAACACATTTTTTCTAAAAACTATTATCAATTGTTTTTTACAAATTTATATTAAAATTAATTTCAAAAAATTATATGAATTTAATATGATAAAATTTTCTTTATTTTTTGATTCATAAATTTATATTTATCCAATAATGAATTGTTGATATTTTTTTGAAGAAGTTACATTTTTGTCAATAGTAGAAAAATAAAATTTTATGAAATAAAATATCTATTATGATATTGAAAAGAGATAAAATGATATAAAAAATTTATTAAAATTAAAAAATGAATCATGTAAGATTATAAAATAAAACTATCACACAAAAATAATTCAACACAAATAAATTATAATTTGTTTTATGATAAATATGAAAATCATTTTTAGTGATGATTTAATGCTTATACAACACTAGAAAATTCAATGTTGTTGTCATAAAGAGAATATTTCAGAAGTAAGAAGTACTTGATCAATTTTTTTAGTAAATCTGAAGTAATATTTATTATGATTATGGATAGGTATAAATTTGGGATTTATATAACCATTGACCTATCCAAAGGATTGCGCAATGCTTGCGCAAGGATGAAAAAATCAAAATAACTTACATATAATTTATTATGATATAGATTTGAGTAAATATTCCTATTAATTTAATTTAAAATATAATAACGAAATTAATTAATTTTTTATGTTGATAATTTATTTTCAGTTTTTAGTGATGATATAATTACCTTAAATGTTTACACAACACTGATAGAATAACTTTTCATCTAATAGAAAAATAAAATAAATGATTTAAAAAATATAAAATTTAAAAGAATTTGGTTTAATTGAAGTGTACCAATAATTATAAAGATCAATTCAACATATTATATGTTATTTAAAGGTTTATATTCAAATTCCATTCCTCAAAGTCAAATTATGTGAATAGTGTCAAACATGACATAAATGATATTTTATATTAAATAATATTTTATTAAATTATTTAAAAATTATAAAAATATTAATATAAGATATTTTTGAATAAAAACCATCAAACATATCTTCCCTTAGACATTTATTATTAAATATTTACTTTATAAGTAAAACTATTACCCGTTAATATTAAAAAAATCATTACCATGGTGAATGTTAAAATTATTTGACCAAGGTGTTAAACTAAAATATAAGGTTTAAAATGATAACTAAACTACTAAAAATTTGATTGGGTGATTTTATTAAGATAATATACTCCTTATATTTTAATTCATGTCATTTGGGAACCATTTTACATGATTTATTCAACTTTTTATATTATCATATTTCATGGAATTCCAAAAATGTCATTAATCGTACTTTATTATAAATTATAATTTATTAAATGATTAAAAATTACTAAATATTTTATATTAAGAAAATTTCATATTATATTTATTTAAATATCAACCATGGTATACTTATTGTTTAATTTTATTTTTATAGAAATTTTATTTTCCCTTAAAGAGTAAAAAACTCTATTATTGTGGTAATTGTAAAAAGGGTTTATGGGGGTTAAAAAAATGATAAGGATGGAAAAATCACCTAAAATTGTCCAAATTTTATTTTTTGAGATTATTTTGACACATAATTAACATATCATTAAAATATATCAGTCTTCATCCAGTTTATCAGGAACATTTGTTTATACTTCTTTAATACTTTATGAAATTTCAAGAATTCCCTTCCCTCTATTATAAAAGAGAACCATATCGCCTCTCCACTACAAAAATCAGGATCCATTTACAATAGAAAAAACCTACCATAATACCTTAATATATTTCTTAACCATACACTAGAGCTTATTTGCTTTCCAAAAGACCACCTTATGGGGTTTAAGGTGTAATCAAAAAGTGATTTCTCAATGAAGAGATAAAACTCTAAACTAAGCATTTACATTATTATTTCTTCATACATCTCCTCTAAATCCAATGTTTTACATTATAAAATAATTAAATTATTATAATAATTATAATTAATATTTTTATGATGACTTAATTACCATTTAAACTTCTTTTTCTTTCTTTGGAAATCAAAAGCATTACTGGTGTGTATATATGACTTACCATCTCCACACATTAGTGTAATTTGTTTTTCAACACCACTTTAAATGGATGGTTATAATGATAAATTTAATAAATATATATATGTATTATCTATGATATTATTATTTTTATGGAATTATGAATTATTATCTACCTTTCTATCATTCCTTCCATAAGAAAATGGAAGCACATGCGTACATATGTCCTACAGTCTCTATAAATGATTTAATTCATTTTCTTTCTTCATAACTTTTATGGATGACAGTAAATATTTATATAATAAATATATATTATTTAAAAATATTATTATAAATTCTGAATATTTTTAATCCATGATCATTGTATAAATACGAAGACTTTTGAACTGAAACATACATGAAAAATAAAGTATTTACCACCTGAAACAATGATTTTAATAAAGAATTGTTATTAAAAACATGATAATATGTTATAAGTAAACCATATATTCAATTATATATATTATTATGGTTCTATAATAATTTTTTAATAACTATATTTATTATATGGGTGTTTCTGGCACATATGATGAAAAAAGATACTTGAGGTGAGAGTTTATCATCACAAATTGTCTTATTCGGGACATATGTTATGTTATAAATCTATAAAGGATTATGAGGTGAATAAACATCCCATTTTATATTTAATATAATTAATATATTTATGTTAATTATATTTAAAGTTTAATTTTATGTTATTATTTCATGGGTCATATGATTGAAAAGTTACCAAAGCAGTAAAGGTTTGCTCATTTCACATTTATTTCTATGATACATATGCCATATTCACAAGTTATTTATTTTATTGGTGTATATAACACAAAGTAATTAAATTTTTGATATCTATCTTGAAATTTATTTGGATTTAAAAATCAAACTAAGGTTCTCTCTTTCACGAGGGCTTGATTCAATGATTACCAAAGTGGTAACATATTTAGGCTATAATCCTCTTTTAATCAGATTGTATATGCTTGAAATTCCATTGAGAGAATTATATGATACCTATATAATAAATCCATTTAATTTTATTAACCTTTATTTATTCATTCAATTTTCAAGTAATAGTATAATTTTCCTCTCTTTGGCACTTAAATGATCCAATTTGTTTTATGAAAATTAATTTTATTTCCTCTATGTTAGGGAATATTTTTCTTAAATATCCATATTATTTTTAAATTATTTTTAAAAAATATTTATTATTCCCCTATGAATATTTAAATTCATTCTCACCCATGTTTTACTTTTTATAAAAATTTATCAAATTATTCTTCTTGTCATTTTCATAGAAATTTAATTTTGACTTTTTAATGAAAATGTGAAGGTAATATTTCTTTAACTTACTCAACATGAACAAAATTTCACACAATCATGACCACTCAATATTTTGATGCAACCATTACAAGTTTCCATTTTTATTTTAAAATAAAATTCATTACATAATATTTTTTAATATTTTTATTATAGATTAGTGATTTTAAAATAAAAAGGGTAATTACCTCAAGAAATATTCCAGTGATCTTATAAAAGAATTTTCATATATGATAATATTCATGGATGTTAGTTATAATTTAATGGGGATATGACTCAATATACCATCCATATTCCCTTTCTAGATGGTTTATTATGATGATGATGACGTGTTTATGAATCCCATTTTTTTCATGTGTTATTCTATGATTATTTGATCAAATGTTTTCTGAAACCCATTTTATTTGCATGGTTTATTATGTGATGATATAATGAATGTTTTAGGATCATATGGAAAAAATATTTATAGTTTTAATTGTTTGATGGATGGACAAATAATTATATATCATGCCAATTCATTAAGAAATGTTTTATATCTTATGAGATAATAATAGGATATAAGTAAATTTTCTTGATCCATTATGGGAAACAAGTCACTATGCTTGATCCACTATGAGATACAGGTGTTGATGCCTGATTCAATATGATATGGGATATAATTAGGGATGCATGATCCACTATAATTTTATTGTATAGATTGTTTAAATTGATATATGAAATAGTTCCATACCTATATTGGTGACACATTTTTATCAAATGAACTTATGGTTCATGATTTATTTATGACGATTTCCCATTCTTATTATTCATGAATTTTTAAAAGATATTGTTTTAGGTCATGAATCCAATTTATGATCTATGAAATATTGGGTATGAACTCTATAAGATATGATCATGATGTCATACATTTATGTTTAACTTATGATTCTATATGATCATAAATTGATATCTTCCATTTAACATTAATGATCATCTAAGATCACCATTTATTTTGTTTCCATTCCCCAGATTATGAGGAAAGGTTTTGAGAAGGGTATGACAAGAAGAGCATAAATTGTGAAGAACATTATGAGAGACAATTAAGAATATACCTATATAAAAATTGTATGTATATAGTCTTGAAATACACTGAACCATTATGGTTATAGCATGGATCATAATGTTATGTACTAAATATTCATCTAAAAATATGTAATTTCTACATGATAAAATATTATGCCTTATTAGTTGGTATCAAAGTAGGTTTTAAATAATATTAGGATATTAGGGTTATAAAACTTTATTTAAAACTCTGGGTATTTGTCTAAGTATAGGATACCATACAATTTTTTTGGTAAGGAAGATATTATGTTGTTTTACTAGAAATATATACCTATTTGGATATTATAAGTGGATATGTTTTTGGCACAAATGCCTCTTAGAGTAATAACCCTGAAAATATTTGGTCGAGTATATCTTTACCATTATTCTGCTTTATGGGAAGTGTGCCTTTTCTACACTTGGCTTGAAACTCCTTGGTCATATAATTAGTTTAACTCACACTTTATTTATGAAAAATTATGAAGGACTTGAATATATGATGATCGTGGATGACCTACGTTAAATCTAAGGTGGAATAGATTGAATAGACGGTGTCATGATTTAGAAATCGATTAATTGTTTTCATGATTATTTGGTTTCCCACTAAGATTATCATTTATAAAAATCTGGTTTTTAGTTTTAGTAAATGTTTAGAACCAATAGAAATTATGATAATGCTAAAAGTGATAAACAATGGAATGATTTTCCTTATGATCAACCAACTAAATTAGGAGATGGAATGTGAAACCATATGATTTTACCTAATCAGATATGTCATTATATGATAAAAAATATAAACCTTTTTGAGTTTATTGACACTCCCATTAATAGAATAAATAAGTTTGATAAAGGTCATGGAAGGATGAAGATTTAACATCTTACTTGTCAAGTATGTGGGAAGAATCACTCATATAAATGTATTTTAGGAATGATAAGATATTTTTTATGAGTAAATTAATGTCATAAAATAACGAATTGTTGATGTGTTCACTATATTATGTTTGGGGAACATGATAATTATTTGTTTCAATTCTCAAATCCAAGGGTTAACTCTAAGATCATGGAAGAGCCCATGTTATGTCGACCACTGAAGTGTAATGATTAAAGTGTTTAATTAAAAATATATGTTTTATAAGTGTTATTTCAATGATATTATGGTTATAAGAATCAGGAAAAATCTATGTATTTCTCCATAATAATTTTTCTTTGAGGATTTTAAATTATATACAAATAATCAGGAAATTTTTATTAGTGTTAAGGTGATATTTTTGGAGAACACATGATTAATAAAAATATAACCATAACTATATTATTGTCATTTATATAATAATGTTTAGTTTATATAAAATTTATTGATATAGATAATGTAAATGGGATAGTATTTATGGAATTGGAACTGATTATTGATATGATGAAAAATTGGTTTAGGATGAAGTTTAAAACCTTTTTGAATTTATTATATTTAGTCAATAATCTATGATTTTATTTAAGGTATGAGGAAAGATTTAATTTTTGGAAACATGTATATTTTCATTGATGTTTTATGGTAATTTAGTTTATTTCTATGTTTCAGGAGAATACATAATCAAGGTATTCACATATTTAGTATGTGACATTAAGAGACACATTATATTGTTAGGAGGATTAATGTTATGTTGATTTTGGAATTCTAGTGAACTTTTTTATAAATTTTTGAATTTTTATTTTGGTCTAATATATTTTTAATGTTCATTTATGTTTAACTATTTAAGGAATGGTTTAAGTTGAAATTTTCATGAGTTTTTAAAAATTAAAGTAATATTTTTCCATATTAGATAACGTGTTATAATAATTTTAGTTTTGGTAAATTTATTGAGATAGTAATAATGAATTTTAATTATTTTATGTATCTTATTATCTGTAAAAAGTTAATTCAATTTCTTCAAGAATTTAAAATTTATCTTGAATATTCATTTATTCAGGTAATAGGTGAAGTGGAAATTGATCAAAGTGAAACCAAATGATAAAATTGGGATTATTAAATTGAAATTGACCATGTAAATAAATTTTCTCTTATTCTCTATCATTTAAGTAAAATAATCTCTCATACATAGAAAAAAGATATTGAAAAAATTATTATTCTTTTAAATTCATTTTAGATGAATCGATAGCCTTTTCACCCCTCACAGATTTATCAATTTGTGGTTGATAACTTTATCATGAAAATGTTCTCTATCACTCTCTATTACCTCTTGGATGTTTGTTTTCCCTTACATTCTTATAAATTTATTTCTAAATAATTTCATTATTATATGGGAACCCAATTATTTGTTATTTATAGTAACCATTAT
The DNA here is from genome assembly GCA_963277665.1 of Viscum album. Lineage (NCBI taxonomy): Eukaryota > Viridiplantae > Streptophyta > Magnoliopsida > Santalales > Viscaceae > Viscum > Viscum album. The sequence goes on from OY728129.1 coordinate 306,900,444, forward strand.
ATTTCCCCACTTTTAGTTTTTAAGGAATTTATATTAACCCATTGTATGATGTGGCTTTTATAAAAGTTATTTTAAATTATTAAACTATTTATGGAAAATATAAAAATTTTAGGGATCAATTTTTTAAAGTTGGGAGAATGTAACAAACCAATATTTTAAAATAACACTATATTGGATATCATATACAGCACACAACATTGATCTTAAAAGAACTATAAAACATTACTATTTAAATGTTATAGTTGTATCCTAAAAGTTAAATTGTAATGTGTGAATGTTAATGAAAACATTATAATATATATATAAATTTCCAACCCAATAATAATTTATTTATTAATTCTTAAGAAATAAGAACTCAATTTTTATTAAAGTCAATTTATTTTTCAAAAATACATTTTTTTAAATAATTATTTATATTTATTTTAGTAAAAAAATGTTAAATTTAACCTATGTAATTTTTTTAAATAAACATTATTTTTGAAATTATCACATCAAAATTATCTTTGGGGATTTGTTTGGATTCTTTTAAAATATTATTTTTTTCATTGAATTGTTAAACACCATTTTTATGATATTTTTGTACAACTATAATTTCATTTCATTTAAATGTATTGTTATATTTTTTATTGGATATTAAATTATCCTAGATTTCAATTATTTATAAATAATATAATTACATAGGTATCATAAATTTTCATTATTTTAGTATAAATTCTTTTGTGGGCTTAAAAATAAATTTTTTCTAGAAACTATTTTAATTTTGTTTTATGAATTTATATTAAAAGTAATTAATATCAATTATAAGAATTTAATATGTTTAAATGTTTATTAATTTTGGATATATAATATCATATTTATCCTATGACATAATTTTTCTATTTTTTTTAAAGAAGTTAAATTTTTTGGAATAGTAAAAAATACAGTTTTTATGAAATTCAATATATTTTAGGATATCTCTTGGACAAAAATATGACAAAAAAATTTATTAAACACATGGAAAACCCCATGTATGATAATATAATACGAATATGATCAAAAAAAAATTCAAAATATATAAATTATATTTTATTTAATGATAAATATGAAAATCATTTTCAGGGTCATCGTAGTGCTTGCACAACATTTTAAAAGTCAAGTTTTGTATCCAAAAGATAATTTTTGAAAAGGAAGAAGTATTTTAATGGATTATTTAGAAAATATGAAGTATTATTGATTATTTTCATGGATATATATGAGTTTTGGAGTTATATAATAAGTGAATTATCTGAATTCTTGTCAAATGATCATGTAAGGCCAGATAATTTAAAATAACTTACTAAATAAGTTTTCATGACATAAATGTGAGTAAATATACATATTTAATGAATATAAAAGTTTATCATAAACTTAATTAAATTATTTTTATGATGATAATTTATTTTCAATTTTAAGTGATGATATAATTACCTTAAATTATTACATAGTGTCCACACATTATCTATTCAATTAATATAAAAATAAAATAAATGAGTTTAAATTTATAAAATGTAATGAATTTTGGATGAATTAAAGTTTCCCATTATTTTTAAATATAAATTTAACATATTAAATATGTTTTGAAGGATTTTATTCTAATTCCACTTATGTATTATTGTTTTCAAATTCAAATTATTTAAATAGTGTCAAAAATGACATAAATGATATTTTAGGTTAAATAATATTCTGCTAAATTATTTAAAAATTATATAAATCTATAAATAGAGAAATTATGATGAAAAAGGTTCGAAAATTTCATCTCTTTGCCATTTCTGAGAAAATTATTTATTTATAAATAAAATTATAACCCTTTAATATTGAAAGTTATTAACATTGTTAAATTTAGAACTAATTATCCAAGGGATTAAATGAAAATATAATGTTTAAAATGATAACTATACCTATAAGAAATTCTTGGGTTATTGTATTTTACTATATTCTCCTTTTCTTTGAATTCAAGTGAAATTGGAACCATTTTATGCGAGTTAGACACATTAAAAATCATATACTCAGCCAAGTGAATGTGATATGATTTAAAATATAATCCATGGTCCATTTATGAGAAACTTGTACTTTTATGGTAATTTTTGTATCCCATAATGAGTAAAAAAATTAATAATTGTAATTTTCAAAAGGGTTAACAAGTAGTTAAAATAAAAAGATGAGGTTGAAATCATCATCTAAAATTATCAATATTTTATTAGTTGAGATTATTTAGAGTCATCATCACAGTATATTCTAATTATATCTGTTTGGATCTATTTTAACATTAAAATTAATTTATATTAATTTTATACTTTAATAAATTCCATGAATGTCCTTACCTCACTTATAAAACGGAAATACATCTCCTCTTCCTTACACACTTCACATGCCATTTGGTTTAGAAAATACCTACCATAATACCTTACTATATTTCTTATCTAAATACTAGAGATTCAAATCATTATAAAATACTATCCTTTCAAGTATTAAGGTGTAAAACAAAATAGATTTCTCAATAAAGAGGTATAACACTTAACTAGACGTTTTAAATTTTATTTATTATTCAACATCCTATAAATCCATGGTATACATTCTTAAATAAATAATTAAGTAACTTAAATACACTTAATTGTTTTAATGATTATGGAACAACCATTTTCAACTTATTTTCCTTCCTATGGTAAATGAAAACCTCATTTATACACATATACCCCTCGCCATTTCTACACTTTACTAAGATTTGTCTCACCACTTTACTTAGATTTTTATATTGGTAAATTTAATATATATATACATATATATATTATGATATTATTACAGTTCTATAAAGTTTCATTATTATCTACATTTATTTAATTTCATCCATTTAAAAATGGAAACATCATTAATGTATAGGTACAACCTACCATCTCATTGAATAGTCTAATTCATTTTTCTTATAAATAACATTTATTAGTGATAAAAAATATTTAACATATATAATGAATATATATTATATGAACTTCATGTTTAATATTCTAGAGATGATGGAACCATAATAAATATATAAAGACTGAGCCTGCTAAACTAAATCATGCATGAAAAAATAGCAAGTACCACCAAAAACAACAATTTTAATAAATAATTGGTAATAAATGGGTGTTAAGATGTCATAAGTGAATCATATATAGTATAATATATATTTTTATTATTTCAAAATACATTTATAATAAATATATATCTATTATACATTATTTTCCAACATGAATGGTGAGAGATGAGACTTGAGGTAAGGGTTTATCATCTCAAATTATCTTCTTTGGGACATATGTTGTGTTATACACCTATTTATATTTATAAGGTTTATATAATTACCATTTAAAAATTTATATCATGATTCTCCTAATTCTCATGATATTTAAATTTTTATTTTTTCTAATTCTTTCATGGGGATTATGATTCAAAAATTACTAAAGCGATAAGGGTTTTCACATCTCAATTTTATTTTTTTGAGAGAGAGTCCATATTAACCACTTGTTTATTTTTTGTGGAATATATAATTCCCATGGATTTATTTTATAAATCATATCGTGAAAATTATGGGGATTTAAAAATCGATATATGTTTCTACCATTCATGAGGTTTTTATTCCTAGATTACCAAAGTGGTAAAATATTTATGTTTCAATCCCATTATAATCGGGATTTTTTTTCTTGAAAATAAATTGAGGAAATTAGATAATATAGATATGATAAGTTAATTTAATTTTCTTATCCACTATTTATTCTTATAATTTTCAGGTAATAGTACCATTTCTACCTCTTTGGTACTTAAATTGATAATTTTTTTTAAGAAAAATCGACTTTATTTTATATTTGGTAGTGAATCTTTTACTTCCATGATCATATTATCGCAAAAAAAAATTAAAACATGTTATATAATTATCCTCTAAATATTTAAATTCATTTGTACTATTTTTTTTTAAAATGATATAAAGTAATCTTCTTACATTTTCTAAATGAGGTATTTTTTACTTTTTACCAAAAATTTGAATGGAATTTTTGGTTTTGACATACTCAACATAAAAAAATATCTCACCAACATAAACACTCAATGTTTTGAAGATTCCATTACACTTTTACATGGTGATTTTAAAATAACATCTATTTCTTATTATTTTGAAAATATTTGGACTTTAAATAAGTGATTTCTAAATTAAAATGGTATTTTCCACAAGAAATATTCCAGTTATCTATTAACGGAATTTTTATCAATGATTATATCCTTTAATTTTAATTATTACTAACAGAGGATATGATTCAATGATACCATCCTTATTATTTCTTTGTATTTTTTATGAATATTATGATGAGATATTAATTAAACCCATTTATTTTTCATGGGTTTGGATATGTTGATTTGGTGAAATGTTTGTGAAACCCATTTTATTTTTATGGGTTATGTTGTGATGATATGATGGATGTTTTATAATATTTGAACCAAATATATATATTTTTTTATTTTGTGACTGATAAGAATAGAGTTATATAGCCCTGTAATTCATTTGTAAAATTTTTATATATCATATTATAATTATGAGATGTAAGTCAATGTGCTTGATATACTATAGAATATAAGTCAAAGTAATTGATCCACTATAGGATGAAGGTGGTGATTCCTAACCCGTTACAATATGGGAGATAAGTAGGGATGTTTAATACACTATCATTCTATTGTATAAATATTTTATAGTGACATATGAAGTGGTTATAAGTCGATGTTGGTGCCACAATTTTATGAAATGAACTTTTCATTCATGGTTGATTTATGAAGATTTATAAATCTTATGATTCATATCTTTTTAAGTGATAAAGTTTTATTCCATGACTCATGTTTATGATCTATAAAATATTAGGTATGTACTCTATATGTTATGATCATTATGTCATTGCATTATTCTTATCTTATTATTTTATATAATCATTAAATGATATCTCCCATGTTTACCCTTATTGAGAAGATAAGTTCGTCATTTCTTATGTTTTCATTCCCTAGGTTATAAAGAAAAGTTTTATGTATGGTAAGTCAAAAACGATACAAAGTATGAAGAACATTATGAGAGATAATGAATAATGTACCTAAGTTAGATGTTATGTATCTAGTCTCAAAATAAACTTAACCTTTATGGTTCTAGAATGAAAAAATGTTATGTATTGAATATTCATCTAAAAATATATAATATAAATGTTTGAAAATCATGGGCCTATATATATATTAAAGAATAGAAACCACATATAGTAAATAATGAGAAGAATAAGAATGATATATATTATTAATTATGACAGGGTTAATATAAAACCCATACAATATGTAATTATATAAAGGTAGTATGTGATGTTAGTTTTATAAAGGACAAGGGATATCCCATGAATTCATAAGTATTTGAAAAAGAAGATACATGAAGAGGCATAAAATTTATTCATCTTTTATAAAGTAGAAATTCACTATACATATTTGAAGAAGTTTATTTTTTAAGTGAGTTACACACACTTGTAAAGTTGTGTATAGAATTAGTGATAAGACAGTGAGAGTAATTTTTCTAACACTACATAATTGTATAAAGATACATGAGGGAAACTAAAAACTTGACCTAAATATTTATAAAGTATAATAATAATTAATAGTGAAAGTTTTGTGTTCATTTTAGTTTTGTGTAAAGAAAAGTGAAGAAAATTTGATATTTTAGAAGAAAATGAAATAATATTTTTATGAGAACTGTGTTTTGAAGAAGAAACAATGTGAATTCATATAATGTGTCTTACATTCTTTATGATTACTTGAAAATTTTGTGTTGAGATTATAGAATCATTTGACTAGATTTGTTTTTAGTTGTGTGGGATTATTATTATATAAATATTATTTGAAATATAAAATTAAATCCAGGTACATTGAGGTTATGGAATATATGAGTTCCTAGTGAATTGAGGAAGATTCAGATCATTGAAGATCTGTTGTGATTTTTTGAGACCAATCAATTTGATCAATGATATTGGATGTTAATGTTCTTGATGATTGTATACATGATAATGCTAGTATATCAAGTGTGTTTTTGGTGGGATATTAGCATAAAATAGTTATATAATTAACCCAAGGATTAAATAACATGTGTTGTGCTTTATTAATATTCTATATTGCTTATGGTGTGAATTTATTGTGTATAGACATGATCAACTAATCATAATAGGTGACATAGGTTAGAATTTTGAAAGGGATAAAAATAAAATAAAAAATGATTTTGTAAAAAAATCCACACTTGAATCAACCCCACTCTTAGTGTGACTATACAATACATTGGGTACTACAAAACTGAATGAAAATATTTTTAATGATAAAAAGAACATATTTTTAAGAAAAATTTCCTCCTTTATATTTACTTGGAAAAAATTTGATGGTGAAAATTAATAAAATTAATGGAAGGAGAATTATAATATTTATTCTATTTTTAATTAAATATATAAATATCATAGACGTTAGGTTAAAAAATTCACATTTTTCAATTTACTAACTTGAAAAGACATATAATTTAACATGAAAATATATAGAGATATAAAACTTAAAAAATAAAATGGATAAAAATTTTAATTAAATTTTTTGTAAAAAATAAGTAAAAGTAAATTCTATATAGAGATTAAACATTATATTTTATTGGGTGATTAATTGATTTTATTTCGAAAAAATATAATAGAACAAGATAATTTTGATATTGGATTATAATTTCATTTTATTAAAGGGGAGACATGAAAAATTAAATAGAATATATTAATTGAAGAAAAAGATAAGAAAAAATATATGAAAACTATGAATAAATTGATACACTTAATATTACAAATATTTTCAATTGAGTTTTAATCATCATGATACCACTACAACCATGGAAATTTGTAGAAAAACTCAAAATAATAATAATAAAGGAACATTAAAGTTGTAATATAGGTTAAAATAAAATTTAGATGATGGGCGGTGGTAATTTGGAGATCAAGATTCAAATGACGGAGTATTTAGAATTGAAAAAAGACAAATTCATGATTGAGGTTGGTGGGTATTGAGAATATAAGGGAATAAATAAAATAGTCAGACATAATACTGAACTTGATGATATTCATAATCTAAAATAACTTGATTGGGAAAATTGAGTTAAGTTCATGGAGGAGACCGGTGGTGAAAAAATAGGCATAATTATACCACCATCAATTTTCTAAGGCTATTTGAAACCACTCATATATCCCTCCCTATTCCATTTTTCAACAGCTGAAATTGATCATTTCATAAAAACTATTAATTTACCATATGAAAGACATAATGGAAAATGAAAAAGAAATTATGTAACTTATGATGGGGGAAGGTGTTTTGTTACAACCTAAAAAGTCCCAAATTAGTTTTATTATAAAAATATATTATTAAATGTATTTATTAATAATTAAAACCAACTATTAATATTTTTGATGTGATTTTTTTTCAAAATAATATTTGAAATTAACTGTTTCAATAAATTTAATTATAATACTTATAATTAATTATACCTTCTATTTATAAGTTCCAAATTAATATTCTAAAAAAATATTTTCTTTTCATTTTTTAAAAGAATATTTTAAAATAACGATTTTTATTTAATTATTTTTATAAAATAGATTTTTTATTTATAAAAAGGTTATTCAATAAATATTTTAAAGGAACAAATTTCTAATATATATATATATATAATTATATAATTATGATTAAATTTCTTTTATAAAATTATTACTTTTATTATGATAGTTTTATCAATTTTATTAGTGTTAAAAAATGAAACAAATTAAAAATGGGTAAAAAAGACATGATAAACTAAGTTAGAGTCCAAAGAGTGGGAGTCCGCAATGGAAGATCTTCTATTTGTTCTAGCTATTAAATGTAAGGGATTTATTTGTTTAAAACATTCAAAATTTATATTTATTACTAGAGATTAAAATTATTTATACCAAAATCATGTTTAAATTTAAATCTAGTTTGTTTTAAAGAATTGTTTTTATCAATAATTGGATGTGTAATGAGTTTATTTTCTTAAATTTTGATATTATTTTTTAAATGATTATATTTAGAAAAATTATGTTTTAATTTAGAATTCATTTTCTACAACATATATATTTATTATTCAATTTATATTTCAGATTATGGAACTTAATTTTTAATAAATTCTATAAAGGATTATTATTTAAAAATAATAATTTTTGTTCAATTTTACACAATCAATTTTCCTTATTAATTTTAAGAGATTGTATTTATTATGCTTTGATTTTCTCTTCAAAGGATATTTTTATATAAATTTATGATCTTCACTATATCAGAACACGAGATTATTATAAGCGAAGTCTTTATGTTTTGATGTTTACATCTTAAATCATTTTTTAGTAAGGGAAATATTTTTGAAATAAACATCCACTACATAGATATGTAAATACTGAAGGATATTATATTTTTCAAAGTTTCATTTTAGAATGAATTCATTCTTCTTTTATGTTACAGATTTCATGTTGTATATAGATATCTAAATGATTTATTCAGACATATATAAGTATTTCATTAAGTACAGACCTATTCATAATTAAATTATTGATGATTATTTATATAAATAATAATTTATTATTTTCTTATTTAAGAAAATAAAAGTTAATAATTTCATAATTTCATGAAATCAAATCATGTCAACATTCTTGTCAATTTTATAATTTTATTTTCATGGTTCTAAAAGAGTTTGCATAGAAAATTAAGCATGTAATCATGTTATATTGAAATTGAGGACATTGAATTTTCATATATTCATGGAAATGTGTTATGAATAACATCAACATACCTTTCATTCATAATAAATTCATGATTTAAATTTAAATTTTAAGGTTTAATTTCTCAATTATTAAATATATGGATTTCTTTAAGTTTTAAAATGTTTTAAGTAAAATATTTATTTAATAATTTTAAGTGTGAAACATAATTATTTATTATTTATGATTATTTTTAGAAGAAAAAATTATATATTCATTTTTAGGTCAAGTGTGCATTTATTTATTCATTTTATTTATGGATTTTAAATAAGAATATCTATTTTTAAGCATGGGTTTCTCTTAAAAATGATTTTAGAAATTCTCAAGGAAATGTTTTTATCATGTTATAAGAAAGCTTATTTTATTTTAAAGAAAATAATTTTATATATGTATATTTAAATGTTTTGGGTTATGATTGAAAAAGGAAGGTCCTTCAAAAGTGTTTTAATAAATTCACACTAATATAATGAATGTTATGTTATGGGGAGTGAACTAACAAATATTAAGGGGATTGTTCCGTATGAGTTATGACTAGTGGCCTTACAGTTTTTTATGGTATTCCAAGTATCAAGAATGACCCACTATATGTCACACCTACCACTTTTACATTATTTATTTTATCAATTTTTCAAGGTATCAGGGATTCTAGGGTGAAACCCAACTTAAATATTTGACTTATAATTTTAAGAAGCACATTTTGGCCTTGACAGTGTTCAGTGTGCCACTGTCAAAGATGCGCAGTCTCGCTGGGGTCACTGTATGACCTCTCTTGATTCTCCACTCACCTTCCAGATGTGAAACTAATTAAATTAAAGTAATTATTTATAATGAAATAAAATTTAAAAGTGGGATAAAATGAAAATAAAATAAAACAAGTGTGATAAAAATTTAATGGATTTTTTTAATATTTAAGGATATTATTATAATTATTATTGTTAATTCTAAGGATGATAATTTATTTAAGTTATTATTGTTATTCTAATTATTTTTATTATAAATATGTTAATTATTATTATAATTATTATTTATATTGTTAGTTCCAATTTTTAAATTATCATTTTCTTTTAAGTAGGTTATTTTTTTATTAACATTATGATTATTCTAGGTTAGTTTGGGTTTTTTTAAAGTTTTTTTCCATTTTTTTATTTTCCATTTATTTGTTTTATTTATTTTTTACTTTTTTTTCTATTTCCTTTTTTTATTCCTTCACTCCCTCACATTCTCTCTCACTCGCTGGCCATCACTTCCCTCCCTCCTTGAGCTCTCAGCGTCATACCGCCCTCCACACCAGCCCATCACGCCGCCTCCCTAGTCATCCACCAAACCCTTCTGGCCGACCTTCCCCTCACACTGACACCTAGAACCCCTAGCCAGGCCATCACACCATCGCCCTGGACCCCCTGGTCCACCGCACCCTTCTCCCTCACCAGCTCGCTCACCGCCTCTCTCTCCTCTCATTTGGCGCGCGTCCTCCCATGTTGGCTGGTGCACCTCGGTTCTTCCCCAAACACTATCGGCGCACCCCGCTTCTTCCTCGAATAACCTCTCGAACCCTTGCAGCGGCCTTCCGCTCCCTTTGCCGCAAGTGCGGACCACCAGGGTAAACCCTTACTCCCATTTTATAGGGTTTTAGTTCTTCTCATTTGGGGTTTTGGGGTTTCCAGCTTTGAGGGTGTTAATTAGAGTCTTAATTTTGGGTATTTTTGTTTGATTTCATGAATTAGGGTTCACCTCTATTTTTCTTATGGTGCGCATTAGGTGAGATTGAGGATTTTCTCAAGATTTGGAAAAATTATTCACTTGTGGTAGGTGTTTCTGTGCCATAACATTATTAAATTAATTTAATATGTTTTTTTAACTTTATTAACATATTCTTTGATTTGATTATGTGGTGATTTTGGTGAATTTATTTTTCTTAAGTATAGTAGCATGTTTTTTTTTATTTTTTCGCGTGGTGTGAATGCAAGTTTCAAATTGGTTGGCTGGGTATTTGGTTTCAAATTGGGGGTTTCATGTGAAATATGGTGTATTCAAGGTGAAAAACCCTTCGTGCATCATGAATGTGTTTTTTTAAATTGTGTAAAGGTTTTATTAAATTATTTCTGTAGTGCAGATCTTATTTTTGAAGGGTGTTAGAGTGCGTGTGGTTTTGAAATGTAATTTGGGGTGTGTAAAAGGTGACATTGGCATGTGCGGCGTTTGGTTTGGTTGGTTGTGTGCCCAAGCTTGTTTTAAAGTTTAACTGTGTGGTGCAGAACTATTTTTTTAGGTGTTTGACATACATGCATGATAAAGTGAATTTTTTTAAGTGAATTAATTGTGTTTTATGTATTCCTTGTGGTGTTTCCTTAAATTGTTTTATGCTTTATGTATAATGTAAAAGATAAATCTTCAAAGGTATTTGAAAATAAAATTGATTCATCTAAACAAAAATAAAAATTGTTTCACGTTGTCTTACCTATTGTTCACCATTAATGGAAATGAAACATTGTGAGAAACACATTTTAAAAATGAATTGAGTTTATGTGCAGATTTAAAAAGGTTCTTGCTGTGAAAATGATTGGATTTATAATGCGCTCTTTTTTATGTTTTCAAATGGATATTCTTGAATTGTGAAAATGTGGGAAAATGTATTTCTATATGGTTTTGGTGTGCCTATGTTTTTAAAATGGTGTTGGGGTATGCAAGTGGTGATTTTTTTGGAAATTTCTTGTTTGGTCAGGGATATGTAAAAGAGATATATATTATTTGAATGTGGAGCTTGTTTGAGCACAAGGGAAAGCTCGGGTATCTAGATGGGCAGACTAGAACTAGTTCTCTAGTGATTCGGAGGGGTATCATCCCTGTTTCACTAAGCTGGATTGACGATTGCAACACTAACTAAACTTGTGAATGATTGAGGGTAGTGGTTTCTAATCCACGTTTACTGAGGGTCGTGGTTTCTAAGACATGTTTACAGAGGTTCATGGTTTCTAATCTACATTTCACCGAGACATGAGGTTCTAGGTTCCCACTTGAGCTAGATAAACCTTAGGGGATTTACCCACAGTGCTATACTATTCATGATGTAGTGCCTTCCGTCGACATATAGAGTACCACTTGAGTATGTGCATGTTATTTATAAATTTTATCTTCCATTTTTAAAGTAGTATTTGTGAAATTGTTTTTTTTTTCATTCAATGTTATTTTCTTTTCATTTCCAGCTTTTAAATGTTTTCCTTAAAATCATTTTAAAAGTTTGGTTTTAAATGAGCTTGTTAAATTATCTTTTTGGATGTTGTGGAATGGAACCTTTTTATTGGGTGGTATCCTATTAGGCACTTGGATCACACCATACATACAACTTTGTATATATGTAGACCTTGTTCTTTATATATTCCAGGTTAAGGCATCCTGCTTAGTGATGGTGGTTCAGGGTAATGATGGTCTTTGTGTGCAGGTTGGTATTCGAGTTTTATTTCTCTATATTTTTTGTTGTTCACTTTGGGTTTTTAGTTGAATTTTAGACTTTAAATGTGTTTATATTTTAAAGGCATGTTTGGTTGTCTATTTCTAATTTCATTTTACTTATCCTGTTAGTTGTTTTTCTATCCTTTATTTCGGTTAAATCGTTCCATTGTACTATTTTGATACCCAGGAACTTGTGCTAGCCTATGGGGATTTGAAATGCCCTTCGGGTCATGTCGCGGACCGGGTCGGGATCTGGGTTAGATGGTGACCCGGCTTAGTTCGTGAAAAAATGGTATCAGAGTAGGATTTCTCTCTTAGGTCGTGTTCTTTTGGGATAGAGTCACGGTAGACTAGAGTTAAGGTTGTCAGGACTCAAGATCCTTGCTACAAGTAAGGTGCCTAGCCAGCACACCTCGTAGCGGGACTCGGGTTACCAAAGTAAGTTGAGGTTTGATTAAATCATTGGTATGTGTGGTTAATCTTGTTAAGGGTAAATGAAAAGGGAGTAGGTTCAGTCGTCTTCGTGAGCTCGTAGGGTCTAGCATGCCATGTGGATTTGGGGATGTTGTCTTAGAATACGCTCTGTGGCAGTGGTGTGATTGGCATATGGCCACCAACCATATGTCCTAGTCACCCATTGACACTAGTTCCCTCTTGCATCATTCCTTGTCATTTTTTTGGATTCATGGAAATTTATTTTCTAAGTAAAAATGATTTGGTCTTGAAAAATGTTCTGAAACGAATCACTTTAAAAATAAAATTATGTGTAAGGTTTGAAAAGTGTGGGTTGAATGTTTGGTTTTGAAAAATGGAATGGTCCAATTTTGATTCTTGGTGTTCTCAAAGGCAACCACATGCATGAGTGTATATATATAAATAGAAAGGGTTAATGTCATGAGTGGATGAGTTCCTGGATGGACATGAGGTGGGTGCTAGTGTGGCCTAGGAACATGCATGTGTGAGGCCCATAGGACACCATTGGTGTTTGTGCAACCCACCAGCTCTGTTTATTTTCAAAAAATTTGGTAGGAATTTTTTTTGGTGTTTTCATAACTGGTGATTATGTGATGTGTCCTTTTATTTTGGGAAGTGTTGGATGTGAGGCGTTTCAAGATGATAAACCTTTTTTAATGATTTGTGTCTTGAGTTTGATTTTTTATTTTTATGTTGGTGTGAAAGCATGTGGTCAGGGAATTCTTTTGAAAATTGCTTCAAGAAGCCCTTGCAGTGGTTCCCCCTGCACGTTTAGTGTTCTATTTTGGTATGTATTGACCATTGGAACAGTTTGGTTGGGTCCATGGTTTTGTTTCTTGACTAGTGAACACCCCCATAAAGTGTTAACATGCGATTGTATTTTGGGAATGGGAAATTCGTCATTGGATAACCCTCCAGTTGATTAGAGGACTCTCTTATTAAATTCTAGAATTGAACCCACCTCTGCTTTTTAAAACTAAGAGGATCCTCTCATAGTGTGATAAAATATGGGATGGGATTTGAAGCGAGTTTTGGTCTCTTTGAGTTGTCTAAGTCATTGGTTATGAATTTTTAAACCGTTGTGTCTGAAGGTCCCCCTAGAATCAGTGAAAGAAATTCCAGCGGGGAAGGGTGAAGGTGGCTTGGAGTTATTAGTGTTGACCGATGGTTTGAAAGGATCAAAGTGATTTCATCAGCTGAAAGGGTCATATTGGGTGACATCTTATGACGTGATTTCTCTTGAATAGAAAAGGTGGATCTCATAGAACCCTCCGAGAATCCCTATTTTTATAAGAGTGTGTCCACCTCTTAGGGAGTTCTATTTTTTTGTTCAAAATGGAGTGTTTTTTCGTGTGTCTTTACTTCTTAAGTTTCTTGGTTAAGGTTAAGAGGTGACGCTTGTGAATCATCTAAAACCCTATTCTGGTAGATGTTTCATGAGGGAGTAGTTTGATGTTAGAGTGTGTTGTGTTTGATGGTGTGGTCTTGAATGTTGTATGATTGCTTGTGGCACCAAGAAAGAAGAAGCTCCATTCGAGAGTCTCCAATACCTGACTATGAGGTAGGAGATGCTTCAATCATTAGGGCTCCATCCATAGGCCTCAGAGTGAATCTGGTGCGTGGTCTGGAACCCCAGGAGTGTGTGGAACCTCGAATTTGTTTCTGTCATCGGTATTGAAGGTGAAGGAGGTTCAAATTGTTTCCTATGGTTCCATTCCTAATGACCCATTTGGGTGCGTGGGGTTTCTTGTGGATATGAGGAGGTGTGGCCGTTTGGTTACCTTAAAGTCCTGGGGGTTGCATCACACCAAATATAATATTATTTAGTGCTTCTTATGGGGTCTATTGGGTAAGTCAGTATAAAATATGAATGGTTCTCATCCAGGGATGTGGAGATATTGGTTTGTATTGGATTGTGGTTTTGACGCCCCAATAGTTGGGCCCTGCCATCCCTACCCCTTGTGTGTGTGTGGGGGGGGGGGGGGTGTTTGGTCACTATTAAGAAATTTTCAAAGTTTCTATATTTTCTAGCAATTCAAATGGTGGGGAGACCCACATTGGGTCTCACTCAGATGTTTCTTAAATGAATCAATGTTGGCCTTTCCATAATGGTGGAGAGTTCGTCCGGACCTCCCCGTGTCAGTTTTCCAGTCTCTCCTTGGGCGTTGGTAGGTTCTTAATGGTGGGGATCCCCTTCAGGCTTCCCCATGATGGCCTTTGGATTATGTTCCTTTCCTTGATCAATAAATTGAAGGTGTTCTAGCTCTTTAGGGTGGGATACACATATCAGAAAGTATTTTTATGAGTTTCTTGACTTTTTAATTTTACTCACCTTTTCTGAGCACGATGTGTTTTCCTCTCTTCACTTTCTTTTTGGGGGGATACTATTTGAATATTAAGGGGGGTGTTGTTTTATACATTGGGATTCAATATTAGTTGTGGATTTCAAGGGATGGAAAGTGCTATGGTGGGGAGAATTTTCACACCTGCCTCTTTTACATTATTTATTTTATTAATTTATCTAGGTATTGGGGATTTTGGGTTCAAACCTGACTTAATGTTTTGATTTCATATTAAAAAAACACATTTTGGACTTGATAGTGTTCAACACACCGCTGTCGAAGCCGTACGGCCTTGCCTGGGTCACTGTGTGGCCTCAATCCATTCCCCACACTCTTGCCCGATGTGAAACTAGTTAAATAAAAGGAATTATTAATAAATAAATAAAATTTAAAAGAGGGATAAAATGAAAATAAAATAAAACAATAAGTGTGATAAAAAATTAATGGATTGTTTTAATATTTAAGGATATTATTATCATTGTTGTTGTTAGTTATAAGAATGAAAATTTATTTAAGTTATTTTTGTTATTCTAATAATAATAATAATTATTAATATGTAAATTATTATTATTATTATTATAATTTATATTGTTAGTACCAGTTTTTAAATTATCATTTTCTTTTAAGTTGATTATTTTTTTCTTAATATTATGATTATTCTAGGTTAGTTTAAGTATTTTTAAAGGTTTTTATCCTTTTTTTATTTTCCATTTATTTCTTTTAATTTTTTTATTATTTTTCTATTTCCTTTTTTATTCCTTCCCTCCCTCAACAGACCAATCTCCTGCCTCCCTCTCCTCCCATTCAGCGCCCCTCCTCCCATGCCGATCGGCGCACCCCACTTCTTCCCCGGACACCACCAGTGTACCCTGCTTCTTCCTCGGACAGCCTTCTGAACCCTTACAGCGTCCTTCCTCTCCCTTCACCGCATGTGTGGACCATCAGGGTAATCCATTACTCATATATGATAGGGTTTTAGTCCTACTCAATTTGGGTTTTGGTGTTTCCATCTTTGAGGGTGTTAATTGGGGTCTTAATTTTGGGTATTTTTTTCAATTTCATGAATTAGGTTTCACCTTTGGTTTTCTTATGGTGCACATTAGGTGAAATTTGGGATTCTCTCAAGATTTAAGAATATTCTTCACTTGAGGTAGGTGTTTCCATGCCATAACATTATTAGATTTATTTAATATATTTATTCAAATTTATTAAGGTATTCTTTGATTTTATTGTGTGTTGATTTTGGTGAATATATTTTTCTTAAGTATAATAGCATGTTCTTTTATTTTTTTGTAGTGTGAATTCATGTTTCAAATTGGTTGGCTAGGTATTTGGTTTCAAATTGGGTTTTTTATGTGAAATATAGTGTATTAGTGTTGAAAAACTTTTTGTGCACCATGAATGTGTTTTTTTAAATTGTGTAAAGGTTTTATTAAATTATTTCAGCAGTGTAGATCATATTTTTGAAGGGTGTTATAGTGCGTGTGGTTTTAAAATGTAATTTTGGGTGTGTAAATGGTGAATTTGGCATGTGCGATGTTTTTTTTGGTTGGTTGTGTCCCTAATCATGTTTTAAAATTTAATCTTGTGGTACAGAAATATGTTTTGTAGGTGTCTGACATACATGCATGATAAAGTGAATTTTTTTAGTGAATAAGATGTGATTTGTGTATGCCTTGTGGTGTTTCTAGAAATTGTTTTATACTTTATGGGGAAAGTACAAGATAAATCTTCAATGGTATTTGAAAATGAAATTGATCCATCTAAACAAAAATAAAAATTGTTTCACATTCACTTCCCTATTTGGCACTTTTAATGGAAATGAAACATTGTGAGAAACACATTTTAAAAATGAATTGAGTTTATGTGCATATTTAGAAAGGGTCTTGTCGTGAAAATGATTGGATTTATAATGCTCTCTTTTATTATTTTTCCAAATAGGTTTTCATGAATTGTGAAAATGGTGAAAAAATGTATTTTTATATGGTTTTGGTGTGTGTGTGTTTTTAAAATAGTGTTGGGGTATGTAAGTGGTGAATTTTTTGGGCAATGTCTTGTTTGCTTTAGGATATGTGAAAGTGATATATATTATGTGAATGTGGAACTTGTTTGAGCACAAGGGAAAACCCGGGTATCTAGGTGGGCGGACTAGAACTAGTTCTCTGTTGATTCAGAGTGGTATCGTCCCTGTTTCATGTAGCTAGATTGACGATTGAAACACTAAATAAACTTGTGAATGATTGATGTTCGTGGTTTCTAATCCATGTTTACTGAGTGTCGTGGTTTCTAATACATGTTTACAGTGGGTCATGGTTCCAAATCCACGTTTCCCCGAGACACTAGGTTCTAGGGTCCCACTCGAGCTGGATAAACCGTATGGGATTTAACCACAGTGCTCTACTGTTCATGATGTGGTGCCTTCTATCGGCATACGAAGGACCATTTGAGTATTTTAATGTTCTTTATAAATTTTGTCTTCCATTTTTAAAGTATTATTTTTTAAATGGTATTTTTTCTTTCAGTGTTATTTTCTTTTCATTTTCATCTTTTAAATGTTTTCCTTAAAATCATTTTAAAAGTATGGTTTGAAATGATCATGTTAAATTATATTTTTGGATATTGTGGCATGGAACCTTTTTATTGGGTGGTATCCTACTGGGCTCTTGGCTCACACCATACATACATCTTTGGGTGTATATATACCTTGTTCTTTGTGTATTCTAGGTTGAGGTATCCTGCTTATTGATAGTGGTTCTGATTGCTGATGGACTTCGCATGCAGGTTGGTATTGGAGTTTTAGTTCTATATCATTGTTGTTTTTCACTTTGGGTTTTTAGTTGAATGTTAGACTTTAAACCTTTTTATAGTTTAAAGGAGGGTTTGGTTGTATATTTCCATATTTAGTTTACTTATCTTGTTATTTGTTTTTCTATCCTTTATTTTGGGTAAATCATTCCCTTTTACTATTTTGATACTCGAGAACTTATGCCATCCCATGGGGATCAGAAAATCCCTTCGGTCCATGTCACGGACTGGGTCGGGCGCTGGGTCGGATGGCGACCCATCTTGGTTCTTGACCCTAGAATTTATTATTTTCAATGAATAACTCCAAATGATCTTTTCAATTATAGTTATTTTGAGAAAATAATTGTTTTGAATATTATTTATTTTGTATACAAACATTATAAAAATATATTTTTAGGAAAGTATGTTTATTCCAAGGAATGTTTTTAAAAGAATTTTTTTTTAATTTTTAAAACCCCTTACTGGTCTTACTAAATACTCACTCCATGTTTTAAAATCATTTTTATACATGTTCGG
Organism: Viscum album; assembly: GCA_963277665.1. NCBI lineage: Eukaryota > Viridiplantae > Streptophyta > Magnoliopsida > Santalales > Viscaceae > Viscum > Viscum album. The sequence continues at coordinate 306,918,865 of OY728129.1, forward strand.
AAGAGTTTTCGATGGCGTTCACTTCAATTAAGTAGTTAGCGCACATAAAACCTTTGGGTTCATTTTATTTTTCTTAGTACTTTTTGTTAAGTTTTAAGACATGTATCCAATTATTCAAAACCTAGATCAATAAAGGTCCTTGATTGTATAATGTACGATGTATTTTTATATTATCTTATATTCAAAAAAAAATTCCCAGTATGTTTTAATACTGAATCTGGAAGTGTGGGTTTGAGTTTTACATTTGGTATCAGAATAACAATCTAGTAAACTTTGGATATTAGATTTTTTCATATAAGTGTTAGAGAATAGGTGTCATAGTTTTCTTCATTATAAACATAGAAATTCAAAATTTTCTTGAGTCTGATGAATGAATTGAGAGGATGCGATTCTTTTGAGGGGGGGGGGGGATACTATAACAACCCAGAAATTGCCAACTTATTTTTAGTATAGAAATATATTATTAAATGGATTTATTTATAATTAAAACCAACTATTAATATTTTTTAGATGAGTTTATTTGAAAATAACATTTGAAATTAAGTGTTTAAATTAATTTAATGACAATACTTATAATTATTTATACCTATTATTTATAGTTTCCAAATTAATATTGTAAAAAATATTATTTTTATTTTTTTTAAAGAATTTTTAAAATAAAAATATTTATTTAATTATTTTTCTAAAATAGATTTTATTTTTATCAAAATTTTATTTAATAAATATTTTTGAATGAATGAATTTCTAATACACACACACACACACATATATATATATATATTTATAATTATATATGTATATGAAATTATAATTATTACTTATGAATTACGATTAAATTACTTTTATAAAATTATTACTTCTATTATGATAGTTTTATCAAAAAAATTATTAAAAAATGAAGCAAATTAATAATGGATAAGAAAAGATATGATAAACGAATTTGGTGGCTGAAGAGTCAGAGTATTCTATAAAAGATCTTCTATTTGTTCCAGCAATTCAAAGGAAGGTATTTCTTTATTTAAATCTTTCAAAATTTATACTTATTTTAAGGGATTAAAAATATTTGTACCAAAAATATGTTTAAATTTTAAACTTCTATGTTATAAGTAATTATTTTTATCAATACATGGTTGTGTAATGAGTTTATTTCATATATTTAGATATTCTGCAGTAAATGATTATATTTAAAAAACTTATATTTTAATTTAGAATTCAACTTCTATAACATATATTTTTATTATTCAATTTATATTTTAGATTATAGAACATAATTATTTATAAATTATATATGGGATTATAATTTCAACCAATTTATTTTTTCTCAATTTCCCATAGTCAATTTTCATGATTAATTTGAAGAGATTGTGTTTGTTACATTTTGATATTCACTTCAAAGGATATTTTTATATAAATTTATGTTCTTCACTATATGGTAACAATGTATCATTATAAGTGAAGAATTTATGTTTTAACAATTTCATCTTTAAAAAATTATTAAGGGAAATATTTTTGAAATAAAAATCCACTACATAATTATTTAAATACCGAAATATAATATATTTATCAAAATTCAATTGCATAATGAATTCATCCTTCTTTGAGGTTACAGATTTCATGTTATATATATATATATATGTAAATAATTTATTCATACATATATAGGTATCTTATTAAGTAAATAAAAATTCATAAATAAATTATTGATGATTATTTATATAAATGAAAATACGTATTATTTAGTTATTTAAGAAAATAAAAGTTAATAATGTCATAATTTCATGAAATAAAATCATGTCATCATTCATTTCATGTTTATAATTTTATTTTCATGCTTCTAAAAGAGTGTTCATAGAAAATTAATCATGCTGTCATGTTATATTGAAATTAAAGATGTCGGGTTTTTATAGAGTCATGGCCATGGATTATGTATAACATCGGGATACCTTCCATTCATAATAAATTCATGATTTAAATTTAAATTTTAAGGTTTAGTTTTGAAATTATTAAGTACGTGGATTTCTCCACGTTTTAAAATGTTTTAATTAAAACCTTTCTTTTTATAATTTTATGTGTGAAACATAAATATTTAGTTTTTATGATTATTTTAAGAATTAAAAATTATATATGCATTTTTTCATCAAGTGTGAATGTATTTATGCATTTTATTTATTACTTTTAAATAAGAACATATATTTTTAATCATGGGATTCTTCTAAAAATGGTTTTATAAATTCTCAAGGAAATTTTTATGACATTTTATAAGAAAGGTTATTTTCTTTTAAAGAAATAATTTTATATATGTATTTTGAAATATTTTGGGGTAGTATTGATAAATATTTGTCCATCAAAAGTGTTTTCAAAATTTTTCACTAGTATATTAAATGTTATGTTATGGGTAGTGAACCCATAAATCTTAAGGGGACTTTATTCCATATGAGTTATGATTAATGGTCTTACAATTTTATTAGGGTAAAATAAGTATGAATAATAACCCACTATAAATTATTATTTTTAATGGAAAATTCTCAATGATATTATCAATTAATATTATTTTGAGAAAATAATGGTTTTTAAAATTATTTTTTTCATATAAAAACTTTATGAAAATCTATTTTTTAGTATGTTTTTTTATTCTAAGAAATTATTTTAAAATAATTTATTAATGTTTCCAAAACCCCTTAATGGGAATACTAAATGCTCAATCTAGTTTTTAAAACTATTTTTCAATAGGTTTAGTCGAGTTTCTAATGGTTTTCGCTTTAATGAAGGAGTTATCACACATAAATTCCTTTCGTTTATTTTATTTCTCTTTGTACAATTTTGTAAGTTGTAAGACATGTATCTAATTATTCAAAACCTAGAGCGGACAAGGTCCTAGATTGTATAATATAATATGTATTTTTATGTTATCATTTATTCAAAAAAATACACATCATGTTTTATTATAGAATTTGGAAGTGTGGGTTTGGTTATTTATTGTTTGAATGTTTGGAAAGAAAAGAGTAATATAGAGTTTTATGGTCTAAAAAAGAGAATATGTTGAATATGAAAGAAAATGGAGAAAAATAAATGATTGGATGGGGAAAACTAGTTGGGGATTGAAATATATTTCTCTAATATTACATTTTAGGGTTTATGAAAACAATTTAAGGAACATATTACCTAACATGTCTAAATGAAAAAAATGAATTGATTATTGAGGTCAAATGATGTAATAATGTAAATAATGGTTTAAAAAAATGAATCAATGTAGAGGTATGGGGGAATAATATAGGATTTAATTTATGGAAACAAATCATCATAATCATAGAAAGAGTAAGGGGAGGTAGAAATGTAGAAGAGGTGTGGATAAAGAGGTGGGAGGTGGAAATATAAGAAGTCAAGGAGGTGTTGAGGTGGTTTTCAAGGAAAGGAGTACTGAAAGAAGGAGTAAGGGTGTGGGTAGAGTCAGAGGTGCAGAGGTGGAAGCAATGAAAATAGTGGGGAGGTGGGATAAGGGGATGTGATGAAATTTAGAAAGTTAAGAAGAGGGGGTTCTAAATAGTGATAGGGTAATAGTGGAGGTAGTGGTATAGATAGATGAATGGTGAAGAGAAAACATGAGAATGAAATTTGGAAGAAAAATTCAATGTTATAAAATGATTATTGAGGATGTCACACATGTACAGTGAAGAACAACAATTAGTATAATTATTGATATTTATTTACTTTTTGATTGAAATAATTTATATGTAAATATTTATTCAGTAATTTTAAAAATTTTAAGAAGGATGAGCATAATAAGTTATAGTTCTAGTGACAAATATTAATTTATCAGACTATAAAATAATTTTTATTAGTCCATATATTAACGCCCACTATGAGAAATATTATTATTATTATTATTGTTATTGTTTTTAGTGTGGGGTTTTGTTGGTATTAATATATTATTTAGGAATTTGAGCAGCTAATTAATATTAATCCATGGACATAGGCTATAAATACATTTTATGTCATTTTTGATATGATACATTTGTTGTGTACAACACCATTACCCCCTAGAAGAATTATCTCCACCAGTAATGTCTCAATAATTTATCTCATAAATGATATTTTTAAAATTTTATTCCTCCCTATCATTCTATAGAGACTAAGAAATAAATGTTCTAGGATGAAGGGATCATGGTAGAGATCAAGGAAGCGATGTAATATGATCAGAACCAGTGTGACAACACCCATAGTTTCATTGATGAAGATTCAAGATCAACGGTGATTGTGTGTATCATCGCTATAGTGATTTTACTTTTGGATCCAAATATTATAATAAAAACTTTTTTAGATGATCAACCTATTAATTGATGAAATAATATAAATATCAATGTAATTATATTATTATAAATTAATTATAAATTTAACATGAAAGATCCTCACTTGGTTCCAATATTTTTTATCTGGTTTTTTGGGTATATTTATGAGAGATCATGATCCTACATGATATTCTTATGGATTATTAATTGGATATGATGAAAAACCAATGATGAGAGTCTTCCTAACAGTCTTCCGGTCTACCCATAACCTTATAGGTGTATTTGTAAATTCACATTCAAATTTATAATTTTTTCTTAATTATTGATTATTTTACTCATTTGAATTCAATTTTCATTTATGGTTTATTTATTCATAATATGAATATATTTTTTAGTATTTTCACCTTTAATTATCTAAGAACATGTAAAGAATTAATTAATGATGATTTAATGGAATCCTTCAAGAGGTGCTGAAGACTCTAGAAAGATGATTTCAATACACACTAAATAACTAAAAAGTACAAGTTGTGTACCTATGTTCCCCACATTATGATGATTTTTAGGATACTCGGCAGACCAAACAAGAAAAAAATGTGGTGTATTAAAACTAACTACATGATTACTACTCTAATAGTATATTATATAAATAATTACATGACATGTAGGTTGAATTAAATTCATGTAGTCCAATATGTTTCACCATTTTATTATTGTGAAATTGTGTTGTAAAAGTACATGGAATGTATTTATTACACACAACATAAAGACAAAAATCCTAAAACAAATCCTCCTATGTTTACATGAAATGTATCCCCCATACAATATTCATATCATAAAGATATCCATGATATTATTATGTCAATTCCCTAGGTATGTATTGATGAAAAAGAACAAACAGTGTTTGGTTGGATTATACACTATGTATCTCATACCTAATAAAATGGAATACATGATAAATTAAGATGAAAATGTTTCAATTAGTTATGTGGATCAAAAGTCATTTGTGTCTTTAAACCAAACTACATGGTGTGTAGCTGTCATACACACCACGTTCAAGGGTTTACAAAATAATAAATTATTAATTTATTTTTCATTTAAATTAAACAATACATATTGTGTATAGTTGTGTACATATTGTACTTTGTGTTCATTATTAATGTAATATGAAATATAGTTTCATACATGTTTATTTTTCATAAATATTCCGAGGATTTACACATCTTGATGATTACACGATGTGTAAATGTAAGACATGTTTTGTATGTCTACATGCCATGTAAATAAACTATACATGACCAGAACCATAAAAGTTGACATTATATTTAAATGAGTACAGATCATGTTGAAACTAGTAGGAAAATTATTTTAACATTGGTTTTTTTTTAATTTGAAGGTTGATTTTTAACCTATGTTGATGCATGTGATGTTAAAAATAATAGTTTCAACTTCGATTTTTTTAAACAGACATCAAAACATCAACTAAAATAAAATATTAGGGAAATTTTAACATTATTTTTTTTGAAAAAAAACATTGAAAATGTATTTCCCCCTTTTACATGTTGATTAAAATATAGAAATGATGTGGAAAAACTCCTATAGAACATTCGACGTCAGTTATATCATAAAAACAATGTGGAAAGTTTCTTTTAACGTCATTTTTACTAGAAATCAATGTTAAAACCCAAATTCAATGTCAGTTTTACTGGTTAACTGACATGGAAATGATTCCATAGGGAATTTTCAAGTCAATTTTCTTAAAAACTGATGTGGAAAGTGTCTTTCAACATCAATTATTATTGAAAATAAACGTTGAAAGACCTATAATTTGTACCCCATGGTGGTTTATTAAAGAACTGACATGGATTTTTTTTAAAGATATATATATATATTAAATTACATTCCCCATCAAAAAATAAAGGCCTGCAAAAAAAAAAGAATATAAAGTGGAGATAAACACTATAAAAAAATAGAAGATTCCAACTTAAAACAAAAAAATGGTTATCTAAATACTCATTTTTTCGACTATAATTAAAATGTATATACCTAATAATTTAAAATATAATCATACATAATGAATAGTTTGTAAACAAAATTTTAATATTGGTAAGGTATTCATTTATATACGAATTGACATCCTGGAAAATCAAAAATATCATTGAATTTTATAACATTAAAAAAGTAGAATATTTTGATTTAGAATATAAATAAGAAGTTACACTTTTAAAAAAATATAACAAAAAAATTTCATGTAAGTGCATGTAAAATAATAATTATGATGTGAATTATAAAAAAAAGGATTCATAAGAATCTATTTAAGAAAAATATATCAATATTACTTATGTGGTTTTCTTGGATTTTAGTGATTAATTAATTATTATGTGTCTTATTTTGGATTATTTGGTTTTGAAATTTTGTGTAATGGTTCACCAAGGTTATTTTATTGTCCTTGAAGAAATACTTGAAGATGAATAGGTTGATAAAACTTTCCAATCAATAATGCAATTGGTCTCAAATCATTGAGTGGATTTATAAGCTACACCTAACCCAAATGATTGATAAAAATAACACTTTAGTTTCAGAATTATTATTAGATGGGTTAAAAATATATTTTGATATGTCCAATAAACTGATTTTCAATGAGTTTTTATATTATGTATGCAATAGTCTTAATTTATGTTTCCCTTCTTTAAAAACAATTTATTTACAGTTCTATAAAATTTTAATTTAATAAAATCCCTTAAATTCAAATTGAAAATTAGTTTGAAGAAAGGTATGATTGGAATGATTTTTAGATTGTTTATGTTGATAACTTTATTCATTATTATATGTTTAACGTATAATATAATGTTGGTAGAGATATGTTTATATAAGATTTATCATTTTATTTGGTTGTTATGTAAACATATTTCTTTAATGTTAAGTATATATATTACATTAATTTTTTTCTAGAGTTACATGTATTAAAGGATTCCCATGTTTCATTAAGTCATTGAATTTCTATCACTCATATGAGTTCATGTATTAGTTACTAAACACCTTTGGTATTCATGATGTATCATTCAAAATTAAAGTCTTTTATAGTGTGGTGACAGTTTTATAAATCCATAACCCTTTATGAAATAGGGAACAACCCTTTAAAAATAAAATAAACCAATTTAAAGTAGAAAATTATTGTATAAATACTAATTTTTAAACATTAATTAAAGGATACATACCTAATAAATTAATATTTAATAATACATAACAAATAGTTAGCAAATAAAATTCAAATATGGGTACAGTCTTCATTCATATATGAATCCATATAATTGAAAATATACAATAACAATGAATGTGATAAGATTAAATAACAAAAAAAATGTGAAATATAAAATAGTTAATATAACTAACCTTATAAAATTTAATCATTTACCCAGTTGTGATTTTTTCAAACCTGAATCATAAAACATAATAACATGATTCCACCTTTCCTTTTTCATGATGTCATTGTGTCTATGCAACACTATTTTTCATCGTTAAAATGTATCACTTATATAAGTTTCAAGAGAATACTAGAAAATAAGGTTTTGTATAGACTTTTTACATCACATATTATTGATAATTTTAAATTAAATAAGAAAAAATTAAACTAAATAAAATGATGAAGACATATTGTATCAGTGCAAAACAAATTACAATAATTATAAATTGTTAGTCGGAGTGGACACTCAAGAGGGGGTGAATTGAGTTCCAATTAAAATTTCTGTTTTAAAAACTTTGGCTTACAATCCCCCAAATAAAATACTGAATTAAACTGTTGTGAATTTATATCAAGGTAAAGGTTCTGTTAGGTTCTCAAGGGATTGATTATTTCCCAGTTAGTCAAATCAGAAGTGTTGATTAACTTTTGAAACTAACTTACTAGTTTACAACTAATATAAACACTTGCGAGTTTAATTATCAAAGTGACTTTAAAGCAGTTTTGGTTTTAAAGTAATTTGCAGTGGAATAAAAATAACTTTGAAAATAAATAAGCACATCAGATTTAACCAAGAGGTTCAGTCTCATGCTGAGACTTAGTCCTATCAAAACTTTATATAAAAGTGATCCACACCCTGGATCGGGGATTACAACAGTATACAATTGTCCAGGTCCAAGACCTCTACCACTATTATCTGTGGGAACAAAAACAACAGCAATCAGCTGTCCAGGTCATGCAGGACTTCTACCACTATCCCAGTGGGAAATAAAAGATGCAACAGTTTGAGTGAGGATTTATAGATCCTCCAGTTAAAGTACAGGAGGCATTGTGTGTGTAAAATACAACAGATAACACACACTGCTCAATATGTAAAAAGATAAATCACAGAGAAGTTTTAGAGTTTAGAAATGGCTCTAGTGATTGCAGTGCAGCTCTGGACTCCTTTGGATTGATCAGAATTAGTTTTGAGTCCTCTTCTGATTCTGTCTGGAAAACAGAGTGTCGTCTACTTCCTTGACTTTCAGGTTCATAGATAGAGAAAAAGTAGTCGATGAAGTTCTTGTGTTATGTTCTCGTTCTCAACTCTTCACTGGTAAGTAGTGATGAATGAGTTCCTCCTGTAAGTTCAGTTGTCTCTTTGCATTCACACTCGGTTGTTCTTCCAGCACAGCTCGTGGTATGTATATCTCCATGTATTCATCTATTTTTCCATATTTGTAGTAGCACATCCTTCCTTTATTTAAAGCACGTGCTTCGAAAAAAGATGATTTACTTTTTGTAGGTACGAGGTACGGTTCCCTGACATCCAACAACACACATTAAATAAATGTCAGTGTATTAAAATATACCTGATATAACCATTTGTTAGATTAAAAAAAGATAAAGAGATTAAATCAGTGTCGGTTTCTGTCTCTGGAACGGTAGCTCTTGATATCGGTAGACTTTTGTTACATTAGGTGTCTGTATCGGTAGAATTCATTTGTAACAGTAGAATTTATATTAGTAGCGGTAGACTTTGTATATCGGTGGACTTCAGCAAATCGGTAGCTCTGTATCGGTTGCTTTCGAATTCGATGTAGCGGTAGACTTGGTCACATCAGTAATGGTAGACTTTGTGTATCGATGGACTTCAGCATATCGGTAGCTCTGTATCGGTAGCTGTCGACTTCGATGTAGCGGTAGACTTGAGTACCGGTGAGCTTGTAACTATAACTCTATCGGTAGACTTGATGTACCGTATCGGTAGACTTTGATGTAGCGGTGAACTTTGAGTACCGGTGAATTTGATGTATCGGTGAACTCCGTATCGGTAGCTCTATTCAATATCGGTAGCTCTAATCCGTAATGGTGGCTACTGTTTTGTATCAGTAGCTATAAACTGTTTAAGCATTCTATTGGCAGAATGAGTTAGTTTAGAGTACATATTTCCAAAAGACTTATATTAAGCATAATTGAAAGTAACAACATATAATAAAGCATATTGGAGATGTATCAACCATAATTTAAGATATAAATAAAATATAGTTGGGATTATCAAAATATAATAAAGAAACTCAATTCCCAGAGGGTTCAACAATATCCCCCTTTTTGATAATCACAACTTATGCCAAGAGAATAGAAATAGTATCAGAGGAAAAATTGGAAAAGAAATTAGAATCAGAGGAAAAGGTTATTTTGTTTTGGTCATAACAAAACTTCCATATTCCTCCCCCTTTCAATTATACTGCAAGATTCTCTCTTAAGTCTGTTTCTCAAGTCACAGTTTCTCACTCCCCCTTTGTTAACTCTTATGTCGCATTTCTTATTTTCTCTCATTGGCTCATTGGCTCATTTTCTCTCTCCCCCTTTGTGATTAACAAAAAGAAGGGTGGCAGAGAAGAGATAAAGATTAGCAGAGAATAATTGAAAATGTAAGAGAAACACAATAAAGTAGATAATGAAAAGGAATTTCATTAATATACAAAAGATACACTGATAAAATCAGAACAACAAAACAAAAAAAATTGAATCCTATAAAAAAGATCTAGAAACACTCAATCCTCTTCTTGAACAGATGTCTTTCCCTTAGGATCAGCAGAGGTTTCAGGTGCAGGGTTAGTAGAGGGATTCGGAATGGCTGATGGCACAACTGGTGGTTCAGCTACAGAAATTGTACCGGATCAAAAATCTATGCTCCTATGAGTGATCATCGGTGTCAAGCACCTGATGGCTTGAAATGGAGTTAATTGAGGAGTACTCCCAGAGGCAGAAGCAGGTAGTGCATGAGGTATAATCACTGGTCTTGCATCCACATGCAGGAAGGGAAGCAACAGGTTTCGGAAATCCATTATAATTCTTCCTCCTCTCTCCATTGCAGACACAAAATCATCCCTATTTTCAATGAACTTATCTAAATCAGGAGTAATCTCCCTGAGCTTACTAACTTGTTCCCTGAAGTCTTGGGTAACTAGAGGTAACTTCATTTTCTCAATCAAAATCTTGAAATGGTTTGTCATTTGGTGATTGGTATAAACCTTTTCAAAATAAGTATCCACCTTATTTTTGATTGCCTCTTGAGAAGCAGTAACTGCCCGCAGGTGATCACAAAAAAAACTAATAACTTTCCTAGTGGTACAAAGAATATGAGTATCTGATGCACCACTAGGACTATCCTTAGCCAATTCTTCCTGAATAATAGTGCAGATCTGTTCAAGGTTCACACTGGAGCTAGTTGAGGGAAGAGGTTTCATTGAGAAGGCCACTATCTCCTTGAAAGATTGAGTCAGAATACTAAATACCTTCTGAACAAGTTCATCCTGACTGTTCATATGTTCTTTGACTGACTTCTTAAAGGCCTCAAAAAATTCCACAAACTATTTGAACACTTCTTTGATATAACGAATGTCAGTGTGCACTTGGGTTTGAGAACTGTTCAAAGTAGTCAATGAAGCAATTGATTGTCTAAGATCAACTACAGCTCCTGTCCAACTCTCAATCTGAGTGTGGCACACCTTAAGTTCATCCACCATTTCTTTCATATGACTGGACACACCACATCCAATGGATAACTCAAGGGATTTCTCCACACTTTTCATCTCTTCAACCATACTTTTCTTCATATCTGCCACTGATTCTTTTATTTCTTCTTTCAATTCAGCTTTTAAGGACACAAGGTCCTCCTTGGTTTCCACATTTTCATCCACAGTGGGTAAGGTAACTGATTCCTTTTGGGGTTGGTCTTCCTCATCCGAATCTCCATAAGAAAGTCCAAGAATCATATATCTGGGATCTGATGTCCAACCATCAATGTCATATAACACTGATACTGAGCCAAGATTCTCCCTCTCACTTGGAACATTCTCCTGATGTATCTCTTCCAACTGTTCTTCCTGAGGTAATTCTGCAATTTCCTCTACAATTATAGTAGATTCAATAGAAATTTGTTCTGAGTGATTAATGACTCTCTCATCAATAGGTGCTGCTGCTATGTCTTCCTGATCAGGCACTGTCCTGACTATACTGACTATTAGAGGACTCAAACTGAGCTCTTTTTCAACATTTTCCTCATCATCTTCTTCACCATCAGCATCCTTTTCTCCACTAACATCATGATCAGATTCAGTTGTCTCATCCTCCTCATAGGTGTCCTTGACAACATACTGGCATGCTTCATCTCCTTCTTCTGTAGTCTCTGTATCATTATACTTCAAGACAGTTTCTCTCTTTGGCAGTTCTTTTGGAGGGCTAGCTGCTCCATAAAAAATAACATGATGCACAGGACTAGGGGGTAAGTCTGGGTCTCCTCCTTCCTCTACTGATGTCTCTTCCTCCTCAGCTTCATCATCACTATAGACCGGTTCTGGATCATCTGGTGCAAGACCAGGATCTCTCACATCCTTTGGTCTAGAGGGATGATTCACAGGAGTGAACTTGTCATAATTTTTTCCATCATCATTCACCCATGATTTCTTCCAAGGATTCCAGCTGACTTTCATGTATTTACAGACAGTTCTTGTAATACAGAAGTTGTCTTTAACCACTACCAGCTCATCCTGAGGTCCAGCAACCTCTTTCACTTTTAGCATCACAGAAATCAGCTTTGAGAAAAACAGTGCATTTGATTTGGACTTCGTTCTAGTCATCTCTTCCACTTGAACCATAATCAATCTACATAGATTGATTCTCACACTGTGCTTCAGCAAATATAACAGATATATGTCTTGGAATCTCAAAGTGGAAAATTCTCCTCTTCTAGGACTAACAAAATGCTGAATAAATTTAAACAACATCTTATCTTCTCCTACCATCTCTGCAACAATCACCTTTCTAGAGGTCCCATCCCCTGTGAGCTCCAGAAAAGCATCTTCATATTGAAACACATCACTGGTCGAAGGTACAAACTTTGATTAGAATGCATAATCTCATTCATGTGGAACTCTTAAGTTCCAAGCCCATTCCACTGAAGTAAAAGATACTTCCTGACTATTTACCACAGAAATCATTTTGCTTTCTTCTTCAGACATTTCAAAACGAACGAATTCGTAGAACTGTTTCACCAGTTCTGGATAATAAGGTCTGTTGTTGTTCGTGAAGCATTCTAGCCAACCTTGTTCTTATAACACTCTAAGAACCAAGGACTTTCTCCCCATAAGCCATTCTACACACACCTCTTTTTCAACAACAATCTCTCTCCTTGAGAGATGCGGGTTTACAGGATTCCTTTGAGCTACACTTCCACTTTCACTGGTACTAGCATTCAATACTTTCTGTCATTTCTCTTGCGGCTCATCACTCCCATCTGTGACTTGGGGTCTCTTGACACGGGCCATTACAAATTCGAGGTTTAGGGTTTTGCGGCTTGAGAGGTTTAGGTTGGAGGAATTCGAACAGATGATTTCGCGGTGAGATTGAGTGAAATATAGACTCGGTTTAATATCATTTAAGATCCACAAATAAAATAAAAAAAAACTCAATGTCTCAGCTTTAAAGAAGTTTAAAACAGTGCGAGATGTACCGGTAAAGTCACCTAACATTGAGGTCTTCTAACGGTGAGGATTTTCTAATGGTGAGGATTCTCTAACGGTGAGGTTTCTCTAACGGTGAGGATTCTCTAACGGTGAGGATTCTCTAACGGTGAGGTTTCTTATGGTGAGGTTTCTCTAATGGTGAGGATTCTCTAACGGTGAGGTTTCTAATGATGAGGATTTTCTAACGGTGAGGTTTCTAATGATGAGGATTTTATAACGGTTTAAGGGTAAGTTATCATTTCTAATTCATGTCTAATGAAACTTAATCTTTCTGAACTTAAAGGCTTAGTGAAAATATCAGCTAATTGAAGTTCAGTGCCTATAAATTCAAGTGTTATATAACCTATTTGATAATGATCTCTTTAAAAGTGGTGTCTAACATCAATGTGTTTGGTTCTAGAGTGAGACACAGGATTCTTATAGATGTTGATCACACTAGTGTTGTCACAGTTGATTGAAACATGTTTAAAATTAAATCCATAGTTGAGTAAAGTGTGTTTCATCCACAGAATCTGTGCACAACAACTACCAGCAACTATATACTTTGCTTCAGCACTAGATAATGCAACTGAGTTCTATTTCTTACTACACCATGATACTAGGGAATTTCTAAGTAAATTACATGTTCCAGATGTGCTCTTCCTATCTAACTTACATCTAGAAAATTCAGCATCTGAATAACTATTTAGGTCAAATGATTGTCCTTTTGGATAAAACAAACCTAAATTCATAGTACACTTAAGATATTTAAAAATCCCTTTAACAGCCAGTAAGTGTGATTATTTAGGATTATCTTTAAATTTAGCACATATACACACACTAAACATAATACCTCGTCAACTAGTGGTAAGATAATGTAAACTCCCAATCATACCTCTATAATTAGTTTGATCTACTGGTTTACCAGTTTCATCAATATCCAATTTACAGGTGGTACTCATAGGTATATTACTTTCCTTAATACTATCCAAACCAAAATGTTTTTATAAATCCTTAGTATATTTACTTTGATTTAAAATAATTCCATCTTTAGTTTAAAAAAATTGAAATATAAGAAAATACTTAATCTCTCCCATTAAGCTCATTTCAAATTCATTTTGCATAACCTTTTAAAAATCAGTACATAAAGAATTTTTCGAACATCCAAAAATAATATCATCAACATAGATTTGTACTATTAATACATATTTTGAAATTTTTTTTATAAAAAAGTGGGATCAGCAATTCCTTTTGAAAAACCTTTTGAAATAAGAAAGTTTGAAAGCCTTTCATACCAAGCTCTTGGAGCTTGTTTTAAACAATATAAAGCTTTAGAATGTTTAAAAACATTATTTTGAAAATGTGGATTTGAAAAACCAGGTGGTTGTTCTAAAAAAATATCTTCAACAATAAAACCATTTAGAAAATCACTTTTCACATCCATTTTATATAACTTGAAATTCAGATGTTATGCATAGGCAAGTAAGATCCTAATAGAATCTAATCTAGCTACAGGTGCAAAGGTTTCCTCATAGTCAATTCCTTCTTCTTGATGGTAACCTTGTGAAACTATCCTAGCTTTGTTTCTAATGATGTTTCCATATTCATCAACTTTGTTTCTAAACACCAATTTTGTGCCTATGGTTATAGTGTCCTTAGGTCTTTCTACTAATTTCCAGACTTTGTTTCTTTCAAATTGATTTAGTTCTTCTTGCATAGCTATTACCCAAAATTCATCATTGATAGAATCATTGACATTTTTAGGTTCTAACTGTGAAAGAAAAGCTTGATGTTCAACCTGATTTCTTAGAGAAGCTCTAGTCTATGTTCCTCTATCTATATTTCCTACAACAGCATCTAAAGGATGGTTCTTTAGAATCCTAGTTGGTCTTGAAAAGGTAAGGCTAGAGATTTCAGGTTCATCAATAGGTTGGGGTTCAACAGAAGCAGGTTCTGGGAAATTTCCAGAACTGGACGTTTTAACTATAGGTCCACTGTCTTTATCATTAAGGTTCAAAACAGAGAGATCATCTTCAATATTTTCAAGAGAGGTCTTAGGTTCATGTGGATCAGTTTCATCAAATTTGATGTGAACAAATTCTTCCACACATTTGGTTCTCTTATTAAAAACTCTATAAGCTTTACTAGAAATAGAGTAACCTAGGAAAATTCCTTCATCACTCTTGGATGCAAACTTGTCAAGATTATCTTTATTATTAAGAATAAAGACTTTGCAGCCAAAAACATTGAAGTAGTTAACCTTAGGTTTCCTATGGATCCATAACTCATAAGGGGTCCTCTTAAGAACAGGTCTGATCAAGACTCTATTAATAACATAACAAGCTGTATTTACAGCTTCAGCCCAAAAATAAACTGGTAGGTCATACTCATTAAGCATGGTTCTAGAAATTTCTTACAGGGTTCTATTCCTTCTTTCTACTACACCATTTTGTTGAGGTGTCCTAGGGGCATAGAAATTGTGACTATAGCCATTATGTGAGCAGTAAGATTCAAACTCATGATTTTCAAACTCACGACCATGATCACTTCTCAGGGTTTTAATCTTAAGTCCACTAAGGTTCTCTACGGACTTGGAATATTTAATGAATTAAGAACAAGCTTCACTTTTGTGAGCTAGAAAATATACCCATGTATATCTAGAATAGTCATCTACAAGAACATAGACATAATGCTTCCCATTTAAACTAGAAACTCTAGAAGGTACAAATAAATCCATGTGAACCAACTCAAGAGGTTGAGAAGTTGACACTTCTTTCTTTGATTTAAAAGAAACTTAATGTTGCTTTCCCTTTTGACAAGGATTACAAACTTTGTCTGCTGGAAATTCAAGTTTGGGTAGGTCTCTAACTAAGTTCTTCCTAGCAAGTTTTGTAAATAAATGCACATTGTAGTGTCCTAATCTTCTGTGTCAAAGCCAAGACTCTTTATGAAAAGCATTTAAATAATTAATATTTTTCTTAGCTAAAGAATTTTAATCAACAACATAAACATTTTCATTTCCCAAAGCAGCAAACACTAAAACATTTTTAGTATTGAAAACATTGCAAGAATCATTTTCAAATTTAACATAAAAACCATCATCACATAACCTAGAAATACTTAACAAATTGTATTTAAGTCCATCAACAAATAAAACTTTAGAAATCAATACTGAGTCAGTGTTACCAATCTGGCCTAAGCCGATGATTTTTCCTTTTGAGTTGTCACCAAAAGTGACAAAACCTCCATCAACTCTGACTAAGATTTTAAAGCATGAGAAGTCTCCTGACATATGTCTTGAACATCCACTTTCCAAGTACCAGGTCTTTTTACAGGATATTTTTAAGCAGGTTTCCTACAAAACAGATTTAAACAGGAAATGATTTTGGTACCCAGATTTTCTTGGGTCCAGACCGGTTAGCCAATAACACTTTAGGTACCCATATTTGTCTAATGGGTCTCATAAAATTTCTAGAATCAACATATTTAAAAAGATAAACCTTATTAGATCCATAACTATGAATATAACTAGTTGAATCATATGAAGTTCCAGAGCTAGCTACATTCTGTCCAGATTTAGGAATGAATCTAGTTTTGGTAATTTTCCTTTGTCCAGGTTGGTATCCTATACTAGTAGTGTATCTAGGTGATATTTTCTTAATTATCATTTGATTAAGAGTATATTTACCATTGGTAAATTTCACTAAGTCTTTCTTGAGTTGTTCATTATATAATTTCAGTTTAGTATTCTCTTTAAGCAACTGAGCATTCTTTTCTACTTCAATTTCAAGATCAGATTTATGTTTAACAGTTAAAGAATACTGTTTCTTTAAACCTTTGTATTTGTCTCCCTGCTCATTACAGGTTTCTTCTAACATATCACAATATTCAAATAGTTTAGATTTTGACATGTTATCAGAGTCAGAATTATCTCCAGAATAATACGAATTTAAAGTAGGAGTTTTTGATGTTACCTCAGAAGTGTTTGTCATAAAACACCTGTTTGCCTTATTTCTGTGTTCAGTTTCAGAAACATCAGATTTAGTGGAGCTATCCTCAGAAGCACTCCAAGTAGCCTTCATGGATTTCTTAAACTTATTGTCCTTGTATTCATAATTCTTCTTGTATTTCACCTTTGGACAGTATGATTTTATGTGTCCCTTTCTTTTGCACTCATTACAGACAACTTCATCTGATTTGTCAGATTTATTCCAATAATTTTTCCAATGTCCCTTGTTATCATACTTACCTTTATAATTTGATTTTATGAAAAACTTCTTCTTCCTATAAAACTTTTTTAAATATTTTGGCAATGTGAGCCATCTCAGCATCACTATCAGAAGCACTTTCACTGTCTTCACAGCTTGAACTTTCATTTATAACATGAAGCTTTTCCTTATCCTTGTTCTTTGAAGTTGTAGTTTTGAAAGCAACAAACATCCTTCTAGGTTCATCTTCTTCTTTTTTGTTCACCTTGAGTTCCTCTTCATACATCATCAGTGTTCCAATTAATTCTTTGAATGGCAGTTCTCCAATGTCACACGAGTATCTAATTGAGACAGAAGTTCCACTCCATCTTTCAGGTAGACATCTCAGAATTCTCATGATTTGTTCCTTTGCTGGAACATCCTTTCCCAAAGAAGTCATTGTGTTGAAAATTTCGTTGAACCTGAGATACATGTCAGAAATGGGTTCATCAGGCTTCATCTTAAAATTATCATACTTAATAGTATAGGTGTTCAATATCATTTCTTTAACATTAGTTGTTCCTTCATGAGAAATAGTTAAGGTATCCCAAATTTCATATGAAATTTTACAAGCAGATATTCTATTAAATTCCTCAACTCCTAAAGCACAGTACAAAGCATTCATAGCTTTACAATTATTATTGTAGGCTGTCTTAGTAGCTTCATTCCAAGTAGATCTAACAGTTGTAGGAATTTTATATTCTAAATCTATAGCAGTCCAAATATCAAAACCCATGCTCTCTAAATGAATTTTCATCTTGATTTTCCACTGAGTATTGTTGGTGCCATTGAAAAAGGGTGGTCTATTGGTAGCAACAACTTCAAGTCTATTATCCATGATAATTGGGTGAAAACAAAAAATTTAAAGAGATAAAAATTTAGAAATAACAGAAATTTAAGAACTTTAAAATACAACTAAAATCACAGTTGAAAAACAGAGTAGTCTTAGAAAATATGTTAAACAACCTTTGATACCAAATGTTGGTCAGAGTGGACACTCAAGAGGGGGGTGAATTGAGTTCCAATTAAAATTTATGTTTTAAAAACTTTGGCTTACAATCCCCCAAATAAAATACTGAATTAAACTGTAGTGAATTTATATCAAGGTAAAGGTTCTATTAGGTTCTCAAGGGATTGATTATTTCCCATTTAGTCAAATCAGAAGTGTTGATTAACTTTTTAAACTGACTTACTGGTTTACAAATAATATAAACACATGCGAGTTTAATTATCAAAGTGACTTTAAAGCAGTTTTAGTTTTAAAGTAATTTGAAGCGGAATAAAAATAACTTTGAAAATAAATAAGCACAACATATTTAACAAGGAGGTTCAGTCTCAAGCTGAGACTTAGCCCTATTAAAACTTTATATAAAAGTGATCCACACCCTGGATTAGCGATTACAACAGTATAAAACTGTCCAGGTCCAAGACCTCTACCACTGTTATCTGTGGGAGCAAAAACAATAGCAATCAGCTGTCCAGGTCATGCACAACCTCTACCACTATCCCAGTGAGAAATAAAAGATGCAAGAGTTTGAGTGAGGATTTGCAGATCCTCCAGTTAAAGTACAGGAGACAGTGTGTGTGAAAAATACAACAGATAACACACACTCCTCAATATGTAAAAAGATAAATCACAGAGAAGATTTAGAGTTTAGAAATAGCTCTAGTGATTGCAGTGCAGCTCTGGACTCCTTTGGATTGATCAGAATTGGTTTTGAGTCCTCTTCTAGTTTCCGTCTGGAAAACAGAGTGTCGTCTGCTTCCTTGACTTTCAGGTTCAGAGATAGAGAAAAATTAGTCGATGAAGTTCTTGTGTTATGTTCTCGTTCTCAGCTCTTCACTGGTAAGCAGTGATGAATGAGTTCCTCCTGTAAGTTCAGTCGTCTCTTTGCATTCACACTCGGTTGTTCTTCCAGCACACCTCTTGGTATGTATATCTCCATGTATTCGTCTATTTTTCCATATTTTTAGTAGCACATCCTTCCTTTATTTAATGCACGTTCTCTGGAAAAATATGATTTACTTTTTGCAGGTATGAGGTACGGTTCCCTGACATCCAAAAACACACATTAAATAAATGTCAATATATTAAAATATACCTGATATGATCGTTGGTTAGATTAAACAAAGATAAAGATATTAAAGCATTGTCAGGTTCTGTCTCTGGAACGGTAGCTCTTAATATCGGTAGACTTGTGTTACAGTAGGTGTCTCTATCGGTAGACTTCATTTGTAATGGTAGACTTTATATCAGTAGCAGTAGACTTTGTATATCGGTGGAATTCAGCATATCGGTAGCTCTGTATCGTTAGCTTTCGACTTTGATGTTGCAGTAGACTTGGTCGCATCAGTAACGGTAGACTTTGTGTATCGGTGGACTTCAGCATATCAGTAGCTCTGTATCGGTAGCTATGAACTTCAATGTAGCGGTAGACTTGAGTACCAGTGAGCTTGTAACTATAACTCTATCGGTAGACTTGATGTACCGTATCGGTAGACTTTGATGTAGCGGTGAACTTTGAGTACCGGTGAACTTGATGTATCTGTGAACTCCGTATTGGTAGCTCTATTCGATATCGATAGCTCTAATCCATAATGGTGGCTACTGTTTTGTATCGGTAGCTATAAACTGTTTAAGCATTCTATTTCCAGAATGAGTTAGGTCAGAGTACATATATCCAAAAGACTTATATTAAGCATAATTGAAAGTAACAACATATAATAAAGCATATTGGAGATGTATAAACCATATTTTAAGATATAAATAAAATATAGTTGGGATTATCAAAATATAATAAAGAAACTCAATTCCTAGAGGGTTCAACATAAATGATGAATATATTAAGAATGAACTTAAATGGTTGAAATCATATAAAAGTCATAGTTTATATTAAAAAATCATATTGATAAACTATAAAAGGTATAAAAATATTTTTTTACTGTTGAATAATCTTGTAAATTTTAACTATTCATTTGGAAATGGAACTTTTGAATTAGTGGAAATCATATCGATAAGTTATGTCACTACAGAATAAATTGTAAAATTATCTACTAAAATGAAAGAGTGAAAATGGATTTTTTTTGAAGTAAATAATATAAAATAGTAAATGTATAGTTAAAATATTAAAAATTCATGAGTAAATAATATATCCATATAAGTATTGTTTATGTAATTTCTAGGATGAATGTTAGATGGATATTTACATAAATTTTTTGTTACTTTAGGTATATATAAAATAGAATCTAAAAAGTCTCAAAAAAATATGCAATATAGTGTACTAATTCTTATTTTAAATTATATAAAAAATAAATTACCAATAAAAACTAATTTAAATACCATTATACACTACTAGAATTAGAGGTATTTTCAACGGGCTATTTGTGATGGGATCCCATCGCAAATAGCCTTTATCGACGGGGTCCCGTCACCAATAGCCCATTGCAGAAAATAGCATCGCAAATACTATTTTTTGCGACAGTCCCGTCACAAATAAGTCTCCAATTATATTCTTTATATATAAATAAACCTTTTGCGATGGGCCCATCTCAAATAGTATTTGCGAAGGGGAAGTGCCTCGTCACAAATATTCCTCTGATATACATTATATATAAAACCTTTTGTGACGGGCCCGTTGCAAATAGTATTTTCCACGGGCCCGTCGTCCCGTACCAAATAATTTTTTTAAATTTATATTTAAATTATTTATGATGAGAGCCCATCACAAAAGGTCAAGTCACAAATACTAAATATAATAAAAATATATTTAATAAAATTATGATTAATGAAAAAATTATATTAATATTTATAAATAATAAAAAATAAAAAATATTAAAATTCTCAATATTCCCAAAAAAATATAAAAAAATCATCAAATATTATTATTATTATTATTAGTAAAATAAACATTAAAAAATATAATACTAAAAAATATATATTTAATAAAATTATGATTAATTAAAAATTAATATTAATATTATTAAAAGAATAAAAAAATAAAAAATTATTAAAATTCTCAATATTTACAAAAAAATATAAAAAAATCATAAAATATTATTATTATTATTATTAGTAAAATAAACAAATATTAAAAAATATAATACTAATAATAAATGATAAAATATAAAAAAAATATGCAATATTTGCACCAATATAAAATACCAAAACTATAAATAGTTCATATTACAACAAATCATGAATTCAAATGTTTTTAACATAAAAAAATCACTAGGGAGGGTCGTCTTCTAAAGGAGGTGGAGGAGCTGTAAGAGACGGTGGATTAAACTCCATCACTAAACTATGAGTCAGACAGCACATGTACTCCATCTACTCGTGATGCTGCTACTGCTACTGCTACCATCGATGCATCTCCTCCTCGTGCTGCTGCTGCTACTGCTGCTACAGTCGACGCATCTCTTCATACTACTTCTACAAACTATATATAATCTCAGTCTGAGTTCACAACCACTCCAGATACTATGATGCAGAAGATGATGCCTCTCCACGAATTCCCCTCAAGCAGGATGATGACATCACAACAGTACCATAATAACTACTAGGAGTCAAATGAGATTCGATACCAACTACTCACCCCTTCTCAAAGCCATACTGAGTCGCTTGCATCCATGCCACCTCATCTAAATGGTGGGCACTAGTCTGATCAGTCATCTCGTCCAAACTCTCAGCATGTGTCTGAGATGTCACAACCTCATATAACTCATTCAATTCCAATTAGAAATTAAAATTGTGAAAATATTATATGAAGTTAATTGTCAAACTGAAAAAAATTATACTAAACACAATCTGATGCTGACGATCACCTCTAATCTCTCCAGTGGATGGATCACTATAAATCCTCCGATAAACATCGGACTCCATAATATCAGGATGCTTGACTGCCTACAAAAATATAAAATAAACTGTTTATATTTAAATTTATATAAAATATTTAAAAAAGATACTTACAAGATTCTCTCTACGCGTACTGAATGTATGACTACTATCTCGATGCGTCACCTCCTGTCTCCCCTCGTTTTACCGTCCGACTGAAGCTCTCCTCCAAAATCCATCACCCAACTAGTGTAAACATAATCCATCCCAAACGTGAGATGAAATGTACTCTGGTCGGTGGGCTCTACACGACTCATGAAATTCTGTCCCTCCTGCTTTCTTAATGGTCGTTCTTCTCAAATTATTCCAAAAATGACTGAAACGGTCACACAGAGACACCTGTCATTCCATGTGGATAGCGTCATGCATGCTATCATCGACGGGATGTCATAAACCCTAAAAATAATTTATAATATAAATTTATTAATAAAATAAATTTCAAAATAAATATTATTTATTTACGTACCAGCCAATGATTGAACATGTTGAGCCGCACATCAATGGGAATTTGGTCCCATGTGATCTATGGATAAGAAAAATAATTGCGCAAGATAGCTCTCCCTTTTCCAAAAGCTACATGCGCAAAACTATGAAAAAGGAATAAATAATCAAACAATTAGTATATATATAAATAAATTAATGAAATATAACTAAAATATACAGGTTACCATACCTCTATATGAATAGATCAAAGCCAAGACGTGGACGTCTCTTGGGGATAGGGTCAGGAAACATCAGTCACACAAGACCGCACCCCCTCCGCGTACCCCCTGAACCACCAGTAGGATGAGGGTCAAATGATCCAAAATCCCCCTCATCCAAAGGTAGTTCAGCCTCCTAAAACTCACGAAATAGATCAGGATCCATCTAAAACACAACATGATTGTTGTTAGCAGATATTTGAAAATAACTATTATATATAGATATATATTAGTTATGATTATAACCAGCATTTAACAGTGTCAATTTCCATCTTTATCCTCATATCTATAGTTTTCAATTTCAATGTCTTCATCTTCCTCCTCAGCATCATCAATATCCATACGAGTTTCAGTTTCATCATCTCTTGTCATTTCAAATTCATTTGTAACATCATTAACATCTTCGTCATCATCGATCCTTAATTTTGGGGTGTCATCATTGATATTCATGTCTCTTTGTAAAAAAGATGGATTTTTATCTGTATCTTGAAAAATTTCAATTCATTTCACTTCAGCGGAACCACATTCAGTTAGAGTAAACAAATTTACCCAAGATTTCATTTTTATTATGATCCACCAATCACTCAAGTCTCTTGAAGTAGCACAATACTTTGCGTAAAAAATTTTATGTTCCTGTTGAGCTAATAAAAATGGTTCATTTACTGCATGAAGAGTTTATATTTAATATCAATGATTCCAAGAGTTGGATGAACAAGCAATCCTTTCTCAGTATCCAACCACCAATATTTAAACATCGTTATATAATTATATCCTAGATAGAACAACCCAATAATTTCATCCACATATGGGACAACTATCCAAAGAATCATTTTTACTAGAATATAAGATGCAATCATTTGTACATGCATGGATCTTCCAATTACTAACACCCAGATTACGAACCAACCTCTTTCTCTCATAGTAATTTTCAGGCAACACATTTCCTTCAGGTAACAGTTTTTTAACCAATGAAAATATCTGATCAAAACCGTTGTTTGACATTGAATTATCTGATTTAATATCCATAAATTTTTCAACCGCTTCTAATTTTCTTATCTTGCAACTAGGATATAATGAATCCTTATCAGACCTCAAAAACTCATAAAATTCAAATGGTGCCAACTCAAAAGTTAAATCAATATCATCTTGAGTTTCAGTTTGTTGAACAGATTGACCTGTAATGTCATATACTAAATTTTGAAACTGCGATGGATCCAGAATCAAGTTATTAATATCTTCTCTGGAATTGTGTTAACTATGTTGATACCAAAAAACATAATCTGGTTGAAAACCAAACCACAAGAGATATCCCCCAACCTTGTCAAATATTTCAAACGTTCCCAGAGAACATTTTTTACAAGGAAAAATTATTGCACCTTCTGAAACATATTCTTGTTTTGATGATTCAAATGATAATAAATATTCAACACCCTCAATATATAGAGGATTTAAACCAGAACTGTTTGGATTTCTATGCTGATTTATCCAAGAGTGATCATCTAATAATGACTGTTGTCGACTTCCTTGTTCAATATTTTTCTACAAAATATAAAATAATTACTATTGTGAATTATTTTAAATTATAAAAACCCTATCTAAAAAATGATAAATAATTACAACTACTTCTTAATAATTACCATTACTTACAGGCGAAACAATTTCTAGTGGATTGACGGCTACACTTTTGTTCGAAAACTCATTTACTTGTAACATTCTCACATAAAAATCACAATGAAGAATCTGCTCGGAGGTACACATTTTAATTCTCATGCATACAAGAATGAATATGAGTACCTCAAAGAAGATTCTTCATTGTGATTTCTATGTGAGAAAATTACAAGTAAATGAGTTTTCGAAAAAAAGAGCCACCTTTTTATCGATGAATCATCTTCTTGCAACGGTCACCACCTAAACAAATTATAAAAAATATGGTCCTATGAATTCATATTCAAACTCGTGCATACGAGATTTGATATGCTTACGTAGAAGCATACTTTTCATAATGTTTTGAGTTTGTGAAAGTTGAAAGGAGAAGAGTCATTGGGAAAAAGGAGTGTTGTCAATCCACTGGAAATTATGCCAAGTTATTTCAAGTTATTATAAGTTATTACAATTTATTACAATTTATTTTCTTCCTAATTGTTCATATTTCTTCCTAATTGTTCCTATTTCTTACTAATTGTTACAATTTATTACTAATTGTTATAATTTATTACTAATTATTACAATTTATTCATAATTATTCATAATTATTCGTACTTATTACTACTTATTACTATTTATTTCTATTTATTTCTAGTTATTTCTAGTTATTTCTTGTTATTGCTTATTATTGCTTATTATTACTTATTATTGCTAATTATTTCTAATTATTGCTAATTATTGCTAATTATTACTAATTATTGTTAATTATTTCTAATTATTTCTAATTATTTCTAAGTATTTCTATTTGTTACTATTTATTCCTTTTTATTATTGTTTATTTTTATTTATTACTATTTATTGATATTTATTACTATTTTTTTCTATTTATTGCTTGTTATTGCTAGTTATTGCTTCTTATTGCAAATCATTGCTAATAATTGCTAATTGTTGCTAATTGTTGCTAATTATTGCTAATTATTGCTAATTATTATTAATTATTGCTAATTATTGCTAATTATTTCTAATTATTTCTAATTATTGCTAATTATTGCTAATTATTGCTAATTATTACTAATTATTGCTAATTATTTCTAATTATTGCTAATTATTGCAAATTATGGCTATTTATTACTATTTATTGCTATTTATGGCTATTTATTGTTATTTATTACTATTTATTACAATTTATTACAATTTATTACAATTTATTACAATTTATTACTATTTATTCCTATTTATTACTAATTATAACTACTTATGACTAATTATTAATATTTATTACTATTTATTACTAATTATTACTATTTATTACTAATTATTAAAATTTATTACTCTTTATTAATATTTATTACTATTTATTACTATTTATTTCTATTTATTAATATTTATTACTATTTATTATTAATTATTACTAATTATTACTATTAATTAATATTTATTATTATTTACTACTATTTATTACTATTTGTTACAAATTGTTACTATTTATTATTATTTATTTATATTTATTTATATTAATTTATATTAATTTATATTTGTTACTAATTATTACTAATTATTAGTAATTATTACTAATTATTACTAATTATTACTAATTATTACTAATTATTATTATTTATTATTATTTATTATTATTTATTACTATTTATTACTATTTATTACTATTAATTACTATTTATTACTATTTATTGTTAATTAATTCTATTTATTACTATTAATTACTATTAATTACTATTAAATGCTATCAATTACAATTTATTACTATTTATTACTATTTATTAAAAATTATTACTATTTATTATTATTTACTACTATTTATTACAAATTATTACTATTTATTACTATTTATTAGAAATTATTAGAAATTATTACAAATTATTCCAAATTATTGCAAATTATTACCAATTGTTACAAATTATTCCTAATTTTTACAAATCATTCCTAATTATTCCCAATTATTCCTAATTATTCCTAATTATTCCTAATTATTAATAATTATTCTTATTTATTACTAATTATTCCTATTTATAACTAATTATTCCTATTTATTCTTAATTATTACTAATTATTCCTATTTATTACTATTTATTCTTATTTATTACTAATTATTTCTATTTATTACTAATTATTCTTATTTATTACTAATTATTCGTATTTATTACTAATTATTCCAATTTATTACTAATTATTCCTATTTATTACTAATTATTCTTATTTATTACAGATTATTCATATTTATTACTAATTATTCTTATTTATTACTAATTATTCACATTTATTACTAATTATTCCTATTTATTACTAATTACCTGTAATTATTACTTATTAAACATAACTACTACTTATTATTAAGAATTAATACTAATAATTTCATTTTATTATTACAAATAAATACTGATAACAAAACAATTTAAATCTAATTTAATTAGAACCAATCAACAATAATTAAAATTAACATAAAAAAATAAATACTAAATTAAATAAAAAATAAATACCTTTAAACTTGATCTCCTATTGATGTAAACGACTGCCCAATTTCTCTGTAAAACAAACTAACTCAAAGAAATTTTCACTCTAAAAATAGAGTTTAGAGAGAGAGAGAGGAAATAAGAATTGAGGGGAAGAGAAAGAAAAACGGAAGAGGGTATATATGTTAGCTTAGTTGCGACGGGATTCCCGTCTCAAATAGGATATTTTCTGACGGGTCCTGTCGTAAATACATTGCCCGCATTAATTGCCGTCGGCGGTTAAAAGGGTATTTGTAATGGGCCCCATCGCAAAAAGTGACATGCCGACACACTTTTTCGGATGAGGCAAAATCCTGTCACAAAAACCCATTTACCACCGCCGGGATTTGCGATGGGTCTCGTCGCAAATGCCCTCTAACCGACACACTATTTACGATGAGGAGATTCCCCCATCGCAAATAACCTTCTCGCGCTTTGGCGCGTATCCCACACCAAACCGCACATTACATTTTGCGACGGGACCCAAAATCCCATCACAAATAACCACTGGGATAGACTATTTGCGACAGGACTTTATCCCATGGCAAATAGCCCGTCGCAAAATCTTGTTTTTCCCGTAGTGATATTAATGACTAATATTTACTATTATAATTTTTAGTTATCATCAGCAAAGTAGGGAATAATTGTATATGATGTAATGTTTTAAAAGAAACAACATTAAAAAATTTATATGTTAAATATGATATAATATCAATGTTTAACACACATGGTAGTATAAGAAACTAAGTATGGATTCATTAATAATAAATAAGAATTATAAATAACATATGATGTAAATATTCTGAATGTAATAGTAGGTGGATTGCTTTTATCATTATACTCTACTGTATAACATGACAAATGTTTGTAATATCATCATTCAAAATGATTAATTTTTTCAGTTTTATGAAATTTAAATTATAAATTAAAAGTGTGAAAAAATGAAATTACAATGAAAAAACACATAGAATGAGTAAGTTTGTCTTATGATAAAAAACATGAATTTCATTATAACAGTAACATACCCTCAAAATAATAATAATTAGTAAATAAATTCCATAAATGAGAATTAACTACCTATAAATCTATATGTTATGTATCATAATGTAGCATATGAAAAAAATAATGTAAAATATATATAGTAAATGCACGACAGACTACCAACAGTATATGATGATGCATTAGTTCATCTTCAACCTCAGCTTAGAAGCCTTTTTATATTGCAAAAAGAACTTCATCAAGGCTCATGTGATCATATAGATAGTATTTTTATCCTTCAGGTATGATCATGAGAATGAATAGAATAATAATATGAGATTATGGACATGTTCTTATATTAAATAGGTTCATCATGTTGAGGTTATAGTGAGTATTACATTCATGATACACATATAATGTTACTGATTTTGGCTATGTGGTTATAAGAAGTCAGTAAAAGAATTTTTATCTCACATTCGTGCTAGGAAAAGTGGATGATTTTATTTATGATGAGTTGTAGGTGAATTAATTTCATCCATGAAGATTAGTTCTCAATTAGAGTAGAGTTGGGTGGTGGAATAAGTGTATCTCTATGATTATTGGATGATCTTAGTCGGTGGAATTCATTTATAAATTCCATTGACCTTTTTATTTGAATGAGATTAAAAACAGAGAGAGAGAGAGATAAAAGTTAGGAAAGAGAGATAGAGGGAGATATAGAGAGTAGTGAGAGATATGGAGTGTAATAAGCTTCTAATAAGCCTAATTTTTCATAAAAATAGTGAGATAAATCTAGTCACATGGTATTCTCTCTCTGGTATTACTTAAAACACAAGAAACATAAATGAGAACCAAACACAGAGTTCATCTTGAATAAATATTAGTATATACCAAGGAAATTTTAGAGAATAAATAAGATCCATTATTTTTTATACCTATGCATTAACAACCTAGGATTTTAAAAGAACATTATGTTTGATAGCATATACAACACACACCACCATGATTAAACGAACAATGAAATATTATAATATAAATTTTATAGTTATAACCTGGACAATAAATTTGAAGGTAAGAATAGGATTAAACACATTAATAAATAAAGAAATATATAAAGGTTTTTATCAAAAAAATATTTATTAATTCTTGGGAAATAACCAATAATTTATTGGTAAAGTCAATTTATTTTTTATAATTACGTTTTCTTCAAAAAATATTTTTTTTGAAAAAATGGTATATTCAGTTTATATAAATTTTAGAAAAGTAATTTGATAAAATAAAATTAAAATTTCAAATCAAAAAATTTTCTTAGGGTGATGTTTTTGTGATTTTTGTGAAAAGATTAATTATTCAGTGAATAGTGAAAATAATGTTTTTGTAAGCTTATTTGTAAATATATCATTTTCATTCATTGAAATGTAATATTATTACTTTAATTTAAAATAAATTTATCATAGTTATATTTTAGTTAGATATAATATAATTACATAGGAATCATCATTTTTTATTGATTTTACTATAAGTAAATTTTGGGCATAAAATGCATTTTTTCTAAAAACTATTATTCATTTATTTTTAAATATTTTTATTAAAATTAATTTATATAAGTCGTATAAATTTAATATGATAAAATTATCATTAAATTTTTATTCATAAATTTAGATTTACCCTATGATGAATTTTTGATATTGTCCTCTAGACGTTAAATTTCAGTGAATAGTAGAAAAACACAATTTTATGAAATACTATATCTTTTATGATATTGAAAGGACATAAATATGATATAAAACTTTTATAAACTTATGAAATTAATCATGTATGATTATATAATACAAATACCATAAAAAATAATTTGAAACATATAAATTATAATTTATTTTTTTATAAATATGAAAATCATTTTCAATGATGACATAATGATTTCACAACATTGAAAAAGTAAGTTTTGTTGTCATTAAGAGAATATTTCAGAATTGTGAAGTCCTCTATCAACTTGGTAAGTAAATATGAAGTATTATTTATTATTTTTATGGATTTATATAAAATTGGATTTATATAACAAGTGACTTATTCAAAGGATTGTGCAATTCTTATGCAAGGTTGGAAAAGTCAAAATAATTTGTTAGATAATGTTTCATGATATATATGTGAGTAAAAATGAATATTAAATGATTTTAAAAGTATATCATGAAATTAATTAATTTTATTATGTTGATAATTTATTTTTAAGGTTTAGTGATGATATAATTAATTTATATGTTTACACAACAGTGACACAATATCCCTTTCAATTAATAGAAATATAAAATAAATGAATTTGAAAATATAAAATTTAATATTATTTGTTTGAATTTAAGTGTCCCACGAATTATTAAGATACATTAAAATATTATATATTCCTGAAATGTTTATATTAAAATTCAATTCATGTTTTTTTTCAATACAATTATGCGAATGGTGTCAAAAATGACATAAATGACATTTTATATTAAATAATATTTTATTAAATTATTCAAAAATTATAAAAAACATAAAAGAGGGATTTAGGGAGAAACATGGTCTAAGATGTCATCCCTTTCCCATTTATGATCCAATGTTCACTTTATAAGTAAAATTATTTCAATTTAATATTAAAGAATCATTACCATGGTTAATGTTAAAATTGGTTAACCAAGGGGCTAAACCAAAATATTAGGTTTTTAATGATAACTAAACTAGTAAAAATATGTTTGGGTGATTATATTAAGACCATATACTTATTATATTTTAATTAATTTCATTTTGTAATGATTTGACATGATTTGTAGAATATTTATATTATA
Organism: Viscum album; assembly: GCA_963277665.1. Lineage (NCBI taxonomy): Eukaryota > Viridiplantae > Streptophyta > Magnoliopsida > Santalales > Viscaceae > Viscum > Viscum album. Next base: position 306,949,887 of record OY728129.1, read on the forward strand.
ATATTTCTTGTAAATCCAAAAATGTCATTAATGATATTTTATAAAAAAATATAATTTAGTAAATGGTTGAAAATTCCAAAAAATAAAATTTTAAGAAACATTAATACGATATGGTTTTAACTATCAACCACAGTCTATTTATGAGTTAATTTTCCTTTTATAAAAACTCTATTTACCCCTAAATATTAAAAACTCTTTTATTGTGGTAATTATCAAAAGGGTTTATAGGGGTTAGAACAAAAAGATAACGAAGAAAACATCACTTTAAGATGTCCAAATTTTATTTTTTGGGATTATTTTGACTCATCATCAAATTATAATTAAATTTTATTAGTTTTATCTAGTTTATCCAAAAAAATATTTATATTGATTTAATACTTTATGAAATTCCAAGAATTCCCTTCCCTCATATATAAAATTACACTCTCTCTTCTACTCTCTACACACTTCATGATAATTTTTTTTAAATCCAACACCTACCATAATACCTTTCTATATTCCAGTCCCACATACTATATATTATATTATTTCCAAAATACCATCCTTCCAAGGTTTAAGGTGTAATCCAAAAGGGATTTCTCAATGAAGAGATAAAATTGTTAATCGATCATTTTCATTTTTTTTCTTATTCCACCTACTCTAAATCCATGGTATCCATTATAAAATAATGACTTTATTATTTTAAATATACCTAATTTTTGTTATGATGATTTAATAAAAATTTTACACTTCTTTTTAATTCTATGGAAAACATAAGCATCACTTGTGCGTATATAAGACTTACAATCTCCACGCACCAGTGTAATTCATTTTCCATCACCACTTTAGATGGATATTTATAATCATAAATTTAATAAATATATATATTATATGGGAAATTATTATTTTTCTGTAAATTTTCATAACTATATACCTTAATATCATTCCATCTATGAGTAAATGAAAGTAGTATTCATGCGTACGTACGAACTACTGTCTCCATGAACAGTGCAATTCAATTTCTCCCTCTCTAATTTTTATGGATAAAAATAAATATTAATATAATGAATATATATGGTATTAAAAGTTTAGTAAAATTTTTTAATATGTTGGGAAAATTATCGTAATATAAATAATTATACTTTTGAACTGAAACATATATGAAAAACAAATCATTTATCACCAGAAATAAGGATTTTAATAAATAATTATTAATAAACAAGTGATAATATGTTATATGTAAATAATATATTTTATGATATAAATTATTATAGTTCAAAAATATATTTATAAAAAACTATATTTATTATAGAGGGTTTTCAAACACATATAAAGAAAAAAGAGACTTGAGGTAAGGGTTTGTCATCTCAATTTAGCTTCTTTGGGACATATGTTATACACCGATTTAGGTTAATGAGGTGTATATAATGCCAATTTTATATTTTATATAATAGTTATTATTATTTTCATGATATTTAAAGTTTCATTTGATGTTATTATTTCATGGGTATTATGATTGAAAAGTTACCAAAATGATAAGGTTTTTCTCGTTTCACTTTTTCTCTGTGAGAAATATGTGACATTAACCAATTTTTTATTTATTGTCATTTATATAATACCCATAAATTTATTTAATTATAAATCTCCTTAAAATTATTAGTATTCAAAAATCTATATAAGGTTCTCTCTTTGACGAGGTCTTGATTCAGATATTACCAAAGTGGTAACAGATTTATGTTTCAATCCTAGTTTAATCAGATTGTTTATGCTTGAGATTAATTTCAGGGAATAATATGATAATTATATAATAAATTCATTTAATTTTATCAACCTCTATTTCTTAACGTAATTTTCAAGTAATAGTACAACTTTCCTCTCTTTGGTATTTAAAATGATCCAGAAAAGACTTTTTTTTATGAAAAAATGATTTAATTTTCTCTTTTTAGGGAGTCTTTTTCTTCCATGTATACATTAACTATAAAATTATTTAAAAAATGACTTATTAAAATAAAATTAATATTTGAAATCATTTTACCCAAGTATTAATTTTTATAAAAATTCTTCAAAGGATTCTTCTGGTAGTTTTTTGAACAAGGCACTTTTGAATTTTTACTGAAAAGGTGAAAGTAATCTTTTCTTTAACATACTCAACATAAACAGAATTTCACACCATCATAACCACATAATATTTTGAATCATACATTAAAAGTTTACATGTTTATTTTCAATGAAAATTCATTCTTTAATATTTTATTAAAATATTTGGAGTTTAAATAATTGATTTCAAAATAAAAAGGGTAATTTCCTCAAGAAATATTCCAGTGATCATTTAAATGAATTTTCAACTATGATAAAATTCATTGATGTTAGTTATGATTCAATAGGGATGTGATTTAATATACCATCCATACTATTTTTTCTAGATGATTTATTATTATGATGATGATATTTTTATGAAACCCATTTATTTTTCATGGGTTATTTTATGGTGATTTTATAAAATGTTTCTGAGACCCATTTTATTTGAACATGTTATGATGTGATGATATAATTAATGTTTCATGATATTATGTGGAAAATATGTATGGTTTTCATTATGTTATGGGTGTTCCTAAAAATAAATAACCCCTCAATTCATTGGATAAGGTTTTATATCTTATGAGATAATTATGGGATATAATTAGATTTAATTGATCCACTATGGGAAACAAGTCAATGTATTTTTTCCACTATAGTATAGAAGAGTTGATTCCCAATACATTATGATACAGGATATAATTAGGGATACCTAATCCCCTATGATTTGATGGTCTCAATATTTTTACATGATATATGAAATGGTTCTATACCCATGTTGGAGCCACATTTTTATGATATGAAATTATGGTTCATAATTTTTTATGTCCATTTATCATTCTTTTGATTCATGTATTTTAAAATTCTAGTGTTTTATACAATGACTCATGTTTATGATCTATGAAAAATTGGGTATGAACTCTGTAATTTATGATCATTCTATCATACCCTTTTGTTTTATTTATGATTTTATATAATCATCAATTGATATCTCCCATGTTTAACCTTACTAAGAATCTAATATCACCCTTTATTTTGTTTCTTTTCCTTATGCTGTGAAGAACAGTTTTATGAAGGGTTTGTCAATAAGGGTATAAAGTGGGATGAAAATTATGAGAGATGAAGAATAATGTACCTAAGTAAAAATTGTATTCCTCTAGTCTACAAATACACTGAACCATTATGTTTAAATCAAGGATTATATTATTATGTATTTAATATTTGTCTAAAAAGATGTAATTTCTATGTGTGAAAAGCTTGGGCTCTATAGTTGTTATTAGAGAAGGTTTTAATTAATATTTGAAGATTATGGTTAGAAAAATTTATCTGAAACCATGGGGATAAGTCTATGTATAGGATGTCATTCAAAAGTTTTGGTAAAGAAGATATTATGTGGTTTTCATAGAAATATATCCCTACATGGATACTATAGGTGGGTGTGGTTTTGGAAAAAATGAATCATGGGGTAATAACCCAAAAAATATTTGTTCGAGTATATCTTAGCCACCATTATTGTGCTTGGAGAGTTTACCTTTACAACAAACTTGGTTTGACACTCCCTGGGTATATTCTTGTCTTAACTCTCATTTTATTTATGAGCCATTATGATGGATTTGAATAGTTAACGATCATGAATGACCTAAATTAAATATATGATGCCATTGGTTGGAAAATAAGTGTCATTATTTAGAAATCCAATTAATTATTTTTCAGGATTATTTGGTTTCCCACTATGATTATTATGGTTCACACAATGATTTTTAGTTTTGGTCAATGGCTAGAACCAGGAGAAATTATGTTAATGATGAAAGAGAAAAAATGGAATGATTTTCCTTTTGATAACACAAAACAAATGGTATCTATAATACAAACCTTGTGATTTATATTAATTAGTTATTTCATAATATGATGAAAAATATCAAATTTAGTGTGTTTAATGATACACCCATTAAGAGATAAAAGGAGTTTCATGAAGACCATGGATGAAATAATATTTAACTTCCTATATGGAAAGTATGCGGGAAGAATTACTTAGGGAAATATCACTATGTAATTGGAAGATGTTTTCTCTGAGGGAATTAAGGTAATAAAACAATGAATTTATAAGGTGATCAATTTATTATGTGTGGGGAATATGAAACTTATTTGATTCAATTATCAAATCCAAGGGTTAACTCCTAGATCAATGAAGGGTATATGTTATGAAAACCGCTAAAGTGGAATGATTTAAGTGTTTATGTATTGGAATCAACATTTTATGTTGTATAAGTGTTATATCAATGATATTATGGATATAAGAATCACAAAACGTCTATGTATTGCTCCAAAATAATTTTTATTTAAGGATTTTAAATTATATACCGATAAACAAGAAAATTGGTTTAGTGGTAAGGTGATTTTTCTAGAGAACACATGATTAATCATAATATAACCCTTAATATATTCCTGATGTTGAAAAAATAATATTTATTTTATATAAAAGGATTATTTATATTGATAAAGTAAATGGGGTACAATTGATGTCCTTGGAACTAATTATTGTTATGATGAAAAAGTAGTTTATTATGGAGATTACAACATTTTTTTAGATGGATGGAATATATTTGATAACCTATGATTTTATTTAAGGAATGAGGAAAGATTTAATTTTTAGAAACATGAATATTTTTATTGAAGTTTTATGTTATTTCATGATATTTCCATGTTTCAAGAGAATGTATTATCAATGTAGTCACATATTTGGTATGTGAAATTTAGAGCTAAATTATATTGTTTGGGGGATTAATGTTATATTGATTTTGGAATTATAGTGATCTTATTTATATTTTTTTTTATTCTGGCCACTCATATTTCATAATTTTTAATGTTTAACTTTTTATATAATGGTTTAAGTTGATGTTTGGATGAGGTTTTAGAGATTAAAGTATGATTTATCGATATTGGAAACTTGTACTAATAAATTTGGTTTTTTAAACATCTTTAGATATTAAGAATGAATTTTCATTCTTTTATGGATCTTATTATCCATTAAAATTAAATTATAGTTCTTCGGGCATTAAAAATTTATCTTTAATATTTATTTATTTGGGTAAGAGATGAAATGGAAATAGATCAAAGTGAAACCAAAGGATGAAATTTGGTTTATGATATGGAAATAAATAAAGTAAATATATTTTCTCATGTTCTCTATCTTGAATCAAAAATAATCCATTAACCATAAAAAAGGATATTTAAATACAAATGTTTTAATTTTACTTCCATTTCGGTTGAATTGATGATCATTTCACCCCTCATAGATTTACGGTTTTGTGGTTGTTATATTTATCATGAACATGTTATTTACTACACTATTCTATCAAATGAACATTAGTTTTCTCTTCCATGAATATAATTTAAATTCCCAACAATGTTATTCCTATATGGAAACCTTATTATGTGTTATTTCATGTAACTTTATGTTTCCTCACTTTTTATTTTAAAATAAGTTTTCTTAAACCTTTATACGATGTGGGTTTCAACAAAGTTATTTTCAATTATAGAACCTTTTATGGGAAAGATAAAACTTTTATGGAAAAAATTCTTAAAGGGAGAGAATGTGATACCCTATAATTTAAAATAAATAAGTCTTAGATAGAATATACAACACACAACACTGAGCTTAAACGAACAATGAAATTTTATTATTTAAATGTTATAGTTATAACCTAGTCGTTAAATTAGATATTGTGAATAGTATTTACCAAATTATGGAATATATATAAAGTTCCTACTCAATAAAAATGTATTTATTAATTATTAGGAAATAATCACTCAATTTTTAGTAATTTTAATTTATTTTTCAGAAATAAAGTTTCTTCAAGAATGATTTTTATTGATTTTGGTGAGAAAATTATGAATTTAATTTCTAAAACGTTTAGAAAATGAACATTATTTTTGAAATAATCATATCAAAATTATCTTTGGGTGGTGTTTTTGGATTTTTCTAAAATATTTTTTCACTGAATGGTGACAATACCATTTTTGTATGTTTTTTTGTAAAAAAATCATTTCATTACATATAAATGTATTATTATGTTGTGAATTTGATGTTAAATTAGAATAGGTATATATTATTTATAAATAATCTAATTATATAAGAATCATAAATTTACATTATTTTAGTACAAGTTCATTTTTGGGATTAAAAATTCCTTTTTTTTTGCAGAAACTATTTTTCATTTATTTTTACACATTTATATTAAGAGAAATTTATCTAAATTATAGGAATTGAATATAATTAAATTATAATTAATTTTGGATTTGTAATTTTTTCTTTATCCTTCGATAAATTTTTGATATTTTTATTAAGAAGCTATTTTTTTGAATAATAGAAAAAAGAATTTTTATGAAATACAATATCTTTTATGAAATATCTATGAAAAAAACTGATATTAAAAATTATAAAACTCATGGAAGAACTCATTTATGATAATATAATACAAATATAATAAAAAATACTTCAAAACATATAAATTATAATTTATTTTATCAAAAATATGAAAATCATTTTCAGAGTTGACGTAGGGCTTGAAAAATACTGTAAAGGTCATGTTTGGTTACCTAAAGATAATATTTGAGAACAAAGAAGTATTTTATTAAATAAGTTTTCATGACATAGATTTGAGTAAATATACATATTTAATGAATTTAATATTTTATCAAAAACTTAATTAATTTTTTTGGATAGTAATTTATTTTCAATTTTTAGTGATGATATCATTACCTTAAATTCACACACCACATTGACATAGTATCTGTTTAATTAATATAAAAATAAAATAAATAATTTTAAAAATATAAAATGTATTACAATTTGGATTAATTAAAATTTGCCCTAACTTTTAAATATAAATTTAATATATTAGAGATATTTTAAGGAATTTTATTCTAATATCAGTCACATATTGTTGTTTTTAAAGTCAAATCATATAAATAGTGTTAAAAATGACATAAATGATATGTTATGTTAAATAATTTTTTATTACATTATTTAAAAATTATAAAAATCTTTAAATAGGACAATTAGGATTAAAAATGTTCAAAAATGTAATCCCAAGGGATTTTATGAGCCAATTGTCACTTTATATATAAAATTACAGCCCTTTAATATTGAATATAATCACCATGGTTAAAGATAACAACGGCCATCCAAGGTTTTAAATCTAAATATAAGGTTTAAAATGATAATTAAACATGTAATAATTTTCTTGACTAATTATATTAATACCATATCCTACGTATCTTTGAATTCATGACATTTTGGAACCATTTCACATGATTTAGACACCTAAAAATCCTATCTTCATCCAAGTGAATGGGATATGATTTAAAATATAATACATGGTCCATTTATGGGTTAATTTTCCTTTTATAATAAGTTTAGTTACCCCTAAAAATTATAAATCTTCTTTATTGTAATAATTTTCAAAGGGGTTAACGAGGAGTCAAAATAAAAAGATAAGGATGCAAACATCATCTAAAATTTTCCAAATTATATTTTTTGAGATGATTTAGAATAATACTCACCATATATTTTATATATATAAGTTTAGATCCATTTGAACATGAAAATTAATTAATATTAATTTTATACATTAATAAATTCCAAGAATTCCCTTCCCTCACTTTTAAAAGGGAACCACCTTTACTTTTCTTTCCAAACTCCATAAACCATTTGGTTTTTAAAATACCTACCATAATAAATTCATATATTCCTTATCTAAATACTCAAGCTTCTATTTCTTCCAAAATACCATCCATTCATGTCTTAAGGTGTAAGCCAAAATAGATTTCTTAGTAAAGAGGTTTAACTCTTTATTGAATGTTTTCAAATTTATTTTTTATTCTACCTACTGTAAATACATGTTATGAATTATAAAATAATGAATTTAGTATCTTAAATATACTAATTTTTTATGATTATTGAACAACCATTTTCCAACTTTTTTCCTTCTTATGGTAAATGAAAACAGTGCTCCTACAAACATATAACTCACCATCTCCACACAACGATGTAATATTTTTTCATCACCACTTTACTTAGATTTTTATAATTATAAATTTAATATATATATATATATATATTATGATATTATTATCATTCCATAATGGTAAATTATTAATTAATTTTATTTCCTTTCATCCATCGAAAAATGAAAACAACATTCATTTGTACGTACATCCTACAATCTACCTAAATGGTGTAATTATATATATATATATATATATATATATAACTTTTATGAATGAAACTAAATAAAAAAAAATATATATATATATATATATATATAATATTATATGAATATCATTCTTAACATTCTAGATATGAATGAACCATAATCATTGTATGAAGACTGAGATTGAAGAACTTGAAAAACATAGCTGTTATCACTCATAATAGTAATTTTATTAAATAATTGGAAATAAATGTGTGATATGTTGTTATAGGTGAATCATATATAGTATAATATATATGATTATGGATCCTTAATACATTTATAGTAAATATATATTAATTATACATGATTTTTTAACATGTATAAAGAAATATGAGACTTGAGGTAAGGGTTTATCATCTCAAATTGTCTTCTTTGGGACATATGTTGTGTTATAAACCTATTTATGTTTATAAGGTTTATATACTTACCCTTTGAAAATTTATATCATTATTATCCTAGTTTTCATGACATTTTGAGTTTCATTTTTTATTCTTTCAACGGGCTTATGATTAAAAAATTACTAAAGTGGTAAGGGTTTTCACTCCTCACAATAATTTCTGTGAGAGACATACCATATTAACCAATTTTTAATTTTTTATTTTTCATATACTTACCTGGAATTTATTTTATTATTCCAATCATGAAATTTATTGGGATTTAAAAATTCATCTATATTTCAACCTTTCATGAGGTTTTGATTCATAAATTACCAAAGTGGTTATGTATTTGCGTTTTAATCCCATTTTAATCAAGATTGTTTATGCTTTAAATTCCATTGAGGAAATTATATGATACATATTTGATAAATCAATATAATTTTCTTGTCCTATATTTATTAATGTAGTTTTTACGTAAGAGTACCATTTTCCTCTATTTGGTAATTATATTGACCAAAAAATGGTTTTAAGAAAAACATACTATATTTCATCATTGGTAGTGAATATTTTTCTTCCATGTCCATATTATGTCAAAAATAATTTCAAAAATGCTTTATTATTCTCTTCTGAATATGTAAAGTCATTTTTACCATAATTTTAATAAAAATACTATAAAGGAGTCTTTTTTTATTTTTTGAATGATGTATTTTGACTTTTTACCAGAAATTTGAAACAAATCATTATTTTAACATAGTCAACATAAAAAATATCTCTCCATCATGGCCACTAAATGTTTTTAAGCATCATTTAAAAACATACATGGTTATTTTAAAATAAAATTCATTCAACATCATTTTGTAAATATTTGGATTTTAAATAAGTTATTTATAAATGAAAAGGGTACTTTCCTCACGAAATATTCCAGTGATCTTTTAGAGAAATTATTATCAATGATAACATCGTTTTTATTGATTATGATTTACTAGGGATATGATTCAAGGATACTATCCTTATTCATTCTCTATATTTTTTATTATTAGGATAATTAAATGATAATGAAACCCATTTATTATTCAAGGGTTAAGCTTTGGTGTAACGCCCCGACCCTAGTTGCCTAGAGTCGGTGCATTATTACATAACATTGGCATGATCACAAGAAAGATCAAATCTCGAAAGACCGATTGGTTTAGTAGCCTTGGAAACACTAGATATATTCATAAGTTTTACATTACATCATAAAATGAAAAACTACTACAACAACATAATGTTTCCACAGTCCACACTATAATCCCCTCATAATATCCCTGCAGGTCATTCATAACTTATATCTTCACATCCTGGGAAAAATAAAACATAGAAAAGGGGTGAGCTCAAATGCCCAGTAAGGATAACAATATAGCGGAACATTCAAAAATAAGCATTAACATTTAAGGCAATGAATTACTAAAACAAAAGCCTTTTAAACTTGAACTTCAACATAGTATGGCAAAAGGAAAATGAAATAATGCCATTTACTTGTTCACATGGATATTCTACTAATCGAATAATCACATGCAAAATCAATAACCACTTTCATAATGTTGGAATGCATAATGCTAAACTTTAATTACTTTTCAAGGCCTCGTCCCAAGACCTTGGGGCTAACTGTAACCGGAACCCAACCCGGAGTGCCTCTAATAACCGGACACCAACCCGGAGTGCCTCTAATAACCGGACACCAACCCGGAGGGCTTACTTTTACCAGTCCCGAACCTGGAGGGCTTACTTTTACCAGTCCCCAACCTGGAGGGCTTACTTTTACCAGTCCCCAACCTGGAGGGCTTACTTTAACCAGTCCCCAACCTGGAACATACTTGTCCAACACATTCATATGAAGTAAAGATTGAAATATAACATAAACATTCTTATTGGAACTAGCATACGAAATGTCAATACTTTCACCATAAACTATGAATGGTATAAAAATAGCACATCCACAGTCAAACATATCACAAAACCTTCAAAACAATATAGAAGTTTTGTATCATAATAAATCAACTTCAAATAATCTTAAAACCCATCAAAGGATGTTGACATAGATGAAATCAAAATTATTTTTAAAGAAATATCTCCTTTTATTTTGAAATCATTTAAGATCCATATAAAATCAAACATTTTCTTTGAAAATAATCTTATAAGATTTTAAGGGAAGCTTTGACGATTTTATAACGGCGGAAAATAACTGCACCCGCCGTATAAGTTAAAAAAAACATTCTTATCTTAATTCTGTCGAAAAGGTTAAAAAGCACCTTGTTTGGAAAACGACGGAAAGATTCCCTTATAAACCTCTTATAAAAAGTCAAACAAGGGTATAAATGACTTTAACCCATATTCTTTTAAATATTAAAAATGTTTTGAAATACATTTTGAAGAAACATGGATGTGGATGATAACGAGATCCCAGTAGATTATTACGTATAAACAACCTCAGATAATGAAGAGATTGTGAAATAACCCTTACTAGTTTTGTAACTTATGAAACATACAACCCATGAAAGAGGTATCATACAATGAATATGTAAGTACACATAAATTAGAGTGTATTACACAAAGAATATAATTATGGGCAGTACATACACCACACAAAAGGTAATGGTGGCAATATGGCATGAATCTCATGAGAATAAGGAGTGAGATGAAAACCCCTTACCACGTTAATCAACTGAGTCGTATGGCCAAAATTTAATAACCACCAAATTATTTACAGAATAACATGAATATAAATAGAATCATGATAATATATATCAAATGGCAGTACACAATACACCACTTTCAATAATTTAGTGGCGAACAATGGAAATCTCATGGAATTGAAAGTGAGATAAGAAAATCCCTTACCTTGTACTTTTCCTTGGTTGGGGTAGGTTAACCTCCTGTATAATGGTGAAATAATTTTTATTAAATTATACAAGAATCATATATATTAATATGATATCATATATGATCTTTTAATATTGATTTGATAATAATATCTTAGTATTATCGTTGTTTCGGGTGTTAACTTACTTGTTTTATTTTGTATGTTTTGTTACGTAAGACATGTTTGTAAAGGATAGGTTGTATATTATTCAAATCCATAATGGTATCAAGTCCTTAAACATCATTTTTAAATCATCAAATGATAATTATACTTGAATGGATACGATGGAGGATGAATCTCATCGCGTTCGTGGAGACGGTATTCCGTACGTACGCACGAACGCAACTTCCATTTAATTTTTATTTTAAAAGAATTGAATCCAAATGATACTTAGGTATATTACTATTACAGTATAATATAATATTTTATATATGTTACTTTAGTTTCATTAACACCATCCTTTATACGTTCCATGTGTGGTATGAACGAGTCATATCATTTTAAGGGGGCGGTAGTCCGCACTTCCTCAAATGAAATTATCGTATGTATATACAACATGAAACGAATAATGGTATGAAATAAAATGGAATTACAGAAGCTTATATATAAAATATATATCATTAATATCATATTTAATTACGGTTCCATCATAATGTCCACTATGAGAGGCGGTAAGATGTATTTGAACAATCATCGTTTCGTGAGGCGTTAGTTTGCCATCCACAGAAACATTATGTTCATCATCCATTAGATGGAGTTGTGTGTATGTGTAGTTTGAATACTTATTATAACAACATCCTAGTATATTGAGGATACTGGTGTTGTTACAAAAGAAAGGAAATAAAAAGAGTTTGGGGGTTGGAGAAGCAAAATAAATGAAAATAATTTAAGAGAAATCGTTACCTTTAATTTAGGTAACTCACTTTGGTTGGATCCAAAGGACTTCTTGAAATGCTTTCTGCCTAAGGGGAAGCTTCAAGGAGGAGGAGAGGGATGTGGGGAGATTAGTTGGGCAGAGTTTGGACGAGCCAAGTGGCTTGAGAGGTGTGAGGAACGAGTAGAAGTGGTCTCCTTTTATAAGGGAGAGGAGGGGCTCTTTAGGAAAGAGTGAAAGTATTACTTTATAATATAATTATATTCGGTTTATAATGGTCCAAAAATCATTGAGGTCGAATGTAAGATGACTCATATTCTAAATAACATCAACCAATAAGAATTGGACAGGTTTTAGATAATATTTTAATCATTATAATCTTATTTATTTAAATGATTTATTAATGAGGTAAACATTGCATCACTATTGTGTCATTAATAATTTAACTTATTTGATGTCTAAAAATTATAAATAAACTATCATTATGTAGGAAATCTTATTATCTTTCTAATTAATATTTATAATCTAAAATCCAACTTATATAACTCTATGTAACAATTGTTTTTCTAAAAGATATATGCTTGTGTCATTTTTGTATTCATTTTGACTTAATTAAAATAAAGTGTCATTATCACTTACAAGTGGATCCATGGGGTCCCAAAATTGACACCAAGATGCCCATGGTTGAACATTTATCAACCAATAGGGTTAAGACACGTTTTAGGGTAATTTAGTATTATTATAATATTATTTTTTTAACCCTTATTTACCGGATTTACCCTTAACCATGGTAAATAAAATATTTACCGCAGTAATTATTCAAAATGTATAAAAATAAAAGTTACCTATTTACACAATTTGAACATCCTGATTCGAAATATGGAATCCATTTTCCTAAATTCTAAACACAGAAGTGGCAGAAATTAATTTAAAATTAATTCCTGCTGTCAAAACCAAAAGCGTGTTTTTAAGAGATAATAACTATCAAAAGATTGACACTTGTTTATGTTCGGTTTAATTGTAAAATTATGTCCAATGACCAACATTATATTAAATAGTAAAAATATATTCTAAATATACTTTAAAACCACTCAAATTCATAATTTATCACTATTAATTATTTTGATTAGAAAAGTTGTTTTTAATTAAAATTTAGTAATTTTCACTATTCATCAAAATATGAAAGTTATCCGAAAAGTACCAAAATTTCACCTTAGGCTAAATTTGATATTCCGAATCCAAAAATGAAGTCCATTTTAAAATATAAAATATATATAACTTCAAAAAGTAGGTATTACTATTCATAACAGCTAGTTTGATTGGTTACGGTGTGTTAGAACTCGAAGTTGCGTACAACACACGCTACTATTTTATTCAAAGGAAAGCGTACCGTGGAAGCTTGGGATGTTTCATTTTAAATTTTTTGATGTCTGCATTTAGTCAAAAAGTTTAAAATGTTGTATTTAAAAAGGTTTCACTATCAAAAGTTGATAAAAGTGCAATACTGAAAATGAATCTGTTCTTGCATTATGACTAAGAAACTCATAATATGGATTCTAAAATTATAAGGATTATATAAAGTTTAAAATTTAGTTAATACTATTCATGACCTCTTTTAATGGCTTTTTTTTGGTAAGTCATGGTGCAATTGAACTCAGTGTTGCGTGTACTACAAGTTATTGAATTATTTTTAAGAAATAACACACTATGAAATCTTGGGGTGTTACATTCTCCCCTCCTTCAATAAATTGCGTCCTCGCAATTTGAAATTGTTCTTCAAAAATAAAAGGTTGAAAGTAGAAAATATATTTGTGGGAAAACCCACATCGGAAATTGGGTTACTAAAATTTAGTCTTAATATGAGGAAAAGAGAAATCAAAGGGTCACCACCAAATTATGATCTCGATTAGGAGAACATTGGTGGAAATTAGAGACATATAATCGGAGGAAAAACGTAAATATTTATAGGTAGTGATTGAGGTCATCAATCACAAACAAGTGTATAATTTAGGTCCTTAAATTCATCAATCTATGATGATTTGAAATACCATCGGTTCAACAAAACATAGGGTATTAGGATAACACATTTTTGACGTTTCAAAATATCTTAGTTGAAATCCCACATCGAAAAATGAATTAACGAGGCCTCTATTTAAAATAAAGAGTGGAAAGTATGAAGATTACCGAAAATAACACATACTAGGGTTCCATGTAGGAAAATATGGATATGTAAGGGAAATCTAACCATCAATTATTTGATGGAGAGTGGTAGAGAACATGGCTATGAAAAGGCCAACAATCCCAAAGCCATGAATTAGTGATGATTTAAGGTACCATCTAGGAAAACATTTTTGTTCTAAGTTCCTTTTATTAATGTTGAGGAATATATTTATGAGATTGGCTAAGATCATAAGGAGATATACTTACTTTATAATTAGAGTTTTATCCATTAATAAATTTCTACCACAAACTCATCTTTCACTCTAAAAGATAATAGAATGTAATTTTTTTTATTTATACTATTCGTACAGGGTTCCAAAATAAATTAATTTATAATTCATCTACCAGATCTTTAAAAAAAACAACATTATTTAATCTAGGACATCTCGTGGGCCAGTGGTAGGTGATACACCCTTGTCGCCCTTCGGTTGCGGGTTCAAGTCTCGCAGCCTTGCCGGACGCGACGGGTTGCCGCCCGACCTCTGGGTTGTCCTTTTATGGTAATCCAAAATAATCCAAACTAGAACTATCCAAAATACTTCTGTCCAAACTCATAGTCCAACATTTATAAGGAAGGTAAACATAATATAGATCCTTTTTACCCCGTAATAGCATATGAATACCTTCATCTTGTATTCTTTTAATAAACTGAAACATCTTGAATTACCATATTCCTTATTGATTACATTCATGCTCCCCTATTCCATATAGAATGCTGGATATACTTCATCAATCCAAAAATGTTTTAAACCCCAAAAAAAGGATGGAATATACAAATCATTAATCAGTTTCAAGGTAGTCAAGAATATCCAACATAATTTATCCAAATCAATCATGTATTATTCTAAAATCACTAACTCGGTATCAGAACCATATTATGGTTTATCTTTCTCTCAACCATATATTTTCCAAAAATTTATCCTGCTATTGAGTCACTTTTCTTTGTTCCACACAATCTCAAGTCCTTAATGAAATAGTACTACAGTACAATCCTTATATACTCCATAATTATTATAACAAGTACATTGTTGATACAACACTCAATTGACATAATCAACATAAGAACTCTAATCATTCTTCTTCATCTGTGGTAGTATCATAACTTGATTATTATCCAATAGCATCATTTGTGGCATAGTCTGATGACTGGGACATAGGTTCGCGTAGTGTCCAAACTCCTTGCAAATGAAGCATTGTACATTTGAAACCATTTTCTTACCCTTGCAGTCATGTACTTTGTGCCCTTTTCCTCCACACTTATAACAAACTCCCATTCCTTTCAGGCAAGTTCCAGGGTGTTTCTTTCCACAGTTACCACATATGGGAAAATTCTTCTTTTCCCTCTTCCCTTTATCCATCTTTCTCTCTTCTATCATTTTCTTATGTTGCTTCCCTTCAAAGCCATAGGACTCAGTAAACTCTTTACTTATCTTATCAACACATGATATTATTTCTTCATATGATGATAATACATGGGAGACTATTTCTCTTATAAATTCCAGCTTAAGACCATGAAAGATATGATCCTTCCTTCTCTTTGGATCATGTGCATTTCTGGAGTTCTCATTCCTTCTACTGGGCGCCATTTCTAAACAATGGCATAAACTAGATCAGTTTATGAATCAAAATACATAATCCCATACTTATAAAACACTTAACATAAATTGAACTATTTATGGATATAATCCATAATCATAAAAATGTTTTCTTTGAGGAAGTATATACTCATAAACCCTTCATAATGATTTGTAAAGAAAATGAGAATTATCCTAAGCATATCCCCCGGGAGTGTCGTAACCAAGAGTGCAGCAAGGCCCGTTGTCGTGCACCAGTTCCCGTTCGAGTCTAGCTCAAAGCGGTGTTTTCGGGTTTTACCCCTAGGTACATCTGTGCCAGAGCCGCCTCTACCTGCTCGTATCCAGACAGGGATGTATTGCTCGGAAAACTCACAAAATCTCTACAATACCAAAATTCTCGGAAGTTCTTTTATACTAATACTCAAAGTTCATCTTAGGTCTACGTGCTCTAATCAGAGTTTATCTAAATCTAGCTTCCAATGTTTGTACTAAACTTCCTCTGATACCAACTGTAACGCCCCGACCCTAGTTTCCTAGAGTCGGTGCCTTATTACATAACATTGGCATGATCACAAGAAAGATCAAATCTTGAAAGACCGATTGGTTTAGTAGCCTTGGAAACACTAGATATATTCATAAGTTTTACATTACATCATAAAATGAAAAACTACTACAACAACATAATGTTTCTACAGTCCACACTATAATCCCCTCATAATATCCCTGCAGGTCATTCATAACTTACATCTTCACATCCTGGGAAAAATAAAACATAGAAAAGGGGTGAGCTCAAATGCCCAGTAAGGATAACAATATAGAGGAACATTCAAAAATAAGCATAAACATTTAAGGAAATGAATTACTAAAACAAAATCCTTTTAAACTTGAACTTCAACATAGTATGGCAAAAGTAAAATGAAATAATGCCATTTACTTGTTCACATGGATATTCTACTAATCGAATAATCACATGCAAAATCAATAACCACTTTCATAATGTTGGAATGCATAATGATAAACTTTAATTACTTTTCAAGGCCTCGTCCCAAGACCTTGGGGCTAACTGTAACCGGAACCCAACCCGGAGTGCCTCTAATAACCGGACACCAACCTGGAGTGCCTCTAATAACCGGACACCAACCCGGAGTGCCTCTAATAACCGGACACCAACCCGGAGGGCTTACTTTTACCAGTCCCTAACCTCGAGGGCTTACTTTTACCAGTCCCCAGCCTGGAGGGCTTACTTTTACTAGTCCCCAACCTGGAGGGCTTACTTTAACCAGTCCCCAACATGGAACATACTTGTCCAACACATTCATATGAAGTAAAGATTGAAATATAACATAAACATTCTTATTGGAACTAGCATACGAAATGTCAATACTTTCACCATAAACTATGAATGGTATAAAAATAGCACATCCACTGTCAAACATATCACAAAACCTTCAAAACAATATAGAAGTTTTGTATCATAATAAATCAACTTCAAATAATCTTAAAACCCATCAAAGGATGTTGACATAGATGAAATCAAAATTCTTTTTAAAGAAATATCTCCTTTTATTTTGAAATCATTTAAGATCCATATAAAATCAAACATTTTCTTTGAAAATAACCTTATAAGCTTTTAAGGGAAGCTTTGACGATTTTATAACGGCGGAAAATAACTGCACCCGCCGTATAAGTTAAAAAAAACATTCTTATCTTAATTCTGTCGAAAAGGTTAAAAAGCACCTTGTTTGGAAAACGACGGAAAGATTCCCTTATAAACCTCTTATAAAAAGTCAAACAAGGGTATAAATGACTTTAACCCATATTCTTTTAAATATTAAAAATGTTTTGAAATACATTTTGAAGAAACATGGATGTGGATGATAACGAGATCCCAGTAGATTATTACGTATAAACAACCTCAGATAATGAAGAGATTGTGAAATAACCCTTACTAGTTTTGTAACTTATGAAACATACAACCCATGAAAGAGGTATCATACAATGAATATGTAAGTACACATAAATTAGAGTGTATTACACAAAGAATATAATTATGGGCAGTACATACACCACACAAAAGGTAATGGTGGCAATATGGCATGAATCTCATGAGAATAAGGAGTGAGATGAAAACCCCTTACCACGTTAATCAACTGAGTCGTATGGCCAAAATTTAATAACCACCAAATTATTTACAGAATAACATGAATATAAATAGAATCATGATAATATATATCAAATGGCAGTACACAATACACCACTTTCAATAATTTAGTGGCGAACAATGGAAATCTCACGGAATTGAAAGTGAGATAAGAAAATCCCTTACCTTGTACTTTTCCTTGGTTGGGGTAGGTTAACCTCCTGTATAATGGTGAAATAATGGTTATTAAATTATAAAAGAATCATATATATTAATATGATATCATATATGATCTTTTAATATTGATTTGATAATAATATCTTAGTATTATCGTTGTTTCGGGTGTTAACTTACTTGTTTTATTTTGTATGTTTTGTTACGTAAGACATGTTTGTAAAGGATAGGTTGTATATTATTCAAATCCATAATGGTATCAAGTCCTTAAACATCATTTTTAAATCATCAAATGATAATTATACTTGAATGGATACGATGGAGGATGAATCTCATCGCGTTCGTGGAGACGGTAGTCCGTACGTACGCACGAACGCAACTTCCATTTAATTTTTATTTTAAAAGAATTGAATCCAAATGATACTTAGGTATATTACTATTACAGTATAATATAATATTTTATATATGTTACTTTAGTTTCATTAACACCATCCTTTATACGTTCCATGTGTGGTATGAACGAGTCATATCATTTTAAGGGGGCGGTAGTCCGCACTTCCTGAAATGAAATTATCGTATGTATATACAACATGAAACGAATAATGGTATGAAATAAAATGGAATTACAGAAGCTTATATATAAAATATATATCATTAATATCATATTTAATTACGGTTCCATCATAATGGCCACCATGAGAGGCGGTAAGATGTATTTGAACAATCATCGTTTCGTGAGGCGTTAGTTTGCCATCCACAGAAACATTATGTTCATCATCCATTAGATGGAGTTGTGTGTATGTGTAGTTTGAATACTTTTTATAACAACATCCTAGTATATTGAGGATACTGGTGTTGTTACAAAAGAAAAGAAATAAAAAGAGTTTTGGGGTTGGAGAAGCAAAATAAATGAAAATATTTTAAGAGAAATCGTTACCTTTAATTTAGGTAACTCACTTTGGTTGGAACCAAAGGACTTATTTAAATGCTTTCTTCCTAAGGGGAAGCTTCAAGGAGGAGGATAGGGATGTGGGGAGCTTAGTTGGGAAGAGTTTGGACGAGCCAAGTGGCTTGAGAGGTGTGAGGAATGAGTAGAAGTGGTCTCCTTTTATAAGGGAGAGGAGGGGCTCTTTAGGAAAGAGTGAAAGTATTACTTTATAATATAATTATATTCGGTTTATAATGGTCCAAAAATCATTGAGGTCGAAGATAAGATGACTCATATTCTAAATAAGATCAACCAATAATAATTGTACAGGTTTTAGATAATATTTTAATCATTATAATCTTATTTATTTAAATGATTTATTAATGAGGTAAACATTGCATCACTATTGTGTCATTAATAATTTAACTTATTTGATGTCTAAAAATTATAAATAAAATATCATTATGTAGGAAATCTTTTTATATTTCTAATGAATATTTATAATCTAAAATCTAACTTATATAACTCTATGTAACAATTGTTTTGCTAAAAGATATATGCTTGTGTCATTTTTGTATTCATTTTGACTTAATTAAAATAAAGTGTCATTATCACTTACAAGTGGATCCATGGGGTCCCAAAATTGACACAAAGATGCCCATGGTCGAAAATTTATCAACCAATAGGGTTAAGACATGTTTTAGGGTAATTTAGTATTATTATAATATTATTTTTTTAACCCTTATTTACCGGATTTACCCTTAACCATGGTAAATAAAATATTTACCGCAGTAATTATTCAAAATGTCTAAAAATAAAAGTTACCTATTTACACAATTTGAACATCCTGATTCCAAATATGGAATCCATTTTCCTAAATTCTAAAAACAGAAGTGGCAGAAATTAATTTAAAATTAATTCCCGCTGTCAAAACCAAAAGCGTGTTTTTAAGAGATAATAACTATCAAAAGATTGACACTTGTTTATGTTCGGTTTAATTGTAAAATTATGTCCAATGAACAACATTATATTAAATAGTAAAAATATATTCTAAATATATTTTAAAACCACTCAAATTCATAATTTATCACTATTAATTATTTTGATTAAAAAAGTTGTTTTTAATTAAAATTTAGTAATTTTCACTATTCATCAAAATATGAAAGTTATCCGAAAAGTACCAAAATTTCACCTTAGACTAAATTTGATATTCCGAATCCAAAAATGAAGTCCATTTTAAAATATAAAATATATATAACTTCAAAAAGTAGGTATTACTATTCATAACAGCTAGTTTGATTGGTTACGGTGTGTTAGAACTCGAAGTTGCGTACAACACACGCTACTGTTTTATTCAAAGGAAAGCGTACCGTGGAAGCTTGGGATGTTTCATTTTAAATTTTTTGATGTCTCCATTTAGTCAAAAAGTTTAAAATATTGTATTTAAAAAGGTTTCACTATCAAAAGTTGATAAAAGTGCAATACTGAAAATGAATCTGTTCTTGCATTATGACTAAGAAACTCATAATATGGATTCTAAAATTATAAGGATTATATAAAGTTTAAAATTTAGTTAATACTATTCATGACCTCTTTTAATGGCTTTTTTTTTGGTAAGTCATGGTGCAATTGAACTCAGTGTTGCGTGTAGTGCAAGTTATTGAATTATTTTGAAGAAATAACACACTATGAAATCTTGGGGTGTTACATTTGGTGATTTGATGAAATGTTTATGAAAAGAATTTT
The DNA here is from genome assembly GCA_963277665.1 of Viscum album. NCBI lineage: Eukaryota > Viridiplantae > Streptophyta > Magnoliopsida > Santalales > Viscaceae > Viscum > Viscum album. The sequence goes on from OY728129.1 coordinate 306,971,134, forward strand.
CCTTTCTGGGTTATGATGTGATGATATGATGGATGTTTTACGATATTGTGTCAGAAATATGTATGGTTTTCATAATGTTACTGATGGGGACAGAGTTATATATCTCTCCCATGCAATTGGAAATTTTTTATATCTCATGTTTTACAATAAGAAAAAAGTTGATGTGAATTATCCACTATTAGATGCATGTGGTGATTCTTGATCTGTTTTGATTTGGGAAATAGGTAGGTATTCATAATACACTATGATTTTATGGTCTCGATAGTTAACCTTTAAATATTAAATGGTTATATTTCAATGTTGGTTCTGCACTTTTATGACATGAATTTTTGGTTCAAGGTTGATTTATGATGATTTATCACTCTGATGATTCATGTATTTGGAAATGTTAATGTTTTATTCTATAAATCATGTTTATGATCTATAAAATATTGGGTAAAAACTCTATATTTTATTATCATGAGGTCATTTCCTTATAATTATCTTATTATTTTATATAATCATTAAATTATATCTCCCATGTTTACCCTTAATAAGAAGCTAAGATCACCCTTTATTATGTTTCCTTTCCCTAGGCTCTGAAGAAATTTTTTAAGTAGTGTAAGTCAAGAAGGTTACAAAGTATGAAAATCTTTATAAGAGATAATGAATAATGTACCTAAGATGTTATTTATCTAGTATCCAAAGAAAATAAAACTGTATGGTTGTGGAATGTATCCTAATGTTATGTATTGAATATTGGTCTAATAATATATAATATCTTTGTTTGAAAATATTTTTTCTCTATATATGTAATAGAATAGAAACCACATACAATGAATAATGGTAAAAATAGATTGGTATATGTATTATTAATTATGATAAGGTGAATATGAATCCTACATAATATGAAATTATATAAAGGTAGTGTGTGATGGTAGTTTCAAAAAAGACATTGTATATCACACAAAGTTATAAGTATTTGAAATAGAAGATACGTGAAGAGAATATTAATTTTTTTTTGGATTTTATAAAGTAGAAACACAAGATACATATTTGAAGAAGAATAATTTTTTAGTGAGTTACAAACAATTGTAATGTTTTGTGAAGAATTAGTGATAAGACAGTGAGAGTGTGACATCCTATTACTATCTTTAGGTATTCGTAAACACTATTTTTACCATAATTTGGATGGGTTTTTTAAGGGTGATTCAGGAGAAAAAATTATAATTTTGAATTTTTCTGGGTTTTTCACGGTTGGAGAATAGTTGTCCCAAACCATGGGCCCTACTAGAAAAACCCATGAAAACAGAGGTAATGAGGTTTTTCACTATTGGAGAATGGTTTAAAAATCATTCCCCCACACAAGAGAAATTGTGAAACAGATTTAAAAAGGGTGTATGGATAGGGTGCACGGCTTGGTCTAATCATGTGGCCCTACACAGCTAACCATGCATATGTTATTTTTTAATCCAAAAAATATTTTTTAAAACACCTAAAACCCTTGTTTAAGGTGCATGATAGACCTAAATAGACCCCCTATGATTTTTCTTCTAGGGTGTCTCCATATGGATGTTTTTTTCCCTCTACACCATCCACGATGTGGACCGAATCTTGGATAATGATGCTTGATCTTCTCTTGTTAGTTTTCCACTTCCGATTATCTTACTCCCATTCTCACTCTTCTCCTCCCCATGGTTTTGTGGATCATTGTTCTATTGGAAGATCTCATAACCTTTGTTTCGGATCTTGGATCTATGTGTGATTCCTATGTCCCTTTTTATCTTTCTTCATTGGAGAATCCTAATTAGGGTTAGAATTTTTGATATCCAGTATCCCTGATGTAGGTGGTTCTATTATGATGGCCAATTTTGATTAACCATAAAATGAAATATTTAAATAACTTTTTTGATATAGATGAAATTTCATGATTTCAATTAAACTAATTTCATCTAGTTTTTAAAAACTCATTTTCATTTAATTTGGGGATTTGTATTTGAAATTGAATTTTTTGGCATGAAATTGGGAAAACCCCCAATTCTATTTAATTGGGTTGTGTTTATATAAATTGAAGGAATTTATGGAATTTTAATTATTGAATTTAATTTGTGGAATTTAGATTGTGAATTTAATTTGATGGAAATTGATTTCAAATTATTATTTGGGAAAAATTGCTTGAAAAGGTTTTTGATAGATACCTTTGGGATTTATCTTGAAAAAGGCATGTTTTAATTAAAAACCAATTTTGATTTTTTAATTGAAAAACTAAAATATTTTAAATAGAGAGTGGAATGAATTAAATTTTAAGTAATCATAAAATGAATTTCCCATCATTGTTTTTTTTAGATAACATGAAAGCCTTAGATATCTAGTATGTTACTTGGATATCACTCTATGATTTACAATGATCCCAAAAAATAAATGAAGCACATCACATCCCTGATGGGATGGTGATGATCTCCTCTTAACCAATGTCAAAGAGAAATGTGTGTACACATATTGTCTTGTCACTTCGAGTGTGTGGAGTCCCATAACCAAGAATTATCATAATTTTTTTAATTTGGACATGTTTCTCAATTGATTTTATTTGAAATGAATATAAGACATTTTTGTAACTATTTTACATTCCTTGTGAATCTATATAAACTATATTATATAAATATTTTGTTAATAATTTTTTAAATTATTTCCATTATCTTAAATGAAAAGCATGAATTGTTTTAATTATGCTTTTCAAATGAAAAACATTTTTATTTAAAATTGAAAGATCTATTTGGTTAATTAAATATTGGAATCTATTATGTAATCGTTAGTGAGATGATACTAGGATTTTAGATCACACCCTACTTGTTCCTTCAGTTGTTTGTATATTATCTCCTTCCATGTTTGAGTAGGGAAAAACACAACTCAGAGGTGGTTTTAGCAATCGATCGTTGAGATTAAAGAGTTGATTCCATTGAGACATGGGTTATACTTTCTATTTTATATTACTTTATAGTAGTACTTTGGGTTTGTTAACCTGTTTGACTTCAGGTAAACTTCTCCTTAAGGAGTTTCTTTTGTATGCATGGTGACTTGTTTATCTAGATTCTATAATGTTTGTGCAAAAAATGTTCCCACATTCATTTTGTATGATTCCAGGTGGCAATCACCAACCCGTGGGGATCAAGAATTCCCTTTAGGCTATGTTTTTGCTGCATGAGGTATTAGGTTACCAAGGTATCCAAGATAGTTCAGGAAAAAGTGGAACTAGAGCTCTAGGATGACATTATTGTCTTGATGGGAATATGAATTTGTGTAATCTATTTGGGACTTAAGAGGTATTTATGACTATGTTCAAGGCCATATATCACCCTAAAGAAACTTAATTCACCAGGGGTGGTTTGGGAAAGACATATTGAGGATTAGTTATATTATTTTTCAAACTTTTTATTTGGTTAGATTGAAATCCAAATCTTTTGTATCTATCTATTGGGATTAATTTCACTTGATCCTCTGTTTGAGTGTTATCCTGATGTATTCAATGTTGTTTGCTGATGTTGTGTAGCATCATGGACTGGAGAAGATTTCTAAATCAAATCCAAGTGGAATCTTATGATGAGAATATGTGAGATAATTCTATTATGGACCTAATTCTGGTTGAGGTGATCGTGCATGATATCCAAGATCAGGGATTGGTAGAACCACCAGTTCCCATTCCATCTCCATTGTGGAACCATAGGGGGATGATCTATAGAATCATTCTCAGTATTTTATTCACTATAAACCACTAAGGTTTTAAGGATCTAATGATCCACCACTGGCTGAGGAATGGTTGAGCATGATTGAGCACTTGTTTTAATTCTTGGAGATAGCTGATGAAATCAAGGTTAATTGTTCAACCATCATACTGGAAGGACCAATTAGGATATAGTGGGAAATGATGGTGAGGATGAATAAAAACAAGGGATTAAAGTGGAAATAATTCAATGTAATTTTCGAAAACTAGATCTATCCATAGTCATTGACATTGGCCAAGTCGATTGAATTATTAAAACTTGAGTATACTGACATAACTGTGACAGAATAAGAATTTTTTTGATGTGTTAGTTCAGTTTTCACCTAAGATATTATCAAATAAGAAGATAAGTACTCAATGGTTCAAGATGGGAAATCAATCATACATTCTTTATAAGGTTTTCTTGATAAATTTGAATTATTATACCGATGTTCTGGATAGAGTGCTGATGATTGAAAAGGACCTGGTTGGAATTTCAGGGGTGATGAGAGTTTCTTCTTCTCCAAGTGATAGTGTGATTTCCTCTAATTTAAATAGGAAGGGTAATTAATCTGGTGGTGTTTCTTGGAATAAGTGACTTTCTAAACCTCCCACATTTCCTTTAAAAGGCCATTTCATTTTCAACCTATGTTGAAATCCTAGGCATTTAAATAGGGTTTTCACTAAGTCACCCAAGATATGTGGCTCATGAAAATGCTCGGGTAACTTTAATAAGTTCTTTTATGTATATTCCATATGTGTAGTTTTATAGGATCATAAAAACATTCTAAAATTGTGGTGAAAAAAGATTCTCCCCATACAAAGGTGTTCCATCCATTGTCATCTGGAATGAAGCTTCTTCAAATAGTAGATGATCCTCCAAAGTAAGAAGATACAGGTCAAGTGACTATGAGAGGTACCATCACTATAACTTCATCATTAGTGACTACTATATTTGATACTGGTGCATCTCATTCATTTATTCCAAACCATATTTTTAATATGATAAATCTTTCTAATGGGATTTTCTCTTATGTGAAGGATCTTATTACGCCCCTTGGAACAAAGAGATAGAATAGTCTTCGTAGTCCCTATTGTGTTTTCTCTCTATAAGATGTTGATCTTTCTTGGAGTTTTATATTAATCTAAATAAAACCACTTAAAATCTTATTTAGGATGGATTTCCCCATTTCCAATAAATCCCAAATTTATTTCAATCTTCTATGGGTCTCCATTACTACAACCAATGGGGTTTTCCATATTTTTTAAGGAGAATGGGACCCAAGGTCATGTGGAGATGGTATTTCTTATCTAGAGTTAGGGAAGGTAATATAAGTGTTCTATTTTGTTATGGAGTGGTAATCATTGAGTAGTGATCTCCCTCTAGTTGTCATTGAGTTTGCTGATGTTTTTGTCTGACTTCTCTGGTCTTCCATTGGTATGGGTTATTGAGTTTTCTATTTATTTAGTTTCTAATACTCAACCAGTGACTATTCCTTCTTACCACATGGCACTAGATGAAATGAAATAGGTGAAGATTTAGGTGGAAGATATTTTAGATAAAACCATTATACACTCGAGTGTGTCACCTTGTGAGGTACCATTTACCTTTGCTAATAAGGATGATGGTTCCCTTTTCCTTTTTGTTGATTACCAAAAACTAAATAGAGTCTTGGTGAAGAATAAGTTTTTGTTTCCATAGATTGAGGATCTATTTGATTGGTTGAAAGGGTATAAGTGGTTCTCAAATATTTATCTTCAATATTGTTACCATTATTTAAGAATAAAAGAAACTGATATTTAGAAAACCACCTTTCGGAGTAGGTATGTCCATTATGAATACCTTTTCATACCATTTGGTTTAATGAGTGCACTTTCTGTCTTTATAGATTTAATGAATAAGATTTTCCATGAGTATCTTGATACCTTTGTGGTAGTCTTTTGGGATGAAATTATCATTTAGTCTATGTATGAGGAGGATCATGTGCGTCATATGAGAGTAGTTATGGAATTGTTGAGAAATTATCGACATTAAGACAAGCTTTTGAAATATGATTTTTGGTGTTCAGGAATCAGGGGTGGAGGGTTCTTTAGCTGGTGTTCAGATTACGTACTCTCATATCGAGATGATTCTTCTGGAACATCATCTTGATGATGAGTTCTATAGCATTAGAGACTCTCTTTATAATGTAGAGACTTTTGCTGAGTGGTTGTTCTATAGAGAGTGAATTATATGTTTTCATAATCACTTTGTTGTGTCGTTAGCAATAATGAAAGATGTGATGGGGGGATTTCCATAACTTCTAGTTGGTAGTAAAAACAATAACCAAGAATTTGTTCTAAGACATGAAACATAAATTATGTTGTCCTTGTATCAGATGAGGTATTTCTGAATTTGTCTCTAATTTCTATAAATCCCAACAGGTTAAATCCCAGCACTAGAAACCTTCAGGTTTTCTCCATCCACTCCTAGTGCATCCTAAATCCCTCTCCAAAAAAGAAAAGTGACTTGAGGATCTTTATCAGAGACTATAGCAGATGGAACTCTGTGAAAGTTAAAAATGTCTTTCACATAGAGATTTCCTAACTCCTAAAAATTTTCTATATCACAAATGGGTATAAAGTGAGATGATTTAGTTAGACTATCAATCACATACCATATCGTATTATTCTTTTTCTGGATACAAAACAACAAACTAAAATTTCTATAGAGATATCATCTCACTTCCAAATAGCCATTAGAAGTGGCTGGAGTAAACCTGATGTTTTTTGTTTCTTGTCCTTAACATATTTTCAAATATAGCAATGAGAGAAAAATTCATCAATATCCTATCTCATACCTAGCCACAAGAATCTATTATACATGTCATATGACATCTTCATGGTTCTTGGGTGCACTACCGACCATGTTTTATGAAAAAACCCCATTAGATCTTTCCTTACATATAAAGATATAACAAAGTGATTATGAAAACATATAATACCCTCATTAGTGAACAAACACTGAGAAACAATATCCCCACTATAGAGTCTCTAATTCTACAGAACTCTTTATCAAACTACTATTCCTGAATAATCATCTATAGAAGATAGGATGTCATCTGAACACTAGACAAAGCAACCTCAGCTCTCGATTCCCAAACTCTAAAAAATCACAATTGGAAATATTTAAATGAAGTATATGATTTATCAAAAACTATATAACTTATCTTATATGACATACATGATCCTCCTCATACATAGAGTAAACTAGGATTCCATCCACAAAGGTATCAATATACTAAATGAAAATTCAATTAATTAAAGTTGTAAAGACCACATGATCATTGGTTAAACCAAAACGCATGACAAGGTACTCATAATGGTTATAACAGCTCTGAAAGGAAGATTTATAAATGAATGATTTTTTTAATCTTAACTGATGGTAACTGTAACGACCTATTCATTTATGAATAAAATCCCCTTTCTTTTAATGTCTTATGAATATAGAAAACACATGCACTCTTTTTTTATTAGGTTTAAATGACTGTTAATTATCATTACCCTTGATAATATAGCTATTGAACAATGATCACATGACTGATATAAATATAAGGTTTTTAAAAAACCTTTTTACACAAAAAAGGATAAGATGGCCTCATCTAGTAGACTCAGGCCATATGAAGCTCATTTTTCAGAGCTCAGAAAAGAGGTAACATCACTGGGATTTTCACTTGACCTAGCCCACGATGATCTTCAACTCGTTAAGTTTGAAGAGAATCACCTATGGGAGAAGATCAAGTTAATAGAGATTACCACCCAAGCGATGTTATCCAAACCGCCCCAAGAGTCTGTCACCATCGCACACCTTACCCTTAGGTCTTATGTGGGTGTCATAAAGAGTTATTTAGTAAGGTATTATTTACTTATTAGGTAATTCATTTTTATAAATAAAATCCTTATTCCATAAATTACTTTATAGAAATATCCTTTCTTAAAAATGATGAATTTGATAAATTGATTTTTTTTGGTAAAAATGGTACTTGTGAGAAATATATAAATTGTTCTATTAAACTAATGTTATTTTTAATAGTATTATAAAAACAATTCTTATAAATTATAATTGTATCAATTCCTTATATGTAAATGATTAGGTAATCAGTTTGATAAGAGTTATATTTTTATACAATAAAATAGAAAGAGTATATTTTTAAGAATTAATGAATTTTTGAAATAATTAATTAAATATAATTACCAAATTACTTTTATAAATAATAACTGATTATTTAACTTTTAAGAAGTCAAATGTAATTTTTATTATGATTTGAAAACTGATTTTGTAAAAACCTATGAATTTTCAATAAATGTCAATTTTCATTTTAAAAGTGAAAATTCACATAATTAGAAAATTATTTAGATAAAATGAATATTATTTTTGGAATAAGGATGTTGGAATTATCTAATGGTGAATTTTTCATAATTTTTTGAGACAGTCAAATTTTTCAGGAAAAATTAAATACCGTATAAATAAAATATGTGTTTTATATCATCCTAATAGACCAAAATTGATGTAATAAATATAATAATGGGTATTAGAAGCCCCATATATGTTTTCCCATTAAAATAATGTGACTTTATATTTATTTTACTTATTTTATAAAGCCTTAGTGAATCCTCCAAAATATATAATATATTTTATGATTTTAAATTCATTTCCATGAGAGTGTGACTCACCTCCATATAAGAAAGGGACATATTTTAATATGTTTGGCAATTGTCCTTATAAAATAATTTATTACACTTTTATTTGGAAATAACCATGGTAAGTTATGTGGTTTTTAATATATAATTATATAGATTCCAAAACCTAAGTTTGTGAAATCTTAAATAATTCCCCTCTCATTTCTTATATAAACCCACCCATGATGCCACTTCCCTTCACAAAAACTCATTTTATCACGTACCTACTCTTCTATACCCTATCTATAATCCTCACAAGGTTTCCAAAGCTCTCAGGAATCTCATCTCCATGATTTTGAATTCACACACTCAAGTAAGGGATCCCCACTTTCCTTCCTATCCCATATTTTCCATGTATCTTTATATTGTTATACCCTTTTATTTTTAAGTAAAAATGTTGGGGTATGATTTCAAACGTCACCCATACTTTCCTCCTTATGTTTTAAGGATGATATAACCCTTTATCACTCATCAATTCATTCCATGTACACCTGTTACCATGCTGAAATTTCGTAAGAGTAATTCAATTTCCCCTCTTTCTTCAAAGTTTCTCTATTATGTTACGCCTTCTATTTCCAAATACATTGTGTTGTTACATGTATTTATATGAACCCCTTACTATCTGTTTCATGTATATATGAGGAGAGACCCATTTCTCTCTCATCAACCATTTTTATGAATTTTTATGTCACGCCGTTAGGCTGCTGAAATTGCACTACGATTTCGCATGCCTAAATCATCATGTAGTGAATACCATGAACATTTCTCTATCAAGGGCATTCACATTTATGAAAATATACTTATTTATTAATTACTTTCATGTATTTATTTGACATTCCTTTATCTTGTAATAAATTATTATGTTTAATGAATCCATGTTATATGATCTATGTGGCACACTTAAGCATGAGAATTAAATGTTTATGAAGGGTGTGCCCTAATAGAACTCCAATGCATTGGGGAATGATTTGTATCATGGTAATACAGGTTTAATTATGTTTCACTAATGATAATTCATGTTCAATGAGGGTTTAATCATGCTAATACATGTGCAATGAGCATTTGATCATGTCAATATCATGTTGTATGTTGATTTTACATTTTCCATGTTATGATAATCACGATATATCATTCCTTTATGTCCAAGTTTCTCTTAATCTTCATAGATATACCTATTTCATAAAATGTATTGTATTATTCATGTTATTCCTTGTTTAATACCATATTGGGCTTTATATCTCACCCTTTTCTTATGTATGTCCTCAGGTTATCCCATGAAATGCTAAGTATGAAGGAATATTGTGCTCATATAAAATATTGTTTCTATAAAGATGTTGGATTTTTATGTCTTAAGTTGTCATGTAATGTTCCTAATCCCCAAATACACTATATCACTCGATCTTATTGGTTATATTAATTGAAAATTTATTTAATAAATCATGTTTTAAGTGTATAACAAAGATCATGGTTGTTATAGTTGGTATCATACGATAGGTTTAGTTATTTTGGGGATAAGGGTTATTAAACTCTAGTAAAAGATTTGGGGATAGGATTGAGTATAAGAAAATAATACCCAAATTTTTTTGAGTAGAGATTGTGTGTTTTATCAAGAAAATACATCCCTATCTAGATATGAACAATTAGAGGTGGCTATGGTACATATGTATATATGGGTAAAACATGAAAATACTGCTTGGAGCTAGACTCAAACATGAACTGGTGCACAAAAATGGGCCTTGATACACTCTTGGTTCGACACCCCTGGGGTATATTCTTGGGTAAATTCATAATCTTAGTATATATCATTATCAAAGGAATAAAAAAATCCCCTAATAATATATGTTTGGAAGTAGATCATGGATAACATAGATTGAAGCCACTAAATTCAAAAGTTAAGGAAATCAATTTAATTTATATGTTTTCTTTTTTTGTCATTGAAATTTCCATTATGTGTTTTATGGTTTAAACTACTTAATCCTTACATTACTTTTATTCTAGCCAATGGTCGGTAATAAGAGGACTCGGGCTAACAGCTAATGCAAAGATCAATGTGACGACTGTTCTAATGAGATGGCCAATCTGTTGGGAGCGGGAATCGTAAACTTTATCACAATAATATCTCATTTAACTCAAGTTTTGAATAGAAACATGGTTCAAGAGGAACTTCCAAACCCCCTAATAAATAACAAGACACAATTTAGAGATCCATTAGACAAAGGCCTCATATTTTCAATGGATCATCAGATTCCTCAATCGGTGAACAATGGATCAACTCCATTGAGAAGATCTTCTCCATCCCTCATTGTTATAAACAAGAGAAGGTTTTTCTAGAAGCTTATCATATGAAGGGTGAAGTTAATAAATGGTGGAAATTGACCAGAAATATGAATCCTAATTAAGAGATCGATCCATTCGAATGGAAGGATTTCCCTAAAATGTTTTTTGATAAATATTTTTCTGTCACCCTCAAAATTACTATGGAAAGGGACTTCCTTGACCTCATGAAAAATATAACAAATACATAAGAGAATACAAGGAAAACATCATAAAAATTGCATGATACATATCTAGCTTTTTCCTTACCCCTGAATGCATGGTTGACCGCTTCTTTGGTGGGCTAGAACCTAACCTATAAGAAGCCCTAGTGGTCCATGATTATGATAGCTATGAGGAAATTGTCTGATGTTACCTCAATGTCGAAATGATGATTGGAGAATCTATGGGGTATCATGGGGATAAGAAGTAGAAAGTGGACTTTAATTATAGTGTTCTGATGGATAAATTCAATGGTGATAAGAAATTACACCACCCAACTTACCAAAGGTGCAGAAAGAAGTACCCCAAAAATTTCCTGAAGGGGACGACGAAATTATTTTGGTGTGGAAGAGATGGGAACCTAGCCAATAGTTGCCGATAAAAAAACCCAATGCTATAACAGAGGAGAGAAACACTCCATTCGAACCTCAATTCATTGTTCATTGCTATAACGACAAAGAACCACGACACTTTGTGAACTAGTTCCCTAAGAAAAGGGGTTTTAGAGGCAACCAATAACCTCTAAGGCAGAAAGGCTGAGCTTTTTCCATCACTACTACTGATGTAAATCCTGACAACAAAGTGATGGTAAGTACACTAGTTATTCATTCAATAATAGTGAACATACTTTTGTATTTTGTTTCAATGCATTCTTTAATATCTCCATTGTTTATTAGACCAAAAAAATACCACAAATAATCATGGAAGTAGAGATGTCATTGAGAACAAAAAATGGGTCAATTATTGCATCCCTTGAATATAAATCCTCCCCTATCACAATTTGTGGATTGGACTTCCCAGAAAACCTCATCATACTCACTCTGGTGTTATTTTATTCAATTCTTTTCATGGATTGTATTTCCCTATATTGAGCCAACATAAATTTCTGTGAGAGGGAAATCACTCTCCATATGGAGGATCAACCCCTGATTCTATACAAGTGCAAGGAGGAGGATGAATCTTCTTTAGCACTATAATATTTTGTGTGGATATTACTACCCTATGAGCATGTGTATCCTTATCAGATGATTGAGTCTAAGAAATGAACTCTTCTCAAAGACATTCCTATTGTGAGGGAATTCACCGATGTGTTTCCTGAGTAATTTCACGATCTTCATCCTAGAAGAGATGTTGAATTCTAGATTGATCTTATATCAGGAGCGTTGACAATATCCAAGCCTTCATATAGAATGGATTTTTTGGATCTTGAGGAGATAATGAAACAACTACCAGAAAATCTTGATAAAGGGTTTATATGACCAATTTCATAACCATGGGGTGCACCAATCCTCTTCATCAAGAAGAAGGATGGGTCAGTGCACTTTTTCATTGATTATCATGAGGTCAAAAAAATCATGATAAAGAACAAGTATCCTCTGCCACAAATTATTGAATTGTTCGATCAGATAATTAGAGCACAATACTTCTCCAAGGTAGATATACAGTCGGGATATTACAAAGTAAGGGTGAAGGAGGATATCCTAAAGACTACTTTTCATACAAGGTACATGCACTATGAATTCACAGTAATGCATTTAGAACTCACTAATTCTCTATAAATCTTTATAAACATGATGAATAGTTTCTTTAGAGATTAACTCGAAAAAATTTTGGTAGTCTTTATAGACAATATTATAATATAATCCAAAACCATGGATGTACATGAGGAGCATCAAAGCATTGTACTAGAGTCCTTGTTAAAGGAGAACCTCTATGAAAAGTACAGAAAGTGTAAGTTCTGGTTGAATGAAGTATCTTTATTGGGTCATATCATCACCTAAAATGGAAAATCTATGGATACCTCAAAGAAAAATTCAATTGAGGGATAGTCGAGGCCAACATCTATGATAGATATCTGTAGCTTCCTTGGGTTAGTTGGATATTATCACCGATTTGTGAGAAATTTCTCTTGATTGTCAAACCATCTTACCAATCTAACTCAGAAGGGAGTCAAGTTTTTTTTAATTATGAATGCATAGATAGATTGTAAGAGTTGAAAATTATTCTTATCATTATTACCTTGCTAACACTACCCACAAGTGGAGAAATTTTTATGGTATTTAGTGATTCTTTGAAGAAGGTCCTTGGTTATGTGTTGATGAAAAATGAAAAATTCATTTTCTATGCTTTAATGAAATTGAAATTTCATGAGCAGAACTATCCCACACATGATATGGAGTTGGCTACAGTGATATTCACTTTGAATATTTGGAATCATTACCTTTTTGGGGAAAAGTGTGAAATATATACTAATCACAAAATCCTCAAGAATATATTCACACCAAAAGAGTTGAATATACACCAATGAAGATGGTTACTGCCAATTAAAGACTATGACTAGTCAATTCACTACAATCTAGGGAAGGTTAATAAAGTGGAAGATACTCTAAGTATAAAGGACCCAGTGATTCTATCATTGATGATAATTTTAAATGATCCAATATTCTTATATTTTATGAATATTGACATGAGAATCATAAATAAGGGAACATCATCAATCCTTTCACAAATGATTTCTCAACCATATCGTTTTGAAAGGTTAAACGATGCTCAAAAGGATGATGTGGGAAATCAAAAGAAAGTGGAATGTATCAGAAAAAGGAAATCCTCAAAGTTCAATGTTATTAAAGAAGGAATTGAGAGATTTGGGTCAAGACTATGTGTTCCATCAAATCCGAAGTTAAAGAAAGAACTTTTGGATGATGCACATAGTTTAAATTTCCCCATGAACCTAGAAAACACAAAGATGTGTCGAGATCTCTAAGAGCATTATTGGTAGGATAACATAAAGAAGGAGATCACTTATTATACCTAAAAGTTCCCGGTATGTAAGAAAGTGAAGGATAAGAGGTAGAAGTCTAAGGGGATGATGCAACCATTACCCATACCAACATGGAAATTAGAGAACATCACCTTGTACTTTGTCACCAAACTTCTAAAGACATCTCAAGTAAACAATGTTATCTGGATTGTTGTGGGTCATCTTACAAAGACTACAAACTTCATTTCAATTAAATATGATTTCTCATTGGATCAAATGGAATGGATATACATCCGAGAAGTGGTAAGGCTTCATGGAGTACCACTATAAATTGTATCTGATCAAGATCCAAGATTCACCTCTATGTTTTGAAAGATTCTTCAACACACTCTGAATACTGAGATGAAATTCATTACATATCATTATCCTAAAACTGATGTCCAATCTGAGCGGACTATCTAAACACTTGAGGACAAGTTGAGAGCATTTTCAATGGACTTTAAAGTAGTATGAGATAGATATCTTCCTCTGGTTGTGTTATCTTACAACAAAAATTTCCACTCAAGCATCCAAATGGATTATTATGAATCCCTTTATGGGAAGAGGTGCAGAACATTGACATGTTGAGATGAAGTTGGGGATAAAAAACTTATAGGTTCAAAAATGGTCGAAGAAATGGTGGAGAAGGTTATGACTATCCAGTAGAACATTAAAGTTTCTCAATGTTGACAAAAGAGTTATACTGCCAATTATTGATGAGACCTAGAGTTTGATGTTGGAGACATGGTATTCATCTTCATATCACCATGGAAGGGAGTTATGGGATTTTGGAAGAAGAGAAAGATTAGCACAACATACATCATCCCTTTTGAAATCCTTGATCACATCAGAGCTATAGAATATCAACTAGCACTCTCACCAAACCTCTCTCAAGTACATGATGTATTCCATGTATCACTCCTAAGGAAGTATATACTTGACCCATCTCACGTACTCAATCAAGATGTGTTACCATTGGAGAATGACCTCTCCTATAAAGTGAAGCAAGTGAAGATCTTAAATCATAGAGAAAAATTTCTAGGAAATAAGATGATTCCCCTCATCAAGGTGTTGTGTTGAAATCGCAAGTTTGAAGATGCAATGTGGGAACCAAAGTAAGTGATGAAGTAGAGTTACCCTCATCTTTTTTAGTGTGGGAAAAGGAAATTTAGAGGTTGAAATTTATTAAGGGGGGAATGTTGTAATGACCTGATCATTTATGAATAAAATTACATTTCTTTTAATGACTTATTGATATAAAAAATACATGTACTATTTTTTTATTGGCTTTAAATTAATGTTAGGTATCATTACCATTGATAATATAGTCATTTAATTGTTATCCCATGACTGATATAAATATAATGTTTTTTTAAAAAGAATCCTTTCAACATAGACAAAGGAGAGGATGGCCTCATCCACTAGACTCAGGCCGTACAAGGCTCATTTTTCTGGAGATCATAAAGGAGGTATCATCATTGGTATTTTCTCTTGACCAATCCCAAGCTGAGCTTCAACACATTAATCTTTAATGGAATCACCTATGAGAGAAGTTAAGGTTAATAGATATTACCTCTTGAGTGATGCTATCCGAGCCTCCCCAAGCGTCTATCACCATAGAACACCTTACCCTTAGGTATTAAACATGAATTTTAAGGGTTTATGTAGTTAGGTATTAGTTAATTATTTTTTAATCCATTTTTATAAATAAAAGTTTTATTCCATCAATTCCTTTATAAGAATAGTCTTTCTAAAAAAATGATGAATTTGATAAATTTATTTTTCGTGTAAAAATGGTAATTTTTGAGAAATATATACAATATTATATTAAACTAAGGTTATTATTAATAATATTATAAAAAAATTATTATAAATTATGATTATATTAGTTCCTTATCTGTAAATGATTAGGTAATCAGTTTGATAAGATTTATATTTTTATACTATAAAATAGAAAGTTTGTATTTTAAGGAATTAATGAATTTTTGAAATAATTAATAAAATATTATTGTCAAATAACTTTTAATAATAATAAATTTGTATATAATTTTTATGAAGTCAAATGTAATTTTTATTATGGTTTGGAAACTGTTTTTGTCAAAACTCGTGAATTTTTAATAAATGTCGCTTTTCATTTTAAAATTGAAAATTAACTTATTTAGACAATTATTTATATAAAATGATTATTATTTTTGGAATCAGGACATCAAAATTGTCTAACGATAAATTTTTCATAATTTTCTAAGGCATTCGAATTTTTGGGTAAAAATTAAATACCGTTGTTGACGCTCCTTTCGTCACGGAATCTAAAGTTCGGAAAAGGGAATATCTGAGCTCAAAGTGATTAATCCTTTGAAGAAACATCAAAAATCGACAAAGGGATGAAAAAGGAGAGCATTGCCCAGAGGTCGCGCAAGTTCCCTCTTGGTCGCGCAAGTATACTTGCGCGCCGCCTCAACACTTGCGCGACCCCTCATGGTCGTGCAAGGGACTTGCGCGACAGATCTGGTAACCGCCCAGTAACCGCCCGGGGTCTTCTTTTGCCTATAAATAGACCCTGTGGGCCCCCCATTCGAGAGGATCAGTTCCCAGAAACTCGGATCAAAGCTCCCGACGCCCAAGTCTCTTCTCAAAGCTTCCAGAACACTTCTAAGGTAATTTCTTACCTAGAATGGAAGATCTAAAGGGAAGAAGGAAGGCCTAAGTGTTGAAACTTATCAAACACTTGCGCGCCGACTTAATTCCTTCAATATAACTTGCGCGTCCCCCTTCTGGAAGAACCTCAAGAGGATGGGAAAGGGTTTAATAAAGAGTCGCTCAAGTAATTCAACTCTGGTTGAAAATCGCGCAAGTATCCCTTATGTCGCGCAAGTATACTTGCGCGACCAATACTTGCGCGCCGCCGCAGGACTTGCGCGACCTTCAATACTTGCGCGCCCCTATCTTTTTGGGTGCCCATCTTGCCCTTTTTCACCCCTCTTAAGCCATTTCACCCTTCCTATTCAAGATTCAGTCTTCAAGATACTCTTCAAAGCCATTTATGGCATGATTTCTTGATTTGACATCCTTATCTGAAAGGAATTATGTGAAATATCTCTCAAAACCTAATGATTTAAACATCTTTATGTCACCAAAGATTGAGAGTTCATTCATTCAACCTCATCCTTTAAGATGAGAGAATCCTAACCTGGGTTTCCTTTTCAGGAATAATCCCCAGTTATAAAACCTTTAAACTTGGGCATCTTCCTCAAGAATAAGCCCCAATCAAAGTCCTTTAAACTTGGGCATCCTCCTCAAAGAGTAAGCCCCAAGCCTTAATCCCTAACCTGGGTCTCCTTTTCAGGAATAAGACTCAGTCATAACCTTGGGCTTCCTTTTCAGGAGTAAGCCCCAAGTCCCCTAACCTAGGCTTCCTTCTCAGGAATAAGTCCTAGTCATAAATCTTGGGCATCTTCCTTAAGAATAAGCCCCAATCAAAGTCCTTTAAACTTGGGCATCCTCCTCAAAGAGTAAGCCCCAAACCTTAATCCCTAACCTGGGTCTCCTTTTCAGGAATAAGACTCAGTCATAACCTTGGGCTTCCTTTTCAGGAGTAAGCCCCAAGTCCCCTAAACCTAGTCTTCCTTCTCAGGAATAAGTCCTAGTCATAAATCTTGGGCATCTTTCTTAAGAGTAAGCCCCAAGTCTCTTAAAATTTCTCTTAACCAGTCATAAATTTCCTTTGATTTGGGTTTCCTTTTCAGGAATAAAACCCAATCATAAGTCCCCTCCTAACTTGGGCATCCTCCTTAGGAGTAAGCCCCAAGATTAGAGTATTCAAATCTCTATGAAGCACATATAACTTTGTGGACCCTGTTCATGGATTTTCTTCCTAAAAGTAAATCCTAAACCTTCGCCTATCTGGGCAGTCATCTATACATAAGCCCCAAAACAAATTCTTATGATTGCATCTTTTATGGCACAATTGTCTAAATTTTACCAATACCTCTTGTTTCTCACACCGAGCATGACTCACATGAGCTTAGAGTGTAAAAGTAATTATGACATTCATCTTTGAGCCATCAATCATAAAACATCATATCCCATTCCTCGAACTACGTGGGTTCTGATTCCTTTTTCAAAACAAAGGATACGTAGGTAGCCCATTCATGGGTTCGATCCCAACATTGAAATAATCTCTGTCCTTCTGAATGATGATAAACTTCAAGTGCCCCACTGAGTGGCTTTAAAACCAGCCTGGTCATCAAAATGACCAAGAGACTTTTATATAAATGTTTTGAAGGATACCATTGACCAAGAATCTCTAAACAAATATAGATGATTCTATATTGATGAAGAACCTCGAATACATATAAAAGATTCTCTAAATTTCTTGCATATTTAATCATTGATTGTTAAAACTAAAGGAAAGCTCATTTTTTACTTGGTAATGTAATAAGGATTCACGAACTTAACTTAAATCTATAAAGAGAGTCCCGGAGTAGACAATAATTCCCCTCAAAAAGGTGTGATGAGTCCGACCTCCCATCCTCTCGACCAATGAAAATTCCTAAGCCTCATTAGCCCACAAGCTAATGAGCGCCTGCCTTTGGAAAGTAGGTCCAAACGGATGTGGAATCATTGGATGTTTCCGGTTCTACGAACAAACCCGTTAGAAACCGATCGGAACGTTTGAATCTCCCGTCCAGGAGGTCATCCCCGGATTCCGCGCGAAACAAAAAATGGTGAACCCGACGTGAATCCTTAACCAAGTTAAAGTGATGTTCTTCTTAGATGTTAGGCCCCTTGGGCCAACAAGGCAATCATTGACATATGATCATCCAAAAGATGCAGTAGCCGGATTCATCTTGATTATGTCTGTTATATGGAACAGGCACTTTTTTTTCAAGATCTTCTACAAAAAATGGCTTTCCTTAAATTCACCCCTGTGAATACTGCTGCTGAGAACACCTCTACTGTGAGGTCTGCTGCCATGAAAACCAATGCTGCTACTCCTGCTGGAACGTCATCCGCTCTGAGGATGACATCACCAACTCAGCGTCTTCAACGCTGTGTTTCAAATGCACTGGTTAAGGAGTACCGTCGTAACGGTACTATCCCAACTCTGGAGGCCGCTCGTCAAGCCCTCCAAGTTAACAATTCTACCTGGTCGTCCGGACAACGGCGACCAGCAATCAAGAAGCAGGCAGTGCTGACTACCGTCTCCAACCGTTTCGGGTCGTTATCCCCGGAACGCAATTTCCATTCACTCCCTTATTCTGAGGAAGTGAATGAGCAGGTCCCGCAGGACCTTAATTCAAAGAGACAGGAGTCCTTCTCAAGGGCTCCCATCAACAATCGCCGCCAGACTCGTGCGGTAGTGCACCCTCAACATGATGAGGGTACCGGCTCCAGGCATTCAGCTCAGGTTCCTCGAACCCGAGCAGGCAAGATGAATCACCAGAGACGGAATCCGGTTAATAATAGGCAGGTTGTCATCCCTGCCATCTCCGGAGAAGTCCACCAACCTAACTTGGTGGAAAATAACGAGCAGGCATACACACCTGTTCGTTTTAATCCCGCTGTCCAGCAGACTCGTCTGGCAGCATCAAGCCGATCCCGCCAGGCAATTCCGGCGGAGTACCATAGGCAGAAACATACACCTGCTTATACATCAGCAGTTAGTCAGCAGGCTCGTCTGACTACATATGATGGATCTCGTCAACAGCGTTTGGCGAAGTGTAATCAGCAGGCACATACACCTGCTAATACTAATCAAGCCTACCAACAGTCTCGTTTGGTAGCGCACGGAGAAGTCAGTCGGAAAGCCCCGACGACAAACAGGAGGCATACTAAACTCTCTGCCTCCACACTTGAGTACTGTCAGGATTCACTGACAGGAAAAGGAGGACAGGAGCAGGCACATACACCTACTCCAAGCCCGGAATGGACGTATATCCCTGTTCCGGCGGCTGAAGTCACCAAACATATTTTGTCAATGGTGAAAGAGCAGAAGCAAATTCCTGCTCATATTCTGGATGCTTGCCAGGATATCATAACAGCTTCAGCATCATCTCAGGGACAGACACATAAATCTATCCCTAGCAGTGGAGTGACACATCAACAATTCACTCCGGAACAGACACACACATCTGTTCCAGTCCAAGAGGGTTGTGGGGCCTACTCCCCCATATCATATGGACAACCAAGTCAGGCACATACATCTGATTTGAGCGATGATCGTCAGCCTAACCTGACCATCTTTCCTGATCAGGCACATACACCTGCTCAGAGCAATCACTTTCGTCATCAAGTGATTTCTAAAGCGAGTAAGAAGGCATCTAAGAAAAAGATCCGCCCAACACAGTCAGAAGATCAAAGGCCAATCTGCAACAAGGCCTTGCTCGATGCTGGAGTTCTTGAAGCCCTCAGACATTTATCTGTCGGAATTCAAGATTCTACTCCCTCAGTTCCCAATAACAGGAACATTAATCCCGAAGGTCTTCAACAGACACTTCCTCATGAAGACTTGCTTCATGAAAATTCGGTCAATCTTGAAGTTTCTTCTTCAGATGAGAACCACAGGAACCCTCTGTGTGGTCAGAAGACCAAGGAGCAAGAGATATCATCTTTTGCTGTAACCCATCATGAAGGTCCTCCTCATGGTGATGAACTTCGCTGCGAAAGTCCTCTCCGCAGTAGTGATTCACATTGTCTCGAAAATTCTTCAGAAGGCAATGTAGTGACGAGAAAGCCCTCCTATCTCGAGGCACTTGCAAACGTAAAACCAGTCATGTCTGAAGTTTTACTATCGGCAGGTGAAACTCTTTCTCCATCAGAAGATAGCTTGGGGTTCAGGTTATTCTCCGAACCTTCCCTAGGTCATTCATCTTCCAGCATGAATAGTGATTCCTCTACCAATCTTGTTGAATCCGATGAAGCAACAAGGAAACACCAACTCTGGTCCAAACAGGTAGAAGAATCTTCATTTAATGATAAAGAGGAAATGCTGAACATGAGGAAAAAACTGGCAAAAGGTGAAGTACCAGTCATGTTTTGGCCTTTGGCTGATTCACAGTATGACATTCCAAAGATGTTGATGGATGATGGAATCCATGATATTCGTCTTAACATATGGAAAACTCTTTGTCAATTAAAGAAGAAGGTATTATCTTATGATGAATATGAAAATCATCTTAAGATAATAGAAGGGTTACAACGCCAGATTGATTTGGCATCTCTATCAGTCTCTCGGTATCCGAAGGCTGAAAAGCAACAGAGAACCCTTCAACGTTCATGCCTTGGCGCGCTGAGAAAATTGCGTCAGTTAATTTCCAATGCTCCATCTAATGTTCATATCAGAGGATGGGGTATTCACGGAGCACTACATTTCACAGTGCTTTCCGGTCAGCAAAGCCCGCCGAAAATGGTCTCATGCAATGTTATTGCCCATGGCCGGCCACAGTCAATGGGCTTTGTTCATAATCAAAATCTTGCTCGAGATCAAGCTTCAACTAGTTCCTCTCAAAATCAAGTATATAGAGAACAGGTTGTTGAATTGCTCCTACATCAAGCAGGCGAGAATATTGCGCAAGCCTCTCGTCTGGAGCAAACACGTCATCAAATGACAGAAGTTTCGGAAATCATCCAACGGTCTGTTGAACCAGGTAATAAAAGTGGATACAGGTTAATGCATCCAGCTAATTTCCGAACTAAGATCCGCAAGATCAAGAGAGATTTCAAGAAGATCTCAGACATAGCATGTCAAGAGACACCCCAGCTTGCCAGACTGGGGACTTCTCTAACCCAACCCTCAGAATCAACGAATGGGATTCGAGGAGTTGAGCAGAAGCAATAGGAACACCCCCAGTCCACCGGACTGGGGACTTTTTCAAATCTTCAATCCCTCCCTCAGAGAAAGTCAGTATTCTCTCGATTAGGGAATAAGCCTCAAGAGGAACGAAGAGCCAAGATGTCAGGAGATTCTCTCCAAGTGACGGTTCACAAAGAAATTCCTGAGGGGTCAAGTCAACGGAATGCCATGTCTTATCATGGACATAAAAGGAGACAATATCATAGAAATGCTGATAGAAAGGATTTCATGAAATATGCATCCATTAATGTCATCACTGCCGTTGCTGCTGATTCACCAGATGAGGCTCAATCAGAGGGATCAGATGAAGAGGTTCCTGCTCAAGAAGTTGCGCACACAGACCTAAATGAAGAAGGTGTGCGCACACGTAATCAAAGGCTTACCCAAAATTTGGGTATTCCTTCAAGTAACCCACTTCCCCCTCTCCGAAAAGGATCCAATAAGGGGAAAGGAAAGAATCAGGTTACTTCTCACCCTTCCTCTGAAGGAGGTCAATCGCTCTCATTAGAGCAAAGGCTTGCACAACAGGAGGAAGAAATGAAAGAATTAAGAAGGTTGAATGCAGAACTACTTCAGAGTAGTCTTCTTCTTAAGAATGCTGAGGTCCGACAGCCGAAGGAATTTGTTGTAACTACTGAGATGGATCAGGAATATCCTCCTTTATCAGTACACCCACAGAGGTCTAATCCTACGGGTCAAACGCAACAACGGTTGGCAGCACTACCATTAGTTGCAGCACCAACCTCCACGGCTGTCCAAGCTCCATTCATTGCACCTACCCAAAACCAAGTTCAACCTGACGTTTCTCAAAAGTTAATAACTACTATTGAGTCATTAACAGCTCGGTTAGAAACTATGGAAGGGAAACGGGCGCAAGTTCAACCTGAAAAGAAAGTTTACCATGAATGGGTAGATTCAATTTCTCCTCCATCCAGTTTTGGAAACCCTATTTTCCCTACTTTCAATGGATCAGGCGACCCTGAACAACATTTGACGCATTACGTGTCTTGTTGTGATCCTATGATGGGAACTCCAGAACAACAAGAAGCAGTGAAACTCAGATGCTTCGTGCGAACCTTGCAAGGACCAGCTTTTGTCTGGTATACAAGCTTGAAATCCCGGTCAGTCATCGGATGGGAGGATCTTCGTCAAAAATTCCTTCTTCAGTTCAGCTCAACTTTGCCAAAAACGACAGTTTTCGATCTTACAAACTGCAAGCAAAGGGAGAATGAAAGAGTCTCTGATTTCATTGCTCGTTGGAAGGGATTAACGTATTCCTTGAGTTTATCACTCCCTCAGGAGGAATTATTGCCAATCTGTGTGGCAAATGTGCGTGACGAATTACGCACGCCATTGATCCCTGTGAAATACACAGGAGGGTTTCGAGACCTTACTTCAATCGCTCAACAGATTGAAGATTCCCTTATGCAGGCTAAGGTTAAATCTCGTGTAATTCCATCAGCTCCAGGAAGAAGAATGGGTAAAGCAGAAACTGCTACAGTTATGCTTAAACAGGCACCTGTACCTATTTCTACTTCAAAACCTTCATCTTCTCGAAGGGCTCCACCTCCTGAACGCCAACAACAAAGGCTGTTTCGTCCAAATGATCAAAAAGATCAACGACGAAAACAATTTGAGGATATGAAGAGTAAAACATACTCTTTCCAAAGTGAGCAAGTTCCTGGTTACTTCATTTCAGCTCTGGAAAATAATTTGGTTCAATTACCAGTGCCGAAGAGACCAAACAAGGAAGGAGATGAAGACCGTCCCAATTATTGTCCCTTTCATCAAATGTTGGGACATCCCATCCAGGAGTGTTTTGTCTTTAAAGACCTCCTAAAAAAGATGGTTGACTTGGGACAAGTCAAATTGAAGGGTTCTTCAGCTCATGTAGCGTGTATTACCGCTACAGATCCAGAGGAAGGAGGCGAGTGGCAGGAAGTCAAAAGCAAAACTGCGAAAAAATATGATGATTGGATGGTCAGAAAGACAATCAATCGGACCCATTCCATTTTGCGAACACAATTGAAGAAACCAATTGTGTCTCCTACAAAAGCTGCAGTAAAGCCTCCATCAAAGGACAAATCCTCAAAAGGGCAGCGTAATTCAAAGAAGAAAGAGGAATCAGAAGAAGATGAGTATGCATCAAAGCCTAAATTGTCTTTGACTCTGGCAGATTTCATGCCATCTACTTCAAAGTCACGGGCACCGTCCCACCAAACGGCACAGCCTAAACAGGCCAACCAGGCAGAGTCTTTATTAGACGAAGAATTGATCTTTGGTTCTGTTAATATGATTCAATTAACAGATTCATATTCCAGTCTTGATGAGCCTGAATTCCATGTATCAAATAAAGGAACCCGAGGAAGTTCTAGAGGTTCAGGATATAGGGGAAGACGTGGATCTTTCCGAAGCCACTACTCTAATTCTACCCCTGCTAGCATTGTATATGCAGCAGAAACTCGTGGTAGAGCCCTTCAGCGAGCTCAAAATGAACAAGCAAGTTCTTCTGCTAATGGCCAACTCAGCTTCGGCACAATTATTTTGGAAGACCGATTAAAGGTTCCATCTTCTTTATCTCAGCAAGCAAATGGATCTAATCAGTCTAATTTTCCAAAACCAAAGATGTTGCCAACTTCAATACAAGATGCATCAGCTTCCAAAGCATCTGCTTCCAAGATACCTACTAAACCACATATTCCTATTGGGAAACGCAGGCCTCTAGATCAAAAGTATGATATATTGAAACACTTGGCCCAAGTACCAGCCAAATTATCAATTTTGGATGCTTTGAATCTATCAAGAGATCTTCGGGAAGCACTCATCGAAGCTTTGTCAAGTCCTCAAGAGTTTGAAGCTGAGATTGCTGCAGCTGAAATTTATCACATAGAGAATAATCCTGCAGAATGCCATGCAGTGATATCTTTTACTGATAAAGATGAGGATGATGTTGTGCATGGGCACATAAAACCTTTGTACTTATCTGGCAAAGTCAATGGTATAGATGTTCGAAGAGCTTTCATTGACAATGGTTCAGGAGTCAACCTCATGCCCATTCGCACACTTCGTCGATTGGGCCTCACAGAATCTGATTTATCTCCTTCTACCATGATGTTGCAAGGATATGATAAAAATGAACAAGAACCACTGGGAGAAGTTACGCTCAGAACTCAGTTTGGAGATCTTGTTTCCAATTCAGATTTCATGATTGTTGATCAAGACTCAGCTTTCAATATCTTGCTTGGAAGACCCTGGTTACATCAGCATGCAGCTATTCCGTCATCATACCATCAATGTCTCAAATACTGTTTCGATGGTCAAGTTGGAACATTATATGGTGATAAGGCCCCGTTCAAAACATGTGAGTCTCAATACATTGAGGCGGAATTTTATCACATGAAGGGAAGAGAAAAATCTACAATGAAGGAAATTACCAAAGTTAATGCTCCATATGGTTTGGAAAAAATTCCAATAAATCCATTTTCACATGTGAGTACAGATTATGTATTACCTATCAGTCAAATTGACAAAATAGGCCCAAATCAAAATACTCTTATGGAAAGATCCATAATGTCAATTACGGCAATCGAGCCAGACAACATGGGAGAAATTGGTAACTTACCAAGCAATGATGAAAGCATAAGTGGTGACGTTTTCATTTCGTCTGCTGAAATCCAACAAGTCTATACTTCACTAATCAGGCCAGAAGAAGTTATAGCAACACCAGAGGTGAATGTTGATGTCGATTCTCAATCCATCATCTCCTCTTTATTTCCCAAAGAAGACCCTTGTTCATCAATAGGGACGGAAATGGAAGCTTCTTCTTCAAAATGTGAAAATTTTGACATCTCTTATGATCATGAGAATTTCGTTTTTTCATCTACTTTGCAAGTAGAAACGGAAGATATAACACATGATGAAGAGGAAGAGGAAGATCTTAGAGATGCTCCTCCAGCATTTGAAGACGGTATCTCTACCACTGTGGATGAACTCAGAGAAGTAAATATGGGTACAAAGAAAGATCCACGCCCCACTTTAATTAGTGCGGCCATGACCCTTGAAGAACAAGAGATGTATATTTCTTTTCTAAAGAAAAATAAAGATATCTTTGCTTGGAATTATACAGAGATGCCTGGCCTTGATCCTGATGTTGCCACCCATCATTTGGGTTTGCCAAAAGAACATCGAGGATTCAAGCAAGCCGCGAGAAGAACACACCCAACCTATGCTTCCAAAATCGAGGCTGAAGTGGATAAGCTTATCAAAGCTAACTTCGTCAGAGAAGTTCAATATCCCAAGTGGTTGGCTAATATTGTCCCAGTAAAGAAAAAGAACGGACAAATTAGGGTTTGCATCGATTTCAGAGATCTTAATCGGTATTGTCCCAAAGATGATTTTCCAGTTCCGATTACAGAACTCTTAATTGATGCGACGGCTGGCTATGAAGTACTTTCTTTCATGGATGGATATTCTGGATATAATCAGATCCGAATGGCCCCAGAAGATGAGGAATATATAGCCTTCAGAGCTCCTCAAGGTGTGTTTTGTTACCGGGTGATGCCCTTTGGTTTAAAGAATGCAGGTGCAACATATCAACGCGCCATGCATCATATCTTCAAACCTTTTCTAGGGAAATTTGTTGAATGCTATGTAGATGATTTGGTGGTTAAATCCAAACAACGTTTTGATCACTTGGCTGATTTGGAAATCATATTCCACAAGCTTCGACAACATAATTTGAAGATGAACCCCTTAAAATGTGCTTTTGGGGTAACCTCAGGAAAATTCCTCGGCTTTGTTGTACGCCATCGTGGTATTGAAGTCGATCCTGAGAAGACCAAATCAATCCTTGGTATGTCACCTCCTCAGAATTTGAAAGAATTAAGAGGACTTCAAGGACACTTAGCCTATATTCGGCGTTTCATCGCCAATTTGGCAGGCAAAAGTTTACCTTTTACCAAATTATTGAAGAAAGGAGTCACTTACCAGTGGACTAAAGAATGTCAAGAAGCATTTGATGTTCTCAAGAAATACCTCTTAAGTCCACCAGTACTCATGCCACCTGTTGAGGGTAGACCTCTTATCCTCTATGTGACAGCTTTAGAGCGATCATTGGGTGCCTTTCTCGCTCAAAAGAATGATGCTGGGAATGAAAATAGTCTCTACTATCTCAGTAGAACTATGCTTGAAGCAGAAACCCGGTATTCGAGTATTGAAAAATGCTGCCTAGCATTAATCTTTGCAGTTCAGAAACTGAGACACTACCTGCAACATCACGAGGTCCAATTGGTATCTCGTAATAATCCACTCAAATTCATCCTTAGTCGTCCAATGCTTACAGGACGTCTGGCAAGGTGGGCCGTTATTCTACAGCAGTTCGACATTCAATATGTGTCTCAAAAGGCAATTAAGGGCCAAGCTCTGGCTGATTTCCTGGCTGAACACCCTTCAGTGGAAGACACATATTCAGATATCGAACTCCCTGATGAGGAAGTTTTTTCTATTCAAGAGAATCCTCAAACATGGGAAATGTATTTTGATGGTGCTTCTAGAAGTCCAACAGGGAAGAAAATGGAAAATCCTAAATTCAACAAAGTTGGTTTAGGAATTGTGCTCATTTCTCCAGATAAGGCAGTGTTACCTTATTCCTTTTTGTTGTGGGAAGGTGGTACCAATAATGAAGCTGAATACCAAGCTCTCATTGCAGGCTTGGAGTTAGCGCTTCAAGCACAAGTGAATCACTTAAAGGTAAAAGGTGATTCAGACCAGGTAATCAAACAAGTCAATGGGGATTATGCCATCAGAAAAGAAGAATTAATCCCTTTGTATGATTACGTCAAAGAGTTAATGTCGGAATTCCCTTCAGAACCGACATTTTCTTATGTCCCAAGATCACAAAATGCTCAAGCTGATGCACTGGCTAATATAGCCACAGCTTTAGCAGATCCAAATCGGGACGAGACAACCATCGGTATTGCCCACCGTCGTGCAATTTCACCTTATGTTCAAGTCAGAACAGAGGAAATTAATGAAATTAGTCCCATTCCTGAACCATATGGTCATACTACAGGATGGATGTCACCTATCAGGGAATACCTTCAAAATGGAACACTTCCACCTGATAGAGCCAAGAGAGAACAAATTCGGCGACGTGTGGTCAATTTTACTCTTTATGATGGTCCAAACCACCTCGAGAAAATTCTCTACAAACGTGGTTTTGATGGAGTTCTCTTCAGATGTATTGATGGTGAAGAGACAATGGCTGTCATAAAAGAAGTGCATGCAGGAGTCTGTGGTGCCCACCAGTCTGGACATAGATTGTCTGATCAAATTCGAAGACTTGGATACTTCTTGCCTTCAATGATACAAGATTGTGTTAATTTCACAAAGAAGTGTCATTCATGCCAAGTATATGCCAATTTCATTCATCAACCTCCAGAGTTGCTTCATACAGCTAAATACTCATGGCCATTTTCCACATGGGGAATGGATGTGGTGGGACCTTACCCTTCAGCTACGGCCAAGCAGTTTAAGTACATTCTTACTGCTACTGATTTCTTTTCCAAATGGGCAGAGGCAGTACCTCTCAAAGAAGTCAGTTCTAAATGCATTGTTAGCTTCATCAAGTCTAACATCATTACTAGATTTGGTGTCCCTCATACCATATTGACAGACAACGGCACCAACTTCTGCTCTTCTGAGGTAAAGAGATTGTATCAAGAATACAACATTAAGACCAACCATTCATCTCGATATCATGCAGCGGCTAATGGCCAGATAGAGGCCTTCAACAAGACTCTTTCAAATATACTGAAAAAGATGGTGGATAAAGATAAGAGGTCATGGCCTGATAAACTCTATCATGCTTTATGGGTTTATCGGACTACCACTCGCAATGCAACGCGGTCTACTCCATATTCATTGGTATATGGAACAGAAGCAGTCTTGCCAATTGAAGTCCAATTGCCCTCACTCAGAATAGCCATTTGTGATCAGTTATCAACAGATGAGCAATCCCAAAAGCGGTTGAATGAATTGGAACAGTTAGATGAGAAAAGATTGTGCACTTTGCACCACTTGGAAATCTATCAGAATCGAATAGCACGAGCTTTTAACAAAAAAGTTCGTCTTCGTTCATTCATTCAGGGAGAATTGGTATTGGTTCTCAGAACACCAATGATACCAGGAAAGAAGCCTCCCAAGCTTGAACCAAAATGGGAAGGACCTTATTCAGTACATAAGGTCTACTCCAATGGAGCGTATTCTCTGATTTCAATGGATGGAGAACACATCACGACTCCAACTAATGCCAGATTTCTGAAAAAGTATTTTGTATAAACACAAAATATTGTTCACAGAACTAAGACTCTTACATTTGGTTCATACAGCAATGGTCCAGTATGACCTCAAACTACAACTACGTCCAGCATGACGATAAACTGTATGGTCCGTGCATATGACCTTAAACTATTCGCACTTATGTCCTTGCAACATGACACTAAACTGTGCAGCACCAATAGTCCTAACTGCAAGAATTTAAACTGCATAGTCCCTGATTTTGTCCTACATGACACTAAACTGTATTTTGTCCGAGATGACATTAAACTATATTTTGTCCTAGCGACATGACATTAAACTGTGTGGCACTTCCAATGTCCAGCATGACGATAAACTGTAAAAAGATCAGAACTGATATCCTCATATTGATTCACCTTAGTCTTAGCTACATGACTTTAAACTGTACAGCATCAGTTCGTCCTTGCTATATGACGCTAAAACTATACAGCAATGGTCCAGTATGACCTTAAACTGCAACTTCGTCCCACACGACATTAAAACTGTGAAAAAGTTCCATAAACAGTCCAGCATGACCTTAAAACTGCATCATTCCTGGTCCATGTATACGACCATAAACTATTTGCAAATATGTCCACCAAGACGTTAAACTGTGACGTCCTAACTACATGACGCTAAACTGTATAAAAGTCCCTCACGTCCGGAAAGACGTTAAACTATATAATCATCAAAAGTCCAGCATGACATTAAAACTGCACAATCCCCCTTTCGTCCAATATGACGTTAAACTATATTGTCCCCTTCGTCTTAACTACATGACGCTAAACTGTACAGAAAGTCCCTTTTTTATGTCCTACATGACATTAAACTGTACATCGTTAAGGTTGTTATTACCTCTTGTTTCTCACACCGAGTATGACTCACGTGAGCTTAGAGCGAACATCAACCATAACACTCCCTTTGGGCCACTAACCATGTGTAAGTCCCAACAACATTTTTTTTTAGATCATTGTCCACAAGAACAACTTGATCATTAATTCATTCCTTAATTGAACTACACAGACTTTGATCCTTGCCCTCCGGGCTGGGTATGTAGGCAACCTCCCAAAGGTTCAAGCCCAAAAACAATCTTTTCACATTGGTTCACCACAATCTCATATGATAATGATTTGTGAAACCACCCTTGGAATCAATATCTTTACATTGATTCACTTTCGTCCTTGTTATATGACGTTAAACTATACAACACTTTTGTCCAGTACGACAATAAACTACAATATTCTTTGATTTCCTCATTTGAGAAGGAACCATTATTAAACATTGATTCTTTTTCAATCATGGTTTTCATTTTCAAAAAGACTACGTACATACATGGTAATGGCTAAACTTTTTATCTTAGGTTAAAACCATCATTGCACTAAAGTCCCTTTTCACCCTTCACATGTACGAACCAAATTTGTACAAAGGGTAGTTTCTAGAACTACGTGGACTTGATTCCCATCTTTATGGGATACGTAGGAACATTCGAGTGTCCCTCGAATCCAGTCCCAAGTCTTTTGGGCCTAACCCCAAATTTCACTTTCAGTCCCTTGGCTGAAAAGTCCTCATGAAAACACACACTGTGTATTCATTATTATGGTCCGAATTCTATGACCCAAAAAACTAAGATCACTCATCCTTTCGTCCTGCACGACGTTAAACTGTATTTCAAGAACTACGTATGGCTTGATTCTCATTCTTATGAGATACGTAGTGAAGTCCAAGTTTCAATTTAGGACCCAGCCACAACATGATTATGGTTTTCATTGACCTATGTATCTCTATATACATTGGAAAATACCCATCTTTATGTATTATAATCCTAACCTTAAATATTTTCAGATCTTCATAACCCTTATTCATGACTTATGGTCACAAAAATGTCAAACTTCTGAGAATTCTTTTGCCTGACTATGCAGCACGTGCCCATAGGTGGCCTTGCATAAACAGTCCACATAACAGACTTGTCAGCCAAGAGATGCTATTTATTTGACCATGCAGCCAATGCCCATAGGTGGCCCTGCATGTTTTCAACCCCCTAACGGGTTTGTTAAATAATAGTAACTTCATTCTTGGGAAGAATGCCTCTTTTGTCCTTATTTGTCTTAAACGACAGTATGTAGAGATCCGCAAAAATAGCCATCCTTAACGTATTTGTCCCATATCCTTTTTCATGATCTGAAAGTATTCAAGTCTATGGTTTATTCTTCTTCCCTACGTTTGGGTCAGACCTTCGTAGGAGTGATATTTATCCAGTTCTTCGATATTCTTGTTTGAAAATATCTTCTCCATATTCAAGTACCTCTTTCCATACAACAAACTCTATGCTTTATAAAATTTGAATCTCCATAAACTTTCACTGGCTTTTAGCACTAGGAAAGTAAATTTCTGAGAGTTCTTTTGCCTAACTATGCAGCACGTGCCCATAGGTGGCCTTGCATAAACAGTCCACATAACAGACTTGTCAGCCAAAAGATGCTATTTTATTTGACTATGCAGCCAATGCCCATAGGTGGCCCTGCATATTTCAACCCCCTAACGGGTTTTGTTAAATAATAGTAACTTCATTCTTGGAAACTACTTCTTCTAATGCTATTTAGCTCTTTTTCATATCATTCCTCAGATTCAAATATTCTTAAGTCATAGTTTACATATTTTATATCATACTTGAGTATGGTAATTTGTTTTCAGATAAATTATCAAGGAATTGAATCCGTTTTTCGGTCAAAGCTATTTCGACCTTAAACATTAGCCTCTTTTTGTCCGGCTTGCATGACTTTAAACTGCCCACACAAAAGACAGAGGAACTATGAATAAAAGTCAAAGTTCCAGCTCACTAAATATACATTTTTTGTATGATTTAGCTAATATTGAGCAATTAAAAGATTCAAAGTTTGTAGGGTTATTTGTAATAATCCTAGTAAAAATCAAACTATGCTTACTAAGCCCATTGGCTTAAGTAAATTTGAAGCAGGTAATGAAAGAATGCAGGTACAAATGATTGGAGACGAAAGTGTTTTTCATTGATACACAAGAGTTAGAAGGACATCCACAGATTGGAGTCTCTTCTCTTTTTCAAGAATTACAAGAGGCTTTCAACATAACACTTCATTTGATTTACGGCATCCCGAGCTTCATCAGCAACCACCTGGAATTCATTCATTCAACTGGAAACAAAAAGGAGATGCAGTGATACCAGCTCTTCTTGGAACAATTGTAAAAGGATGTTCTTGAGTGCGGTTTGAGAAAATTTTCTGCTGATCAAACAGTGACTCTGTTTCTGTCCAAGAGACTTGAAAGATGGATACATGGATTTGAGAATGGAGCATTGGAAGTAAAGAGCCATTTGAAGAGAGTACTCTTTTCAGATATTGCTCTAATACCATGTTTGTCTTCTCTCCACCAACCGGTAGTGGAAAACATTTCAGCCCATGGCTTTGCCATTTTTATATCTGCAAGGAAATGGCATGCAAGGAGAATTTGAAAGTTCACACCATTGTTGTTGCTTTTAATGCACAGCATAACCGAAATGAAGGAGTAGCAGCGCAGCTGCATTTCAGGTGTATAGTTGTTTGAATTTGGAACATTGACTCCTTGCAAGTGACCATGACCACATAGAGACAGGTAGATGCTCTGTGGGAAATTAAGATGATATTTCTTCAAGTACTTAGCCAAAACTGGAAGAGTGCTGTCGCAGGTGTCATAGTAATCAGGGCCAATGATGTTCATCATGTCATCAATCCGCTTGCTAGCCAGTTCATAAGTCGTTCCAATTCCCTTGGGAACCACTGAATCTGCACAAAAGATGAATAAACTAAACTCTTAAATGGGTTTATTTTTTCATAAATTTTGTGAAAAAATTTGAAAAAATGGCTAAGGCATTAAGGCGCGCAAGTCTACAAAATGGCGCCCAAGTGATCACGTGTCGCGCTAGTTTTCGTCGCGCAAGTATAAACCGCGCAAGTACGAATACCTTTACAGGAGCGCGACATCAAGGAAAAACAGAGCAGACTTGCGCGGCTTAGGTGACCTGCGCGGCGAGAGCTCGAGAAGGTATGAGGTCCGGAAATCCGGATACTTGTACGGAGGTGAGGCCGTATATTTATAGGCCAGGAGGCCTACCTGCGCGCCATACCAGAGGGTTTAAGGCCTGCGCGACGCAGACTTGCGCGCCTCCCTCTGCGCACTGAAGACTTGCGCGCCGCCCTTTTCCTTTAGAGGGATTCGATTTCCTCAGAGTCAAATCCTCATTTTCTCTCCGGATCCAACTCTGAGGGGGGACTTTTGTTGACGCTCCTTTCGTCACGGAATCTAAAGTTCGGAAAAGGGAATATCTGAGCTCAAAGTGATTAATCCTTTGAAGAAACATCAAAAATCGACAAAGGGATGAAAAAGGAGAGCATTGCCCAGAGGTCGCGCAAGTTCCCTCTTGGTCGCGCAAGTATACTTGCGCGCCGCCTCAACACTTGCGCGACCCCTCATGGTCGTGCAAGGGACTTGCGCGACAGATCTGGTAACCGCCCAGTAACCGCCCGGGGTCTTCTTTTGCCTATAAATAGACCCTGTGGGCCCCCCATTCGAGAGGATCAGTTCCCAGAAACTCGGATCAAAGCTCCCGACGCCCAAGTCTCTTCTCAAAGCTTCCAGAACACTTCTAAGGTAATTTCTTACCTAGAATGGAAGATCTAAAGGGAAGAAGGAAGGCCTAAGTGTTGAAACTTATCAAACACTTGCGCGCCGACTTAATTCCTTCAATATAACTTGCGTGTCCCCCTTCTGGAAGAACCTCAAGAGGATGGGAAAGGGTTTAATAAAGAGTCGCTCAAGTAATTCAACTCTGGTTGAAAATCGCGCAAGTATCCCTTATGTCGCGCAAGTATACTTGCGCGACCAATACTTGCGCGCCGCTGCAGGACTTGCGCGACCTTCAATACTTGCGCGCCCCTATCTTTTTGGGTGCCCATCTTGCCCTTTTTCACCCCTCTTAAGCCATTTCACCCTTCCTATTCAAGATTCAGTCTTCAAGATACTCTTCAAAGCCATTTATGGCATGATTTCTTGATTTGACATCCTTATCTGAAAGGAATTATGTGAAATATCTCTCAAAACCTAATGATTTAAACATCTTTATGTCACCAAAGATTGAGAGTTCATTCATTCAACCTCATCCTTTAAGATGAGAGAATCCTAACCTGGGTTTCCTTTTCAGGAATAATCCCCAGTTATAAAACCTTTAAACTTGGGCATCTTCCTCAAGAATAAGACCCAATCAAAGTCCTTTAAACTTGGGCATCCTCCTCAAAGAGTAAGCCCCAAACCTTAATCCCTAACCTGGGTCTCCTTTTCAGGAATAAGACTCAGTCATAACCTTGGGCTTCCTTTTCAGGAGTAAGCCCCAAGTCCCCTACCCTAGGCTTCCTTCTCAGGAATAAGTCCTAGTCATAAATCTTGGGCATCTTCCTTAAGAATAAGCCCCAATCAAAGTCCTTTAAACTTGGGCATCCTCCTCAAAGAGTAAGCCCCAAACCTTAATCCCTAACCTGGGTCTCCTTTTCAGGAATAAGACTCAGTCATAACCTTGGGCTTCCTTTTCAGGAGTAAGCCCCAAGTCCCCTAAACCTAGGCTTCCTTCTCAGGAATAAGTCCTAGTCATAAATCTTGGGCATCTTTCTTAAGAGTAAGCCCCAAGTCTCTTAAAATTTCTCTTAACCAGTCATAAATTTCCTTTGATTTGGGTTTCCTTTTCAGGAATAAAACCCAATCATAAGTCCCCTCCTAACTTGGGCATCCTCCTTAGGAGTAAGCCCCAAGATTAGAGTATTCAAATCTCTATGAAGCACATATAACTTTGTGGACCCTGTTCATGGATTTTCTTCCTAAAAGTAAATCCTAAACCTTCGCCTATCTGGGCAGTCATCTATACATAAGCCCCAAAACAAATTCTTATGATTGCATCTTTTATGGCACAATTGTCTAAATTTTACCAATACCTCTTGTTTCTCACACCGAGCATGACTCACGTGAGCTTAGAGTGTAAAAGTAATTATGACATTCATCTTTGAGCCATCAATCATAAAACATCATATCCCATTCCTCGAACTACGTGGGTTCTGATTCCTTTTTCAAAACAAAGGATACGTAGGTAGCCCATTCATGGGTTCGATCCCAACATTGAAATAATCTCTGTCCTTCTGAATGATGATAAACTTCAAGTGCCCCACTGAGTGGCTTTAAAACCAGCCTGGTCATCAAAATGACCAAGAGACTTTTATATAAATGTTTTGAAGGATACCATTGACCAAGAATCTCTAAACAAATATAGATGATTCTATATTGATGAAGAACCTCGAATACATATAAAAGATTCTCTAAATTTCTTGCATATTTAATCATTGATTGTTAAAACTAAAGGAAAGCTCATTTTTTACTTGGTAATGTAATAAGGATTCACGAACTTAACTTAAATCTATAAAGAGAGTCCCGGAGTAGACAATAATTCCCCTCAAAAAGGTGTGATGAGTCCGACCTCCCATCCTCTCGACCAATGCAAATTCCTAAGCCTCATTAGCCCACAAGCTAATGAGCGCCTGCCTTTGGAAAGTAGGTCCAAACGGATGTGGAATCATTGGATGTTTCCGGTTCTACGAACAAACCCGTTAGAAACCGATCGGAACGTTTGAATCTCCCGTCCAGGAGGTCATCCCCGGATTCCGCGCGAAACAACCGTATAAGTAAAATATATGTTTTATGAAATCATAATAACCCCAGAATGATGTAATAAATACTATAATGTGTATTATCAGAAAAATATTTGTTTTACCAGTAAAATAATATGATTTAATATTTGTTTTACTTATTTTATAAATACTTATTGAATCCTCCAAAATGTGTAATGTATTTTTTGATTTTAAATGCATTTCTTTAAGAGTGTGACTCACCTACAAATAAAAAAGGGAAATATTTTAATATTTTCGGACATTATCCTTTAAAATAATGTTTCCCAATCCTATTTTGAAAAAAACATGGGTAAAACCCATGTAAAGGTTACTGGGTTTGAATATTTAATTATATAGATTCCAAAACCTAAGCTTGTGAAATATTAAAGAATCCCCCTCTCACTTCCTATATAAACCCACCCAAGATCCCACTTCTATTCACTAAAAATACTTGTATCACGTACCTACTCTTCCTTACCCTATCTATAATCCTCCCAAGGCACCCCAAGATCTCAATAATCCCATCTTTATGCTTTTTAAGTCACACACTCAAGTAAGAGATCCTCAAATTCCTTCCTTTCTCAATTTTTTCCAAGTCTCCATATATCATTATACCCTTTTATTTATAATTAAAAATTTTGGGGTATGATTTATCACCTCCCACATACTTTCCTCCTTATTTTTTAATGATTAGATACCCCTTTCTCTCTCATTAATCCTTTCCATGTACACCTGTTACCATGTCAAAATTTCTTAATAGTTATTTCATTTCTCCTCTTTCTTAAAGTTTTTCTATTATGTTACGCCTTCTATTTCCAAATATCTTGTGTTGGGAAATATATCTATAAGACCTATAATTTTCTATTTCATGTATATATTATGATATACCCCTTTATCTCTCATTAACCATTTTTATGAATTTTTATGTCACGTTGTTATGCTGCCGAAATTGCACAATGATTTTCCATGCCAAAATCATCGTATAGTGAATTCCATGCCCATTTCTCTATCAATGGTATTCAAATTTATGAACATATACTTATTGATTAAAGCAATTCATATATTCATTTCAC
The DNA here is from genome assembly GCA_963277665.1 of Viscum album. Lineage (NCBI taxonomy): Eukaryota > Viridiplantae > Streptophyta > Magnoliopsida > Santalales > Viscaceae > Viscum > Viscum album. The sequence goes on from OY728129.1 coordinate 307,007,900, forward strand.
AATAATTTATTAGAGAATAAATTATTATGTTTAATTAATCCATATAATATGATATATGGGGCACACTTAAGCATGAGATTGAAATGTTTATGATGGGTGTGACCTTATAGTGCTATAATGCATTGAGTATTATTTAGTATCATGAAAAACCATGTGAAATGATGGTTTATTCATGAATGTTCATGTTAAATGAGGGTTTAGTCATGCTAATCCATGTGCAATGAACCATGGCTCAAGCTAATATCATGTTGTTTGTTGTGGCCACATTTCCATGTTATGATAATCATGCTATACCATGCCTTTATGTTCATGTTTCTCTAATGCTCATTGATATTCCTATTTCCTAACATGTATTTTATTGTTCATGTTATTCCTTGTTTAATCCCTTACTGGGATTTATACCTCACCCTTTTATTATGAATATCCCCAGGTTATCCCATGCAATGCTAAGTATGAAGGAATGTTGTGGTCATGTAGAAGAAGTTTTCAATAATGATGTTTTATTTTTATGTCTTAAGTTTTCATTTAATATTTCTAATACCCAACACACTAGACCTCAAAATATTATGGGTTATCTTAAGTGCAAATTTATGTAATAAATCATGTTTAATTGTGTAATAAAAATAAGGGTTTCTATAGTAACTAGATTGAAGACCAATCTTCGAGAACCACTTCACACCTTGGAAATGATCAAACATATCATCAATCCATGTAAACAAATACTTGTTTCTTTACAATGACTCTATTGAGTTCTTTTTAATCAACACAAAGGAGAAGGGAACCACAATTCTCCTTATAAAAGAGAACTATCACCACCCATGATGACACACTCAGGCATATAAATCTTTTATCTAAATGATAATCCAACTGAATCTGTATCTATTTCATTTAATATGGTTACATGCTGTAAAAAGGAATATAAAGTGGTTTAGTACCAAGAACTAATTCGATAGAAAACCCTACCTCCCTTACCAGTGTTATACCAAATAAGTCAAAAGAAAAAATGTATGGAAGCTCAATGACAACTAGACGGAGATCACTACTCAAGGATTCACATTCCAGGTCAAAAGTAACCATTGATATTACTTTCCCCAACTATGGATAAGAATTTCTATCTCTACATGACCATGGGTCACATTTTCCATCAATGATATGACAATCCCCATCAGTAGGAGTAATGGAGACACATAGAATATAGAAATAAATTTGAGCTTTATTGGTGATGATCCAATCCATCCTGAATATGCCATCAATCAGTTCATTATCAATGGCCATAAAATGTTACAAAACCTAAACATTTTATAGAGATAAATCACAAGTGGGACTACAGATACCATTCTCTCTCTTTGTTCTAATGGTTGTATTAATGTGCATCACATTATAAAAAAGATTCATAGGAATATTTAACATTTTAGAAACATGAGATGAAATAAAAAAATGTGACACACCAGTATCAAATAAATCAGTCATTTAGAAAGAATCTATAGTGATGGTACCTCTTACAATCTCTGGACCCATATCTATTTCCTCTAGATACTATTACACTACATGATGAATATTTATTCCTAATTCCTATGGGTGGAATCCATTTGTTCGTGAAGAATCTTATTACACTGTAGTTTTAGAAGGTGATGATTATAGCATCCTGACTTTTTATCACATAAACTTTCATTTCATTTTACAAAACCGAGGATCTTTAAGGTTTAGTGTCTTGGAAACCAGGAACTTTAAACATGAAAACATAAAACATTCTTCTAAAACACTTGAAAGGCTTCTCCTCATGTTAATCCTAGGTTCATTATTGCATCACATAACCTGGGGACATACATCAAAAGAAAGGGTGAGCAAAATGCCCAGTAAGGGAAACAAGAGAAACATTTTACATGTGAACTTGAGATACTTCAATAAGGTCATGAAAAGAACTTTAAGGCATGAGAATGAAATCATGAAGAATATCATAATAAAAATAACATTTTAATAACTTGAAGATGTGGCTAAATAATTTAACATAGACAATCATGAACATATCACCAAGGTCCATCCCGAAGGTGTCATTTGAAAATTACCAAGGTTATTCACCAAGGTATCGTGAAAATTGTAATCTCTAGTGGTTACATCATTACCCAATGCATTGGAGCGCTATCTGGGAGCACCCTTAAATTTGACTTATTTATCATGTGAGCCACATATATCATCATCAAACATTTAATAAATAACCCATATAGCATAAAATAAATGGGTTTCATTTCATAATCATAACGTTTTAAAAACTGCTTTAAAGACATGATCTTTACGTCACTTTAAACCCACGGAAGGGGAGAGCGGGTTTCATGTATGTAAATCCCAGAATTTAAAATAGAACATTTGGGTATATATGTGAATACCCCTATAGAAGTAAGATCTTTGAGTCTTCACTTTATATCATAAAATAATTTTGGGAAAAGAGAGGGGCATTTTGAGATGAAAATTCTGCAGCATAACGGCTATGTTTCGGGGTTTTAGAAAACATTGAAAAGAGAGGGGATATGGGTCAAACATTCATAAATGACACATAAAAAAGTAGAGGGACATAATAAGAAGGATACATGATCATGGTAATGAATGTTCAAGGACATAACATTTGAAATGAAAAACATGGAACGAAGACAAAAATAAGATTTCTCTTATGAAAATTCGGCAGCCTAACAGCGTTACATAAACTTCAACAAAAAATGAATTGATGAGATAACATAGGTTCTATCATAATATGAACATAAATGATCAGTATGATAGATATAGATATCATACCCCGACATAATAAAAATGAAATTTCAAGACTTTACATGGAATTAGAATTTTGAAAAGGGAGAAAGGTGCACTGACCACTTAAAAATTTAGCAGCCTAACGACGCCACTTAAACATCAAAATACTGAATTGAAGAGATCAAATGGGGTCTCTCATCATATTGTCATAAAAGATCAGTATGATAGATATAGAAATCATAACTCATCATAACAAAAAGGAACTTGAAAGAATTGAAATGAAAGTAGAACTTCAAAATGAGAAGGGTGAAGAACCACTTAAAAATTCGGCAGCCTAACAGCACCACTTAAAACATAAAAATAACAAATTGAAGAGATCAAATGGGGTCTCTCATCATATGATAATAAAATATCAGTATGAGAGATATATAGATCATACCCCAACATAACAAAAAGGAAATTGAAAGAATTGACATGAAAGTAGAACTTCAAATCGAGAAGGGTGAAGAACCACTTAAAAATTCGGCAGCCTAACGACGCCACTTAAAACTTCAAAATACTGAATTGAAGAGATCAAATGGGGTCTCTCATCATATGATCATAAAAGATCAGTATGATAGATATAGAGATCATACCCAAACAAAAAAATGAACTTGAAATAATTGACATGAAAGTAGAACTTCAAAACGAGAAGGGTGAAGAACCAATTAAAAATTTTGCAGCCTAACGACACCACTTAAAACTTCAAAATAATGAATTGAACAGATCAAATGGGGTCTCTCATCATATGGTCATAAAAGATCCGTATGATAGATATAGAGATCATACCCCAACATAACAAAAAGGAACTTGATTGAATTGACATGAAAGTAGAACTTCAAAACCAGAAAGGTGAAGAACCACTTAAAAATTCGGCAGCCTAACGACACCACTTAAAACGTCAAAATACTGAATTGAAGAGATCAAATGTGGTCTCTCATCATATGATCATAAAAGATCAGTATGATAGATATAGAGATCATACCACAACATAAAAAAATGTATCTTGAAAGAATATACATGAAAATAGAACTTCAAAACGAGAAGGGTGAAGAACCACTTAAAAATTCGGCAGCCTAACAGCGCCACTTAAAACTTCAAAATACTGAATTGAAGAGATCAAATGGGGTCTCTCATCATATTATCATAAAATACCAGTATGATAAATTTATAGATAATACCCCAACATAAAAAAAAGGAACTTGAAAGAATTGACATGAAAGTAGAACTTCAAAACGAGAAGGGTGAAGAACCACTTAAAAATTCGGCAGCCTAACGGCGCCACTTAAAACTTCAAAATACTGAATTGAAGAGATCAAATGGGGTCTCTCATCATATGATCATAAAATATCAGTATGATAAATTTATAGATCATACCACAACATAACAAAAAGTAACTTTAAATACTTTACATGAAAATAGATATTGAAAAATGAGAAGGGAAAAAGAATCTGTTACAAAACTTTCGGCAGCCTAACGGCGCCACTTAAAACGTCATAAAACGAAATAATGAGAGTAAGAGGGGATCTATCATTATGTGAAAATGAAAAGGGAATTAAGAGAAGTATAAAAAAACACCCTTTAACATAAGAACATGGAGCATAAAAGAAATTACATAAAATAGATTTCTTGAAAAGAAAAAGAGAGATCAGACCCCTTACCTTAAAAAGTAACTCTTAAAACTCAATGGTTGGGACCTTGAGGGCTTGGGGGAACCTTGGGAGGACTCCTTGGGAGGTAATGAGACCAGAACTTCGTTGGGGGAGAGTGGGGAGTCGAATGGATGAGAGGATGGCTTGGTATTTATAGGGAAAGTGAGGGGACAAGGCATTAATGGCCAAGGGACACCTCATTAGTGGTTTTGGCAAAACCATGGGCTTGCCCATGGTATTTGCCCATGGTATTGGCCACATGGGACACCTCATACCTTATCTTACTATTCATAAGTCGAACATATTGATTACAAACTTAATACATCATTTAATTATGTCATTAAACACCCGTAACTTAAAAACTGTATTTTCACTATTCATCGAAAATTGAACTTTCTCAGAATAATCCCAAAATTTCACCTTAACAAAATATCAATGCTCTGATTTAAAAAATGAACTCCATTTTATAAAAATAATTTTCAAAATATTTTTAATTTATTTTTTAAATTAATACACTATTCACCGAAAATTCATTTTTTCAGAAAAAACCCAAAAAATTACCATAACATAATATCAGTGCTCTGAGTTCAAAAATGAAATCCATTTTATAAAAATAATTTTTTTAAATTTTTTTAATTTAGTTTTTAATTAAAAAACACTATTCACTTGAAAAAACTAATACTTGAATAATAATTTATGAAACTGTTATTTAACCATTTTATTGAATCACATTACTTAATCAAGGTGCCTAGATTATATTAATACTTTCTTTAAGTGAGATTAATAATCCATTTGGACACATTACTAATCCTAATCATAAAATCACTATTCATAATTTACTATTCATCAAAAATCATGTTGATCTCATAAGACTCTAAATTTCGTACTGAACATAATTGTAGAAGACAATTTTTTGAAAATCATTACACATTTTTAATTATTTAAGGTTTACATAAACATTTTTAAAATATCCTTTTTCTAAAATTCATCAAAAAATATGCATACTATATTTATCCTGTCATTTAAAAATTCAGAAACTTCATCATAAGAAGAAATCCCAATTTTTATTTAAAACAAAGGATTACACAAGGCAGTTACGGTCTCCTTATATAACCCCTTATCACACCAGCATAGGACCTAAGTGTAAGGTGTGCTAAGGTGAGAGAATCTGAGGGAGGCCCGAATAACATCGCACGAGTAGTAATTTCTATCAGTTTGAACTTCTCGCAAATGCGATTCCATTCTAGCTTCATACGATGAAGTTCGGCTTGGGTTTGGTCCAGAGTAAATCCCAGTGGTGCTACCTCCTTCCCAAGTTCTGTTAGATGGGCTTCGATCGGTCCAAGATTACTGGGTGAGGCCATCAAATCTTCTTTCTATTATAATTAACCAAGATTACTTGTATTTAGAGACAATAATCAAAACGTTTAGTTTCCAGCGGTCATATTGACCAATGGTCATATAACCGTCTAAACCCAACGGTCTCATTTTAATTATAATCATGTTATCAAATGAAACATTTTTGTTGTGTATAAAAATAAAATAAAATAACACATAAAATTAGGAAACAAGATTTGTTCAAAATTTCGGGTCGTTACATTCTTCCCCCCTTAAGAAATTGCGTCCTCGCAATTTTTAAAATTGGGTTTTGAAATTTCATTGAAAGTCCCACATCAGAAAAGGAGTCAATAAAATTATTACTTTAAAAGAAAGAAAGGGAAGTACAAAGGTCACCCGAGTTAACCCACACTAGGATTCCATGTAGGAAAACATAGACATGGAAGAAAAACAGAGGGTCAAGTTCTGGGGGAGAGTGATAGAGAACATGATTAGGAGAAAGTTAACCATAATAAAATCCAAAACTTATGATGTGTGTAAACGGTCTTTGATTACCTAGTAGGAAACATAAACCAACAATGTTTTTGTTTTATGTACCATTTCATAATTTTGAGTAATTCATTTAAAACATAAAACAAAAACATAAGAAAATATACCTATCTTCATGTAGAGTTTCATACTTTAATAAGTTTCTACCCAAAACTAATCTTTTCTCCAAACTATGAGCATTCAAAACTACTTGGTCTTATCAAAACACAATAATCATCTTCATAATCCACAAAAGATTAACTATCTATTTCTTCTATCTTTAAACATTATCCCAAAAACAGAAAGGGTAAGGTAAAACACCTCTTCAAAAAGAAAGAATCCCATAGGAATGTAAACTACTTTTAAATCTTCAAAGTTCCATGGTACTACCCATAGTTCATCATTGACCATTCCATAAATAACGGTCATTAAGATTCCTCAAAATAAAACAAGCTAATATTGAAACCCAAATACAAGAAGGATTTGATAACATAGTCTTCCAAAATAAACTTCATTGTTCATATCCAAACAACATCAACCACTCCTAACATCTTATAACAAAAGTAGTTAACCTAAACATATTTTACCAAATATAGGTTAATCATTTCCATAAGTAACCTGAATTACTATAAGTCCACCTTAAATTCATCGATTCTTCAAAATATAAGTCAAACTTACCCCTCAATGAAAATACCGTAGTAATCTATTTACCTCGTTCATATAGGGTCCCCAAATAGTGAACGTCTTCCAAAATAATAATCATATTTTAATCCCCTAATCATCCCTGTCATATTAATATGACAATCGTCTCATTTCCTATCACATTGTTTGTTGGGACATGTTCTTCCATTTACCGCCTTTAACTAAGAAAAGAAACCATAATTAGGGGCTTAAATACTTAGCCAATAATCATGAAAAGGAACCGAAAGCATATTAGGATAACTTGTAGAAGAAAAGTATACCCTAACTTGTGATCCCCTAGGTTCCCATATAGGTTATCCATGATCATATATTCTTATGTGAATCTTTATTTTATTTTATCTTTGTTCCTTTAACAATGGTTTATACTAAGCTTATGAATTTACCAAAGCATATCCTCCGGGAGTGTCGTAACCAAGAGTGCAGCAAGGCCCATTGTCGTGTACCAGTTCCCGTTCGAGTCTAGCTCAAAGCGGTGTTTTCGGGTTTTACCCCTATGTACATCTGTGCCAGATCCACCTCTACCTGCTCGTATCCAGATAGGGATGTATTTGCTTGGCAACCCCTTACTCAATACTCACCAAAATACGAAGAAGATTTCCTATTTTTTAACTTTTCAATAGGATTCTTCCTAAAGTTTTCATATCCTAATTTCCACAAAATAACTAAACCATCCATTGATACCAACTATAGCATCCCGCCTTTTTATCACTTAAACTTTCATTTCATTTTACAAAACCGAGGATCTTTAAGGTTTAGTGTCTTGGAAACCAGGAACTATAAACATGAAAACATAAAAAATTCTTCTAAAACACTTGAAAGGATTCTCCTCATGTTCATCCTAGGTTCATTATTGCATCACATAACCTGGGGACAAACATCAAAAGAAAGGGTGAGCAAAATGCCCAGTAAGGGAAACAAGAGAAACATTTTACATGTGAACTTGAGATACTTCAATAAGGTCATGAAAAGAACTTTAAGGCATGAGAATGAAATCATGAGGAATATCATAATAAAAATAACATCTTCATAACTTGAAGATATGGATACATCATTTTACATAGACAATCATGAACATATCACCAAGGTCCATCCCCAAGGCGTCATTTGAAAATTACCAAGGTTATTCACCAAGGTACATGAAAATTGTAATCTCTAGTGGTTACATCATTACCCAATGCATTGGAGCGCTATCAGGGAGCACCCTAAAATTTTCCTTTGTTATCATGTGATACACATATATCATCATCAAAAATTTAATAAATATCCCATATATCATAAAATAAATGAGTTTCATTTCATAATCATAATGTTTTAAAAACTGCTTTAAAGACATGATCTTTACGTCACTTTAAACCCACGAAAGGGGAGAGCGGGTTTCATGTATGTAAATCCCAGAATTTAAAATAGAACATTTTGGTATATATGTGGATACCCCTGTACAAGTAAGAGATTTGAGTCTTCACTTTATATCATAAAATAATTTTGGGAAAAGAGAGGGGCATTTTGAGATGAAAATTCTCCAGCATAACGGCTATATTTCGGGGTTTTAGAAAACATTGAAAAGAGAGGGGACATGGATCAAACATTCATAAATGACCCATAAAACAGTAGAGGGATAGAATAAGAAGGATAAATGAACATGGTAATGAATGTTAAAGGACATACCATTTGAAATAAAAAACATGGAAGGAAGACAAAAAATAAGATTTCTCTTATGAAAATTCGGCAGCCTAACAGCGTTACATAAACTTCAAAAAAAAAATGAATGGATGAGATCAAATAGGGTCTCTAATCATATGAACATAAATGATCAGTATGATAGATATAGATATCATACCCCAACATAATAAAAAGGATCTTGCAAGACTTGACATGGAATTAGAACTTTGAAAAGGGAGAAAGGTGCAAGGACCACTTAAAAATTTAGCAGCCTAACGACGCCACTTAAACTTCAAAATACTGAATTGAAGAGATAAAATGGGGTCTCTCATAATATGGTCATAAAAGATCAGTATGATAGATATAGAGATCATACCCCATCATAACAAAAAGGAACTTGAAAGAATTGACATGAAAGTAGAACTTCAAAATGAGAAGGGTGAAGAACCACTTAAAAATTCGACAGCCTAACGACGCCACTTAAAACTTCAAAATACTGAATTTAAGAGATCAAATGGTGTCTCTAATCATTTGATAATAAAATATCAGTATGATAGATATAGAGATCATAACCCAACATAACAAAAATTAACTTGAAAGAATTGACATGAAAGTAGAACTTCAAAATGAGAAGGGTGAAGAACCACTTAAAAATTCGGCATCCTAACGACCCCACTTAAAACATCAAAATACTGAATTGAAGAGATCAAATGGGGTCTCTCATCATATTATCATAAAATATCAGTATGATAGATATAGAGATCATACCCCAACATAACAAAAAGGAACTTGAAAGAATTGACATGAAAGTAGAACTTCAAAACAAGAAGGGTGAAGAACCACTTAAAAATTCGGCAGCCTAACAGCTCCACTTAAAACTTCAAAATACTAAATTGAAGAGATCAAATGGGGTCTCTCATAATATGGTAATAAAATATCAGTATGATAGATATATATATCATACCCCAACATAACAAAAAGGAACTTGAATGAATTGACATGAAAGTAGAACTTCAAAACGAGAAGGGTGAAGAACCACTTAAAAATTCGGCAGCATAACGACGCCACTTAAAACTTCAAAATACTGAATTGAGGAGATAAAATGTGATATCTCATCATATTATCATAAAATATCAGTATTAAAGATATAGAGATCATACCCAAACATAAAAAACGGATCTTGAAAGAATATACATGAAAGTATAACTTCAAAACGAGAAGGGTGAAGAACCACTTAACAATTCGGCAGCCTAACGGCGCCACTTAAAACTTCAAAATAATGAATTGAAGAGATAAAATGGGGTCTCTTATCATATTATCATTAAAGATAAGTATGATAAATTTAGAGATCATACCCCAACATAACAAAAAGAAACTTGAAATAATTGACATGAAAGTAGAACTTCAAAACGAGAAGGGTGAAGAACCACTTAAAAATTCGGCAGCCTAACGGTGCCACTTAAAACTTCAAAATACTGAATTGAAGAGATAAAATGGGGTCTCTCATCATATGATCATAAAATATCAGTATGATAAATTTATATATCATACCCCAACATAACAAAAAGTATCTTTAAATACTTTACATGAAAATAGATTTTGAAAAATGAGAAGGGAAAAAGAATCTGTTACAAATATTTCGGCAGCCTAACGGCGCCACTTAAAACGTCATAAAACGAAATAATGAGAGTAAGAGGGGATCTATCATTATGTGAACATGAAAAGGGACGTAATATGAGTATAAAAAAACACCCTTTACCATAAGAACATGGAGCATAAAAGAAATTACATAAAAGAGATTTCTTGAAAAGAAAAAGAGAGATCGGATCCCTTACCTTAAAACGTAACTCTTAAAACACAATGGTTGGGACCTTGAGGGTTGGGGGAACCTTGGGAGGACTCCTTGGGAGGTAATGAGACCCAAACTTCGTTGGGGGAGAGTGGGGAGTCTAATGGATGAGAGGATGGATTGGTATTTATAGGGAAAGTGAGGGGACAAGGCATTAATGGCCAAGGGACACCTCATTAGTGGTTTTGGCAAAACCATGGGCTTGCCCATGGTATTGGCCACATGGGACACCTCATACCTTATCTTACTATTCATAAGTCGAACATATTGATTACAAACTTAATACATCATTTAATGATGTCATTAAACACCCGTAACTTAAAAACTGTATTTTCACTATTCATCAAAAATTCAAGTTTCTCAGAATAATCCCAAAATTTCACCTTAACCAAATATCAATGCTCTGATTTGAAAAATGAACTCCATTTTATAAAAATAATTTTCTAAATATTTTTAATTTATTTTTTAAATAAAAACACTATTCACCGAAAATTCATTTTTTTCAGAAAAAACCCCAAAAATTACCATAACATAATATCGGTGCTCTGAGTTCAAAAATGAAATCCATTTTATAAAAATAAATTTTTTTAATTTTTTTAATTTATTTTTTAATTAAAAAACACTATTGACTCGAAAAAACTAATACTTGAATAATAATTTATGAAACCGTTATTTAACCATTTTATTGAATCACATTACTTAATCAAGGTGCCTAGATTATATTAATACTTTCTTTAAGTGAGATTAATAATCCATTTGGACACATTACTAATCCTAATCATAAAATAACTATTCATAATTTACTATTCATCAAAAATCAAGTTGATCTTAAAAGACTCTAAATTTTGTACTGAACATAATTTTAGAAGACCATTTTTTGAAAATCATTACACATTTTTAATTATTTAAGGTTTATGTAATAATTTTTAAAATATCCTTTTTCTTAAATTCATCAAAAATATGCATACTATATTTATCCTGTCATTTAAAAATTCAGAAACTTCATCATAAGAAGAAATCCCAATTTTTATTTAAAACAAAGGATTACACAAGGCAGTTACGGTCTCCTTACATATCCCCTTATCACACTAGCATATGACTTAAGTGTAAGGTGTGCTAAAGTGATAGAATCTGAGGGAGGCTCGGCTAATATCGCACGAGTAGTAATTTCTATCAGTTTGAACTTCTCGTAAAGGCGATTCTGTTCTAGCTTCACACGATGAAGTTCGGCTTGGGTTTGGTCCAGAGGAAACCCCAGTGTTGCTACCTCCTTCCCAAGTTCTGTTATATGGGCTTCGATCGGTCCAAGATTACTGGGTGAGGCCATAAAATCTTCTTTTTATTATAATTAACCAAGATTACTTGTATTTAGAGACAATAATCAAAACGTTTAGTTTCCAGCGGTCATATTGTCCAATGGTTATATAACCGTCTAAACCCAACGGTCTCATTTTAATTATAATCATGTTATCAAATGAAACATTTTTGTTGTGTATAAAAATAAAATAAAATAACCCATAAAATTAGGAAACAATATTTATTCAAAATTTCGGGTCGTTACAATGATGATTCTATTCCACTATGCAAAGTGGAATAGAGATATTAGAACTTCTAAAAGTGACCCAAGCATCTATAGGAGCCACAAATATTGGGTGCCTCAGTGAAAACCCTCTTTAAATGAATAGTCTTGTCACACTGATAGAAAATGGAAAGAAATATTTTAGTCACTTCATAAGGGTTATAAAATCCTTACTGCTGAGAACCACCATGATAATTATCATGATTCCTCCTTCTATTATAGTAAAACACCTTGACACTGGGAGGAGAATAAACTCCTATCAACCATAAATTTCCATCAAAGTCATTTTCGACCATCAGTGCTCTATAATGTACATCAACATAATAATGTAGTTTTAGAAATAAAACCTAAGAAAAAATATTGGATCCAATTCCAAACTTGAACCATTAATTATTCATCTTTATATTTGATAATATCTTAGGAGAAAACTACACCGACTTATAAAAATAGTTTTCATATTATTTCATAGTTCTGTCAGCCTTCTCAAGATTGAATAACTCAATAGACTTGACCTAAAATATTGACTATGGATATAAATAGTCAATGAAAAGATACATAAAGTCATTCCAATCTAATCCCTCATGTTTCTTCAATGTCACCATCAGGTGTCACTATCTCTTTCTCTGCCCTTCTAGAAAGAAGGTGACATACTTCACCTTTATTTCATCTGCTGTCTCTATGAATTCAAACAATCACTCAATCCTGATCAACCATTCCCCATCCAAATTCATATCATTAGAGCCTTATAATTCTAGTGGATTCTGGGGAAATAACCCCTAATAATGATTCCTTAGATAATCCATTTAGGGTTACACATCTAGAGCCCAAATGGGAGCTGGTGGTGGTTCCTTTCCTAGATCATAGAAAACATGCATGATCACCTCAACTAAACTCAATTTCACAAGAGGATTCACTTCTAGAGGTTCATCTGAAGCTTCCTCCTGCATCTAATTCTCATTTCTTATCAATGTTATGATTCTATAGAGGATCATAAGACAACATTGAATATGTTAGAATAATACTCAAAAAATCAACAAGTAAAATTAATCCTAATAGATTGATACATAAGATTTTTAATACAATATGTCTAAATCAAGAAGAGGTAAAATACTTTAACTAATCCTCAATATGTCTTTCCCAAACCACCCCTGGTGACTTAAGGGTTTTTATGGTGACATTTATCTAGGAAATAAGACATAACTACCTCCTAAGTCCTAAAAAGATTAGACTAATGCATACTAACATCAAGAAAATAAGTTCAAACTAGAGATTTGATACTTCTTTGTCATGAACTAGCCTAGATACACTAGAAACCGGATAGCCGAGATGGTGACGACATGGCCCTAATGGAGTTCTTAATTCCCATGGGTTGGCGACTAGCACCAAATGTCATTAAAATTTAAAGTGTGGATGATTTTCCACAATAATTGTGGAAGCGAGATAAACAAGTAAACATGTATACAAAAAAAATCCATAGGGAGAATAGTGCCAAAAGTCAAACAGGTAAAAAAATACAAAGTACTATAGAAAAGTACAAGAAAATAGAAATAAAAATTGAACTCCAAGTTGACTCAACTATCCAAGCCAAAATATTAACAACTATAACCACCTCAATGTGGTGATTTTCCCTTACTCAAACCTAGATAGAGATAATCTACAAATAGCCAAAGGCATAAGTAGGGTGTGAGATAAAATCCCAGTAAGGTCTCACCAAAATTTCATAACAGATTATAAAATTTAATTAAAATAATGGAGAATTATTTTTTAAATAAATAGATAAAAATATCTAATTATATTCTTGAGAATAGGCTTCGTGATTTTATCCTTGTCTTTTGTGGAGCTTGGGATGATCATTTAGGGCTGGATGAGTTTTATTATAAAAATAGTAACTAGTCCATGATCAGAATGGATTCTTTTGAGGCATTGTATGACCAACATTGAAGATATCTGTTGTGTTGGTCAAAGATTGGTGAATGTTCTTTGGTTGGAACAAGCTTGGTTCATGAGACGAAAACATAAGTTCAGTTGATTACTCTAAGAATACTGATGACATAGTGTTGGCATAAGTTTTATAATGATCATCGCCATAGACCATTGGAATTATCAGTTGGTAACTAGGTGTTTTTAAAGTTTCACCCTAGTTGGGCCATCAAAGTCTTAGGATTCAAGGGAAACTTGATCCTTATTTTGAGGAAACTTTTGAAGTCATTGAGAAGGTGAGGAAAGTGGAATATAATTTATAAATTATACATCAACTGATGTCAATACATAACATGATCCATATATCATACATCAAAAGTATCTATCTGATCTATCTCATGTTCTAATATAGAGTGATCTTGAAGTTAAACCTAATTTATCCATGACATAAACGTCTAATTGGGATAGTTGATTTTGAGTCCATGGTACTTCATGGGTGGATAATAACTTTAGTTCAAGTTTTATGGAATCATGGTTCAGATTCTCATGAGACATTTGAGAGGGAGGCACTATTGAGAGAGTGGTCGACTAATATTTTTGACATATAAGCTTCTGAGTAGGAATTATAGGGACAAAAAGTTTTTATGGTGGGGAGTTTGTAACATCCTGTTATTTCCTTCAGGTATTCGTAAACCCCTCATTTTTACCATTCTTTGGTTGGGGTTTTCTTAAGGGTGATTAAGGTGAATAATTTCAATTTTTAGAAAATATCTAGGTTGTGCACGTTTGGTACATAGTTTTCCAAAACCATGCACTACACTAGAGTAAACCATGAAAATTGGGGGAGTGAGGTTTCTCATGGTTGGAACTTGGTTTGGAAATCATGCTTCCAACTTGGAGAAACTGTGCATGTAATGACCCTAAATTTTGAATAAATTTTGTTTCCTAACTTTGTGTGTTATTTTATTTTATACTCAATAAAAATATTTAATTTAATAAAATGAGTATAATTAAAATAAGTCTGTTGGGTTTCGACTGTTATATGACCATTGGTCAATATGACCATTGGAAACTAAATGTTGTGATTATTGTCTGTAAATACAAGTGATCTTTATTAATTAATATAGAAATAATATTTGATGGCCCCATCCAGTAGTCTCGAGCCGATCGAAGCCCATCTAACGGAACTCGAGAAGGAGGTAGCACCTTTGGGCTTTGGTTTGGACCAAACCCAAGTTGAACATCATCATGTGAAGCTGGAACGAAATCACCTTCGCGAGAAGTTTTAGCTGATATAAATCACTACTTGGGAAATGTTGGCCAAGCCACCCCAAGATTATATCACCCTAGCACACCTTACTCTTAGGTCCTATGCCGGTGTTATAAGGGGCTATGTAACGAGACCGTAACTTCCTTGTGCAATACTTCGATTTAAATAAAAATTGTGATTTCTTCTTATGGTGAAGTTTGTGAATTTTCAAATGTCCGGATAAATATAGTATGCATATTATTGAGGAATTTTAGAAAAATGATATTTTAAAAAAATTTATGTAAACCTTGAATAATTAAGAATGTGTAATGATTTTCGAAAAACAGTCTTCCATAGTTACGTTTAGTAAGAAATTTAGAGTCTAATAAGATCAAATTATTTTTTGATGAATAGTAAATTATGAATAGTGATTTTATGCTTATTATTAGTCATGTTATCAAATAGATTAAGTAACATCACTTAAAAAGTATTAATATAATCTAGGAACCTTGATTAAGTAATGTGATTCAATAAAATAGGTAAATAACTATTTCAGAAATTATTGGTTAATTATTAGTATTTTAAGGGTGAATGGTTTTTTATTTGAAAATTAAATTAAAAATATTTAGAAAATTATTTTCATAAAATGGAGTTCATTTTTTAAATCAAAGCACTGATATTTGGTTAAGGTGAATTTGTGAGATTTTTCTGAAACAGTTGAATTTTATGTGATTAGTGTTTTTATTTAAAAATTAAATTAAAAATATTT
The DNA here is from genome assembly GCA_963277665.1 of Viscum album. Taxonomy (NCBI): domain Eukaryota; kingdom Viridiplantae; phylum Streptophyta; class Magnoliopsida; order Santalales; family Viscaceae; genus Viscum; species Viscum album. The sequence goes on from OY728129.1 coordinate 307,023,926, forward strand.
AGAAAATAATTTTCATAAAATAGATTTCATTTTTGAAATCAGATCATTGATATTTGGTTAAGGTGAGTTTTTGAGATTTTTCTGAGAAAGTAGAATTTTCAGTGAATAGTGAAAATACAGTTTTTGAGTTTCGGGTGATTAATGACATCATTAAGGATGTAATAATTATACAATAATTCTGGTCGACTTATTAATAGTAATATAAGTTATGAGGGGTCCCAAGTGGCCAATACCATGGGAAAATACCATGGGAAAGCCCATGGTTTTGCCAATACCACCGATGAGGTGTCCCTTGGCAATTAATGCTTTGTCCCCTCACTTATCCAATAAATACCATGCCTTTATCTCATTAATTTAACTCCCAAATCTCCCTCAATGATGATCTGGTCTCATTACCTCCCAAGGAGTCCTCCCAAGGTTCCCTCAATCCCACAAGGTCCCGACCTTCACGTTTTAAGGTAAGGGATCCTACCTCTCTTTTTCTTTTCATGTATTATCTTTTATGTCATTTATTTTAAGATACATGTTCTTATGTTGGGGATGTTATTTTATCTTCATCCTAATTTCATTTTCATGTTCATATGATGAGAGACTCCCTGTTTCTCTCATCAATTCATTTTATAAAAGTTTTTGTGGTGTCATTAGGCTGCCGAATTTTTGTAAGGGATCCTACCTCTCACTTCATTTTTAAGTACTCTCATTTATGCCATTTCCTTTAAGCCCCATGTTATTATGCTGGGGGTGTTCTTTTATATTAATATTACTATAGTTTTCATGTTCATATGATGATAAACCCCCTATTTCTCTCATCATTTCATTTTATGAATGTTTAAGTGGCGCCGTTAGGTTGCCAAATTTTTGTAAGGGATTCTTTCACTCTTCCCATTTTCAATGTTCTACTTTCATGTCAAGTATTTCAAGTTATTTTTTTTCCATGTTGTGGTATTTTATCTATATTAATCATACTTTCCTTTTATGATCACATGATGAGAGACCCTATTTATTCTCATCAATTCATTTTTTGGATGTTTTAAGTGACATCGTTAGGCTACCGAATTCTTCATAAAAGAAATTTTATTTTTGTCTTCCTTTCATGTTTTTCATTTCATATGGTATATCCTTAAAATTTAATTACCAAGTTCTTATATCCTTTATATTATATCCTTTTACTATTTTATGGATCATTTATGAATGGGTGACCCATGTCCCATCTCTTTTCAATGTTTTCTAAAACCCTGCAACATAGTCGTTATGCTGCCGAATTTTCATCTCAAAATGTCTCTCTCTTTTTCTCATATTATATTATTTTATTAAGTGAATACTAAAAACTCGTTATTCTATAGGGTTATTCACATATATATCAAAATGTTCTATTTTAAATTCTGGTATTTACATACATTAGACTCACTTTCCATTTCCGTGGGTTTAAAGTGACATAAAGATCATGTCTTTAAAGCAGTTTTTAAAATGTTAGGACTATGAAATAAAACACATTTCCTTTATGCTATATGGGTTGTTTATGAAATGATTTATCATGATATATGTTTCAAACATGATAATAAATACAAAGTAAGGGTGCTCCCTGATAGCGCTATAATGCATTGGGTAAAGACTTAATCTCTAGAGATGACCATTTTAACGATACCTTTGTGAATAAACTTCGTAAATTTTTTATGAACCCTTGGGGATGGACCTTGGTGATACAGAAATTATTGTCTAAGTTAAATGTTGTAGGAACATCTTCAAGTTATGAAACACGTTATTTTTATTATGATATGCCTCATGATCTCTTTCTCAAGCCTTAAAGTTATTTATCATGACTTTATTGATGTATCTCAAGTTCACATGTAAAATGGTTCTCTTGTTTCCCTTACTAGGCCTTATGCTCACCCTTTCCTTTGATGTATTCTCTCAGGTTATGAGATTTTGTAATGAACTTAGGATTAACAATTAAGAATCCTTTCAAGTGTTTAAGAAGAATGTTTTATTTTGTTTTCATGTATTATGTTCCTGATTTCCAAGATACTAGACTTTAAAGATCCTCTGTATGTAAAATGAAATGAAAAGTTATGTTATAAAAAGGCAGGATGCTATAGTTGGTATCAAAGGATAGTTTAGTTATTTATGGAAATTAGGATATGAAAACTCTAGGAAGAACCCTATAAAATTTTAAATATAGGATATCTTACTTGTATTTTGGTGAGTATTGAGTAAGTGGTTTATCAAGAAAATACATCACTGTCTGGATACGAGTAGGTAAAGGTGGCTCTGGCACGGATGTAAATAGGGGTAAAACCCAAAAACACCACTTTGAGCTAGAATCGAATGGGAATTGGTACACGACAATGGGCCTTGATTCACTATTGGTTACGACACTCCTGGGGGATATGTTTGGTTAATTGCAAGCTTTTTTATGAATCATTATGAAGGAATTATAGAAAAAAGTAATTTTCTAAGCTTGATGTTTTAAGAGATAAATCGTTTTTAGTTAAAATATTTTTAAATAAAATAAGTTTCTCATGAAGGATTTATTCTTTTAGAAAATGTCCCCATTGTCTAGGAATACGTTGACGTATTTCCCGAGGAGTTACCCAGACCTCCCCCAGAAAGAGAGGTAGAGTTCTCCATTTAAATCATTACTGGATCTCATCCGATGTCAAAGACCCCCTATACGATGAAAAATGTGGAGCTAGAAGAATTAAAGAAACAACTCAAATATATTTTGGAGAATGGGTTTATCTGACCAAGTGTGTCTCCTTTGGGAGAACCAGTTCTTTTTGTGAAGAAGAAGGATGGATCTATGCAACTATGCATTGATTATAGAGAACTAAATGGGATCACAGTGAAGAACAAATACTCTCTTCCAAGAATTGATAACTTATTTTACCAACTTCGTGGGACTCAATTCTTCTTTAAGATTGATCTTCATTCTGGTTATCATCAATTGAGGGTGAAGAATAATGATATTCAAAAAACTGCCTTCCAATCAAGATATGGGCATTATGAGTTTGTTATTATGCCCTTCAGACTGACTAATGCGGCTTCTATTTTTATAGATCAATAATAAGTTGATTTTGGAAACTTATGTTTTATCAAATGGATATCCTTTGTATAGGAAAATAATTCGGTGATTAAATGATAAAGGTTATTTTGGATGATTTTTTCCCTTTTGGAGAACTATTTTCCTAAGGGAAATAAAATAGTATAGTATTTAAATTGAGGAGGAATTGTTGAATTTTTTTTGTAAGAATTAATGTATTTATTGTGGACATATGGTGATTTGGGTTATTTCTGGAAAATGATGAACCTAACATAGAGAATATTTGAATAGGTTAATAACACTTTAGTGTGAGACTTTAATAGTAATCTATGTTATTTGGAGATAAATTTTAAGATTTATTGGGGAAGACTATGTGATTAAATCCTTATGAGTTTTGGGTTCCAATCTTAGTTTGTATTATTCTGAAGAATTTTAAGGATGGTTGTTTATTGAATGGTCTTTCTGGAACTTTGGGTACTTTTTTTGAATTTTGGAGATTAATAGTCATTTTTCTTTTTATAAAGGATTATCCTTTTTTGGGAATATATGATCTTGTACTAACCATTATTGTTTTAGTTGATGACTAAATACAAGGAAAAAATATAGTTATTCTTTTATGGATTATCTGATTCTCTTGATGATGATTCTTGTTCTCTTGAGGAGACCAAGTCTTTTTGAATGCTCATTGTTTGGAGAAAAGATTAGTATTGGTGGAAACATATTAATGGATGAAACTCTAAATGAAGGTAAGTGTATTTCCTCATGTTTTTATTATATCTAGTAAATGAATTCCTCAAAATTATGAAAAGGAACGTAAAACAAAAATGTTGTCGGTTTATGTTTCCTACTGGGTAGTCAATGAATGTTTAACACATCTTATGTTTCTGATCATTTTGTGGTTAATTTTCTACTAATCATGTTTTCTATCACTCTCCATCAGAACTTGACCCTTGGATTTCTCTTCCATATCCATGTTTTCCTACGTGGAATTCTAGTATGGGTTAACACAGGTGACCATTGTACTTACCTTTCTTTCTTTTAAAGTAATAGTTTTGCTGACTCTTTTTCTGATGTGGGAGTTTCAAAAAAATTTCCAAGACCAATATTAAAATGGCGAGGATGCAATTTCTTAATGGGGGAAGATTGTAACGACCCAAATGTTTGAATAAATTTGGTTTCCTAACTTTGTGTGTTATTTTATTTTATACTCAAAAAAACTAATATAATAAAATAAGTATAATTAAAATAAGACCATTGGGTTTTGACTGTGATATGAACATTTGTCAATATGACCATTAGAAACTAAATGTTACGATTATTGTCTATAAATACATGTGATCTTGAATAATTAATATAGAAAGATGATTCGATGGCCCTATCCAGTAGTCTCGGGCCGATCGAAGCCCATCTGACAGAACTCGTGAAGGAGGTAGCACCTTTGGGATTTGCTCTGGACCAAACCCAAGATGAACTTCATCGTGTAAAGCTGGAATAGAATCGCCTTCTCGAGAAGTTCAAGCTAATAGAAATCACTACTCGGGCAATGTTGGCTGAGCCGCCCCAAGATTCTATCACCCTATCACACCTTACTCTTAGGTCATATGATGGTGTCATAAAGGGGCTATGTAACGAGACTGTAACTTCCTTGTGCAATCCTTTGATTTAAATAAAAAATTTGATTTCTTATTATGGTGAAGTTTTTGAATTTTAAAATGTCTAGATAAATTTAGTATGCATATTATTGATGAATTTTAAAAAAAGGATATTTTTAAAATATTTATGTAAGCCTTGAATAATTAATAATGTGTAATTATTTTCAAAAAATGGTCTTCTATAGTTACGTTCAGTAAGAAATTTAGAGTCTAATAAGATCAACATAATTTTTGATGAATAGAGAATTATGAATAGTGATTTTACGCTTATGATTAGTAATGTGATCAAATTGATTATGTAACCTCGCTTAAGAAAGTATTAATATAATCTAGGCACCCTGATTAAGTAATGTGATTCAACAAAATAGGTAAATAACTATTTCAGAAATTATTGGTTAAGTATTAGTTTTTTTCGGGTGAATAGTGTTTTTTATTTAAAAATTAAATTAAAAATATTCAGAAAATTATTTTCATAAAATGGAGTTCATTTTTGAATTCAGAGCACTGATATTTGGTTAAGGTGAATTTTTGGGATTTTTCTGAAACAGTTAAATTTTATGTGAATAGTGTTTCTATTTAAAAATTAAATTAAAAATATTTAGAAAATAATTTTCATAAAATGGAGTTCATTTTTGAAAACAGAGCATCGATATTTTGTTAAGGTGAATTTTTGGGATTTTTCTAAGAGAGTTAATTTTTGGTGAATAGTCAAAATACAATTTTTGAGTTTCAGGTGATTAATGACATCATTAAGGATGTAATAATTATGAAATAATTCTGGTCGACTTATCAATAGTAAGATAAGCTATAAGGGGTCCCAAGTGGCCAATACCATGGGAAAATACCATGGGCAAGCCCATGGTTTTGCCAATACCCCCGATGAGGTGTCCCTTGGAAATTAATGCTTTATCCCCTCACTTCTTCTATAAATACCAAGACTTTACCTCATTCATTTCACTCAAAACTCTCTCTTAAAGATGATATGGTCTCATTACTTCCCAAGGAGTCCTCCCAATGTGCCCCCAATCCCTCAAGGTCTCAACCTTCGAGTTTTAAGAGTTAAGTTTTAAGGTAAGGGATCCTACCTCTCTCTTTCTTTTCATGTATTCTCTTTTATGTCATTTATTTTAAGCTTCGTGTTCTTATGTTGGGGATGTTATTTTATATTATTCGTACTGTATTTTTTATTTTCATATGATTAGAGACCCCCTCTTGCTCTCATCAATTAATTTTAAGAATGTTTAAGTGGCGCCGTTAGGCTGCCGAATTTTTGTAAGGGATCCTACCTCTCACTTCCTTTTCAAGTACTCTCGTTTATGTCATTTCTTTTAAGACACATGTTCTTATGTTGGGGGTGTTCTTTTATATTCATACTACTGTCCTTTAATGTTCATATGATGAGATACCCCCTCTTTCTCTCATAATTTCATTTTATGAATGTTTAAGTGGCACCGTTAGGCTGCCGAATTTTTGTAAGGGATTCTTTCACTTTTCCCAATTTCAAAGTTATACTTTCATGTCAAGTCTTTCAAGTTTCTTTTTTACGTGTTGGGGTATTATATATATATTTATAATACTTTAATTTTCTGTTCACATGATGATAGACCTTATTTAATGTCACTAATTCATTTTTTTGAAGTTTTAAGTGACGCCATTAGGCTGCCGAATTCTTCATAAGAGAAATATTATTTTTGTCTTCCTTTCAAGTTTTTCATTTCATATGGTATGTACTTCAAATCTCATTACCACGTTCTTATATCCTTTATATTCTATCCCTTTAGTATTTTATGGATCATTTATGAGTGGCTGACCCATGTCCCCTCTCTTTTCAATGCCTTCTAAAACCCTGCAACATAGTCGTTATCCTGCCGAATTTTCGTCTCAAAATGTATCTCTTTTTCTCAAATTATTTTATTTTATTAAGTGAATACTCAAAAATATTTATTCAATAGGGGTATTCACATATATATCAAAATGTTCTATTTTAAATTCTAGTATTTACATACATGAGACCCACTTTCCTTTTCCGTGGGTTTAAAGTGACATAAAGATCACGTCTTTAAAGTAGTGTTTAAAATGTTATGACTATGAAATGAAACCCATTTATTTTATGCTATATGGTTTGTTTATGAAATTATTGATGATTATATATGTGGATCACATGATAATAAAGATATATTAAGGGTGAGACCAGATAGCGCTCCAATGCATTGGGTAAAGACTTAATCTCTAGGGATGACCATTTTAACGATACCTTGGTGAATAACCTTGGTTATTTTTTTATGACACCTTAGAGATGGACCTTGGTGATACAAAAATGATTGTCCAAGTTAAATTTTGTAGCAACATCTTCATTTTATGAAACACATTATTTTTATTATGATATTCCACATGATCTCTTTATCACGCCTTAAAGTTATTTATCATGGCTTTATTGATGTATCTAAAGTTCACATGTAAAATGTTTCTCTTGTTTCCCTTACTGGGCCTTCTGCTCACCCTTTCCTTTGATGTATGCTCCCAGGTTATGGGATAATGTAATGAACTTAGTATGAACAATGAAGAAGCCTTTCAATTGTTTATAAAGAATGTTTTATGTTGTTTTCATGTATTATGTTCCTGATTTCCAAGACACTAGTCTTTAAAGATCCTCTGTATGTAAAATGAAATGAAAAGTTATGTTATAAAAAGGAGGGATGCAATAATTCATCCCATTTAAAAGGGATTCTTGGATAGGTTTCATTATTGGGTCTAACCATGAAACCCTTCCCAACTAACTATATGTACGAGATTTTTGAATAGGAAATTTAATTTTAAAAACACCCTAAACCCTTATTTATGGTTTCCAACATACCTAAATCAACCCCCAACAATTTATTTTTCTATGGAATCTTCCTAGAGTAACTTTTGGCCCTTATACACCTTCCTAGAAGTGGATTGAATATTGTAGAACAATGTCTAATCTCCACCCAGTAGGTTTCCTCCTCTTATTCTCTTTCTCTCACACTTTTTCTCTTCTCCTCCCTTGGATTTTATAGATCAATGTTCTATTGGAAGATCTAATAACCTTTGTTTTGGATCCTGGATCTAGGTGTGATACATAGATACCATTTTCATAGTTCTACATTACTGAATCTGGATTAGGGTTTAATGTTTTGAGATTTGTCATTCCAGGGGTAGGTGGTTCCTTTATGATGGCCAATTTTGATTAACCCTAATTTACTTGATTTAAATTCAACTATTTTATTTAGATGAAATTGAATGATTTCAAATAAAGTTATTTAATTTTTTTTTAAATTTAATTCAATTGATTTTTGGGATTTGGATTTGAAATTATATTTTTCATATGAAATTATGGAAAACCCCCAATTCCATTGAGTTGGGGTGTGTTTATGAAAATTGATAGAATTTTTTGAAATTAATATGTGAAATTTAAATATTGAATTTAATTTGTGGAATTTGAAATGTGAACTTGATTTTATGGTAATTGATTTCAAATTGGTATTTTTGAAAATATGTCTTGAAATGATTTTGAAAGAAACCTTTGTGTTTTATCCTAGAAAAGGGCATGTTTTGATTAAAAACATATTTTAGTTTTTAAATGGAAAATTGGAATATTTGAAATAGATAATGGGATGAATTATATTTTAAGAAGTCTTAAAATAAATTTCCCATCATTTTTTTATTAGAGAACATGAAAGCCTTAGGTAGTTAGTGAGTTATTCAGACAACACTCTATAATTTACAATGTTACAAAACATAGATATAGCACGTCACATCCTTAACAGGATAGCGATGAATTCCTCTTGACCAGTGTCAGAGGGATGTGTGTATATACATATTTCTATGTCACATTAAGTGTGTGGAGTCCCATAGCCTGGAACTATCATAATTTTTGGCACATGACTGTATTTCTCAATTTTTTGTATTTGAAATAAATATATTCCATTTTTGTAACTATTTTACATGCCTTATGAATTTATAGAAATTTTTTTATAGAAATTATTTTTAATCCATTTTTTTAATGTATTTCAATCATTTGAAATGAAATTTATGAATTTTTTAATTATGATTTTGAAATTTTAAACCTGTTTATTTAAAATTGAATGATGAATTTAGTTAATTAAATTTTGGAATGTGTTATGGAATCATTGGTGATACCTTACTAGGATTTTATCTCACACCATAATTTTGTCTTTGGGTATTTTATATTTTCTTCTTCTAGGTTCGAGTAGGGGGAAAGCACAACTTAAGGGTGGTTCTACCTGTTGATCTTTGGGATTTGAGAGTTTCGTTTGATGAGTCTTGGGTTTTCCATTCATTGTTTTGGTACTTTTATACAGTAATTTGGGGTTGTTTACCTATTTTACTTCTGGTATAGTTATCCACATGGAGTTTCCTTTGTATGATTTCAGACTTATGTATCTTTCATTCATAATTTTTGTGGAAAAATCATTCCCACTTTAATTTTGTATGATTCCAGGTGCTAGTCACCAATCCATGGGGATCAGTAACACCCTTCGGGGCATGTCACTATCGGATAAGGTATTGGGTTACCTGGGTATCTGGGTTGGTTCATGAAAAAGATAAATTTTTGTAATAATACATACTTGTATGAAGATTCATGAAAGTTAATAAAAACATAGTATGAATGATTAAAAAGTAACAGATTAATTAATAGTGAAGGTTTTGTGTACATTCATGGTTTGTGTGAGGAAAAGTGAAGAAAAAATGATATTTGAGAAGAAAATGAAATAATATTTTTGTGAGAATTGTGTTTTGAAGAAGAAATAATTTGAATTCATGCAATGTGTCTTACATGCTTAATGATTATATGAAGGTGTTGTGTTGAGATTGTAGAAGCATATGGTTGTATTTTTATCGAGTTTTGTGTTATTATTTTTATATAAATATTATTGGGAATATAAAATGAATACCAAATACACTAAGGATGGAGAGTTTTTTAAAATTGAATAAGACTTGCATACTCGAGTTCTTAGTAAACTGAGGAAGATTCAAATAATTTAAAATATATTGTGAGCTTCGAGACTGATCGATTTTATCAACTATACTAGATTTAAAAGTTCTAGAATATTGTATAGATTATAAGGCTATTTGATCAAGTGCATGTTTTGTGGGAGATCAACACCAAAGTTGTTTAGAAGAAACCCAATGGTTAAATACCTTGTGTTTTATTTTATTAACATTATGTATTATTTGTGGTGTGAATATGATTTTTTATAGACATTATCAAATCATCTTAATAGGTGACATTGGTTATAATTATAAAACAGAAAAAATTAAAAGAAAAAAAGAATTTAATAAAACAAGACACAGCAGATTCAACCTCACTCTTAGTGTAACTACATAAAATATGGGCCACTTCACAATTGAATGATAATATTTTTAATAATCAAAATAGAATAATTGAAGAAAAAATTACTCTAAAATATTTACCTGGGAACATAAATATTATTTTTAACATTATTAAAATTAAGTAAATGAAAACTCTAAGATTTATGTCATTGTTAATAAAAAATATAGGTATCATAGTTTTTAGGTTAAAAAATCACATTTTGAAATTTATTAAAATGAAAAAATATAGATGTTATCATGAAAATATATAGATATAAAAAACTAAAAAATAAAATGGATAATAAAATAATTACTTAAAAATATGTGTAATAATATAGTAAAATTAAATTCATTATACAGATTAAACATTTAATTTAGGTATGTAATTAATTGATTTTATTTGGAAAAGTATAACATATAATAAGATACTTTGTATATTAGATCAGAAATTCAATTTATAATAGGTTACATATGAAAAAGTAAGTAGAATAAATTAATTGATGAAAAGGAAAAGAAAAATAAATCTTGAAAGCCATAAAATAATAGATACATGTAATATTATAAATCATTAAAATTGAGTTTTAATAATCATGATATCACTATGTGCATGGAATTTTTTAGGAAAACAAAAAAAATAAGGGAAAATTAAAGTTGTAATATAGGTTAGAATAATTTATAGATGATGATAGGTGGTAATTTTGAGAACAATATTCAAATCACATAGTCTTTAGAATTTAAAAAATGACCTATATATGAGTGAGGTTAGTGGGGATTGAGAATATAAGGGAATACATGAAATATAAAGAGACAATACTGAACCTAATGCAATTGATATTCTAAAATATATTGATTGGAAAAATTGAGTTAAGATGGTGGAGTAGACTGGTAGTGGAATTATAGGCATATTCAGACCAATGTCCATTTTTTGAGGACATTTGAAACCACTCATATATCCCTCTCCTTTCAATTTTTCAATAAGTGGAATTGATCATATTAAAAAAAATTAATTTATAATAAGGATGAAATAATGAAAAAATAAAAAATAAATTATGTATATTATAGTGGAAACAAGAGTTTAATCATTATGAAATCCAAGAGTAATACATAGTATTATGGTTTTTGAAAACAAATATGTTGAATCTAAATGACACTGGAGAAAAATCAATAATTAGATGGATAAAATAGGTTGGGGTTGTAATATATTTCTCTAATATTGTGTTTAAGTTTTTATGAAAAAAATAAAGGAAAATATTTCTTAACATGATTGAATGAAACCTAAATTAATTAATTTATTATTGAGATCAAAGGATGTAATAATGAAAATAAAGGATCAAAATAAATGAATCTAGGTGGAGGTCTTGGTGAGGAATTGAGGATTTAGGTTATGTAATAAAAAGTAATCACACTCATGGAGGGAGGAAGGGGAGATAAAAATATAGAAGATGTGGGGAAAAGGAGGTGGGGGTGAAGATCCAAGAATTAATGTAGGTGTTGAGGTGGTGTTCAAGGCAAGTAGGACTAAAAGAAGGTGGTAGGGTGTGGGTAGATTCATAAGTGTAGAGGAAGAAGGAGTGACAATTTTGGGGATGTGGGATATGGGGAAGTGATGACATTGATAAATTAGAGAAGAGTGGGTTCTAAATTGTGATAGGGAATCCAAGGATGCAGTGGCGTAGATATATTAGTGGTGAATATAAAACATGAGAAAGGAATTTGGAAGAAAAAAAATTCAATGTTGTAAAATTATTAATGTGGATGTGATATGTGTATAGGGATTTACAACAATTAGTATAATTATTTATATTTATTTATTTATTTATTGGTTGAAATAACATATATTTAAATATTTTTTCAATAATTTTATTAATTTCAAAGAGGATGAGTATAATAAGTTATAAGTCTCAGGATAAATATTTATTTACTAGGTTGTAGAGGAATTTTTTTCAATTTACATGTTAATGTTCACCATGTGAATTATTATTACTATTTATGTTTTTTTCTTGTTGTTTTTGTTGATGTTTTTTGGGTTTTTTTAATTTTTGGGATTAGTATATTATTATGGTATTTGAGAAATTAATTAATATTCACCCCTATCCTAGGCTTATAAATATCTTGTTATGTCATTTTTGATATGATATATTGGTTGTTTACAACACCTTTATTCACTATAAGAATTATCTCCACCAATAATGTCTCTATAGTTTGTCTAATGAATGAGAGAAGTGAATTTATTATCATCCCTATCATTATAGTGAGACTAATAAATAAACCATCTAGACTAAAGTGATCATGATAACCATCAATGGAGTAATTCAAGATGATCATTACTATTGCACTAGCACCCATAGTTTCATCGATAATGCGTCAATATCAAAGTTCGATGTGTATATCAACACTATATGGATTTCAATTTTGGATCCTAATATTAAAATAAAAAATAGTTCAGATGATAAATCTGTTAATTGTTGAAATAATCCCAACACATAGACAATTATATTATTATAAATTAATTATAGATTTTACATGAAAGATCCTAAATTGGTTCCAATATTATTTTATCTAGTTTCATTGGGTATATTTATGAGAGATCATGATTTTTCATAATATCCTTATGGATTATTCATTGGATACAATGAAAAACCATTGATGGGAATAGGTCTAACTGACTTTCTCTCTACCTAGAACATTCAATTGTTATTAAAGTGATCACATTCAAATTTATAATTATTTATTAATCATTTATTTTTTTACTCATTTGAATTTATTTTTCATTTATGATTAATTCATTACTAATTTGAATCTATGATTTATGATTTTTCACATTCATTTATCAAAGAAAATGTTAATAATCTATGAATAATGAGTTGATGGAATCCAAAAGCAGGTGATGAAGACTCTATAAAGATGACATCGATACACACTGCATAACTAAAAAGTAAACATTGTATACATTTTTTCACCACATTAGGATGATTTGTAGGATACATGACTCACAACACAGAAAAACAACATGTGGTGTATTAAAACACACCACATGTTTTCTATCATAATGATATATTGCATTTAGGATTGCATGAAATGTAAGTGGTATAAATGTCGTGTAGTCTTTTATGGTTCACCATTTGATTTTCACGGAAATTATGAGGTAAAATTACATGGAATATATTTATTACACACTACATAAGGATTTGAATCCAAAAAACAAATCCATCTATTTTTACATGACATGTAGATAACATACACACCATGTATCAAAAAATTATCCATGGGATTATTATGCTAATTCCTTAGGTATGTATGGTAGACAAACAATACATATTGTGTTGGTGGATTTTACACTGTATCTCATACCCAATTACATGGAATACATTATAAACTAATATGTAAATGTGTGAATTAGTTACATGGATCAATAATAATTTCTACCATTAAACCGAATTACATGATGTGTATATTTCATTCACACTATGTAGAAGGGTTTAAAAAATAATAAATAATTTATTTATTTTTCAGGTTAATTAAAGAATACATGTTGTGTATAGTTTTGTGAACTATGGACATTGTGTTCATTATTATTGGAATCCACCACATAGTTTCACACAAGTCCATGTGTTTTAAATATTCCCAGCATTTACTTATCTTGACACATTACATGTTGTGTAAATGCACAACATGTTTTGTACATCTACAATACATGTAAGTAAACTATACATAAATAGAACCATACAAGATGGAATTATATTTAAATGAGTAAATATCTTGTTGAAACTTGTGGGAAATCATATTTTTTTCATTAGCATATATAATTTTGAATGTCATTTTTTAGCTAAATTGATATAGGTGATGTTAAGAATAATATTTTTGACTTCAATTTTATTAAACAGACATCAAAACATCAACTAAATGTCAATAGAAGAGATGATTCAACAACAAGTTTTTTTTTTAAAAAAAATCGATGTTGAAAATGTTTTCCCACCTTTTCTATGTTGTTTTTAATATAGAAATGATGTGTAAGAACTCCCATATAACTTTCCACATCGGTACATAGTAAAACCGATGTGGAAAGTTTCTTTTGATGTTATTTTTTACAAAAAAATGATGTTGAACCCCTCATTGCAAGTTAGGTTTACTAGGTAACCAGTATGAAAAAGATTAAATTGGGACATTCCATGTCATTTTTCTAGAAAATAGATGTGTAAAGTGTCTACTAATATTATTATTTTGGTGAAAATTGACATTGAAATCCCTATATATTTGATTCTGCCACTATTTTTTAAAGAACAGACATGGAAAGTGTAATGTTTTTTAAAAACTAATTTAAATTTCATGCTCCAAAAAATATATAAAAACTATTAAAAATAAATATTACATAAAGTGGATAGAAAAACTATAAAAAAAATAGAATATACTAACTTAAAACAAAAAATTATTATCGAAATAATCATATTTAAAACTAAAATTATAAGATATATACATAATATTTGAAAATGTAATCATAATTAACAAAAGGTTTGAAAAAAACTCTAAATATGGTTAGGGTACTCATTTGTATATGACTCGACATTATTGAAAATCTACAATATCAATGAATTTTATAACATTAAAAAATATAATATTTTGATATAAAATATAAATAGAAAGTTACATTTTTAGAAAAATACAACAAAAAAATCCATTAAGTGCCTGAAAAACAAGAATTATGATGTGATTTATCAAAACAATGGATTCATAAGAAGTCATTTAAGAAAAATGAATCAACATTACTTAAGTGTTTTTTATATATTTTAGTGATTCATTATTTATGGTGAGTCTAATCTTGGATTCCATGGTTATGAAATCTTATCTAATGGTTTATAGGGGATATTTGGATTTCACTAAAGAATTCCTTGGAGATAAATAGGTTAATACAACTTTATAATAAATATGGTAGTGGTTATTATATCATTGAGTGAATTTTCAAGCTATTCTAGGGATATTACTACCTAATGATTACCCAAAAGAACTATAAATATAACACTTTAGTTTTAGAAATAAAAATTGATGTTTTTTAAATATATTTTAATATATATAATAAACTAATTTTCAGTGAGGTTTTTAAATAATTTATGCCATATTTTAAATTTATGTTTCCATTCTTTAAAAACCTATTGTTTATGGTTTCAAGAAAATTTACTTTAAGGAAATATTTTTAAATCAAATTGATATTTAGTTTGAATCAAGTAATTATTTTAATTCTTTTTATATTGTTTATATTGATAGAATTATACATTATTATATATTTAACATATAATATAATTTTCGTAGAGATATGTTTGTATAAGATTAATTTATTTTAGTAAGTTGTTTGGTATAAATATATCTGTAATTTTAAGTATGTATGTTACATTAATTTTTTTCTAGAGTTACATGACTTAAAGAATTTACATGTTTCCTCGATTCATTGATTTTCTATAACTTATATGAGTTCATGGATTAGTTATTCATGTCCTTTGATATTAATGATGTATCTTTCTAAATTAAAGTCTTGTGTAGGTGGTGATTATTTCATAAATCCAAAATACTTTATAAAATAGGTAAAACCCATTTAAAAACATAACATAACAACTTATAGTAGAATTTTTTTTCAAAATATTCATTTTTAAACTTTAATTAATATATACATACTTGATAATTTAAAATTTAATCATAATTAACATGTAGTATGAAAATAAGCTTTGAAGATGGGTAAGGTCTTCATTCATATATGAATCATCATCATTAAAAATATACTATAACAATAAATGTTACAAGATTAAAAACTAGAATATTTTGATGTAAAACCTGAAATGATTAATATAGAAAACCTTATCAAATTTAGTCATTGACCCATTTCTGATAATCTCAAACATGAATCTTAAAATATAATAACCTCATTCCACCCTTCTTGTTTGATTATTACACTATATATATAAAACTTTTACTTGAAAATGAAATCCAATATATATATAAACAAATATTATCAAATAAAAAATAAATTTACCATTAATTGTATGTATTGGATTTTATTTGACTCCTATATTGAAACATGATCTTTATTAAACTTTATCCATGAAATATACTTTCACACACACATATATATATAGATGTAAACTATAAAATATATACAAAAAAAAGAATTAAAAATAAATAACTTAAAAGAATAATAATAAACTTTATTGTTTAAAATTTTTCTAACACAATTAGGAACACCGCCTAATAAATAGAAAAGACAATATAATGTGTAGTCATGTGGAAATAATATGCATAACATCCAATAAACTATAAAATATAGAAAATTCAAAATTAATGACATTATAATGAATATTATTTCAAAATTATCTTAGTCTTATTACCTATCAACGAGTGAAAAAACTACCACCCAATCTCTATATTTTGTAATCTGTCACACACACACAAAAATATATATAACTTCAGCATCATTATCTTAATATTTAATTTGTGTTTCGATATATTCAAGATATATAAGAAAATAAAAACTAGTGGTATCATTTTTATTGAAAATAATGTGTACATACCTAATTAAATAACTAATATATTAAGTCACTTGAATTCATCTTTATTTAAATAAAGGGAAACTGAAACATAAAATTACATACATAGAAATCAACTACAACATAGGCATACTGATCTTATAAAAAAACAACTAGATTTGTGATATTTTTTGAAATATTTTCAATGGATATTCTCTTCCAAATATATCATATTTAATGAAAAAATGATAAATGTTATCGAAGGGAAAAGAAATTTGGGATTGTCTTTTTAACCCATCATAAATCTCTAAATTATTTTAATTTTTTGGTTCCTGATCATTTTGTTTCTTTTATTATAATTGTTTTAATTTTAGATACTCCTATATAAATTAAATACAAGGAAAAAGTACAAGTAATTCTCAATAACATTTAAATAACATTTAAAAAAACACATACCTTGTATGTCGCATGAAAAATAAGGCTATCCGGCCAAAGTATAAAATAACCCATACAATTTCAAACTATGGAAATGTCCTCTATATGAAATAGAAGTAGAGTATTTGGATCAATAATATTATGTAATATTACACTTACCTAACCCAACTTACCCAAAATATATATGAACCAATATGATACAATATGATACAATACGTACACTATGATCTCTAGAACACAACTCATAGTATAAGGTCATCTCTAAAAAAGAAGGTGGATGATTTGAGTATGTAGGTTATGTAAGTTGCATTTTCCAGGATTGTCTCATCAATTATTCAAACATAGCCTTCAAAACTAATTTAACTTGAACACCCATTAAATTTTTAAGTCTTTAAGCTTATCTTTTAGGGAATCTATTTATTGGTATCTTGATTTCTTACATTGATGACCAAAAACATTCCTAATAGTGACACCCTCCTTATATCCTCTTACACGGTTGGGGTTAAAATAGTTTCTAGGATTTTAATCCTACTAGTAGAGGTAAAATTCACATGTGTTTCTTTCTCTTAAAGGTCATATTGAAATGAAAAATTAAAATGGTATATTAGTTCTATTAATTTTAAAAATACATTGATTCATGGAAAATAAAAAATAATTTCTTACAATTCTTTTAGAAACTACCTTATATTGATCTATAAGATACTTTTCATTTCTTTTCCTTCTCTCACTTTTCCAATTTTCATGAAGATTGTGGGATATGGAGGAGCACACTAGAACTCTTATTAACCATTACTATATTTTCCTCTTAATGCATAAAAAAGTATGTAATATTTTTCTCATCCAGTAAATAATACACTTCACATGATAAAGAATGAGGGTAAAAATCATGAAACTAGATCTTTGGATGAGCTCTCCTAAAGTCATGTTATATAAAAATAAATTAACACATAATCGGGTAATATATAACAACTTTTATGATATAACATAATTATCATACTATAAATGATTCATTTTTTCTTCTAGAGACAAATTTATTTCATGTATCTTCATTTAAAAACCCATATTTAGGCATGATTTTTCATTATATAACTTCTCAAAAACATAATTTTTTGTGTCATTATTGTTTTAAAATCTCTCTATTGAACCACCGCTAAAGATAGAAATCTTTTCTTAATTTCTTTTTTTTTGAAAGTTGAAAGTAATCTGTAATTGAATAAATTAAATATTATTCATATAAAATATATTATATTTGAATAATGAGATTAAAATAAATCAATTGATATATTTTATCATTATGGACTTCCATATCTTATCTTTCACCATCTTTTTGTCAAGCTTCCAATCATGATATAAAATGATAGTCCTACAATGACTCTGTATGGTGATATAACTTATAAATTATGTTTCATTTGTTATAGTTAGGATATTATTATCATCCAAAATAATTTTTATTCTCTATTCTCCATGAGAAATTGAAAGTTTTGGTAAACATATAATCTCACATCTACTAACTCTAAGAATAATTTTCTCTATAAAAGTAGAATACGACACCTCCGTATGTGTCACATCATTAGTCCTATATTTTTTTTAAAATTAACATTTAAAATCATTAAATAAATTTATTATTGAATATTTAATAATGTGAAAAAATAGCCATATTCAATGGTAAATGTTCCCCTGAATCTTTTTTATCATTTAAATAAAAAAATTAATGATATTCTATGTAAATGAATATTATTAAATAAGTGAATACTTAAAAACATTGTTTACAAAAAATGTGTAAGTAAAAAAAATAGTTCCACACATGTGTAAGTTTTAAAAAAATGACATCATGATTCATAAACCAAAAAATATGAAAGTTAAATTATTAAATATAAACATTTATTTTGAATGATACATGTGAGTAGCATTTATACATTTAAATATAATAGTTACAACAAGGGTTTTTATATGCATAAATTTAACAATAATATAATGACCTATGTTGGGTTTTTAGACCAACAAATGTTTAACCATAACATTTAAATATAAAATTTATCACAAAGATCATATAAATAACCAATATATAAAAGATTAAAATATACAAATTAAAATAGTAGAGATTTTAAAAATGTAAATTTTAAAAAAGAAATAACATCTAAATTTTTACCGGATTAATTAGGATAGTAATTTAGTGTTTTCTTATATCCATTAAACATGATTAATTAATATAGTATGGACTCTTTCTGGATTATAATAGTTTTTATAATTCAAAAATCATGTAATATATGAAAAAACCTCACATAAATCCACATCATCATCATTATCCTCATCACCCAAAGGAATTATTTTCCCTTGAAAAATGATATACCATTGATCATTCAATGAATCAATGACATAATATATTTTCTTTTCATGTGTCACCATGATAAATGGTTTTTCATTGAAACTAAATCCTTTCAAATCATCTAGTGTAAACCCATAATCATCATGTTTCACACAACTATTAATATCAACCCAGTTGCACATAAAAAATTTAACTCAGAATTTACTATAATCAATTTCCAACATGTCCTCATGAACTCCAATATATTTCATTGATGTATAAATTTTGTTTTTATATTTTTCTCTATAAAAATTATGTGCTTCAGAAATGACCATTAACCCAATATTTTGAAAATTACTTTTGTCATTCTACTTTTTTGTGTACAATATATACCAATTAATATAAAAGCAAGACCACATGATCAAATTAAGATATGGTCCCCATTCCAACCATTTTAGTGTTTCTGATGCAGAAATATATTTATTGAATTTATATTTAAACCTTGAAACAAATGTATTTTTTTTCTTAATCAGCAACCAATTGTAATTTATCATTAGATATAATACCTTTAATTCAGTAATTTGTGATGATATATATGGTTAAACCTCATGTGTGTTGTTCAAAATATTTAAATGTGTCTATATCACTTCATAATGTAAAATTAAATTTACATTTGAGGCATGAATCCCTCAACACTCACTATCAACAATAAAATTTGGAGACAAAAGGAGACTTGTATTCCCCCCTTCATACAAATAACTAGTACAAAACTCAATCACCTCTTTTGATACATATTTTTGAATAATAGAGGCCTCCGATCGATGATGTTTTTTAAAATGTAACTTAAAAATATTCATATATCATTCAAGAGGATATACCAGACATAAATAAATAGTCCCACATATTCCTATCTAACGTACCAAATTAATCAAAAATAAACTGTTGTATCAAAAAACATAGGTGGGAAATACATTTCTAGTTGATAAAGTATGAGATAAACTAAATTATCAAAAAAATCTAACAAATTTAAATCAATGGATTTTATAAAAATGGGTTTGAAAAATAAAATAACATGATGATAGTCTTTCTGAAAGGTGCTAAAAAAATACCACACAATGAGATTCAAAATAGTTGTTTCATCAATACATGACAATCTATATATTTCATATGTATTAATTCATTATCCTTAAATGACACCAAATTCTTTACATTTTATGAACATCCACTAGCTACTTAAATACCAAGAAAAGACTAAAAAATCATATTCTCACTCTTTATTAATGTGTTGCAAGATAGAGGTAAATATAATATGTTTCATTTCATATTGGGAGATAATTCCAATCATATTATCTTGGATATCAATTCTAATATAACATTAAATCCATTTTTTTTATTTCCTTTAATGTCTAACTAAGTTCCAATAATACTATCACATATGTTTTTATCAAAATGAATTACATCAATGTTATTTTTTATCTATAAAAACCTCTAATAAGGTACTTTGAATAAGGTATACCATTTTTTCTAGATAATTTTTTGATGACCATAACTTCATTTCTTTCCAAATGTGAAATCAATTTTTTTCAGCATGTCATTATATTGTTCAATTGACAACGGTTATGGGGGGAGATTATATTCCTATAAAATATTAAATGTGTTTTTAAATCTACAATAATTATGATTAATTTTTAAAAGAATTAAATGTACTATGTACCCTATCATTCATCATTCTAAAATTGATAATATAAAGTCTCTTATTCACAAATTGGACATGTTTTATGTCCATTAACATTATATCTAGAGAAGTTTCCATATGTAGGAAACTTTTTTATAGTGAAAATTATCATAAAATACAAATGAAAATACTATTTATTGTATGTATAAAAAATGTAACACCTATCTCCCATATAATTTTCAAATCAACAGTCAATGGTGAAAGATGTAAATCAATATCAATTCCGAACTATTTTGGTCTAGAAATCATCAAGCTTTTCATATAATATTTTTTCTTCATACAAATCTATGGGGGAGAGTTTAAAACTACTAATAGAATAGTCATTTAACAATGTTGGCTAGTGAGGCTCCGATATGGATTCATTCCATATGTTCATAGTCCCTTTATGGTATTGATAACTTCACTTATGAAATTATGAATTTTTTTATCAAATATATTCCATTGTGGCGAATCAATAGGGTGATGTGTATTACCGTTAGATATAAAATAATATATTTTTTATATAAACCTTTTTAATCATTTTAATTTGAAAATAAGATATTCAAATGAGTAATTATTGGACATTAACACATTTATTTAGTAGGAGGTTTGATGCATGTACCTAAGAATAAATTAAAGTTCAATTTATCTTCCATATTATATCATGATGTCCGAAATTTATGAAATTTTGATAAACATTCATATTATTTCTAATAAAACACACAATTATTGGGAAAAAATACATCTTTTTATACCCTAATCCAATTGGGAATAATATTTTATTTTCCCCATAATTGGAATCTAGAGGCCTGTTTCTTCTGAAAGAATCATTTTTAAATGTTTACGCAATTCAAATACACTCCACCCATTTCTTTCTTTCTGGTTAACTAATTATAGAACTACTGATAACACTATATATTTAACACAACCTAAGAATAATGGGTTCTTAGAATCTCCATATAATCATTAAAAAATTACAATTTTTTGATGGCTGTAATGAATATATCATGAATTAATTCTTTAAAATGACCCTTTGTCTCATTATGAATAAATTCATCAACATTGGATGTTGAATTTTTAGTTTTTTTACCATGTCAGATCCAAAATGTATAATTATGGACAAAACCATATCCCATGAGATGATCCATGATTTCTATGGAATTTAAATTTTTCATATTCAAATAATTCATGCATGGAAATGAAAACCAATTTTTTTTGAATATTTCATTTAGAAAATTCAATGATATCGTCAACACCTTTTTTTATTCGTTAGTGGCTCTGTATAAATTTTTGCAATTATGATCCATGAATTATATGAGATTACAATATAAAAGGTGAATATATGAAAACATAAAAATATTTTAAAATATATGTAAATATATAAATTTTAAATATAAAAACTTATAATCAAAAAATAATAATTTATTGATGATTATTTTATCACAACAAACAATAAAAAAAATAGAAAAATATATCATTAAAGAATTTAAATATAAGTGATTGAGAATATATAAAAATATACAAATTAAACATGAATAAAATTTTAAATAATAATTATTCTGAAATACAATTTATAAATGAAAAAGAAGTTAAAAATGAAAAAAGAGTTAAAATAAAATAAATAATTAAAATAAAGTATATCAATAAAAAAATTTATAAGTGGATAAATAAATTAAAGAAAAACTAATTTAAACCAAAAATAAATTATACTATAAAAAAAATATAAATACCAGTTCAAAAAAATTACACTAAAAAATAATTAATAATCATAAAAAATTTATAATATTAAAATAAATTAACAAAAATAATTTTAATTAATAATAAAATTTGTACAAATAAATTAATGTATGAATCAAATTTATAACTAACAAACAATTAATTTAAAATAAAAAATAAAAAAATAAAATACCAAATATAGTTTTCTATAATGAAATATATATATTAAATTATGATAAAATAACATGAATTTGGTGGAAATAGGGAATAAACTACAAGATCGAAGAAAAAAATAAAATAAAACAAAGTAGAAAAAATCACAGACAAAAACCATAAACTATGTTTGGATTTCGATAAGAAATGGATTCGTTAAACTAAAAAATACTAAATATTGTTAAAAAAATGATGAAGGGTGTAAGATCACAGAGAAATAACCTGAAAATTTGATCAAAATTGGCTAACAATTTATGACCAATCATTATCTAGAGTCTTGGGTGTCATTGAATATTAAGAGATGAGGAGGGTTTGAACAATAATAAAATGAGATTTTGGATGCTGATAATTTTTTTAAATAATTATAACATATATATTTTTCAAAAACCACCATTAAAATATATTTTTTACTTTGGATGTTGGTTTTTAATAAACTAGAATGTAATTTTGTTTTTATTTTTTTAAATGTTGGTTTTATAAAAAATTAACTTTTAAAGTTCCACTATTAACTTTTAACAAGAATTTATAATAAAAAATGTTAAAACCTTGACATCAAAGATGATATTTATACTAGTGTAACTTCAAAAAAGTATATCATGAGTCTACTCTATATATTATATTGGAATTCTACTCATCATAATTTTAATATTCCATCATAATCCATAACTCTCTATGATAATATTTGATTAAATAAAACCCAGATTCATACATCAAAAGGGGTTTATCATTTAATTATTCATATTTTACAAATATATCATACATGAATGAATAATAAAAGGATATTTCATTTATTATAAAATTATGATATTTTTACAACCATGACATCCAATCTATCATATATGTAGTATCCAAATATTTCAGATGGAAAAAATGTTTTTTATTAGGTAATAGTTTCATCAATGGATCCATTATATTCTCTTATGTACCAACAAAAACCATATTTACATCATGATATCAATGATATATTGAATGAGATACTATTTTAAAGGATATTTATTTGTTCTTTTTTGTGACTAAGATTCATCATCTTAATAAATGGCACTATTTTTGTCACAATAGTGCTCATTTCTCTCTAAATTCTTGTAACATGCCTTTGTTCATAAATTATCTTCTTGATAGAAAATGTTTATTTTTAAACTTTTAATATAGGGATGTAATCTATCATTGTTGTAAATTCCTTTATATTTTATAGTTTACAAGTTTTCTAACTTATGGTTTAATCATTATGAAAAAACATGATTCCATTTTGAGATCTTATGTCATATTTTTCATTTTAGAAACTAGCATCATTGTAACTCCTTATGATGAGTTCATCCTCACAACTAATGATAAGGAAAATATCATTAATTATTCCAAAGTGCTTAAGGGTATTATTTACAATAATTGAGTGACACTCTCTAGGAATATATTGGCATAAACTTATTATTTTTAATGAATAATTGAAATTAGGTCAAATACATAGAATCATATATGTGATAAAGACATACCTGAGAGATGAAGATACAGGAAGAGACACGATGGAGCTATGGTAGCTATTAGGGTTTCTGATCGGTGATGTATTTACCTCACTTTATCGGCTTCAATCGACTTGACATGCGACAGATCTGTGTGAAGGATGCAGTTTTGGGTGGGATTGCCCCTGCATCGACCTCTATTTCGTGAAATCCGGAGACTTCTCCATCTGGTGTTCTCTTGTCATCTGACAGTGTGAAACCCTTCTCTTCCGGTGAGCCTATCTCGTGGAGGTCTGAGGATGGAGGGATGAAGGTGGATAGGTTGAAGGCTATTATGATGGCTGTGGATTGCGTAGCAGCGAAGCCTCCGTCCTGCAAACCCTCTGATCAGTTTTCTCAGGTTCTTTTGGGAACATGGAATCTTTGAGGGAGACCACTGGTGTTGCATCATGTGGTCAATGCTCTTTTGTTGATGTGATGAAGGATTATTTATCATATCAGAAAAGGAATGAGGACTCCTGTTATAAGAAGATCCTTCGAAAGGGCTGTTTGGCTCATGTTGAGGCCAACCCTGGTGTGATTACTGAAATATTGGCATTGGGTGAGAAATCATTGATTTCTCATATTGTACTTCCTAAAAGTGCGCTGCCCTGGAAATGTGAAGATTTATTCCATAGAATTTCGATGTTGTGGGGCTTTGCTAGTTGGAAGGGTGTCTCCCTTGGGCGGGGATTCTTTCACTACTTGTTTCCATCAGCTTACTTGAATCTAAATTCTTGGAGTTTTGGCTCTATGTTCCCAAAGATGGGGTTGATTCATCTGCATGAATTTTCACTAGAATTTAATGTCTCGACTGCAAAAAATGTCTTCTATCAGGTATGGGTGCGCCTTCATGGGCTTAATTGGGTTCTTTGGAACCCAGAGATCTTTCATGATATTGGAATGTAAATTGGAACACCCATACATCTTGAAAAGGAAACGACATATGTCTGGTTTGGTAACTTCTCTAGAATGTTGGTGGAAGTTGATCTCAGCTCCACTCTCATTGACAGGGTAACACTTTCTGTTCCCTCTGATCAAATTTTGATTGATGTTGAATATGAAAAAAAACCTCTCTTCTGCACTAAATAAATGATTGTGGGGCACTATTTAGAGATGTGTCATAAAAACATCACTTGTAAGGAGTGTGGGATACGAGGACACCCCTCCAATATTTTCCGAAGTAAGGATAACTTGAAGGATTCATCCTCACCAAAGTATGTCATCAAAGAAAATGGTCCTCCAATGAACTCAACCCCACTTGAGGTGCTGACTCCTAGGAATGGAAAAGAGTTGATTATTGATGCCACTATGAAAAGATCTTATAGTGGACCTTCTAGAGAATAGAAGGTTTTTACTTATGAGAATATGATTCATGTTCCCTCTTTGACGGAGAATGATACTACACAACTGAATGTCCAAAAGAAACTTTTTTCTTCTGCTGAACGGAGGAACATCACTGATGAAGGAATGGAAAGGATCGAGGCCTACACTCCGAGAAATGGGGAGTCTATCCCCTTCAAGTGGGGGGACACTCATGATGAGGGTATTGAAAGTGATAAGGATATGAATAGAGTCTCATATAATGATATTGTTCAAGGATAAAATAAAAGAATCTCTGACAGTGAGGGTGTCATGACTGCCCGAGTTTCATGGAAACCAAGGAAAGATTACTCTGCAGTTCTGAGGATGGTGACCAGTAGTTCAAGTTCCAAGAAGTCTACGGAGAAGTTATACATGGAGTAATTGGGGAGAAAGAAGGAATAAATAAATATTCTAAAACAATATGATCCTCAATCAGAATGGTAATCGGCTGATGCTGATGATCTGACCAGGTATTAATGTGGTTATTATGACTATTCTGACATGTAATCTCGCTCTCACTCTCTTTTTTGTCTCTTCACTTTTTATTTTTATTAATAAATTTGGGGGTCCAAGCATGATTGGATCTGACTTTTTGGGTATATGTGATAAATAATATAGTGGACACATGAATAGTTTATCCATCCTTACCTACTCTTTAAAATAATCATTGAGCTTCCAGTGTTTTATGTCATGAAAAACTGGAAAACCCCCCATCATGGAGTTTTCCATACTAAATCACTTGATCACTTTAACAGTATATGTGTTATGACTCTCCCCAAAAAAACCTTATTGATCTATCTTTATAAATATTCATATCCAGTTCATAGGTTGTTCCACTCATGAATTTCATTGAGAATATTTTTTAAAACCACATCATTACATAAAGTAACAGTAGGAAATAATTTTTTGTAAGTAGTGTGAAATTCAGATAGATTTATTAAAATATCATTTTTCATCTACTTTCCCTCCTATTTTAACAAGAATCGTCAATGAGTTTTATGAAAAAAAACTCATTTATAGCATCATTAAACCATATATTTTAACTAGAGAAGATTTCTACAGTCCATAAATTTCCATTTTTAAATTATAAACCTTAGTAGTCTCATTTTACACTTTAAAATAATTAGGTAATATTATAAACATGTATTTGAATAAATTTATATTAAGTAAAGTGGTTTTGACACCCATTTTATATCATTTAGTTATAATGATATGTTATATTAGGAAGTATCATAATGGAATTTAGTCTAAAAAATACAATTATTTTCATGAATGCATTCTATTCTTATATACAATATCATTCTTATGGTTTCATAAATATAAAAAATCATTTTTATTTATTGATTGAAAATAAAATCTCAACAAGAGTGATGACCATGGTCAACCACTATGCTGCACTGAGAAAAATATAAATAATATCTTATATCATTCCATGATAGGTGTGTCAATATGCATTTTCAAGTTTTATGGCCCCTAAACAATTAAAATTAGGATTTATTTACAAATGTTTTGTGAATGAGTAATTGATACCATAGGTAAAAATGTTTTATAAGGAAATTATGCATGTTATATTTTATTTATGAAAGTAATTGAGTGACATGGACAATATTAATGGTTTTTACTTCAATTCTTATTTCCTACACCAGATTATGACTCTATGGGCATAATGGTTTTATCAATGAATCATTTCCAAGTGTTTAATTCACTCACTAAAATATTTGAAATAATGTAGCTATACATGGACGTGATTTAAATATTGGAATAAATCATGGAAAATATATTCTAATGACTTGTAAATAGGGGAAAATTTTAACCTAATAGGTGGTATCATTGAATAAAGTAGAAATTTAACTATGGGTTAAAAATTACTTAATAAAACATCTCGCATTATCAATAATGGAGATATGTTATGAAGTTTAATATATAATTCTATAAGTGTAAAGATGATTTGAGGTGGAGAATGAGTTTTCAACAAGTGGACTTCAAAGCTATTGATTCTGGGAGTTTAGTGGTAAAATCAAATCTTGTAAAAGACTCACAAGTGATATTTTGATATCAAATATGATAAATCATGTTGTTTTAATATCCTATAATGTTATGAATACAAAATCAAATATTAACTAGAAATTTATGGAGTTTGAAGTGTTTTTCAAAAAAGTATTACCTTTATTTGGATCTTTATATTTTGATATCAAAGGGGGATCCATGGGATCATAAATCCTTAAATTTTAATTTTTTGGAAAATACGATTTTTAGATAGTATTGAAAAAAATACAATGGAATAGAATGATTGAACAAATGGTGTGTTTAGTATTATATATTTTGTAAATCATGGGATTTTTGAATTATAGTGGTAAAGAAGTGTTAATGTACTAAAACATGAATACATGAATGAATTTGAGATCTTGGTTGGATTTGTTATCAACCAACAATGAGGTGTTTTTAAAGTGCATCAAGAATATGGAGATACTCATGAAAATGCGATATATAATTAAATGATTATTTTACATAGAGAAGTTAATAGATAGATCTATGTTTGGATATTGACTTTGTTTATTAAATATTGTTAGTAATAATGAATTCATGATACATAATCTTTGGTTGGTGATATATTAAATAGAAATCATACTTGGATTATCAATTTATAAATAAGTTCATAACATTATCGCATTGGGCGAAAATAGATTACATCAACATATATGTTTATACATGGTGATCTATATTAAAATATTCATGTGTATAGATTCAAGAATAATGAAAAATGATTTGAAATATTAACAAATTTGAGATGTCTAATTTTCATCTGGGTGGTTGATGTTTAGATAGAGTTATTGAAGGTTTGGAATAAAAAGATCAATCATTCTTAAAGAAAAATGGGTTGATTTGGATTTAATAAAGATTAATGTTCTCATCAAATAATATTATAACTTAGTATGGATTAAGATCTTGTTTTAAGTCATTTGGAGATGTATGGAATTTATTATAGTGAAATATGGGGTTTGTGTAAAATTAACAAACATTATTTTAGGTGTACGGGTGATTAAATATGGTTATCCACTACCTTCATGTGATTAAACAAGATATTCCATGGATAATTTTTATTAATATGGTTCATTCAAGATATGTCTAGGATTAAACAGGCATAAAAAATGCTTCATAAGAATAATTCCATTTTTTTGAATGTTTTGTGAGATAAATGTGACTTTTTGATGTGCTACATAAATTAATAAGTTCCTATATCATGAAAGAATAAATCTATGGGGATTGGATTGTGTATAAATAAATTCATAATTCTCAAGATTCATGATATTATCTCAGTGCATATGTAGGCTAAATATGATATATTTAGTTTTTTTGAAAGCTATATAAAATTAACATGGTACTTCCAAGGGATATGTAATAATGAATAAATTATTTCATTAAATTAAATAAAAAAGTTAAAAACTCACATTAGATTTAATTAAAACCCATATTTCCCCTTGTGAATAAATATGTTTCAAAAATATGCAATTTTAGTGGTTTTTTCACATAAAGTAAAATATATTGGGAATTAATTCATATGATCTAGGATTATATATGTGGGAGTGTTTTGAGATAATTGAATAAACATTTTGGTCACAACCCCCTCCACCTATAAGTACCACAATGAAGGGAGTGAGATAATGACCCCCCAAGTCCCACCTCTAATAGGCCTCATATTGGCGACTAACACTAAGAGTATATAAAAATATCAAAAATGGGAGGTGTTAACCTATTTAATATTATGATCGAGAGATAGGATGAATCAAACAAGAGAAACTACATAATATAATATAAGAGGAAACTAAAACCATCCCCCGATTCATATATAATGTGAAAAATTTCTAGTAAAATTCTCCAATGTAAAAACCCAAAAGAAGAGTTAAAGTAGTTACATAGAAATAGCCCAATGTTCAGAACTATTAATGTCCAACACAGTCCACATAATACTCATGGAAATCTGAAAATAAGTTTATATACATAGGGTGAAAATACAAGTTTACTTAGTATGAAAAATAAATTCTCTCATGCTTATAAGAAAGAAGCATACAAATTCACTAGTGAGTATATGGTAGAACCAAACATAAAAAAAAATTCAACTTTCCAACAAAAACTTCACCAATAAATGTGCAAAAAATAATGCAATCCAAGTATAATAACATAATATGAATCATATCGAGAATGGTTTCCTCACACCTCTTTTACACTAATTTTTTATTCTCTCAATCCAACATAATACCTACTAGTGTTATCGTCTGTTTCATATAACATCACATCCCACAACCCCATAACATGAAAATCACATCACATATCACCCAAAGAAACCACAATCATAACATTTCTACCATAATTATATTGGTAGGGTATCATGAACATGATAGAAATAAATATCATTCCCACCACCTACCATTCACGACCCCCACCATAAGATATATTATCTCACCACCTACAACATGACCATTACACCCCATCTCACCTATAGACACCTTAGACATTACAAAATATCATATCTCAATAGTGTTCTTTTTTACTTCTATCCATCACAGCCTGAGAATTTCAATATCACCTGGAAGAGAGAGTGAGAAACAGAGGGTATCCATCCATCCATCCTCACCACTGGGATATTGGGAGAAATACCCTCCACACACACACAGACACACACACACACACACTCACAGATATATATATATATATGAGTGTGTGTGTGTGTGTGTGTCCTGAAATGGTTCTTGATGTGGGTGGGGTGAATATATTAAATCAAAAGGAACATACATGGTATATATACATATCCACACACAATCCTAACCCATGGGTTCACAACAAGAACTAACCAACGCACAACATCACTATTTTAATTGCCACCACTAAATTCACCACATCAAAAAACATTTTCCAAGACAAATTTTTGATTACCTATCAATCTCATTTAAATGCCCCATTCCTTTCATTATTTATCAACAATTGTATTTAACCACATAACCCAATTTTAATTATTCAATTAACCATTTCCATACCATTAACCAAACCATCCCAAGTCAATTTAAAACATTACTATCCAAATATTCCATTAATAACTGGGAAACTAGCACACTACATAACAACACAAGTAGCCCATCATCATCATTATTCTAACAAAAACACATTGCCACAACTTTCACAGCCACATTAACACCACACATCACTTCCCCATTTCATGGTCACACCAGACCAAGCACTTTCACAAACACATTCCGAATAAAAAATATCAATTTTCCTATTTATCAATGGATTCATCAATTCTACTTGATTATTTTTGGGTGTTCTCCCACAAGTCATATATCTTAGTGAAACTAGTTTAATATCTGAGTATAAGTGATTATCCATTTTAAATATTGTCGATGAAAAAATCAATCATACAACATGGATTCCAAAAACACAACTCAAGTGCTAGAAAAAAACCCCAATGACAATGATTTTTAGTGGGGAATTTATCCCATACAATTCACAATATCAACAGAAATCTAAAAATAGTAAAACAGGAAATTTTAGTCCCCTTCCACCTCAATTAAATTAAACTGATTAACTTATATTTTTTTAGGTAGATAAAACCATCTTCTTGAGAGATAAAAAGAGTAAACCCCTCTTGAATGATACACTGGGTGAGAAATTATGGAATCCCTACCTCAAATTTATCTTTTCAATTCATTGTGAAATTTTAGAATAAGAAAAATTCCACCACCAATCACCATAATGGGGGAGGACACCTCTACTATCCTAGAATGCGTCAAACCTCAAAACCACTTGAAAAAAAATCAAAACCACCAGTTTACTTTGGAATAAACCCTACCAGATCAATAAATAGGTGTAAACTAGGAGAAGATGATGATGGAAACTCACCTTAACCACAAAAGGGCTAAAGCTATAATACCAGAATTGAAAAATATAGGAGGGGGCCAAAAGTTCTCATTAGGAAACACTTAGGTCACTCATGAAATGGTAGAAAAAAATGGAAGACATCAAGGATACTATCTAACCATGGTAGAAATTCCAATCAATACACCACCACACCAACATGCATCAAAACCTAGAAAGGCCCATCAAATTAGAGCGCGATCTTACTCCCCTCAGTAAACCTCCACCACCCATGGTGAGGGGAAACCTTCTAGAACTTACGATCTCCAACCTCAAACTAAAATGGCATCATCATGTGATTGGAATAAGACATATACTAGTCATGTGATGCTTTCATACTCTCAAGATCAACCTAAACTTTCTCTATTGTACTCTACTCTACATCAGAACCAATAACTTCTGAATCCCAAACCTCAATCTATCATAATAGATAATGAAACAATTTCCCATAAAAATTATCAAATGGGGACATTCCAATTGATGAGTGATAACTATTTCTATATGAAAACTCTATTAAAGGTAATTATGTTTCACCAGATCCCCTAAATTAAAAAATGGATGCCCATAACATATCCTACAACATTAGTATTTTCCACCCTATCTGCCCATCCATCTAAGGATGGAAATAAGAACTGAGGTGTAATTGAATTTCAAAAGTACGTTGTAATCCCATCTAGAATCATGAGATAAAATGACGATCTTGATCTTAGATGATGGACCACGGGACTCCATGCATCTGAACAACCCCATCCAAATACTTCTTTGTCAAAACATCCATGGTGGATGAATCCTTGATCACTAGGAAGTGATCCAATTTCATCAACTGGTCCATGATAGCTAAGATAACATCAAAACCTATAGGATCTTGAGGTAACCCTATGAATAAGTCCATATAGATGTCATCCCATTTCTACTCATGGATATCTAAAGGCTACAAAAAATATATTGGAACATGGTGTTCAGTTTTTACCTGATGTTAAACTAGACATTAAGCCACAATATTTTTCACCACCTGTTTCATCTTGGGTCACTAAAACAATTTTTAAACCCATGATACATCTTGGATACTCCTGTGTGTATATACCAAGGTTAGTTGTGAGACTCATGAAGGAATCTCCCGCACATTGATACAGGGACAAACAAACATTCCCAAAGAAACATCAAATAAGGATCATCCTCCATCCATCCCTTTAGAGATTCACCATTTAAAAATTGATTATGCATCACCTTTCCTCTGATTCTCCCCACTGATACTCCTCTATATTCTACACTGGGGATTACTATACCATCATTTGAAATAGTCATCCTCTATCGCCAGCTACTCCCACATCTATGTGTAGGGCTTCCAACTCCTTCATTCCTTTATAAACATCTCTAGAATCCTGAAAAACATCCATATGTGAATTTTTAATAAAATAATCATTCCCAACATCCCCCTTTCTTGAGGTTTAAGAGATCTAAAAATCCTAATCATGAAGAAATGGAATCCAACTCAATTTCAATAAATTTAGATCATGTTGAAAAAATATATACCTTATGATATTGTGATATATAAGGACCACAAAGTGATCCCAAATGAGGTAATGTCACCACAACTTCAG
Source organism: Viscum album (assembly GCA_963277665.1). NCBI lineage: Eukaryota > Viridiplantae > Streptophyta > Magnoliopsida > Santalales > Viscaceae > Viscum > Viscum album. The sequence goes on from OY728129.1 coordinate 307,057,234, forward strand.
CACAAACACAACTAATTCTACCTCCATGTCATGGATGGAATAGTTACAATCATAGGAGTGAATCTAAAAAAACCCATATGAGATTAGAACCCTCTAATACATTAATATTTATCCCAAACATAGATGGGTAGTGTCACAAAACACCTCAAATTATACAAACTCTATTGGAAAATTTAGCACTGAAGTACTAAATAATTTCCCCTTTTGGTAGACTAATGTTTCATAGAACTAATTAGTTCATATAAAACCCCATTCTTTCTTAGTCAACACCATAAAAAGAGAAACAACTTGAGTGAAATTGGGCATAAACCTCTAATAATAACATACAAAATCAAATAAACTACAAAAAATATTCCATGTTCTTGGGTTCTTCCAAAGAAAAAATTACCTCGACTTTTGATGGGTCTATGAAACACCCTAAGGGGACACCACATGGCTATGAAAATACACCTCCCATATCTAGAACATACCTTTGGAAAACCTTCCATAGATCTAGTGGAGTTGTTGAACATATAATAAATCTATAAGATGATCAACATAATCCTCCTCTGACTTCGTGTAGATAAAAATTTCATTGATCATTATGACTATAAACTAGTCCATGAATTCATTGAATATGGAGTTCATGTGTCCCATGAACATAGTTAGTGAGTTCATGACAGCGAAAGACATGGACAGAAACTCAAAGTTCCCATATCTTCATATGAAGTTAGACTTTGGGATATCTCCCTCTTTCACCCTCAAATGGTGAAACCCAAACCCCATATAGATATTATAAAACCATCAAACCCCTCTTAACTAGTTAAAAAGATTTTCTATCCCTGAAAGAGGGTATCAATTCTATCCTATTATCTGATTTAACCTCTAGTATTTTATACACAACCTTAGACTATCATCCACCTTCTTGGAGAATAACAATGCACCTCCCCAAGGTGACCCACTAGGCTAGATGAAACCCTATAGTATCAAATCACCTATATGAATCCTCAACTTATATAATTAAAATGGTTCCACATGATAAGGATCCATGGATATTGAAGAAGCACCGGGTTCTAAGTCATACTAAAACATAACATCACATCAAGGGAGTAACAATACAAACTCATTCGAAAAAACATATTGATACTATCCAATGAACCTTGGAATGTTTACCATCCCATCATCCATGGTTTCCATAGACAACTCAAATATCAAGGAATGAAGGGGATATATATGTTTAATTACTGCCTAACAACCATGCTCACTAATGAAAATTTCATAGTTTCCATCCACGTCCAAGAACAAAACCCCCCTAAAAATGTTTTTATAATATAACACACAAAATAAAACCATTCAGTGCTAAGGATGACGTAGTAATATTTAATATTAACAAATAATTGATCCCCACATGAAGGACATGGCCCCATCATTAATCATCAACAATGGTATACATTAAACAAGTGGGTATGGCCCATGACTGTATTAGTCAGCACTAGAGGCATGGGAAGCCTTTCTACATCTTTCCCTAGAGCATTTACTAGAGTGAGTGCAAAAAAGGGGTACAAATAACCTGAATTAAACACTACAAAAACAAGGGTACATGACATGTTGAGTATACCATGATTGATCTCTAGTCCTTATAGTACTTCCACCATTACTGGCTACAACCGACCACTCTTAGCTCCTCGACCTCTCTGTTGATGGCCACCTCCGTGAACAAAATCTGGTATAGGTCCCTAAACATAAGTAAAATTATGAGGTCAACCACTATATGAACCATCTCCCCTACAAGATCATAAGCCTACTTCTCCTGCTATGGAAATGGTTTCACTAGAATCTACTAGTTATGCTAAAACTAAACATGTCCACCCCCACCATACTAATCTATAAGAACTATAAGGCACTGATTATGAATATTTCCATGAACACCACAATAACAACACATTTTACCAATTACCCCAAAAAAATATTAAACACCATTATCCCTATAAGGATGATTATGATGCTTATAAAATCAACTCCTTGCTAGTTGAAACATCAAAGGTTATATCTCTTGAGACCTACCACTTTCAACTCTTCTCCTCAAGGAATCCTACTAGATCCCCTATCATGGTAAAATTCCACATGTGTGTATCTAACTGATAACCGATTTATTATTTTGATCCACCAAATACATTGGTAATGTAAAGGGAGTAACTATATACTAGATAGAAGGATGAAGTTCCTCCTGAGGACACTACGCTTGTGACTCCTCATCATAAAAAAGATCAAGGAACAAATGAAAATATCCTTGAACTTGATTCCCAGCTCTTGCATAGTCATACTCCCCTACTGATGAGAGAGAGTCTTCTACCTCTTCACTACCCTCATAATCGATTAAAGAAACCCTTCCTAGAGATATTTATGAAATTTAACCCACAAAAAATTTGCCTCCTTCCTCTCATCAGGGTACAACATCCTCCATTGATGCATGACTCCTCACATATGACTAACTACCAAAGGGACTATGCACTCAACTAGGCCCCGAATCAAACTAAAGGTGATTACAGGATCCTTCAACCAGGTCTCTATCTCTACATAAGAAATTGTACCCTCTTACTTTCCCAAAGAATGTTTCTAAAAATTTTAAAACATTTTCTAAAATTAATCATCCTCATCATCCTGATGAACCCTCTAACCATCAACTAGATTATACTATTAAATATCCACTTCCTGAACCATACTTGGATGATGACTATGATCCATATTCGAAAGGGAAACAAGTATTAACTAATCCCATTAGTACAAAATTTTATTAATATTTAATTAATTTTAACTTCGCAAAACCAAAACCACCCAATTCAATCAAGAACACAAGTCAATCACGATGCATGTTCTTTCACTAGGTCTTTACCCTCCAAGAGGTTCCACCTCACTCGGTCATTATATAAGCTCATATTCACTGTGTTGGATCATGGGGGGACCTAAAATCCCATTTCATAGCCGATCTTCCTTGGAATTTGGAACGGACCAAGATCAACTGACTCTATTTCCTTAATAACCCAGGAAAATTAACATCAGTCTTAAAGACAACCTCCATTCTATCTCTCAAACTCCCTCTGATTCCACTCTTTCATGAGCCCTCCCCACATAGGAACTGCATTGAAGAGAGATAGAGAGATAATTCCCGCTGAGTATTATCTCTAATAGGCCCTGGGTTGGTGACTAGGAACAAGGGTATATAAATAGTATCACAAATAGGATGCATTACCCTCTATATTAATTGTATTGGTTGAAAAAATTAATCAATTATAGAAAACTCCATGATGTAATATAAGAGGAAACCAAAACCATCTTATAATGCATGTATAATGTGAATAGAAACAGATAAAAGTGTCCAATGTAAATACCCAAAATCAAAGATAATGCATCAAAAAAAATAACCTAAAGATATAAGCTAGCAATGTCCAGCATGGCCTAAATAGTCCTCTTAGAAAAATAAAATTATATTTATATAAATATAGTGAAAATACAAGTATACACAATAGGAAAACCAAATTCTATCAATAAAATGTTAAAAAATCAAACTAATTCCCCCATGAGTAAATGAAAAAACCAAACAACACCTAAACAAGTTAACTAACAAAACCAAGACTCTCAATGGCATGATCACCAAATAATGAAATCCTTATATAATAATATAATATGAATCATATCGATATAGGGTACCCTATGCCACTTTCCCACTAATTTACCACTCTCACAGCCCAACATAGGATGTCATGGAACTTTCATCTCTTCTATATATCATCACATCTCACCGCCCCACTACACAACCCTCACATCACATCTCAATGGAAGACATCTAGGACATCACATTGAAGCCATAACCAGAAGAGTAAGGTATCATGAACATGAAGGAAATCAATCCCCGTTCCAACCTCCTACTATGGATGCCCCCCACCATAAGACATCTCATCAAATCTTTCGACCCCATAACATGTTCATCACACCACATCCCACCCGCATACACCTTGGTATTGACATCACATCATATATTACCAGTGAAATTTTGAATTCTTGCTATCACAATCTGTGAATGCCAAAGTCACCTAGAAAAGAGAGCAGGAAGGAGCGGGTTTCCAACCATCCATCCTCACTACTAGGATTTTGGTAAAAACAGCCCCATATATATGTATGTATGTATGTATGTATGTATGTATGTATGTATGTATGTATGTATAGGTGTCAACACATAGTTCTTTATGATGGTGGGTGCATAGAGAAAATCAAAAGGGATGTACATTGTACATACACATAGCCACACACAAGCCCAACCTATGGGTTCACAACAAGAACTAACCAACTCACAATGTCACTAATTTTTCTTCAACTACAAAATGAACCACACCATAGAACAATCCATAATCCACATTTCACATCACTAGATAATATCATTTAACCACCCTGCTTCTTTCATCATTTATCAAAAACCACATTTAACCACACGTATCATTATTAATTATTCCATTAACCAATTCCACCAAATTAAATAAACTAACCCAATTCATTTCAAAACATTATTTTCCAAATATTTGATTACTACCCTGGTAACTAGAACAACACATCACAACACAAAAAATACATCATCTTCATCCTTCCAACCAACTATCATTACCACCACTTTCATAGCCACATCACAAACACGCCTCAACACCCCATAATACAAACAAATCACAACAACCATCAACCCTACACTGACCCATGACATGGTTACATGAAAACAACCACTTTTACAGACACATTCCACATAAAAAAAATAATTTTTTTAGATTTATCACGGGGACTCATTAATTCCACTTCTTTATTTTATAGAATTCTCACACAAGTCATATATCTAGGCGCAACTAATTCAACAGCTGAGTATAAGTGATTATCTATTTTAAATTAGCGTAATTACAAAAAACAATCACATAACATGGATTCCAAAAATATAACTAAAATGAAAGAATATACCCCCAATGACCATGATTTTGAGTGGTGCATTTATCCAGTACAATTCACAATATCAACACTAATCTCAAAATGTTAAAACAAGTGATTTCATTCCCTTTACCCATCAATTCAGTTAAATAATTTAATTTGTCATTGTTAATTCCGATACAAACAACTTCCCTAGATGAAAAAGAGTAAAACCCTGCCACATGATACACTAGGTGATAAATGAAGGAATACCTAATTCAAATGAAGATTTTTTTTATTTTATATGCAATTTTTAATTAAGAAAAAAGACACCAATGACCTTCATAGTGACGGAGAACACCTCTACCATCGTAGAACATAATAACCCACAACAACTCTTTAAAAAAAACTAAAACCACGAGTTTTCCCTTGGCATCAACATTCCCATATGATGGAAAATGAGAGAACTGGGAGAACATGATGAGGGAAAATCACCTTATCCACCATGTAACGAATATCCAAGACTAGATTCAAGTTACACATTAAGGGGGGGGGGAGACCCTTTGGATGAAATTGGGTCACTTATAAAATGAGAGAAATGAAATAAAAGAGTTTGAGTTTGAGGGGTCTTGGGGATTTATACCCAGACTAATAAAATATAACACCAAAACACAACCAAGGTGACCACAGAACATAATTAGTGAAATTAAGGTGCACCACAATGCAACACTCTGCATTACACCATAACCTAGCTGGTGAAACTAGCTTCCAAGTTTCACAGCTATTTACATTACATGGATCCTATAAAATAGAAATGGGGATACAACACAGCCTATGACACCACACCACACTAGGGGAAAATTTATAAAAACCACTAGAAACTGACCCTTGGGGATACACACCACATCCTAACCCCTAAGTCATAGGCACTCAGGTGAGAACCCACCTCCATGATGTAGCCAACCTCTATTACAATGCAACTCTAAGATGTACACCTCATCCACATCCTTAACTGGATTTTCTCACCAAATCCTCCTCTTTTACCCTTTAAATCTTTCAGAACATCATCCAAACACCTTCATCACAATATTTCTTACAAAGTTTGAGGGTAAAAGGTCCAGTCCATTATAATTTTCTTATTGAAATCTTGGAGAATATTTTTGTTTCATTATTCAAAGAGTTAAATATAAATTTTCCTTGAGATTTAAATGGTGGATTAAATACAAATTAGAATAGATATATATGTGCATATTTAAGTGAATATTTTTGTGAAGAACTAAATGGGTGATTTCTATAAAGAGTTTTATGGATAATTTTATAAATATTAAAATATATAATTTATAAAAAATTTAAAAGGATAAATTCATGGGAAAATGACTTTAGTATATATTCTTGATTTAGATTTGTAATAATTTATTTATCCCAATAAAATTTTAATATTTAATTAAATATATATTTACTTAGAATATATAGATATAAATTTATATAGTGAACATATCATTTGAAATCATAGTGATTAAATGTGAATCTTGACCAGATATATTTGTAATTTTAAATAGAAAAGTTGTTTCCATTTTAGGTGGTAGAAAATATAGGTTTTATAATAAAATATAAATGGATAATCTAGAAAATATTAATAAATCTTTTTTCCAGTAATATACTAAAGATAATTATGGAGTATATTATGGATCTATTTTTAGAGTAATAATTAAAATTTAATAGGAAATTGTTTTATTTATAATTTTTTTGGATACCATGGATTGATGATGGAGTATTGCAAGTATTCTTTGAAAAAATACTTATAGATGTTTTGGAAGAAGTTTGAGATATATTACCATAACTATTTAAAAAAATCGAACATAGTTTGAAATATATTTTATTGAGTGTAGAATGAGGAAACTGTATATTTTATATATATATGACCATGTGGAGAATAAAGGAGGAGTTTCATTGACATATATTGTTTCTTGAGGAATTGAATATATATATTAATAGAGATAATTATAGTGTGTTATAACTTTAAACTAGAGGGGTTTCTTGCTGATATGTTTTTGTGGAAGACAATGAGTAAATCCATACATGAATATTATTGTATCATCTTCCATTGAAATTAAAATATAACTATTCAATACTCACTTATATGATTTAGCATCATTTGAATTTAAAGTGGAGGAGTGCAGTGAATATATATATCAACGAAGTATTAATTTTGGATTTATGATTCTAGGATTTAAACGTATACATGATAACTATGAAGAGACTTTAGTTATGATTGAATTGGGAAACCCCAATGGTTTACATATCCATGATGGTTTATTTATCTAATTTATGAATATAGGTGGCCATTGAGATATTTCCTCAATGGTGCTTAGGAACTCACATTGGTTGAGAGGATGTGAGGTCAGGATCATCACATCCTTTTGAAATGAATTTTTTCATACTTTGGGACTCTATTAAACATTTAATTAATATTTATGAATCTTTCATAAACCTTACGATAAAATCGGAAGTCCTTTTTATTTTTAATCAATTATATATTCATGGAGAAGTAATCCCTGATACAACTGTATGTATCTGAGGTTCTCCACCCTTTTCATTGTTCACATCGTAACAATTTATTTAATGGATGATGTTTTAATTAATCAAAACTCAGAACTCTAGAGTTTATTTCCATCCTAAGAGGAAGTTAAATTTTTGATGTTTGGATGGGGCCCATAATAGGGGCTTCTTACATATCAACGTGAATGTACTCGGAAACCACTTTTTTGGTTTCCAATTAACGGGACATATCATTACTTGTAGGGTCATGCGATGAGGACCAAAACAAGAAGTTTAATTTCATGCAACAAGGATGTCTAAAAGAACGATTCCTAGAAAAGTATGGTGTTGGAATTATACATGAGAGGCCCTTTTTAGTTGATGTAGTATGAAATATGGTTCTATAGGTTGGGAATGACCCTTTTGGGAATACGAACCAGATATGATTAGGTTTGGTTGAGGATATTTGGTTTGAACCTCATGGAGGATTATTAAATATACTTCTTGGATAGGAATCAAAGACCATGTAGTTCAGAAAATGTTGGGGCTTACACTTTGAATGAGGCCCAAGTGGACGATGTTTGACTATGTAAGTGATATGATCACCAACGACCTCTAAGTCCACATGATCTATGTACAATATGAGAAATAAGAGGATGTAAAAGATTTGGCACTTTTTAAAATCTTCTATGTCTGCTGGTGTATGATTACAGGAGTGTGGAGTAAAAAAGTTTTCCTATAGGAAAGGATGGTGGATTACTCCAAGAAAAATCCCATATAGAGTCATTTTCTCACCACCAACTAGTTAATTAGGGTGAGGCCATGGCGGGGTATCTAGGAAGAGAGATGGGTCTTATGTGTTCCTATATACTATTATTTTTTCAAACCATTGGGTCATGGATTATGTATCTGTACAGATACTTCTAGATTCTCTTCACATTACTTGCAGCATGAATGAATGAATGATTTTTCTTAATATTCTTCTACCATACAAATGGATAATATCCTCGTTAACATGGTAATACATTATTGAGAGGAAGAAGAACCTATAACTATGTATAGCGGAGGTAGATCTGACAGAAGAATTCATCCCTATATGCTTCTTGAAAATTAAAGAAAATTGATCTGTATCCACACATATATGTAATCCCCAACCCCTAGGTTTAAAAAAAGAGGATATGGGAACCCCTAATCCCTATATCTATTCATGTCTTCCCCACCACGACTTCTCTCTATACACCAACTAACGAGGATTAACTTCCTCATTAGGGAATCCATCCTGGAGTAAGCCCCTAGACTATCTTTAAAGACAACTTCTTACTTCTATACTCCAGTCGCCATCCACTATAGGATGAAAAAGATTGTTTAATTTGAAAAATATCCCAATTCATAATTGTAATTCCTAGCTAAATTTATATTAGGTATGTTTTAAACATTGTTTTGTAATTTATTTTTCATTGGTTGAGTAATGAAGAGAAGAAATTGGGAAGATACCCGTAATGGTGAAGTCAAGGATTTATTGTATTTTTAGTATAAAAATAGTAGTTTTTTCTATCGGATGGGAAATTAAACGAAGTGTAATGGGAGTACACAACATGTAATGAATGTTGGAAAAAACCCATGATCATAATTCACATTCTAATAATTTTACAATATGTGTAAAGGATACATGTTGTGTAAAGAATAAAATATCAAGTTTTTAATACAAAATGATGGGTTTTTGGTGTTTGTGGGACTCAAGGATTACATGATATGTAATTGGATTACACACTAGGTAATTTATTAATGGTTGGTGTCAACCAAGAAGTCTAGATAAAATTACTATTTCATTCATACACAATTCCGTGCCCTATAGAAAGAGGCTCTTCCTTATAAATTTTGGATAACTCTCTCCCATCCAGTTCGATTCATTCAACAATTGATCACCATTTTCATCAGATTTTATCTATTTGGGTATGTAATCATTCTATTTTTTAGTCATTTTTTATTGTCGTTGTGGTTTGGATTTAAATTTTTGATCAGGTAGTGTTTTCTAATGATCCTTTTTAGATTCATGGTGTGCCTTCTCTTTTATAGGTTGTTCCCTTGGTTTCTGGTCACTGTTGTCAAAAGAAGCTAGGTTTCTACCATTTTTGAGTTGGTGTATTAATAAAATGGGTTAATTTGATGAATTTCATGTTGTTATTGATAAAATCCTTTAGTATGTTCATTGATTTGAAGTGATAAATGGTTTTAAACGATTTCATAGAACGGAAAATGTTTTCAAAAGAGTGGTTTACTTTGAAAATGGATCTTATTTATTTAGAAATGGGTTTTAAAACACTGAAGTAGGTTATATTTAATTTTAAAAGGTTTTATAAAATTGTGAAAATGTGTTGGAAAATGTATTGGAAAATTTCACATTGGGAACCTTGGGTGCATCAAGAAAGAGACAATATATCCTTAGTGTGTATTGCACCATTAGGTGGTAAAATTTTGTGATACTTCCTGGAAAGACTCAATATATGTTGGATCCAACATATGCATGTTTAGGATTTTGAGTTTCAAGTACAAATTATCCCAAAGTATAGATCCAAACATATTATTTTATTTTCCTTTTATGTTTCTTTATCGCATGATTTTTTATCATGTATTGTTTCTCACCAGTTTTTATATGAGTTTGTAACACATAGCTTCACATGATAGGTTGTTTCCTAGATACGTGTTTACCTGTTTACCTTGTGAAGCATGTATATGATTTCCTATTTTATCACTTATACTTTATATATTTTTTTTGAGAATATGAATGGATTTTTTGAAAAATAAAGGGAAAATGAATTAAAACTATATTTCATTTATTAAAATTCATTATAAAATGGTTCTATTTTAAATTCTATAATTTTTTAATTTTTGATATTAGACAATGTATAGAAACTTTAGTGGTATTCTACTAGGATATTAATTACACCTTAATTTTTTCCTTTGTTCCTTTGTAGATGTTGTATTATATGATTCATGTAAAATGTAAGAGAATCTTGTAGTATGTTGGCTTCTCTTTTTGTTGTTTTATTTAGTTCAGTTTGGTCTCACAGTGACTGTTTGTCACATGGTGTTTTGATATACTTTTGGGTTTAGCTTGTTTTAACATGGATTGTATGTTTTATGGTATCATGTTTATTTCTACTTCATACTATAGTTGTATGTCTTGTTTTGTTATAATCAATATTTTCTCAACCTATTTAACCTATATTATGTGATATGATGGCTTGGGTGACTTGTATAATTGAACCAAGTTGGTTTGTTATAATTTGGTATCGGAGGAATGATTATACTAAAGTGTGTTAGAACTACCTATGTTTGGTCTTTTTCATAGGAATATAAGAGTTAAGACTATTAGAATGGAAAACTTGCATGGCCAGCTCACTTCAATGATTGAAACCGAGTTACCATGGGTGGTTGGGGAGTTTTTCCAGGTTTGAGACTTGGAGATGGATTCCATTTAAATGAACTATATTTGATGTTTATTTTAATTGACTTGTTTCTTTCTAATTAAGGTTAATCATTGATATTATTTCCTTTAATTTAAATTCTTAATGTTTTAAATATCTGTTATCAATATCATATGTTGGTCCTGTGATTTTTGAATTTCCCTATATCTGATTGGTTTTCTTATTTTTTAGACAATTCCCCCAAGAAGAGATCTTCCAAATACAAGAGAGGAAGCTGTGAGATAGGTTTTGTAGGTGATTACTCTAGTGGAAACTACATGGGCATATGCTTTTATCTGCACTGTTCAAACTCTGAGTCAAGTGGGTTTAGAGAACCTAAGATGCATAATCAACATTACTAAGAAGCATCTAAACATATTTTGTGGTGAAAAAATACCCCCAGAATATGAGGATTGGCTGGAGAGGATAAATAGTGTCTTAAAATTTTTGAAGAATCCTGAAGAGTCTATGGTGGGGTTTTTAGGGTATATTCTCAAGGGACATGGAAGGAGATGGTGGGAATTTATAGTTCATGTTAAGTTGCCCTATGATATTACCCGGTATTAATTCAAGAAAATTTTTAACTTGTATTTTGGTCCTAAGAAATTAAATGTGGTGAATACTAGAGAGTTTCTGAACTTTTAACAGGTGGAGAAAACCTTTCTGAAGTATTCTACCTATTTTTCTGAGTTGGTGGATTTTCCGTTTTAGATTGTCACTAATGAGTACCTGAAGGCTCAAAGGTTTTAGTTAAGAGTGATTCCCATTATTTAGTCAATGTTGATACTCGTGAGACTACCAACCTTTTTGGATGCAGTTGACAAATCATCTTTATATGAGGCATACATATCTAGGAAGACAGGTTTGTGTGGAGATTCGGTTGGTTCACTGGTAATCTAGGGTGTTCCTTTAGGTCAGAAAAGGAAGTGTAGGAGTGGTAAGATTTCCTTTGTATGAGTCTCAAGGGAAATAAAAGGGAAATAGTATGTTTTCCACTACTAGTGTGGAAGGTAAAGTCATACAAAGCCTAACTATCCCTACGATCCTAAGACTTTTTATCTTTGGGGATGATCTATTCACCTATAACTCTTTTTTGAAAATATATATCAATTGTTTAAGGAATGATCAACTCTCGCCAAGGTTTCATAAGTTTGTGAATATTCATCCAAGGGTGGTGGGTCTAATCCATAGGTGATGTGAGATGTTAATTTTGTTAAGACCGTAAAAATTTATATAGTGGAGTATATGCCAAAGGAATATGAAGTAGGACCAGTTACTATTAGAGGTAGAGTGTTTATATCAACCTTAATGGTGATTTTTTATATTGGTTCAACTAATTATTTTATATCTTTCATTTTAGTTAATGTTTTCTTAATGCATTCAAAACATAGTCCATTGATGTTGGACATTTACATGACTTTGGAAAAGAGGTTTGAAAAAGGTTTCATATGTCCCACATGTCAGGTGAAGACATTTGACATTAAGGTGGAGTGGGAATTATTATGCTTGATATTGAAAATTTTTAATTGATTATAGACATGGATTGGAAGATTAGTGTTAATATTAGATATAATATTATCATCTTTGAGTTCAGTTATTATATGTTGATAGGGTCACTCATTTTTTCTAGGGAGTGTGGGACTGTACATCAGGAAGGTAAGGGAATGTTTGTTCATATGATGGGGTAATCTCATACCGATTTTCAAAGATGAATCTATTATAACCAAGGCTATTATTTTCTATAAATAAATTATGTTTTGTGTTTTTACTCAATAATCACATGGTATACTTTGGAGTTTGTTAGGAAAGTGATCTTACTGTTCAATATGACAACAGTATTGAAGGTGGCATCGTTTTCCAGTGATTACCAATTTTTTGGGTCCAGAATTTAGAAGATAGCTATCATTGTGAAATGTGTATTTCATTGAAGGCCATATGAAAATATGGAAAAGGCATGTGATTCATGAATATGGGATTTGTGAATGGTGTTTTTTGAAGGTTCAAGGAAAGCTGACAGTGATCTATGCGGCTGTAATGAGCATCGTGAATGATAAATAATTGGAGCATTGAAAATGGTTATGGTGATCTATGTGATTATGAGAATTAGAGTATTGCAATGCAAGATGGTTTTACAAAATGATTCATGATAACATAAAATCAAAATAGAGAATCATGAACTGAGGAGCTACATGAAAGTGGTTTTGAAATATCCTAAAAATCGGCTAATAGGTGGTGGAGAATCATGAACAACCAAGCCTATAAATATGAGTATACCTCTATTTAGTTTACATGAAATTTTCAAGGAAAATTCAAAATTTTCTTTGATTTTTTGAATCTGAGGGTACTCTGCGAAACAAATATTCTATGTGAGATTTAGAATCGTGAAAAGACTTTTTGAGTCTTGATTGAGGCCAATGATTTTGATTAGTGAGTGATTTGTGATGATGGGGTATTCTAAATTGACTTAGTGAGCTTCATGAAGGTATTTTATTCTGTGATGTCAGTGTACTTAATGAAGGTAGTGAGCTTCATGAAGGACCATCGAGAAAGGAAGTTTTGAATATTGGTTTTTTAGTGAATAGGAATTTCAAAGTGCATCAACATAAGTATATGGTGTAATAAGGTTCATGTACTATATAAGGAAAAAGTCATTAATTACAATATAATAGAGAAACCGTCAAGTCAATAAACTATGTTAGACTTATCTCAAAGTAGTGAGCTTGGGGGAGTCAATGGAAGTGTTCTGAGGGACACATTGTGTTATCCCTAAAATCTTGTAAAGTTTGTGTTCCTATCAAAGAGTGATTATGTCTTAACTCATTTATTCTAAAACTAGTGACGATTAGTGGATTTTGGTATGACTAAAACACTATCGGAATATGATCCTTAGACTATCCCTTAGTGGTAAACCAATTAAAATTATTGTGTGATCTCTTTATATATGGTTTATTTTTTTCTTCATATTCACTTCAGATAGGTTTCATTAGTCACTACCAATGTGATAACAAGATCAATCACTTTTGAAGAAAAAGTTGACACCCTATTGCACCCCTCCCCTCTAAGGGTGTTCTGGGGTCCTTTAGTTTCATAATTTAGTTGACCCATGATTGGGTGGTCAACTCCCTATAGTTTTGTGAGATTAACCTAATGTATTTTTGGATGATTGATCTTGTGTTATTCTATAGATTGATTTCTGTTTTACTAATGAACCCCTCCATCATAGAATTCCTATTTCTATGCTGTCTTATATAATTTCACCTACTGAGTTGGTGGAACTTAAGGTCCATATTTAGGGCCTAGAGTCTAAAGTATTTATTTATCAAAGTGTGTCATAGTGGTCACCATCTATTCACTTTTCTTGGAAGTCATTTAGGAGCCTTATCCTTTCTATGGATATTTTAAATTTTAATCATGTGACCATTAAGAAAAAATATACTTTACCAAGATTTTATGATGTCTTTTATCATCTTAAAGGGGATCTTTGGTTCTCTAAGATTGACATGTGGTCATGGTATCACCATTTTTGAATCTGATAAGTGAATATACCCATGGAAACATTTAGAATTTGAAATGGAAAGTGCTGTTATTTTCTATGCCATTCGCTCTCACTAATTCCCAAGTGGTGTTTATGGATTTGATTAACCAAATCCATCACATGTTCATGGGAACTTTTTTTTATGTGTACATGGATGATATTTTGGTGTACTCTAAGTCATAAGAGTATTATATGAACCATTTGGATGACATTCATTGAACCTTGAAGGAACATATTTTGTATGGTAAGATTTCAAAGTTTGATTTTTGGATCTGATAGGTGATGTTTCTAGTGCATATGATACCTGAGAGGGGCTTCTCATTATATCCAAAAAGTTATAAGTAGTTATGTTCTAGGAGAATCCCAAAAACATGTTTTATATCATGAGATTCTTGGGTTTGGCTGGTTACTATAGATAGTTTGTTCAATAATTCCCTAAGCTCACTTCTTCAATGATAGCTTCAACCTATAAGTGTATAATATATGAATGGAATTTAAAATTCGAGAGATATTTTGAGGAGATAATGGTTAGTTTGAATTCAGAACCACTTTTAATTCTTCTGGAATCAGGTTTGGGTCATGAGGATTTTTGTGATGCTTTTGGTATGGGATTGGGATGTGTCTTGATGTATGGGAGACAAGTTGTGGATTATGGATCTCACCAATTATTCAATAATTAGAAGAAATACCCTACCCCTGATCTTGAGTTGGAAGCAGTTATTCATGCACTCAAAACATGGCATCGCTATCTCTTTGCAGAACGATTTACGGTATATTCAGGTTTTAAGATCCCCAAATATATTTTTTACTCAGAGGGATTTCAATTTTCACTATTTACAGTAGGTGGAGTATCTTTAGACTTTTATTTTGATATTTATTATACCCATATTAATGTAAATGTGGCTTCCAATGCATTGAATAGAAAATTACCAACATAATCTATGAATGATTCAGTTGACCAGTGGTCTCTATTGAGTTTGTTTGCTGAGATAAGCATGGGAGTGGAAGTGGTCAGGGGAAAAGTGTTTCTAAATTATATGAAATCTGACTCACCTTTTGATGATTGAGTTATTAATGAGAAAGTGACCAACATTTTGTACCAATGCTTTGGTGAAATCCTTTTTGGTGGGGAGACCTCAAGTGTGTGGTCTCGATATCCCAGTGGAGATTTGTGATTCTGTACTAGGTTAGTTGTTCCATTTTCCTTAAGACAAGAGTTTTTTTATAGTGAAAATTGTTCTTTTATTAGTCTGAGAACTCTAAGGCTGCCGAGATGTATCAAGAATTGATGCATCAGTTGATGTTATCTAGTTTGGATCTAAGTATCACTAAGAGTGGAAGGGGTGAATTAGTGATATATTTTTATATTAGGTTTCCTTACTTATGATACAACCTTAACCTTCTATTAAATATTTTTTTCCTTTCTAAACACAATTCAACTACACAACCACATGAACATAAGGATTTTTAAGGTTCACAACTAAACAAGAGTAGATATGTCCTTGGTATGGTTTGGAAATAGCCCAAAACCACAGAATACACTAGAAAAAAAATCCTTTGATGTGGAATAAAATGAGTTGGATCTTCCCTTACACTCATGTTTCACTTTGAAAACAATCCAATAGTGCATGTGCTTCTTCTGGAACAAAATGATGAAAATCAATATGTTGGTTCTCCGGGATCACCTTTTATAAATTTGATCATTAAAAACAATTATTTTCATTCCTACCAAGAATCTGGTAAGAACATCCTTGAGTCCTCCGCAAAACATCCTGCTTCCACCATAAACAACTTGTATCCTCTGTGAACTAAATTCTACTATGTACTGTGAGTGATTTGTGGATACCCTTCTTCTACCATGAATTGTATCTACTCCACGAATGAAAAATGTCCCACGTACCACTGATTCTATGCATACCACCTCTCTTACATAGTCCATTTTTTCCTTTGCAAGATATAGTTCCTCAAAAACATTATATTCATACTATCTTCATGAACTATTTTTTCATTTGCAGAAATGATCCCCAACAAACTACTTCATCCTTCACAGAAACTATCCTTAGTAAACATTTCTCCTTTGTAGACTACTTGAACTACTTAAGGATTCTCCAAAATTCTTCCACAATTATGATCTTACTTATAACATTCACTTACATATAATGAAGGGATTATGGTCCTTTATTTAGGAAAATAACTCCACAAATTTCCCTAATCGAATTTACCACAATTTTAAATGTGGTGCAGTCTTCACCACATACCGTGCATGGCCCACGAACCATTTTTCCTATATAGTCCCTGTACCACCTTTCTTCCTTCACAACAATCAAAATAACCACCTCCATTACATGAACGAAAACTTTTACCATGACCTATTGAACTCCCGTGAACTGTGATCCCCCAAGAAGAATTTCTCTTATGTGGTCTATGTATCGTGCTTTGTGGTTCACATAACACTACTATACAGAAGCCTTATTCTATTGATTTTCCTTCACCACTCCACGTATCTCATTTTCATTCCATGAACTATCCTTCATGGCTTGAGAACCACACTTTGCGGACTCCTTTGAAAAAATTATTCCTTTTCCAAAAAACCAAACTCCTGATTATGAGACCAAAAAATTTGGAAGAAAATATGAAACGATGACACCTTCAAAATATATTTCGGTAAAAATACCAATACTACCTCACTGTCATATTGAATTTTCAAAAAATATATACTTTCATCATGAACCTTATCTTTTGTGATATATAGTATTTGATTGATCACCTTTAGCATCATCAGATTTTCAAAGGAAAATATTGAAACTTCCCTATCTTCCAGCAACATCATTATTTCCAATCAACCCTTAATACAATTGGAAAAACATTTAATCCACCCTTCCATTATAAGACTTACATCATAACATAACCAAAATACTTACGATATTTGAGAAATAAAAATCAACAAAGAATTATCTTATTCAACAAGTCTTTTACAAAGTGAATTGATTTATCCTTTTTGACAAACAAAAGACAACACTATTGAAAATAATCGCTTCTTACTTATAAAAACTTATCCAGCCAACTTGGTCCAAACATCAGTATTGGTGGAAATGGATGATATGGTTGGTAACATATTTTGTTCCATGGTTCCTTACTTTTCCAAGAATAAATGTGGATCACCATAGACTAGTACGGTTGTTGCAGCCCTTACCCATTCTAGTATATAATTGGGGCAAGATTTCCATGGATTTCATCATTGGTTTCGATGGAATCCTAGTGGGAAAGATGTGGTTTGTGTGATCATTGACTGAATCACTAAATCAACACATTTCATACCTACCAAGGAGATAGTGAATGTGGAACAACTTGAAGACCTGTTTGTATGATAGATTTTGAGACTTTATGGGGTTCCATATATAGTTGTTTCTGATAGGGATCTAAGGTTCACATCTAGGTTTAGAAAGGTATGTTGGAGGTGATGGCTTCCCTGATTAAATTAAGAACAACTTTTCATCAAGAGATAGATTAATATACCTAGAGGTTTATCTAGGTTATATAGGATATGCTATGGGCTCGTGTTCTTGATTTCAGAGGATCTTGTGAAAATCATTTTCCTTTGGTTGAGTATTCCTATAAAATTAGTTATCTAGCTTCGATAAATATTGTTCCCTGTGAGGCATTGTATGAGAGTCCATGTAGATCTCCCTTATGCTGGGAAGAGTTAGGAGAGCGGTCCAAGGTTGGGTCGAGTGTTCATTAAGAGACAATAGATATGGTTTAGTTGATCCATATACATTTGATCACAACATATAATAGTTATAAATACTATAAGAACCATTAGAATCAGTCATTGGAGTTTTCAGTTGGTGATCAGGTCTTTCTTAATGTTTCACCTTGCTTGGGACATTATCAGTTGGGTATGTAAGGTAAATTGGTACTCAGTTTTGTGGGGCCCATTAAGATCATTGTAGTACTAGGAAGGATGACCTATCAATTTTAGTTTCCATATGGTTTGATAGAAATCCACGACGTGTTTTAAGTTTCCAAGTTGAAGAGGCATATACCTGGTCCTTCCCATGTGATTAGATGGGTGGATATTGATCTCGAGCTTGATATAACTTTGGTTGAGCATCCAATTCAGATTACAGACTACCAGGATAAAGTAATGCATGGTAAAACAATACCCTGGTCTAGGCACTATGGAAATTTGGATAAGAGATCCACAAGATATGGGAGTGGGATTCTTTGATGAGGGATCATTGGACTTGCATTTTTTTGGATCTAGGATCTTGAGGTTGTTCTGGGGGTAAAAAAATTTTATATTGGGGAGATTGTAACATACCATTACCTTTCTCTCAAGTATGTTTTAACCTTTTTTTTTGTTTTACTTTTTTTTGTTGAGTAAGGATGATAAGGAATAGTGAGTTTACCTATAATAGAGAAGTCAGTGATTTGATGGAATTTTTAGTATAAAACATACAACTTATACTGTTTTTTGGGAAATTACATGATGTGTAATGGTAGTATAAAATGTGTAATGGATTCCGGATAGAACCTATGAACTGAATCCACAAAGTTAGAATTTTACACACTATGTAAAGGGTACACATCATTTAATGAAAAATATATCAGGTTTTTAATTAAAGGTTCTAGGTTTTTTAGTGTATGTTGGACTCGAGTATCACATGAAATATAATTGGATTACACGCTGTGTAAATTATAGTGGGTTATTTTTATCATAGTGATTTAGTTGAAATTAATATTGAATTTATATAGGCTTCCATGCTCTTGAACTAGAGGATATTTGTAGTATATTTTGGGTGACACTTTCCCATCCTAACCACTTTATTTAGAAATTGATCACCATTGTGGTTGGATAGATTCAATCTGAGTATGTAATATTTATATTTATACTTTATTTTTGGTTTTGGCTATGGATTAACTTTAAATTTATGATTGGATAGTGTTTTATATAGTTCTTTTAAGTTTATTATTGTGCTTGTCTTTTAGGGTCTAGTCTCTTGGTTTTCGGTCATCGTTGTTGAAAAAATATTGGTTTCTACCATTTTGAGATATATTTTTCTATATAATGGGTTAATTTGATAAATTTTATGTCTTTATTAATAAATTCAATGGTTTTTCATTGATTTTAAGTGATATATGGTTTCAAATGGTTTCTGGGAATGTTTAATGTTTTCAAAAGGGGGTTTTTCATTGAAAATGGATTTTCTTGATTTAGAAATGGGTTTTTAAACTCGGATGTAGATTGAATAGGTTTTTAAAATGTTTGATGAAATTGTGAGCATGTTTATGAAAATATATTAGACAATTTCACTTTGGGAACCATGGGTGTGTGGAAGGAGACATATACATCCTTAGCATGTGTTGCACCAATAGAAGGATTTTTTTTTGATATTAGCTTGTAGAATTTGATATCTGTTAAATCTGACATATGCCTATTTAGGATTTTGAGTGTCTAGTATGCAGTATCCCATAAGATAGATCCCAATATGTGATGTTCCTTTTCATTTATAGTTATTTATCGCATGATTGTTTTTATCATGAATTGTTGCTCACAAGTTTTTATATGTGGTTATAACACATAGTTTCACAGGATAGGTTGTTTCCGGAACATGTGTTTACATATTTAACTCTTGATGCATTAATATGATTTCATATTTTATCACACATAATTTGAATATTTCTATTTTGGTAATATGAAATGATTTTATGAAAACCAATGGGAATATGGTTTAAAACTGGATTTATTTTATGAAAATGATTTGAAAAACTATTTTTTTTAAAGCTATAACTAGGGAATTCTTGAAATTAGACCTTGTATAGAATATTTTGTAGTATCATATTGGTATTTGTCTCACACCCACATGTGTCGGTTGGAATTTTTAGATGTTTTGTTGTAGGATTCAAGTATATGGAAGATCACCTCATAGTATGATGGCTTCAATTGTTTCTAATGCTTTCAGTTTGGGTTGTCTTGGAGGTAATTTTTGGACATGTGGAGTTTGATATACTTTCAATTTTTGTTTTTTATGGCATATATTGTATGTCTATATGATATCTCATTTGTTTTGGTTTCATAATTTGGTTTTATGTATTGTTTTGGTTACATTAAAGAATGGTTGTGTTATCCTATTTTACCTATATTACATGATGGTCCAATTCATGTGACTTGTTTAGTTAACATGAGTTAGTTCATTACTTGTAACACCCCTAGCGAAGTGAGGCATAAATGAAAAAATGTAACTACCCATGTCAACAAGGTGAACCATTATTTTTGATATCACGACTAATTATAACTCCACAGTTAAGCATTCTTGGTGTGGAGTAGTGATTAGGATGGATGAACTTCTATGATGTTTCTTGGGTTGTGTTTGAGTGAGAAAAAAACCCACTGAAAGAACTTATGTTGGCCTATGTGGACAATCATTTGTTTGATAGGTGGCCCCTGTGAGTAATAGCCTATGGTATGCGGGGAAGGAAACCAATGTATTACAGGTGACCCATGTGGTCATATGACTAGGTTCATGACCCCAAGCTGTCTAGGTCATCACAAATGGTATTAGATCCATTACCCAGTCGAAAGTACAAAGGCACTTCCTTGTTTTGAGTCTTGGTGTCCACAATAAGGGCACCATGCTTTAAAAAAGTATATATTGTAACAACCCTAGAAAAGTGGGACTTATAAGGATAAATGTTACAACCGATATCAATAAGGTTCACCTTTATTTTTGGGATCCTACTAGGTTAGAAATCCACAATTAAGCATGCTTGTCCTAGATTAGTGGTTAGGATGGGTGAATTTTTGGGAATCTTCCTTGGGTGTGTGCCAGTGAGAAAAACATACACCAAAAGAACATGTGTTTACCTATGGGGATAGTTAATAGTTTGATAAGTAACCATAGTGAGTAATAGCCTATGGTGTGTTGGGAAAGAAACTAAGGTATTATAAGATACCCATTGGGTTGAATGACTAGGTTCATGCTCTGGTAAAGGACTAGCCATGATAATCATTTTTTCTCACACTAAGCATGACTTATATGGTCTTAGAGGTTTTTGGTGATCATATCAATAGAATGGTCCAACATCCTAAACTTAGTCCTCCTACTATGTTCAAGCCCCAATATTTTCACAACTATGTGGGCTTCTATTACTATCCAATAAGGATATATAGAATGGCTCCCTATGGTCCAAACCTAATATCCCCAAATTCTCATAATCTTCTATGGGCTATATTCCCAGTAAGGTTATATCCAATGTGGACGTATATAATCCTTTATAGATGAATAAAAAAGGATCAACCATGCATAATTCCCACACCATAATAATCTTGACATCAATCTCCTAGAATTACTCACCACAGAACATTAAACTACTTAGTCTAGTCCTTATCATGTAACCTAAAAATGTATAACGTGTCCTATTGAGTGGCACCAAACTAAGTGGGTTTTATTTCCTTTCATAAGGATATATTGTAATACCTTCCTAAGGTCCTAATACCACTATCCAAACTCCAATTACATCCCTAGATGATAATAAAATTCAGATCACCCATTAATGATTCTTTATCCATCATCCTTTCAATAAAGCATTACCAAGTGAACAATGAAATGGGCTAGAGAACCTCATATGCATGAAGATATTTTGTAGGATTTATCTTCCATGTATAAATAATTCATTTCACACATGAAAGGTGACAATATTTTCTATTCTAGTTTATAAAATATTCATAATTATGAATTCAATCAATAAGAGAGTTTCATAGTAAGAAACAATTCCCTTAAAAATGGTGCTATTAGCCCGACCTTCCTTCCTCGAGGCTAGTCTGATTTCCTAAGTTTCATTCAAGAAATATCTCAATGGAAACCTACCTTTGGAATGAATTTCCACCAACCATAATGGATATGGGAACCGTTGGTTGTTTCTAATTCCATAAGATAAAAGGTGGTTAACCTAATGTGAATTGTTTCATTAACCAAGGAAACTGTGCCGCTCACATGCCAGGCCCTTTCATGCTCTCATAAAATGTACTTTTCCAGACATGGAAATTTTAAGGAAATGAATTGTTCAAGTGTTAATTTAATTTAATTTTTCTTTGATAGGATCCTAATTTTTGTTTCATTTTTAATCATTCAATAACTTTCCACAAAACTCACTTCAATCCAAATGGTGTCCTACTAGATAAAACAAACCCATGCTCTGGTTGCCGCACAAGATGGGTACTCATCTGGCTTGAGGATCTTATCAATAAGCCAGTGTCTCCAATGCTTGGTATCAAATTCACTTGTTCAAGAGTACCACCTTAATAGTATCATCTAAACCATGGAGTCCACTTAAGAGTCCATCTAATACATGAAGCCCCACCAACCATCTACCTAGAGATGGTTGGTGGAAATGAAGTCGACGACACTGATCACCATCTCAAATTGTTTCAAGTGAATTTCTCTAGAATGCAACAACATGTCCCTCACATACCATTGGGAGGTATATTAAGAGGTCACTAGGGGAATCATCTCAATACCAAATGATTCACCATGATGGAAACCTACCCAGAACCATCATAACTAATGCTGTACAACATAAAATCCTCAGTATGATGAGGATATCACACTGAGGTCTCTAGATCAGGTCACTCAAACCCGAGCACCCAGGAAAACCCACTATGGGTGACAATCAAACAATCAATAACAAGCTCACATATTTATTCCCACTATATAATACTAATAATAGAGCATGGTGAAAACCTATGAATAGGACTATCTACCTCTTTAAAAACAACAATTCTAAAAACACAATTTCATAATGACAAGAGAAACCTTCTGGAACATCCTAATGGTAAATAGGGGAAGAACCATTTCTATGCCCCTTGTATGTTGACCTTTGTTATATCCCTACAGAAAATGGAGGAAAGGGGAAGGGGTACATCCCATAACTAACCAAGTAATGGGAATACATTATCTTTATAGCAACAGAATTTGAATAGCACATCCTATAAATGATGGGAGTTTAGAAATCTATCCCTTCTCAAATACTATAAAAATTCTAAGAGATAATGATTTCAAAGTTTTTGTTTAGGATTTGGGAATACAACCACACATCAAAAAATTTATTGGAATATAAACATAATAATTAGGTTACTCAATATTATATATGTATTCCTTCTCCCATCTAAGAGAGTTCATGGAAAAATTTCCTGATAAAAGGGAAATCTACTAGGAATGCCTCCCCGTTCCAATTAGAGATCATCGATCCATTCCAATGGCTACACCAGGGTAGATATATATTGCAATTGAACCCATACATTCCTTTCATTATACTTTGATATCAACACAAGATTCGCTCAAACCCAATTCTATACATGGAAGTCACTATCCAAAATATGAGATTACAACAACCCAAGGGAGAACATAAAAAAATACTACCAAAGGCAATTTGAAGTTCTAGAGTAGGATCAGTACCCTACTATACTAAAGGATAGTTCTCTTTATTTTATCTAAAATAAATCAATAGTGGACAAATATAATTATGATATATTTCTAAATTATTTAGGCATCTCTTACAATTTCTAAGATCCTCCCCACAACATTGCTACCAGCAACTCTAGAGGTCATCTCAAGAATATTTACAAAAAATTCCTCCTTTGTGGTAAGAAAGTGACCGACCATGAGAAATAGCCTCTTGATTAGCACCCTGAAACCCTAATCATGTCCATAAGATCAATCATCAATGTCTTCCCTTAATTATCATTCACCATAAAGGTCCTCCCCAGGGTATTCACCGCAGGAACTCTCCCTATGGTCGAACATCAATCTATTATGGTAATCCTTCTCATAATGGAATTTTCTGCAAAGATCCTCCCTGTAGAATTATTTCATTCTAACAAAAAGGTCCTTCTCTTTTAGAATTAATTGTGAAAATCCCTCATATTGTGATGTTCTTGAGAAGATAAGGCTAGTGATTTCAGGTTCCTTATTATCGACAAACAATATTATTTCTATACCAAAATATTGTATGTGGCAATAGTTTTTCTATAAAGAACCATTGGATCACCTATATTTTAGTAAGTTAGACAAGATCTCTACTAGACTCACTATTTATAACAAATCAGTTATGAAATTATTCCTTGGAATAAATTAAGTAGAGGGGTATATGGTAGAAGATGAAGGCAATACATTACTTATGTGAATTAAATTGGATAACGATGATGTATCTATCATGTTTTGTACCTTATCTACATATAAATTTAACATTATTGAGGCACAATCAGAATAATATAACCATTTAATCTTTTTGAACCCATGGAAAAATTTTCACCACTTGAAAATTAAGTTCTTCCCTTATATAGGTTTTGCAGACCATGTTAGTGTAATAGAAGAACTCCATCATCAAATTGACTTGGATACCCTTATGGCCCCATGATGACTGAAATTGGGAAAATAACATAAGGATATCCAACATTCATCCCATAATATATTGAACATGTTACAATAGATAATCACTGACACCCCACCCAATGTTCATATTTGGGGATTGGGTGAACACATAGTATTGCATTTCTCCTTGCTATCTCATTAGAATAATCCACCAGAAGTGGAATCATGTAATTTCATTACAACAAGTAGAATCTTAAATGTGATATATACTAAAGAAAGATGACATGATAAATTATAATTGGACTTGTACAAGTCTCGTAATTGTCATCCATGTTGAGAGTGAGCTATCAAAAGACTGATGCATCAGGTGTTTGAGAACATTGGGAATGTATCTCACTTATGGGAAGCCAATATTCTAATACTAATGATGAAATCAAAAGAAACTATATCATGTGAGGACCATACATTTCACCTATATCACACTGAAATAAAGATGATTAAGATCAAGAGATAATCCATGGTAGTGGAAGCCACAATGATGCATAAGCAGCCCAAGACCATAGGGCTGGGGGAATTTTTAACACAACCCATCCCTTTGAGGCCAAAAAATTAAACTTGAGACATGATGATAGTAGAATATGGGTAACCAAAACCCCTAGGGATGGGGGAATTTTTACATTAACCTCCTCTCAAAGAAGGTTAGTCTTTTTATGTTTAGGAGAAACACCGTAAAATAAATCCTCTCAATTTGTACATTCTCACGACCTAGATCCCTCCTGAATAATGTTTACGATGAAGTTGTTTGGTGGTTTTCTTTGATTCACCCTTTTATAGAAAGATCTATGGGACTCTTGAAATTAAAGGAATGTTCCTGGTTGTGGTTATAAATAAAATTAATTTTAAAGGGTAAAAATACTCTTGATGATCATAGTTATGTAAGTAGATATCCTTTGGTCAGTCATCCCTCTTATCATTCTAGTGATTATGAGACACCTACAATGCATTATGTGGTAGTGAATGTCATTATCACTATTACTATAGATTCCAAAAAAGATTACACCAACACATATGAGTGAGAGGAGGAAGTTTTTATTCAATAAATAGTAAAAACTAAGGTGTAATAACAACGTTTTCATACTTGAAATCAAAAGATCACAAAAAACATAGGGGTTTCTGTGATTGTTCAACTTCTAACCCTATATAAGATTCATCCAAGGTAAAGGGTAAGGGAATGATTAAATCCAATAATTTAATAGAAAGAGTCAAATAACTTAAATTATAGTCCAGATTCACTCAATATTATATAGAAATGTAGGAGTTGAGAAAGATAAATGTGAAACCAATCATATGTAATATTCTTGATGGATATATTCTTCAAGAAGAAACTCATATTACCCTCATCACTGATACCCATTAGTATGAAGGGATCTCTATAAAAATGATATAGGTGCCAAATCTCCCTCTTAACCCAGGCCCAAAAACAACCGCTTTATTTGGACCCATTGGTGGAAAGGTGTTAGGAATTCACTCAAATGAGAAAAAACCAAAACTGTACTAGGTGGATCACCTTAGGTTAATCCATATAGGGTTTTAACCACATGTATAGGAGGATATATCCAATTAGGTACTACCTTTTTCTACCCCATTTTAATCTCATGTTCATATAACCATTTACCATGAGGTTTTTAAAACTATTGAGTCATCAAAAGCTCGATTATAATCCATGTAAGGATGGTGTAAACTCATAAAACCAAAAAGAAAGAATTTCTCTAAATTGTTGGGTTCAAACCTTCCCCCACCATACATTAGAAATCCTATATTCCCTATATTTGAGGTAACAGGGGATCTAAAGAAACATTTTATGAATTTCATGTGTCTTCGTGATCCCATGATTGGAACCCTTGTAGAAAAGGATGTGGTTAAACTGAGGTTTTTTGTACAAAAATTTAAAGGGCCAGCTATTATTTGGTATACCGGTTTACTATATCTAAAAATCATGGGATGGTAAGATCTTTATCAACTATTATTATTTCAATTTAGTTCAATATAATAGAAGATAACTATCTTCAATATCTAAATCTGAAAACAATGGGAGAATGATAGGGTCTCATATTTCATTATTATATGAAAGGGTTTTACATACTCCCTAAAAATAAAAATTTTACAATAAGATTTTTTGTTTATCTGTCTGGATAACCTTCTTGACGAGTTACAAAAACTGCTCATCCCTGTGACATATACATGTGGGTTTTGAGATCTTGTAGTAATTTATTAAATATTGGAGGATTTCATATTGGAAACTAGGGTCATGTATCGACTAATTCTAGAAGCTCAGGAGAAGAGAATATGGAAATTGGAAGTTGTGGTTGTCATGCCTAATCTAACACCTACCATGTATCAATCTCCAAATCACACTCTATATCACGAGAAATCTACTCCTGAGAGATAGAAACACTACCCTCCTTATTAGGATAATCATGAGGGATAGAGGCAAAACCAGTTTGATGAATTAAAAAATAAAGTTTATTATTTATGAGATGAGAATGTCCGTCTATACTTTATATCATCTCAGGAGAATAATGTACTCATCTTACCTAATCCCAAGAGGCCCATTCAGATTGGTTTTTTTGATCACCTAAACTATTTACCCTTTCATCGAGTAATGGGGAACACCATACAAGACTACATTTTATTCAATGAAATCCTTAAAAAAGTGAAGGACTCTGAGGAAGTGATATTGGTAAAACCACAAGAACAAGTGACATGTGTTTTCACTACCACTCCAAATTAAAAAGATGAATGGAAAGAAGTTACTATTATGGGTGAACAGAATTTCAATGATTGTTTGATAAGGAAAAAAATCAATTGAACTCATGTAATCCTTATGGAGTAGCTAAATCAACCAACTATTCCCCCAATTTCTTCCACTACAGCATGACCAACCTCATCAGTGTTATAGTCCTCTAAGAATCAATCCTCTAGCAGGAAACATAATCATAGAAGAAAAAATAACGTATATTAAGATAGTCATATATGGATTACAAATCCATCCATGTATCTCCTAGTATATATTTCTCTAACCCAAATAGCATAGACATCATCCCACAAAATATTATGATGGGAGTTATCCCACCAGACGAAATCCTCATTAGAAAAAGAATTAATAATCGATTCCATTAATTCCATTCACTTAAGGTATCCCTTTACTAACGATGAGTATATATATGAAACTAATTTCCTTGCAGTTGATCAGGATATCAAGGGATGAATCTGTAGGAGTTGAGCGTACATGGGAGGACACAATCACTGTGAAACATAATATTTTGACGATATCCTTTCTAGAACTGTCTATATTGCTAATACTCATGGGAGAGCCCTCCAATGATCCCAAAAGGAGAAAGTAAGTTCTACCACATATAATAGGTTTCATCCTAACCCGATTTTCTAGGAATATTGATTAGAGTGGGTGAAATTTTCTGATCAACCTCGGTGAGTAGGCAGACGAAGTCAAGCAAACCCACTGAGGACAGTATCACCTTTGACATATGCATCAAGGGATGATCTACCAACATTGAAATATATGAAAACCTAAATCACATGTGAGAGATATAAATCATGTGGGGAATCACATACATTTTACTAAGAATTATGAAATTTTAAAATAGTTGTCCCATGTGATGGTTGGGCTGTCAGTATAATATTCTCTCAATTTATCAAAATACCTTATGGAATCACTCATATAGGCCTTACTTAGGAGTTCTTAGATGAGGTCACCACTACTGAATTATATCATGAATAGGTCAATAATACATAATTCCACATGATTATACCTTTCATAGAAAAGGACACAGATATTGTTATGCATGGGAACATCAAAACCTTTTTTTGTTTATAAAAGGATAAATTATTTTGATATATGATGATCTTTTATTTATTATGGATAATGATTCAACATCCTTTCAGACTAGACACATTGTTTGTTAGGATAAAGTGAGGTCAATTTTTCCCCTTCACCTCTAATACTCCAAGGATATGGAAAAATCATACACAATCCCCTTAGAAGAATCAAATTCAGAGCTCAGTTTGGGGACCTTGTATACAAATCATAATTTCTGGTTTTTTGAAAAGATATAATCTTCAATGTTCTACTTTGAATTCATTTTTTGCATAAATATATGGAAGTCCCCTCATCATATGAAAAATGCCTCAAGGACTTCATTAATGAATAAATTGTGACGTTTCATGGTGATAAATCTCCATTGGAATCCTATGAATCTCAATATATTGATGCATGATTCTATTTTAGGGAAAGGAAACAAACCATGAATGATGGTTCCACTTGGGTTACTACCTTGAATGGTCTAAAAAGGATCATTTCCAACACCATAAAATAAATCGTTAAAGAACATGTGTTTCCAATCAATTATATAAAATTTATGGTTCTATATTTGGGTACACATTCATTGGAATTATATCATTCATGATAACCAAGCTCGATAATGCTAAAAAGTTCATCAATTGTCCCATCAATGGTAAAAGATCAGGTGAAATGCCTTCATTCTATCCCCTAAGCTTCAACAGACGTCAACCTCATCACTTGAATCATAAAATATATCATTTCACTAGAAGATAGTATAGATACTTTTTCTTTATCCATCATCTCCCCTCTATAGCTTCATAGAAACCCCACATCATCAGTTGGGTTGGAAGAAGCTGCCTCATCATCCAGGTGTCAAAATGCTGACTCCTATCACAAATCTAAAAAAATCACTTCATCACATACTACCCCAAAGAGTGAGATTGAAAAGGAAGTTGAAGAAGAATAGGGAGTAGGAAGAGGAATAGGAAAAGGAAGAGGAAGTGGAAGAGGACCACAGAGGAATCCCTCTTGTATTCGAGGAAGGAATATCTACCACTATTAACATACTCAGAAAAAAAAATATCTGGGTATAGAGGAAGACTCTCATCCCACATTGATTAGAATGAACATATCTTATAAAGAAAAAGATATGTATATTAGCTTTTTAAAGTAGCATTGAGAAATATTCACATGGGATTAAATGGAAATTCTATGCCTCAATCCTAAGGTGGACACCAACCACCTAATCTTTCCAGAAACCCATGAAGGTTACAAGTAGGCATCCAAAATGATGAATTTGAATCACAGTGCCAAAATTGAAGCTGGAGTTGGTAAACTCATCATGGAAAATTTCATTCAATAAGTCTTGTACCCAAAATGTATCACTAATATATTCCAAGTTAGGAATAGGAATGGGCTAATCATAGTTTGCATAAACATTAGAGACATCAACTAGAATAGTCTAAAAGATGATTTCCATTATCCAATAATAGAACTAGTGATTGATGTGATGACCAAATATCCAACTCTTTCGTTCAATGAAAGATTTTTAGGGTAGAACCATATCTGAATAACCTCTAATGATGAGTATGCCACCACTTTCCAATCTCCCCAAGGGGAATACTAAGAATACTGGTGCTACATACCAACATGCCATTCATCGCATCATAAAACCCTTTATGGGTATGTCTAACAAGTTCTACATAGATGATATTGTGGTGAAATATCAGTTTTGTTCTGAATATATTTCCAAATTTGATACATTCTTTAATAAAAATTAATAAAATATCCTGAAAATGAACCCCTTGAAATCTTATTTCAGTTTTCCCTCAAGAAAGTCTCTCAACTTCATGGTACGACATCACAACATCGAAGTTGACCCTGAGAAAACAATATTTATCCTTGATATTTCACATCCTCAAAATATAAAAGAGTATAGAGGACTACAAGGACACATTTCTTACATTCCATGCTTTATAAAAAACCTCATAGGAAAATGTTTTGGCTTAAAGTATTTTACTACAAAGGGAGTCACATATAAGTGTTCTCATGATTGTTTTGAAATATTCAATATTCTGATGAAATATCTTCTTAGTCAGCCAGTATGGATGACACATACTGATGGGTAGACACTCATTTTATATGTGATAGTTTTAGAATGATCACTAGGTACATTACTTTCACAATCAAATCACACCAAGAATGAAAAAAACCTATATTATCTCATTTGAACCATGCCCGATACCGAGAATAGTTATTCTAATATTGAGAAGAGTTTCCCAGAAAAAATATTTTTTAGTTCAGAAATCGAGGCACTAACTATAACACCACGAGTTCCATTTAGTCTGTCTTAATAAACCACTAAAATACATCCACAAACGTCCTATGTTGTCCAAATGTTTGGTAAGGTCTGCATTCATCTTTCCTCATTTTTACAATTAGTTCAGGCCTTAGAAAGTGATATAAGGGCATGAATTTACATATTTCTTTCTAGAACATAAATTTGAAGAAACAACAATGTTGAATAATGAATTTATCGACTAAGAAATTCTCTCTATTCAAAAGGGCCCCCATAAATGGGAGATGTATTTTGTTATTGAATCTATAATCCCCATAAGAAAGAGAATTTAAGATCCCAATATCAATATAGTTGGTTTGATTTTTTTCATCTCCCAGGAAAGGCAGTTTTTTCTCACTCCTTGTTTTTGGAAGGTTGCAAAAACAATGTGCTAGAGTATCAAGCCCCCATTTATAGGCTATAATTGTCACTTAAAATTCAAGTGGACCACTTGAAATTAAAAGTATATGTAGAATTGGTAATCAAGTATATGAATGGTGATTATTCCATCAAAAAGAAAGAGTTGATAACCATTATTAACTTTGTTTGAGGACTAATAGAAGAACTCCTCTTAGATCCAACATTAACTCACATCCCATGATCATATAATTCCAAAGAATATGCACTAAAAAACGCATCTACAACTTTGGAAGATCAAAATCAGGATAAAACAATCATTAACATCATTAATCATTGAATGGTGTTTCCTTTTGTTTTTATTGTCATTGAAGAAATGAATGAGGTTTATTCCATCCCTGAATGAGATTTTCCAATAAATGTTTG
This sequence comes from Viscum album, assembly GCA_963277665.1. NCBI lineage: Eukaryota > Viridiplantae > Streptophyta > Magnoliopsida > Santalales > Viscaceae > Viscum > Viscum album. The sequence continues at coordinate 307,089,047 of OY728129.1, forward strand.
GATGATGACCATTGTGAACTACCTAAAAAATGGGATTTCGCCATTAGAAGATTTTATAAAAGTGAAAATATGAGGGTGAGAAATCAAATTTACTATTTATAATAGCCCAAAACACCAAAAAACCACTCTAAATGGTTCTTTAATGAAGTTATTATCAGGTGAAATGATGAAGAAGAAACTATTTTACTTATGAACGAAGTAAATACAAGGTTCTATAACACCCACCATTCATGGTTCAATATATCCCATCAGATCAATAGGCTTTGATACTTCTGACCTTTGATGAAATATGAATGTAAAAAATTCACCAAAAAGTGTCATTCTTGGCTAGCACATGCGAACTTCATCCACTAACCCCCAGATTAGATACACACTTCCAAATACTCCTAGGAATTTTAAAAATGGGAAATGGATGATATAGATCCATATCACCCAACTATAACCAAATTGTTCAAGTACATTCTTAATGCTATAGACTTCTCTACGATGTGGTCCAAGGTTATTCCCGTCAAAGAATCTGAAGAAAAAAATATTGTCAACTTCCTGAAGGCTAATATCATTACTCGATTCGGAATCCCTCACAAAATATTGATAGAAAACAGAACCAATATCTATTTTTCTATATTATAATGGTTGTATAAGGAGTATAATATTAGATTAAACCATTCATCTCACTATCATGTAGTGTCTAATAGATAGATAGAGGCCTTCAATATAACCAGATCAAATATACTCTAGATAATGGTGGATAAATACAAAAAGAATTTTCCTAAAAAGATCTTTCATTCGTTGTGGGATTACTAGAAAACAACCTATATTTCCACACATGAAAGCCCGAAATCACTGGTATATAGCATAGAATCGGTCCTACCCATCAAAGTCCAATTTCCATTTCTTCACATTTCCATCTGTGACAAAAAATCCATATATGAGAAATACTGAAAGTGGATGGAAAAATTGGAGCAACTAAATGAGAAAATAATGAATACCTTGCATCATTTAGAGGTCTATCATAATCAAATAACATGGGATTTTAAAAAGAAAGTTCTCTTCTAGTCGTTCCTTCATAGGGAATTTTTATTAATCTTCAGATCCCCAATGATACCAGGTAAGAAGCCTTTAAAGATTGAGACAAAATGGGGGTGACCATATTCTATAAACAATTTCTACTATAGTAGACTATATTCCTTGATTTTGATGGATGAGGAACTTATTAGAACCCCTACCAATGAAATATTCCTCAATAAATACTTCATTTCATCATGACTATTGGTCTTAGTCGCAAGTCCATAAAATTCACGATTCGTGGTCCTTGTCATATTACCTTAAACAATGAAAATGTTCTTAGAACATGTTGTTAAAATTTTCTTTTATCCTATTTGATGAACATAGGATGCCCCATGCATGATCCGTATGGGATGACACATTAGAAATAGGGTAACCATCATGTATAAGACCTAGTCATACAATTTCTCCTATCTAATGGATTCCAAGAAGTCCACATACATAATCCACCATTATCTTTGTTTTCACATTTTCCATGAAAATGAGAATATATATGACTTTATTCCCATATTAATGAGACACATGGTGATGCAATGGATCCTTCATATGGGGCCCAATCACAAAATCATTCCTACTAATGAAGGTTTGTTTGTGTTAAGGAACTCAATCCATATGTTCCCTCCAATTCACATTGGTTTTATAATACCATGTCTTGTGACTACCCACATTTGTATGATTGTTGGAACCAAAATTTGGTGTAGAGAAGAATCCAAAAAGATGGCCCCACAGGCTTCCTCGTTAAACCACTTTGCGTAGTCCCAATAGCACCATGGCTGCCGTGAATCAGAGGAGGCGGGACGCTCCATGAACGAATTTGACGTTCGCGAATCTGCCGTGAAGTAGAGGAGGCGGGACGCTCCGCGAACCCATTTGACGTTCGTGAGCCAGCCGCAAAGTGACCATGTTCAACTTCGCACCGCGTCGGCTCCGCTTTGTGGCACCTCTTGCCTATAAATACTGGGCTCACCCTGAGCCCGAAAAATGGAAAATCCAACCTTTCAGCTTCCCAGCTACAGAAGCGCGAAGCATCCTTCCGCTCTACGAACCTTGAGCTGTGTGAGGTACTTATACTCTGCGAAGTGCCACCCCTTCATCCCGTTTTGATCCACTCTTCCGAGAGGGATTCCCTTCATGAAACCTAAGGGTCTTCGCAAAGTAAGAGGATCCCCAAGGGGACCCGAGTCGTTGCGGAGTGTTTATGCTTCACGAAACACCCTTCATGTACAAATGATCTACATGCCAAGGCAAGGCCACTATACTTCACGAAGCACAATTCTTCCTGACACCTTGCTTCACGAGGAACCTTTGCTCTGTGAGGCTTTTCTCTACGAATGCCCTTCCACTTTGTGAAGCACCCCCACTTTCACCTCCACATCATGATAAGGCTAAGACATCCCACTTCACGAAGCACACCACTTCGCAAGTTCCCTCCACCATGCGGAGCAACAGATCTCCACAAGGCCCCTGCCTATGGACCCACTTGCTTGGAAAATCCTTTTCCCATGCGACCCTCCAGGTTTACACGATGTGACTTCAAAGTGCCCTGGATGATACCGCCTGTTGCGTTGATTCACCTAATGTTTCTTCGCATAGGCACGCTAATGGATATTTCTTATTCGCATAGCCATGCTAACATGGACCCCTTGATGGTTCGCTCCGCGACACCCCCTCAGTACGGCGTTGTTGGTGCCTTCCCTCCCATAAGGAGCAGAGGGTACCGATCATGTAAGCCATAGGGGTGCGGAGTGAACCCACTTCGTCCGAGATGTAAGACGTTAAACTGCCAAGAACCGTCATCCTCAACACATGACGTTAAATTGTAACCTCGCCCTGTGCCTCGCACACGAGGTGCCCCCACCTTGGACATTCTCCATACCCCCTAGTCTTCACAGGAGGTGATATCCTTCTTCTGGGAGTGGCATTTGTCCGTGGGGGAAGGTCATCCACCTTGGTGTAAGGCCTAACCTTTCTTGTAGAAGGCAAAACCCTTGATATTCCTCACTTACTCGGTCCCAAGGATAGCGGAGGGCATGATAGGGAACGAGGCTCCTCCTTTCTTCGTTCCCAAATCCCTCTCCCACTGCACTTTGTCGCCCTCAGGCCTCCACCCTGGAGTAATCCCCAACACTTCTTGGGCCGCTCAATGAGTAATCCCCTCTTCAATTCCCACGGACGAACCTTTCACGACATGGTCATTAGGCCTTTGCTGCCTCTTGTTTCTTGCACCGTGCATGAATCATGTGGGATTAGAGTAAGCATCAACCATGACAACGCCTTCGTCCCGCATGACGTTAAATTTTATTTCCCCACCATCTTGAACTATGTGGACTTTGATCCATGTCGAGGCATGGTATGTAGGAAGCCTCCCTGAGGTTCAAGCCCACCACCACCTGGTCGTTCTGACCCCATTCACGTCGATTCACCAACACCTTGGCCCACCTCAGAGTGTAAGCCCCAACCCATCCTAAACTACGTGGACATTGATCCATGTCAAGGCATGGTACGTAGGAATCCTCCACGAGGTTCAATCCCAATACCCATCAGACCCCAGGTCCATCTTCACGTCGGTTCACCGACACCCCTCTCCATCCTGAACTACAAGGACTTTGATCCATGTCAAGGCATGGTACGTAGAAATCCTCACAAGGTTCATGCCCAACACCCATTGGACCCCATGTACATATTCATGTTGGTTCACTAGCACCCATCCCGAACTACGTGGTCTTCGATCCATGTCAAGGATTGGTATGTAGGAATCCTCCATGAGGTTCAAGCCCAACACCCATCGGACCCCAGGTCCATCTTCACATCGGTTCACTGGCAGCCATTTTGAACTACGTGGTCTTTGATCCATGTCAAGGCATGGTATATAAGAAGCCTCCCTGAGGTTCAATCCCACCACTCATTGGCTATTCTAGCCCCCATTCACATCGGTTCGCCGCAATACCGCATGACATTGAACTGTATTCTCCATCTGAACTATGTGGTCTTTGATCCATGTCAAGGCATAGTACGTAAGAAGCCTCCCTGAGGTTCTATCCCACCACCCAGTCGTTCCAACCTCCTTCACGTCGGTCCGACCCCATCCAGCGGTAAGCTGTTGTGATCCCATCCAGCGGTAAGCCTTTGTGACCTTACTCAGTGGTAAGCTGTTGACATCCTTATCCAACGGTAAGTCATTGCAACCACATTTAGTGGCAAGACATTGTTAACCTCATTCAATGGCAAGTCTTCACCAGATGAACTACGTGAACTTTGATTCCCTACCCCAGGGATACGTAGGATGTCTTTTTCAGGCTCAAGCCCAAAACCATCGTCCACACTGATTCTTACCCGGGCCGCCACATCCTGGTGAGATCATGCCACCTCATTACCTCCCACAACATTCCGGAAGCCTCCCACGTGTTGGCCCCAATATTGGTGTTCCCTACAAGGGGGTTCCTCCTTCCGATCCACCCTAATCAGTGTTACGATCGGTCTGATACATCTCCGCTGGATGTTAAACTTACGTCATACCCTGTGTTAAACATGGGAAGCCGAGGAAAACCATAGATACATGCCCATGTAATATGATTCCCCGCGTTTGATGTGGGATGCCTCGGGCTTTTTTTCCCTCGAGAAACCCTATAATAAGGGACATAAGAGACACACCAATCCCTAGCATCAAGACACGCCTGTGATGCCCAGCCTGACTACTCCCTTAACCAATGGTTTCTGTCCTAACCAGACCCCTTGGAATGCCCTGACAGAAGCAGCGTAATTAACTAGTGTATAGAGACCCAAAGCTTGACGTACATGGAAATTACATTACTTTTACGGAATACTTAATACATACTAATAACCAACACTCAAAGACCATAATAGTTCAGTGTCTTTGGAAACTTGGAATATAAAATTCTAATAATGTTGAATGATCTACAACAACTCCCATAACGATCTTACCCTTTTTTTTCCTTACCTAAAACTTTTATTTATTTCCTGGGGAAAATAAAACATAAAAAGGGTGAGCTCAAATGCTCAGTAAGGGAAAACATAGAGAATATAATACAATCCATAAACATTTGAAAGCAAAAACATGAACATGAAATTTAAACATCAAAATCTTGAGCAAAGACATAAATTGTGGAAGTACGTAAGGCATATATCATAATGGAACATCAACCATGATAAAATATAATGGGAATAAAACATGTAATTGTGGAAACCATTCAGCACATGTTATGATTTCCATAGTATCCAAGGCATTGCTTCCAAGACCATCTTAGTGGACAAAGTCCCTTTCTGAATCGAGTTCACTCCTCGTTTCAGTCCTGTAACACTGAACCGGATTAACTTACCATTCCAGCCATGTCTATATCATGAGATATAAATCTTTACCCAATGCATTGGAGGGAGATACATGTCCCACCCATCTCATAATGAAATCATTCTTACTTGTGCCACAAAATAAACATACATCATTCATAATAACCCAACGAATAAAATGGGTTTCATAAACATCATCCCATCATCACATAATCCATATAAAAGAAATGGACATCATTTCATAATAAGAAAAGTGAATCCATTTAAATCATAGAGACATTATACTTGAAACATTCACATATGAAATAATGTCATCTTAGATGGAAAATGGTTTTGATAAAACACTTGAAATGAATTATTGAGTAAAATATCCTTTCTTCTTCAAAATCAATTTCTTTTTACAAAACGTCATGCAATTTTAAAAGAAATTTTTTTTGTTTAAAATATTCAAGAAATATTTTGGAGTAAGCTTCATGAAAATAAGACTTTATAAAATAGTAAAAAACCGTTCGGGCCGTATAAGTTAAAAAAACACTCTTCTCGAACTTTTTCCAGAAAAGACAAAAAGTACCTCGTAAAAGAAAGATTCCATACATACCATGTATTAAATGTCAAAAATGGGTAAAAAGGACTTTAAAAATACTTGAAAAAATTTCTAGAAAACATGGACATGGATGATAACAATAACCCCAGTAATTACTTAAGAATAAACAATCTCGGATAAGAACGAGATTGGAAAGGTTATCCCTTACCTCAGGTCTGATATGCTTCGTACGTATCCGAACCTCCTGTATAATGATTTAAATAATGTCGTTGACTTATTAAAGAATCATATTCATTGTTATGATATCATATATGGTTCACTTATGACTTTATATTACCCGTTCATTTGTAAGTTCCATGTTAAAGCAGCGTTTTTGGTTAAAATATTTTTATTTATCCTACATGTTTGGACTTGTTGTTCTTGATATTATTACTTATATCCGAATTTAATTAATTCCAGAATGTAAAACATGATTTATATGTAATATATATTCAGCATATACATATATATATGATAGATCGATAAATGTAATGAAATACACCATTCATGGAGACGGTAGGTCGTACGTACGCATGAACACTGTTTTCGTTTCCTTATTGAATTGAATGGAATTAAGTAGATGACATATATATATATATACATAAATAAAGTATCATTATTATGTCATATATCTCATTAATATTCATTATATATACTTTATAATCATTCATGAATGGTTAACAGGGAGAATGAATCTCATCGCTTCGTGGAGACGGTAGTCCGTACGTGCGCACGAGCGATGATATCATTCCCATGATCATGGAATTGTATTGAAGTGTATGTATAATATTTAAAAACCAATATCACCTTAAAATAATCATATATAATTAGTTATTTACTCCATTATACCCATACAAGTAAGGTGGTGGTCAAAAACAGATTACAACACAGCGTGGAGACGGTATTCTGTACATACGCACGCGCGGTGATTTTGTTTTCCGTAGGATGGATAGATGGTGAAATAGGGTTGTTTCATAATTATAATGAAATATCAGTATATGAGTGATATTTATGTTATTACTTCATAATTAAACAACTAAATAAGAAGAAGTATAATAAGAAATAAAGTTGAATGAATTGGTAACAGACATTACCTCTTCTTTGAAGCGCCTCTTCTTAACCTCCTCTCAGGGCACTAATGATGGTCTTTTAAGAAGACCAGAACCTCTAAGATGTTTTTATGGAAGTTAAGAAGAGAAAGTGGTCGGGGTTGGCCGAGATTGAAGGCTCAATGTGGTGTGAGGAAGAGAGGGAGAGATGCCCTTTTATAAGGGAGGAGAGGGGCACCTTTGGAAATATAAGAAATATTAGTTTATATTAAATCCCAACCCCACATAAAAACTTCCAAAATGACTCATATCAAAATATTAGATGAGATAGTGTTGTAATATCATCAACCAACAAAATTTAGACATGTTAGGAATTTATTTTAAACATTATCAACTTGATTTATCCTTTTTTATCAATATAATTTTATTTGTGGTAATAATATTCTAAATTTTAAATTATTATAAATAATTACATATGTGTTGTGAATTTTCCATAATCTGACACTTTATGACATTTTAGACTATATAAAGTTTAATTTATAATTTTTTAATATTTTTGTGATTTTTAAAAAAATTTATAATATGTTATTTTTATAAAATAACAATAGTGTCAATTTTGACACTATTCATTTATTTGAATTTAAATAAATTATATACAGAAGATATGTTCGAGATAAAAGCTTTAATAGATTCATAAAATTTCATATGTATGTATAAAATTAGTGGATAACATTAAATAGTTCATATAATATTTATTTTAATATTTTTAAGATCATTTATTTGATATTTCAATCAATAAAATAATTTCAACACCACTATTGTGTCATAATTAATGATAATTATTTAATCCCTAAAAATTATAAATAAATTTATATGATGTAGATAATTGTATTATAATTATGGATACTATTCATTTTTGAAGTTTCATTAAGTTTACCACTAAATTAAAATTATTATATCTATAATATTTAAGAAAGTGACATGTTGTCACTTTCTTTGGTTTTAATAATAATTAAATTATTTTCATAGACAAAAGACCATTAAATGAATCTAATCCGACCCTTAGGTGATATGGGTCTACTTTTAGTCATCCAATAGGATTTTTTAAGGTGTTAGGGTAATTTTATAATCTTATATTTACCCTCAATTACCCGATTTACCTTTAACTATGGTAAATAAAATTTACCGTAGTTACTATTCATAATTCCCAAAAATAAAAAGTAGCATATTAACATAATTTAGACGCACTGATTTCAAATATGGAATCCATTTTTCAAAATTCCAAACACATAATTTTCAGTAATTAATTTAAAATTAATCCCGTTGTTAAGAAAATGGGTTTTAGAAGTTAAAACATTGCCAAAGATTGAAATGTTTTTACCTATAAATTCAATGTGAAATTAATGATAATGACATAAATTATATTAAATGGTAAAAATATATTCTATTTATATTTTAAAACCATTAAATATTATAATTTAACTATAAAAATTATTACGATGAAAAAAGTTGTTTTTAATTAAAATATTGCGTGTTTTTTACTATTCATTAAAATATGAAAGTTATCAGAAAAATATCAAAACTTTATCCAATGTAAATTTTTATATACTAATTCAAAATTATAATTTTATTTTGTAAAATTTAACTTATAAACATGTAAAAAACTAGATTTAAAGTGGGTGCGCCATCAAAAGGCGGCAAAACTGCATTTTTGGAAAAATACTTATTTTACCCGAAAAATTTATTTTGTTCTCATACCATGTTGTAGAAAATGTGTAAGATGAATAATAATGTTATAGAATTTAAAATGTAGATAATACTATTCATAACGGCTATTTCATGATAATATTATAACCATATATCGTTGTTTAGTGAAACCCGATATTGCGTACAACACACGCTATCGAGGAAGGTCGCGATTGAATGTAATGCAAGCCAAGTCAGGGTTGTGTGTAGTGAAAGACTTCTTTCTTGTTTTGTATAACATAATCCAACCATATTTCATTTATACATTGAATATGTATATATATATACATACATTCATATATATATTCACTTAATGTTGCGAACTTGAAATGGTGTGTAACACGATCCAAGAATAGTGTTACGTATACTACAAGCTAATGCAGTGTTGCGTATAGTACAAGATAATATTGGTGTAGTATATAATAGAAGATCAAAGAAATTAAAAAAAATAATATATCTCATAAAATCTTGGGGTGTTACATTCTACCCCCCTTAAAATGAATTTCTTCCTCAAAATTTATCGGGGTTATAAATCATTTACTATTCATAGAAACCCAAATTGAAAAAAATACTAAAACTTAATTTTAAAAACTAAAGTAAGAAATGTAACGATTACCCAAAGTAACTCATAACTGGGTTTCCATATAGGATAACATTGGTGAAAATATGGATATGGAATAAAAATCTAATCATCAAGTTCTGATGGAGAGTGGTAGAGAACATGACTATGAAAAAACCATAAATCACAAAGCCATAAATTTGTGATGATATAAGGTACCATATGATTCATCAGATATAAGAGCACTAGGACAACATTTTTTGTTTTCAATATCATTTCCCTAAAGTGGAAAATTTTGAATTAGAAGAAATACTTGATTGATTTTGGTACAATCTCACTGTTGTTCATGCTTTGAACAATTTCTACTTCATATCTTAAAGAAATGAAGTTGAATTTGTTATTTGTGAAGTGTTAACAGATCATGTGATAGAATGATGGGTCATTCCATCTGTTTCAAACAAAAGGTTAGCAAAAGTTATCAAATATACATAAGTCCATCTATGGTGAGGTTAATCATATACGATTCCAAAAATGAACTTATACTTCATATATAATACCGCTTAATAAAATAAAACTAGTTTATACTAACCAGGGACTTCCTGTAGGCCAGTGGTAGGCAATAAAGGCCAGTCGCACTTCAGTTCTGGGTTCGATTCCCACAGCCTTGTCCGATGCGATGGGTTTTCGCCCGTCCTGCAGGTTTTCCTTTTTCTAAAACTACATTAGTATAACATCCCATCAATAATATCGAAATTTTTTTTATCCTTAAACAATAATAACATATGTAAAATATAATCCATTCCAATATTTAGGCTTATCTAAAATACTTCGGTCCAAGATCATAGTATAAAGAAAACAATTACTAGAAAGGTTATCTACCAAGAATGTGAATACAATCATTTATCTCACATATATCATAAGATATATCTTGTTGGTTGCATTCCAAACACATGAATACCTTAGTCATATATTCTCTTGAAACATAAATTACCATAGAACCTTAGTGAAAACATGAATACTGTCAAAAGGTAACTCTTTCCACATACCAAAATCCAAAAAAAATCTATATAATCAAACCATAATATCACATAGTCCTTATATAATTCATGAGCTCATGAATACAATCAAACATCTCATTATCTTCTTATCCCTCCATTGTGAACATATCATCTACCTTCCAAAAATATTGGAATAACCTTCCATGGTTACTGGTACCATGAAACATATACTTTCAAATACTTTAGGAAAAACAATAGTGTAACAATACATAGATGATTATTTATTCCATAGTACCATAAATTATTCTTTTATAAACATACAATCATTCCACTAACTTCTTAAACCACTGACTAAGCTTCATCATTTCTTTCATCTCATATTTCATTTGTAGTCTCTTCATCATCATCCACAAAAATACTACACATATGACCATGAAAATTTTCTCCATGAGATTTTTCCTTAGGGCATTGGTTTTCATAATGCCCATACATTCCACATTTAAAACATCTAATTATTGTTGATGTCGTAGCAATACCATTATCCTTGTCCATGGTGTTAACAGAACCTTTTCCATTGCACTTACTGGCTTTGTGTCCTTCTTTTCCACACCCAAAGAATATTCCAGTTCCTTTGAAATAATCTCCCCAATGCCTTTTCTCACATGATTTACATGAGGGAAATTGAATTTTCTTTCCTCTATGATCATCATGAAACTCCATCTTTCTCTTATTATCTGAGTCGAGAAACATAACAAAGTTGAGATTATTGATCATATTATGAGATTTCTGATTAGAGATAATAACAATGTTTGGACTTCCAAATCCCATTTCATTTGGTTTCTCATGAAGAATATCATTTCATTGTCCATCATATCCTCCATTATCGTGAATCTTCATGTTTCCAGCCATTTTTTAAAACCCAAAAAAAATAGTGTGAGAAGAAAAATTCATGCTAGGGAAAAAACATAGTAAAGTGGGAGTACCCTCAATATCTAACATCTTAGGTTAAATTATAAGATCGTTACCGTCATTCTAGTACTATATCCTATACATATACTTATCCTTAGGGACATCCCTAGATACCTTAGAAATATCTCTAGGGATCTCACTAACATTTTCACATCCTAGTTTCCAAAGTTTGACTAAAACTTTCCTTTGATACCAACTATAAAGACTGAAATGCACTGTGTTGCATTTGTTGTCAATGAGGTATGTTGTTGTCAAGGAATGAATGGATAGATGTCAAGGAGTTTCAATATGTGAATGCCAAAGGTTGTGATGGTGATGGTGATGAATGGAGAATGGCCATGGTACTAAGATGCATGTCACTTAGGAGATTCACTAAGTGACATATGATGTTGTGGTTGAAACATTCTCTATGAATATCAGACGATTGTAGAGCTGTTCTTAATGTCTCAATACTTGTATCAAGGTGATACTAAGTTACAACACTTCAAGAATGAATGATGATGGAGCATCATCACATCAGACGATTGATGAGCTGATCTTCAAGTTCATAGAACTTTTATCCTGATGATACAATGTCACCACATTATTAGAAGACCATGCATTGTTAAGACAATGCATGAGGAGATGAAGATGATCCATCCACACCTCCTAAGTGGATGAAGTGGATTAATGAAGTCCATGCACTATCACTTAGTGCATGTGAATTTGAAGAAGATCCAACTTGATATCTGATTGGATCAATGAAGAACATTGAAGATTATGTGATTCGGGAGCTTCGATTGAAGATGATCCTTCGGAAATTTGATATCCTAAGTGAAGATCATATGAGAGGAGGATTGATGAATTCCTAAGAAGAAGAATGGAGAAGAGGAAGAATGGCTTGGGAGAAGATGAAGAGTTGTGGCATTTGGCATTTGAACTTGGTTACTTTGTTTTTACACAAAGGACTTGTTCTATACTTAAGCAAACAATTAGCCACCAAGGGCCAGCCTTAAGGGTTCAACCCCAAGGCACATGTGCGACTCGAGGTCGCCACGCCCAAGGGGGATCCCATGGGGCTAGCCCAAGAGAGGCCGGGGGCCATGTATAAGACCTGAGGCCATGCGGTGATGAAGCCCGCACAGTAGGGGCGTGAGGAGCACGCCCGTGACAAGCATAGTGGGCGCCAGTGGCGCGCCTGAGTGGCAGGGGTGGGCGCAAGAGCGCTCCCGCAGAGAGAACACGGTGCGGGGCGGCACCGTGGAGGGAGAAGATTCAATTGCGGTGAAGGGGGGAGCGCTAGGTTGATATGCCGTGGAAAACCCGCGCTCCGTTTCGATGTGGGATGCGGAAAAATTTCCAGGAGCGGATCCTGGCCGCACGATTGATCGCGCGCCAGATCTCGGCCGCACATCTCATTGCGCCGCTCCCGTTCAGATCCAGGCCGTCTGATGTCTTTCATTCGGCCGATCCAACGGATCCCGGTGTGTCTCCTACCTCGAGCTCGACCGAGGCACCCGCGACGTCCCCGCTGAACCAGAGGCCTCCCCGACGACAAAATTCGAGTTCCCGGCCATCTCCGATCAAGCCGAAGAGTCCATTGGGATCGTCTCGACACACTGAACCTATCCATGCTTAAAAGTGGGCTTTCATGAAACGAGAGGAGAATTTGAAGTTCGGCCGAAGCAACCGAAGGTGCGAGGCCATTCGGTGTTGATTGTTTGCATGGATTGGGTTTTAAAAAGGCTATGCACACATTCAACGAAGCATGCATGAAGAGAAAAATAACAGAAGAGGGAACCCACGTGAAACAGAGGAGAAACAAGATTTTGGAAAATCTTGAAAACCCGAGATATTCGGGATTTTGAAGTTAAACCACGCGGATGTTTTGAGGCGTTTCTCTGCCTATATAAAGAGAGCCCGAAGCACATAGAATGCTTGCTGATCCTCTGAAGAGAGAAGTCCTGCGAAGCCTCTGTGCCCAGCGAAGTAAGAAGCTCCGCGCAACCTACTTGCGCGACGAAGCAGCCCGAAGCCATTCCTGGCTTCGTGTGTTCCTTTTGCGCACCTATTGCGTGAAAGAAGAGAAAGGTAGAGGCCCCTGCGCGCTACCCCTTGCGTGACAGGAAGTTCCCTCTCTGCCTGCGTACTTGCGCGGAAGGAGGAAGTGCACGTGGGTGTTGCACTTGCACACCCCGCGGCAGTGGCACTTGCACGGCACTTGCGCACCCTTGTGCCTTGTGGCTTGCGCGACCCACGGCCAGTGGCACTTGCACGGCTGCCCCTTGCACCGAGACCTTGCGCGCCTCCTGTGAAGGACAAAGGAGTTCGAGTGTGTGCAAGAAGAAGCCAAGAAGGCCGTAGCCACATTTCCCCTTGTGTGTGTGCTAAGTGCAAGGAAGGATTGCACCTTGTGTCTGTGCCACTTGGGAGAACACCCTACGGGCAGTGGGTGTGCAAAGGAGGAAGGCCGTAGCCTTGTGTGTACACACTTTGAAGAACAAACTAAAAGAACACTAAAGTGTGTGTGTGCAACAAGAAGAGGAGGAGGCCAACTCATGTGTGTGAAAAAGTGAAACAAGTGTGTGCAAAGAGACACGAAGGTCGAACCTAGTGTGTGCACTAAAAGTGTAAACACTTAGAAGAAGAAGAAGAAATCCACACAAAGAAGAACACACATTTATGTGTGTAAGAAAATTGAATTAATTGTGTGAAGTTCAAAGAAGGTGTGTGCTTAAAGAGACTATACCCTTTGTGGGTTTATTGCACCGAGAAGAAGAAGGGGAGTGCATGCTTACATGCATGCACGTGAACACGTGAACAAAGCCAAATCTGGTTGTGTGCATCTGAGTTGACCAAGACCAGGAGCTCTTGAAGAGTTTAGAGATGCCATGCACTCAGTGCATGAAGTTGATGTGAAGTGAGACTTGACCAGACTGAAATTAAAGATATCAGTTGTCTGAGTATTCAGTAGTTGAAGAGAGAGGCCGGGTCATCCTTAGAAGAAGGTGATAAAGCCCGAGCAAGAAGAGAAGACCTGTTCATCACAAGTGAGCAGAGGTACAGAGCAAGGCCAACAGTCTTTATCCCAGACTGCTGAAGATACTTGAAGAGCTTAAAGTGAAGAAGAGCTACTCGTGTGACTCGATGAGCCAGGAGAAGCCCCCTGTGAGACTCAGGGTGGAAGAAGTATTCAGTGGGATTCTGGAGCAGGCCAGTGGGACTCTGGTAACACTGTGGGACGCAGTATAAAGACCCTCCTATGGGACTCAGGAGAGATACAGTGGGATGCTGTATCGACCATTGTAATACTAACAGATTATAATGGAAGAAACCATGTTGGGGTGTATAACCAACATGGAAAGGACATAGGCCTTTGGTTCCGAACCTTGTAAATCCTTGTGTCCAGTGCCTTTACATTTACTGCATGATTCGAGGAAAGGCTGAGAGATACAAGAAGAGTGGATCGAGGCTTTAACCAGCCATAGAGGTTTAATTGATAAGGAATCAATTAGTAAAAAGTTCTAAGGGATCACTGATTCACCCCTCCCCCTCTCAGTGATTCACACTGATCTGGGCACTTCAATTGGTATCAGAGGGAGGTTCCCTCTAAAAGATCCAAGGGAGTCTTTATGATGTGCAGATTTGAGGAAATGAGTGACCAGCCTCAAATGGAGATATCTGCCAAGACTCAGAAAAATAGAAAGAAGAAACAAGCCAAGAAGATGAAGAAAGCCTATCCTAGCTGTGATGAAGTTGGAATAATGAATGATCTTCAAAATGCAATTGAATATCTTCAGAAGACAGTCCCCAAGGAAGTGTCAATGTGTATAGCTACAGGCATCCTTGATCTTCAAGAAGAAAAATCACAGTTAGAAGAAGAATCCAATGCAATGGAATATCAATTGGCAAAAAGGGTTGGCATAACCAACACTCTCAGAAAGCTGGTGAAGGCTAAAGATGAAACCGTTTCTCTTTGCAATGAAATATATGAAGACACTGATGAAGAATTGCAAAGAAGACTTTCTGAGAAAGAATTATTTAAGACAATGGTCAATGAAGTTTTCCATGCACTGGAAAAGAGGCACAGAGTGTCAATGATTGTCAGAGATTCTCAACTTGAAGTCAAAGTAAACAGGGTGAAGGAGCTTGACAATTCATTACAAGAAATGAAGAAGGTGCATGAAGACCAGATGAAACAGCTGGAAGAAAAATTGGAAGGTAGGCTAATAACTTTTGAGGATGAGAAGAACTCCCTTAACATGAAATGCTTAGAACTAGAGGTGATATTGAAAAATCTGCAATCACCCAAAGCTGAAACCTCCCAGTCAGCTGATAGAAGAAATGTTTCTACACAAGTATGCATTGAGCAGGATGATTCCAAAAGAAGGACATCCTCTAATGAAAGGTCAACATCTTCTAAAAAGAAGGTACCATCCATACCATCTTGTACTCATGCTTCTAAAAGTGTTTCTACTAAAATTGAAGGATGGAAGAATGAATCCAAACAAGTATGGATGAAGACAGTGAAGAAAGAATGCTCTCCTGAAGCAGCACAACAGGTCAAGAAAAGTACCCAACAATCAGAAGGACTGAAGAGGTCAAGATTTGTGGGTCAGTGTTGGTGTTGTAATAAGTATGGGCACTGTGTAAAGGATTGTTGGTACAATCCACTGAATGTCAAAGCACAAAGGAAGCCCATGCCAAGGGGGAGCAAGCCAGAAGAAAAGAAGCAGCATCCACAGGTCCAGAGACATCTGTTTACAGCAAATATATTTGGATTAATTGACAACATCTGGGATGATTGCAAAAGTGGTCAAAAGGATACATGTCAATCTCCAACTGTATCCAGAGCTAAAGAGAAGAAAAGATCACAGAACCTGGCTCAGAAAGAATCCATGGGAAGCAAGCATAAGAAAGAGGAAGATGCTCCCAAGAAGATTATGAAAAAGGAAGAGAAGACCTTGGAGTCTAAATCCAAGAAGGGTGGTGTATCCAGAAGGACCACCAAGAAGAAAACATGCTTCTACTGTGGAAAGAAAGGACATATCATGGATCTTTGTAAACAAGCCATGAAATTCAATAGAGGCAGACTGGACTCAAAAGGACAATCAATCCAGAAGAAGCAGAAGGGATTGATTTAAAATAAGTTGCCTAAGAAAGGTAGCTTAATAGCATCAAAAGAACCATGTGGAATATCCAGAACTGAGGCCACACTTCCAAGTGACTTACTAGTCATATGGCCTAATCAGTTGCAACTTGCCAGAGAACTGCAAAGAGCTGAAGATGAAGTTCTGGTAATTGCTAAGGAAAAAGGGAAGAAGAATATTTCACATGAAGATGTATTGAGATCCACACCAACACAAACATCATTAAAGATCAAATGTGCAAGTGTGAAGAATGGTGAAAATGGGACATCTCGGTTGAGAGAATCTTCTCAACCTTGTTGTTCACATTGATGAACCAAGGAGGTTCCATCTTATTCCCTAATCACTTGTATTTACATGTGCTAACATTGCAGGGAATTGAAGATGATGATCATTCTCATCTGGAGAGTGGTTTGGACAGAATGGAGTTCACCCCTTGAGGGGGAGCCAATCTGTAGAATATGGGATTCTTAGATTAATACCATCTTGAGAAAAGTGAAGGTATTCCAATCATACTTTAATCCCTTGTTTCTTAATTCTATTCCTCATGTCAATTAAGGGGGAGTATGGATTGAAGACAAATGGATGAAAGGGGGAGCTTTATCTTTTCACCTGAACTTTCTAATGAGTTTTGTGAAGTTGTGCAGGATTTAGAAAATTCATTGTTATATCTGAAAAATTTCAAACCCCTAAGCACGATCTCACATGTGTAGAGAATTATGGACAGCTTTGAATTCCTTGGTCATATCACTCTTGTTTTCTACACCGGGTTAGCCCAAGTAGACTTAGAGATGATTTACTGAAGGTTCTTTGCTAAAGAGAACATGTGACATCATCCCTCTCTTAGTGATTTTCAAGAAGATGCTATTCGATGGGAGGAAGAGATATTTTTGAAGAGAACCAAACCACACCTTTGCATTTGATTTCCAATAAGGGGGAGAAAATATTGGCACACATATTGACCCATTCATATGTGCTGAAGAAGTGTATTGACAACAAATACAAAGGGGGAGATTGAAATGCACTGTGTTGCATTTGTTGTCAATGAGTTATGTTGTTGTCAAGGAATGAATGGATGGATGTCAAGGAGTTTCAATATGTGAATGACAACGGTTGTGATGGTGATGGTGATGAATGGAGAATGGCCATGGTACTAAGATTCATGTCACTTAGGAGATTCACTAAGTGACATATGATGTTGTGGTTGAAACATTCTCTATGAATATCAGACGATTGTAGAGCTGTTCTTAATGTCTCAATACTTGTATCAAGGTGATACTAAGTTACAACACTTCAAGAATGAATGATGATGGAGCATCATCACATCAGACGATTGATGAGCTGATCTTCAAGTTCATAGAACCTGTATCCTGATGATACAATGTCACCACATTATTAGAAGACCATGCATTGTTAAGACAATGCATGAGGAGATGAAGATGATCCATCCACACCTCCTTAGGGGATGAAGTGGATTAATGAAGTCCATGCACTATCACTTAGTGCATGTGAATTTGAAGAAGATCCAACTTGATCTCTGATTGGTTCAATGAAGAACATTGAAGATTATGGGATTCAGGAGCTTCGGTTGAAGATGAACCTTCATAAATTCGATATCCTAAGTGAAGATCATATGAGAGGAGGATTGATGAATTCCTAAGAAGAAGAATGGAGAAGAGGAAGAATGGCTTGGGAGAAGATGAAGAGTTGTGGCATTTGGCATTTGAACTTGGTCACTTTTTTTTTACACAAAGGACTTGTTCTATACTTAAGAAAAAAATTAGCCACCAAGGGCCAGCCTTAAGGGTTCAACCCCAAGGCACATGTGGGACTCGAGGTCGCCACGCCCAAGGGGGATCCCATGGGGCCAGCCCAAGAGAGGCCGGGGCCGTGTATAAGCCCCGAGGCCATGCGGTGATGAAGCCCGCGCAGTAGGGGTGTGAGGAGTGCGCCCGTGACAAGCATAGTGGGCGCCAGTGGCGCGCCCGAGTGGCAGGGGTGGGCGCAAGAGCGCGCCCGCAGAGAGAACACGGTGCGGGGCGGCACCATGGAGGGAGAATATTCAATTGCGGTGAAGGGGGGAGCGCTAGGTTGATAAGTCACGGAAAAACCGCGCTCCATTTTTATGTGGGACGCGGAAAAATTTCCAGGAGTGGATCCTGGCCGCACGATTGATCGTGCGCCAGATCTCGGCCGCACATCTCATCGCGCCGCTCCCGTTCAGATCCAGGCCGTCCGATGTCTTTCATTCTCCCGATCCAACGGCTCCCGGTGTGTCTCCTACCTCGAGCTCGACCGAGGCACCCGCGACGTCCCCGCTGAACCAGAGGCCTCCCCGATGACAAAATTCGAGATCCCGGCCATCTCTGATCAAGCCGAAGAGTCCATTGGGATCGTCTCGATGCACAGAACCTATCCATGCTTAAAAGTGGGCTTGCATGCAATGAGAGGAGAATTTGAAGTTCGGCCGAAGCAACCGAAGGTGCGAGGCCATTCGATGTTGATGATTTGCATGGATTGGGTTTTAAAAAGGCCATGTACACATTCAACGAAGCATGCATGAAGAGAAAAATAACAGAAGAGGGAACCCGCGTGAAACAGAGGAGAAACAAGATTTTGGAAAATCTTGAAAACCCGAGATATTCGGGATTTTGAAGTTAAACCACGCGGATGTTTTGAGGCATTTCTCTGCCTATATAAAGAGATCCCGAAGCACAGAGAATGCTTACTGATCTTCTGAAGAGAGAAGTCCCGCGAGGCCTCTGTGCCCAGCAAAGTAAGAAGCTCCGCGCAACCTACTTGCACGACGAAGCAGCCCGAAGCCATTCCTGGCTTCGTGTGTTCCTTTTGCGCACCTCTTGCGTGAAAGAAGAGAAAGGGAGAGACCCCTGTGCGCTACCCCTTGCGTGACAGGAAGTTCCCTCTCTACCTGCGTACTTGCGCGGCAAGAGGAAGTGCACGTCGGTGTTGCACTTGCACACCCCGCGGCAGTGGCACTTTCACGGAACTTGCGCACCCTTGTGCCTTGTGGCTTGCGCGACCCACGGCCAGTGGCACTTGCGCGGCTGCCCCTTGCACCGAGACCTTGCGCGCCTCCTGTGAAGGACAAAGGAGTTCGGGTGTGTGCAAGAAGAATCCAAGAAGGCCGTAGCCACATTTCCCCTTGTGTGTGTGCTAAGTGCAAGGAAGGATTGCACCTTGTGTGTGTGCCACTTGGGAGAACACCCTACGGGCAGTGGGTGTGCAAAGGAGGAAGGCCGTAGCCTTGTGTGTGCACACTTTGAAGAACAAACTAAAAGAACACTAAAGTGTGTGTGTGAAACAAGAAGAGGAGGAGGCCAACTCATGTGTGTGCAAATGTGAAACAAGTGTGTGCAAAGAGACACGAAGGCCAAACCTAGTGTGTGCACTAAAAGTGTAAACACTTAGAATAAGAAGAATACATCCACACAAAGAAGAACACACATTTATGTGTGTAATAAAATTGAATTAATTGTGTCAAGTTCAAAGAAGGTGTGTGCTTAAAGAGACTATACCCTTTGTGGGTTTATTGCACCGAGAAGAAGAAGGGGAGTGCATGCTTACATGCATGCACGTGCACATGTGAACAAAGCCAAATCTGGTTGTGTGCATCTGAGTTGACCAAGACCAGGAGCTCTTGAAGAGTTTAGAGATGCCATGCACTCATTGCATGAAGTTGATGTGAAGTGAGACTGGAGCAGACTGAAATTAAAGATATCAGTTGTCTGAGTATTCAGTAGTTGAAGAGAGAGGTCGGGTCATCCTTAGAAGAAGGTGATAAAGCCCGAGCAAGACGAGAAGACCTGTTCATCACAAGTGAGAAGATGTACAGAGCAAGTCCAATAGTCTTTATCCCAGACTGCTGAAGATACTTGAAGAGCTTAAAGTGAAGAAGAGCTACTCGTGTGACTCGAGGAGCCAGGAGAAGCCCCCTGTGAGACTCAGGGTGGAAGAAGTCTTCAGTGGGATTCTGGAGAAGGCCAGTGGGACTCTGGTAACACTGTGGGACGCAGTATAAAGACCCTCCTGTGGGACTCAGGAGAGATACAGTGGGATGCTGTATCGACCATTGTAATACTAACAGATTATAATGGAAGAAACCATGTTGGGGTGTATAACCAACATGGCAAGGACGTAGGCCTTTGGTGCCGAACCTTGTAAATCCTTGTGTCCAGTGCCTTTACATTTACTGCATGATTCGAGGAAAGGCTGAGAGATACAAGAAGAGTGGATCGAGGCTTTAACCAGCCATAGAGGTTTAATTGATAAGGAATCAATTAGTAAAAAGTTTTAAGGGATCACTGATTCACCCCCTCCCCCTCTCAGTGATTCACACTGATCTGGGCACTTCAGAGACCCAAAGTTTGACGTACATGGACATTACATTACTTTTGCAGAATACTTAATACATAATAAAAACCAACACTCAAGGACTGTAATAGTTCAGTGTCTTTGGAAACATGGAATATAAACTTCTAATCATATTGAAAGATCTACAACAACTCCCATAACGATCTTACCCTTTTCGTTTCCTTAACTAAAAATTTTCTTTATTTCCTGGGGAAAATAAGACATAAAAAGGGTGAGCTCAAATTCTCAGTAAGGGCAAACATAGACAACATAAAACAATCCATGAACATTTGAAAGCAAAAACATGAACATAAAATTTAAACATCAAAATATTGAGCAAAGACATAAATCGTGGAAGTACGTAAGGCATATATCATAATGGAACATCATACATGATAAAATATAATGGGAATAAAACATGTAATTTTGGAAACCATTCAGCACATGTTATGATTTCCATAGTAGCCAAGGCATTGCTGCCAAGACCATCTTAGTGGACAAAGTCCCTTTCTGAATCGAGTTCACTCCTTGTTTCAGTCTCGTAACACTGAACCGGATTAACATACCATTCCAGCCATGTCTATCTCATGAGATATAAATATTTACCCAATGCATTGGAGGGATATATATGTCCCACCCATCTCATAATGAAATCATTCTTACTTGTGCCACAAAATAAACATACATCATTCATAATAACCCATTGAATAAAATGGGTTTCAAAAACATCATCACATCATCACATAATCTATATAATATAAATGGATATCATTTCATAATTAGAAAAGTGAAACCATGTAAATCATAGAGAAATTATAGTTAAAACATTCACATGTGAAATATTGTCATCTTATTTGGAAAATGGTTTTGATAAAACACTTGAAATGAATTCTTGAGAAAAATATCCTTTCTTCTTCAAAATCAATTTCTTTTCACAAAACGTCATGCAATTTTAAAAGATTTTTTTTGTTTAAAATATTCATGAAATATTTTGGATGAAGCTTCATGAAAATAAGGCTTTATAAAACCGTAAAAATCCGTTCGTGCCGTATAAGATAAAAAAACCATTATTCTCGTACTTTTGCCGGAAAAGTCAAAAAGTACCTCATAAAAGAAAGATTCCATACATCCCATGTAGTAAAAGAAAAAAAATGGGTAAAAAGGACTTTAAACATACATGAAAAAATTTATAGAAAACATGGACATGGATGATAACAATAACCCCAGTAAATACTTACGAATAAACATTCTCGGATAAGAACGAGATTGGAAAGGTTATCCCTTACCTTATGTCCGATATGCTTCGTACGTATCCGAACCTCCTGTATAATGATTTTAATAATGTCCCTGACTTATTAAAGAATCATATCATTGTTATTATATCATATATGGTTCACTTATGACTTTATATTACCCGTTATTTTGTAATTTCCATATTAAAGTAGGGTTTTTGGGTAAAATCATTTTATTTATCGTACATGTTTGGGATTGTTGTTCTTGATATTATTACTTATATCCTAATTTACTTAATTAAAGAATGTAAAACATAATTTATATGTAATATATATTCAGAATATACATATATATATAGGATTTATCAATAAATGGAATGAAATACACTGTTCATGGAGACGGTAGGCCGTACGTACGCATAAACGCTGTTTTCGTTTCCTTATTGAATTGAATGGAATTAAGTAGATGACACACACACACACACATATATATATATATATACATAAATCCAGTATCATTATTATGTCATATATCTCATTATTATTAATTATATATACTTTATAATCATTCATGAATGGTTAACATGGAGAATGAATCTCATCGCGTCATGGAGATGGTAGTCTGTACGTACGCACGAGCGATGATATCATTCCCATGATCGTGGAATTGTATTTAAGAGTATGTATAATATTTAAAAATAAATATCACCTTAAAATAATCATATTTAGTTATTTATTTACTCCATTATACCCATCCAAGAATGGTGGTGGTCGAAAACAGATTACACCAGGACGTGGAGACGATATTCCGTACGTACACACGTGCGGTGATTTCGTTTTCCGTAGGATGGATAGATGGTGAAATAGGGTTTTTTAATACTTATAATAACATATCTGTATATGAGTGATACTAATGTTATTACTTCATAGTTAAACAACTAAAGAAGAATAAGTAGAAGAAGAAATAAAGTTGAAAGAATTGGTAATGGACATTACCTCTTCTTTGAAGCGCCTCTTCTTATCCTCCTCTTAGGGCATTAAAGATGGTCTTTAAGAAGACCAGAACCTCTAGGATGTTTCTATGTAAGTGGAGAAGAGAAATTGGCAGGGTTGTCCGATCTTGAAGGCTCAAAGAGGTGTGAGTAAGAGAGGGAGGAGATTCCCTTTCATAAGGGAGGAGAGGGGCACCATTGGAAATATAAGAAATATTAGTTTATATTATATCCCAACCCCACTTAAAAACTCCCAAAATGACTCATATCCTAATATTAGATGATATAGGGTTGTAATATCATCAACCAATAAAATTTAGACATGTTAGGAATTTATTTTAAACATTATCAACTTGACTTATCCTTATTTATCAATTTAATTTTATTTGTGGTAATAATATTCTAAATTTGAAATTATTATAAATAATTACATATGTGTTGTGAATTTTCCATAATTCGACACTTTATGAAATTTTAGACCACATAAAATTTAATTTATAATTTTTAAATATTTTTGTGATTTTTAAACAATTTTATAATATGTTATTTTTATAAAATAACAATAGTGTCAATCTTGACACTATTCATTTATTTGAATTTAAATAAATTATATACAGAATATATGTTCAAACTAAAATCTTTAATAGATTAATAAAATGTCATATGTATCTATAAAATTAGTGGAGCACATTAAATAGTTAATATAATATTTATTTTAATATTTTTAAGATCATTTATTTGATATTTCAATCAATAAAATAATTTCAACGTCACTATTGTGTCATAATTAATGATAATTATTTAATCCCTAAAAATTATAAATAAATTAATATGATGTAGATAAGTTTATTATATTTCTGGAGACTATTTATGTTCGAGGTTTCATTAAGATTATGACTAAATTAAAATTATTATACTTATAAGATTTAATAAAGTGACATGTTGTCACATTCTTTGGTTTTAATAATAATTAAATTATTTTCCTAGAAAAAAGTCCATTAAATTAATCTAATCTAACCCTTAGGTGATATGGGTCTACTTTTAGTCATCCAATAGGATTTTTTCAGGTGTTAGGGTAATTTTATAATCTTATATTTACCGTTTATTACCCGATTTACCTTTAACTATGGTAAATAAAATTTACCGTAGTTACTATTCATAATGCCCAAAAATAAAAAGTAGTATATTAACATAATTTGGACCCACTGATTCCAAATATGGAATCCATTTTTCAAAATCCGAAACACATAAGTTGTAGTAATTAATTTAAAATTAATCCCGTTGTTAAGAAAACGGGTTTTAGAAGTAAAAACATTGCCAAAGATTGAAATGGTTTTCCTATGAATTCAATGTGAAATTAATGATAATGATATAAATTGTATTAAATGGTAAAAATATATTCTATTTATACTTTAAAACCATTAAATATTATAATTTAACTATATAAATTTTTACGATGAAAAAATTTGTTTTTAATTAAAATATAGTGTATTTCTACTATTCATTAAAATATGAAAGTTATCAGAAAAATATCAAAACTTTATCCAATGTAAATTTTTATATCCTGATTCAAAATTATAATTTTATTTTGTAAAATTGAACTTATAAACATGTAAAAAACTATATTTAAAGTAGGTTCGCCATCAAAAGGCGGCAAAACTGCATTTTTTGAAAAATACTTATTTTACCCAAAAAAATTATTTTGTTCTCATACCATGTTTTAGAAAATGTGTAAGATGAATATTAATGTTATAAAATTCAAAATTTAGTTAATAATATTCATAAAGGCTAGTTTGTGATAATATTATAAACATATATCGTTGTTTAGTGAAACCCAATATTGCGTATAACACACGCTATTGAGGAAGGTCACAATTGCGTGTAATGAAAGCCAAGTCAGGGTTGCGTGTAGTGCAAGACTTCTTTGTTGTTTTGTATAATAGAATCCAACCATATTTCATTTATACTTTGAATATATATATATACATGCATATATATATTCACTTAATGTTGAGAACTTGAAATTGTGTGTAACATGATCCAAGAATAGTGTTACGTATACTACAAGATAATGCGGTGTTGTGTATAGTATAAGATAATCTTGGTGTAGTGTATAATAGAAGATCAAAGAAAAAAAATAATATATTTCATAAAATCTTGGGGTGTTACATGTTGTCCATGAAGATATGGAACCAGGAAGAGTTTCATGAACGACGTATTGAATCTATGTGGGAGACCCGAACTAGGTGACATGTTCTAAGGAGGAATCCACTGAAGAAAGAACCGACATCCATTTATCATGTTTCTATCAAGGAGGAAACATCCCTAAAAAAGGAATGGATGCTGACCGCCTTTGGAAATCAGGAATGCAGGGTAACAAAGCCACGCTTATCACACTCAAGAAGATGGACGCGCGCGCCCCGACAAAAGCGTTGGAAACAGAAATGGTGAACCCGACGTGATTATCTTCTCCTCGATATGGAGATTAGTAGCGCTCGGGGTATCCATGGATTGAGATGTCTCCTCATCCATCTATCCGGTGTCGGGTCTCTCCAAGCAAATAGTGGGCCTGGCGTGAAACTCACCAGAAGTTGGGGCAGTAGAACGTTGGACAACCCATTCTGTGACGTTGTCAGCATGGATCCCTCTTACCGGTCATGGAAGACGGGATGGAACTGGGGCATTGGTCGTAGATTCCTTTTTCCTTTCAGTACTGACGAGTTCATCTCTCTACTTCTAAGGAATCAGGTTGCTGCCACAGGAACGTGTTCAACGCCCGCCCGCCTACACAAGGGTAGGGGCAACGCCAGCACAACCCCTCCGCATGGCTTCACTGATTCCACAACGACTTCTGCGTCCACAACCGTGGGGCGCCCATGCCCCATCTCCCCATAGAAAGTTATCCAACAAAGGGTAATTAATGACCTCTTACGTCGTTATGAGGAGGAGGGAATAATCCAAACCTTGGATATATCCCGCATGGACATGGAGGCATCCATACCCCGTCGTTAATGCTGCCCCCGAGGGCCGCACAGGGAGCCACTCCTCCACACCCCAACGTTCAATCATTTCGGGAGCCTATCCCCGGAGCACTTTGATGACTCCTTGCCTAACGCTGATGAGGTGGGAGACGTATGGCCCAGCCCAGTTAGAGTCTCAATCCAGTGGCTCCCATCAAGGGCCCCCACTGGGCCGCATCAACACCGCCGCCTGGCCTTGCCGGAGGAGTAGGTAAGCTATGCACCTGCACCACCAGCACCAGCTCGCCAGACCCGACGCCAGCGTCAGGCACGAGATGAGGACGCCCGCCAAGGGGAGTCAACTTCGATGACAACTGTGTCCCGAGTCACTGCTGGTGCATATCATCAAGTCCCTACACACACTGAGTAGGGGCACTTATACGCCCAACCAGGATCGAGGCCCCAACCGCCCCACGGGAAGGCTGGGTCGACTCTCCTGGTCACAGGCATGAGAGGGGGTTGTCATGAACCAACTCGCAGCGATGCCACCCTGTATGGAGGTCCTCCCCGTACCACTAGCATAGAGAGTTTGGGTCCTCCCCGCTTCGAGGCTCGGCATGGAGGTCTGCCCCATGCCACCCCCAATTCGAATGAAGGTCTGCCCCGTGATGGTGATGTTCGGTACGGAAGCCTCTCCCGTGACCATCACACAGGGTATGGAGCCCTTCCTCCTACCCCTGACTGTCGATGTGGATACATTACCCCTTCGGTCTCCCTCCAACGTGGGGATCCTCCCAACGTACTCTCTATACACGGTGAAGGTCCTCCTCACCCAGGAAACCAGAGGGGTGAAGGTCAGCCCCGCTCCACTCGCACCAAGCACAGAGGTCCTCCCCATTCTCCCACCGGTTCCGACATAGGCATTTCCCACTCAGGTTCTATTCATGAAGGTCCTCTCCATGTCCCCTTCGATATTTGTCTTGGTGCTCCTCGCACCTCGGCTGTCTCAAGTGGAAACCCTCTCTGCCATGGAACCAGTGCGACCGAAGGACCACATGTCAGAAATCGGCCCTGTCTCGAGGAGACACCCAGGGGCAGGAATGAGGGTCATTGTTACCACAGGAAGAATCCTAGGAAGGCCCAAACGAAGATCAAACTGGTCTTATTCTCAGACTCTGAAGCGGATTGTGAATCAGCTCAGGAACCCTCCCCTCGATCATCTGAGTCAAGGGCCAGGGCAGGGACGAGGCACATTAGCCTGGTTCTCCCAGAGTGCGAGGTACACAGGATTCCCACTTCCCTTCAGAGGTTTATCCAGGAGGATGAAAATCTAGCGACCTCGCAGGTTACGGTCGTGCATTCACCACCATCATCACCGGAAGATCTTTTTTACCTACATAAGAGATCACATAGAGCTATTCTAGGGACCAATGGCAGGCGAGCAACATCGAGACCTGTTGCCAGCAGCCCCAACCCCTGAGCTAGGAACGAGGGCCGTCAGCCCCTCCTATCGTGATGTAGCGGCCTAGTCACTACACTCCTCGGAGGACAACCCGAGAATCGGAGGCCATTCAGCCCGTTCGCCGTATTCTCCACCGGGAAACCCGCCGTCCCAGTGGTCTGCCTCAGTACCGCAGCCAGTTCCTCAACCCCCCCTAGTTGATGAGTGGGGAAATCAAGGGCCAGAACCTGAATTTGAGCCGAGGAACTTCTGGAGCATCCTTGCAGTGGACCACTTCCCCGAGAAATTTTGGCTCGTAGCAGTGCGGGATTTCTGCATACCCGAGTCCCTCACCCCAGATGAAGTTGAGTGTTTCATCTACACCCTCTGGGAGACGCATTTTAGTCTCCGTCATTAGTGTGTGGTTTATCCAAGGAGCCAAACACATTTTTAAGACATCAGCAAGCAATTCCGTCTAGTCGATCTGACCACACTCCCTGTGGCCCAGCACAGCGAGTCACCAAGCCGCCATGAGGCCCTCCAGCAGCAATGCATTTAGAGTATCAAGGAACTCCGCAAAATTATCAGGGATGCTACCCCCATGTGCAAGTCTATGGATGGGGGAAGTATGTTTCCCTCCTCTTCGGCCCTATCCTATGACACCCCAACTCGCTATGTGATATTGAGGACATGCCCCCAGGAAGGGTCACAGTCAACATCGATAACGTAGTGGACAAGGAGGATGAGCTGTAGTTTCTCAATAGAGACTTACCCCCTGTGGGTGTGCCACCACTACTAGACTCATCAGAGAGGAATAATCGTCAGTGAAGGAACCTCCTAGGTCTCCCTGCGCCCACCGAGGCGTTGGCGCTTAGCCGAAATGTCATTAAGGCAAAAGAGCATGTCAGAGCTGTCAAGCACTCCGAACCATACGCCTTAGTGTAGAAGATAGATGAGGACCCCGAGAAGGCCGCATTGCACCAGCAACTTGCTGAGTAGAAGAGGTTGGTCGAAGAACTCTTGGTTGAACGTGATGTAGAGAGACGACCTGACTATGGTGATCCTAGGCTGGGGTAGCAGGGGAAGGAACAACTACACCTCAGAGAGATGCCTCCGGGAAACCCTAATCATGCCACTCCCACTGACAGGGTTAAATCCATAGCTCATGGAAAGATGGTGTGGTATGTCTCACCAAACCCTCCCGAACGGCGCGACAATCTGAGGAATCCAGCCTGGGTTCCCCCAGCTTCCCTGTAGGCCACTCTACCAGTCGCTCCATGAGCCACTAAACCCGTCTACCATGTCAAAGAGCCCAGAAACGCATTGGTGGTTAGGGATCCCCATCAAGAAAGGGACCCCCGCCCGGATGATCCTATGGAGGCACTCATAGCCCGCCTTGGGGCATTGGAAATGCGGCAGGTGGAAATCCCACCAGATGGTAAGCCATACCCAGCCTAGGTGGATGATATGCCGATGCCTTCGGGTTTCAAGAATCCCACCTTCTCCCCCTTTAACAGGACATGGGACCCACCACAACATCTGGCCCACTTCAACTCAAGGTGTGGGCCCATGTTGGGGAATCCAGCATAGTTGGAGGTCGCCAAGCTCCGCTGTTTCATTCAGACACTGGAGGGGCTGACATTCGTCTGGTACAGCCAGCTCCCTGTCGGATCTGTGACCAGATGGGAGGACCTTCATAGGCAGTTCCTCTACTAGTTCTGCTCTACTACCCGAAAAAAAAACACCGCAGACCTCTTCAGGTGCAAGAAAAGGCCCGATGAGTGAGTCGGGGACTTTGTCGCCCAGTGGAAGGGGCTCACATACTCTTTTGACATGACACTTACTCAGGAGAAATTACTGACGATGTGCATAGGGAATATCAAGACGGAACTGGTTCCTTCCCTGATCACTCGAAACTATCCCGAAGGGTTTCGAGACTTCTCAGATAAGGCCCAGATCCTCGAAGGAGCCCTGCAACAGGCCAGACATGCACGTCCGTTGCCCACTATAATCCCAACAAGGAGAGATTCTAGAGTTGATCCCACTGTGGTGGCCTAAATAAAGGCCCCCAAGAAGCTATAATTGTTACCAATAGCACCAGACCTGCAGCCTCGCTGAGGCCCTCCACCTCAGGTACAGCCTCTGGCTCCACAGTGTCCTCAGAATTGGAAGGCGCTCCAACGTAATGCGCCGCCACCACCCAGGAGGGACAATCCGGGTCCACCTCCTTGATAGCCCCCTTTATCTCCTCATCGGGGCTAGGCTCCAAGGGCACCCTATCTAGAAAGAAGACACCAGACTTACTCATTTAGTGAGAATCAGGTCTTTGATTACTTGCGTAGTGCCCTAGAGTAGGGGATTGTACGCTTGCCTGAGTGGAGAAGGCCGACAGAGACGAATCTCACCGATCGCCCTAACTACGGCCCCCATAATCGGATTCTGGGGCACACCCTCAAGGAGTGCTATATGTTTAAGGACTGGCTCTACGACCAGGTTGATAACAACATAGTCAGGCTAGGCCCGACCCCAACACAAGTGGTGGCTGTCTTTGTGATTTCAGATAGCAGTAGTGATGGCGAGGGTGAGTGGCAGTAGGTTTCTGACAGTGGGTATGTGAAGTATAATGACAGGATGCCTCGCATGACGGTCACCCATGCCCATGGCATTATCTGTTCATGCCTGAATCAGCCGGAGCCTTCAGAAGCTATGGCCGCCACTTCTGCATCATTATCTTAGTCGGCCTCTTCCCATAAGAGCCAGTATCGGTGACACAAGAAGAAGCAATGCGCCCCGCCGATGTCATCGTCGTCCCGCACTCTAAGAGAATTCATGCCCTCTGAGATGGGGATCCCTCCCAGAATCCGCCCAATGGTGGATGATTCTTCAAGTGATAGTCAAGGGTATGCTTTGATTAACACCGTCGAGTTGGGAAACCCCTATATAACTCCCAACGAGGGGGAACGCCAGACAAACCTCCCCAACATCCCTAGCCGACAACAACGTCGGTAGAGTGGAGACTATATGGGTCATCAGCGCATGCTAGTCAGCACCTCAAGCCAGGCCCTGCATTCCACTAAGACCAGACAGAAGGCTCAGTGCAGAGCTCAGCATGCACATCCTTTTCATCCGGTGTCGTTAGGACCGCCTCCACCACTGTTTGTGCTACTAGATCAGGAAGAACCACTTCGGCTATACCGCGAATAGCTTTGCCCCATTATAGGCTGACCTCAGTCGTCCGGACCTCATCTGGAAGCTACTCTTCAGGCTTTGACTAGTGGATAGCAGAACGTGCCCAGCACCATCCAGTCACCGGTACAACCAACGGGCCCTGCCATGCCTCCAATTGCAGAGCGGCATCCTGTAAGCAGAAGATCGTGTTTGGCATGGAAGTATGATGTTCTCAAGAACCTTGCCAGCATCCCAGCAGAGCTTTCTATCCTCCAATCCCTCCTCTTTTTGTCAGATATGTGCGAGGCTCTCGCTGAGGCTTTAAGGAGCCCCCTCCAGTTTGAGATGGAGGTAGCAGCGGCAGAAGCCTTTCATGCTGAAGAAGTTGAGACTACCGAATGCTAGGACATCATTTCATTATCGATATAGGATGAAGGATCTCCCATATAGGACAAAATCCACCCGCTATACATTACCGACCAATTTAATGGCGTGGAGGTCCATCGCTGTCTCATTGGAACCAGCTCTGATATTAACCTTATCCCAACACGAACACTGCATAATCTGGGGTTATCTGAGTATGATCTGACTCCATTTGATTTAAGGATCTAGGTATATGACAGGACAGAGCAGACCCCGGTCAGCAAGATCTTTATGAAGACCTAGTTCGGTGGCCTAGTTACCAGCACTGAACTTATGGTTGTCCCTCAGGACACCGCATACAATGCATTGATGGGTAGACCATGGATCCACCTGCACACGGTGGTCCCCTCAACATATCACCAGTGCCACACGTACTCCCTTAATGGTTGAGTTGGAATACTCCAAGGTGATGCATCTCCTTTCGCCTCTTGTGAAGCCCGTTATCTGGATGCTGACTATTACCAGAGCAAGGATAAGCAGATTCTGGAAAATGTAGTTGTGCCCGCCCTAGTCACAAGTGACCACTGGGTAGGTCTGGATGATGCCCATGTCTTCCCAATCTATTTATTGGAGGACACAACCCCCGACATGGGAAAATGATTTGTTGTCTCTGGTACAAGAGAAAGGAATATTCCCAAGTCCAAGCAATGGCGGAAAATCACCTCGTACTCCTACACAAACCAGGCTCAAGTGATCCCAGAACCTCCTACCCCCGTATGGTATCAGGACCTCCACCCCATGGAAAAGACAGTAAGTCATACATGTTTATTTTGAAGGGATGGAATTAACTGGCTCAAGTAGATACGCCACTATATATTTGATATCATCAAGCATGGCCCCATGGGCTGAAGACCATATGGGATTGGATCAACTGCCTTCATTGCTATGGTCTCAGCAGTGTGTGAATCTCCTGATGCGTTGTCCACTGCTGTCCAGGATAGTACCAGCCTCCCTTCAGGTTCCTACGACCAAGGGGAAGCCTCACCTGCTGGGAATACCTCCTCCACAAGTGAAGAAGAGGATTTTTAGGATGATCCCCCTGCCTTTGAAGAAGGCGTCTCTTCCATGGTCGATGAACTGGTACAGGTGAACCTTGGTAGCGAGGTAGATCCGAGACCCGCATCGATCAGTGTCGCCATGTCCCTCGAGGAGCAGCAGCGGTACATGAACTTCCTTAAACAACTCCATGACGTGTTTTCCTGGAGTTACGACGAGATTCCTGGACTAGATCCTCAGGTAGTCATCCACTGCCTCAATCTCCCAACAAACCATCACGGGTCTATGTAACCTCCCAGAAAGATGCACCCTACTCACAGTGCCATGGTCGAGGCCAAAGTTGACGATCTCATCAGAGATAACTTCGTTAAGGAGGTCCAGTACCCCATGTGGTTAGCCAAAATTATGCCAGTCAGAAAGAAGAATGGACATATCAGAGTCTATATCGAATTCTAAGATCCCAACTGTCACTGTCTGAAGGATGATTTTCCTCTTCCGGTGACAGAATTGCTGATCGACGCTACAACTGGGTTCCAAGACCTCTCCTTTATGGATGGTTACTCTGGATATAATCAGATCTGGATATCCCACAAGGATGAAGATTCCATGGCTTTCAGCGTGCCTCAAGGTACTTTCTGTTACCAGGTTATGCCCTTCAGCCTAAAGAATGCAGGTGCCACCTATCCGCAGGCCATGCATCGTATATTCAAGCCAATCCTCGGGAAATTTGTTGAATGATATGTGGATGATCTAGTGATCAAATCTCGCCAGCGCCAGAACCATATCAAGGACCTTGAGAAAGTGTTTTTCTTCCTCCGCTCCCGCCACTTGAAGATGATCCCATTGAAGTGTGGCTTCTGGGTCACTTCCAGGAAGTTTCTTGGCTTTGTTGTCATGTACTGAGGCATCTAGATCGACCCAAAGAAGATCAATGAAATCATCCAGATGCCTCCCCCGAGCAATATCTAAGATCTTCGAGGTTTTCAAGGACACTTAGCCTACATATTCCGATTCATTGTGAATCTAGATGGACATTGTATGCCCTTTTCCCGGATAATGAAGAAAGGCTCTGCCTACGAATGGGATGAAGAGTGCCAGACCGCATTTGAGGAAATTAAGTAGTACTTTCTCTATCCTCCAGTCTTGATGCCACCCATCTCTGGTACTCCACTAATCCGGTACATGAGTACCCTGGACTGATCTCTCGGAGCCCCTCTCGCCCAGAATAACAACGAGGGGATAGAGAACAGTATCTACTACCTCAGCTGCATGCTTCTCAATACAGAGACCAGATACTCCCCCATCGAGAAGATCTGCCTTGCGCTCGTATTTTCTGTGCAGAAGTTGCGACATTACCTGAAGCACCATGAGGTATAGCTGGTCTCTCGGGTAGATCTACTTAAGTACATTCTGAATCACCCCATTTTGACCGTCCATCTAGCATGGTGGGTGGTAATTCTCCAGCAGTTCGACATCAGGTTCGTGCCTCAAAAGGATATCAATGGGCAAGCATTGGACGACCTTCTAGCTACCCATCCAACCTCCGTCGATTAGTCCATGGACTTGGATTTTCTTGATGAGGCAATCCTCTCAGTCGATCAATCCATCCTTTGTTGGCAAATGGACTTTGATGGTGCCTCTCGGAACCCCACCGGTAGGAGGCTCAATGATCTTAGGCTCAACAGAGTGGGCATGGGTATCGTCTTTATTACCCCGGCGCAAGCCATTCTTTCGTACTCATTCCTCTTTTTAGAAGGATGCACCAACAATGAGGCAGAGTATCAGGCTCTTATCACTGGCCTCGAGCTATCCCTCGAGATCGATGTGCCCCATTTTCATGTGAAAGGGGATTCCGAGGTATTCATCAAGCAAGTAAACAGTGGCTATGTTGTTAGAAAGCTAGTGCTCGTACCATTGTTGGAGAACACACTCCATCTAATGGCCCAGTTCCCTTCTCGACTGGAGGTTACCCATGTCCCTCAGTAAAATAATGGTCGAGCAAATGCTTTGGCGGTCTTAGCTACATCACTTACAGATCCCGAGTAGGATGATCTGATTATACATGTGGCACACCGAAGAGTCATTGCACCCATCACCCTAGAGGAGGATGACGGCCTGCGAGAAAGACATATTACTATCGGATCCTCCATGTCAGGACCGCTAGGATCTTTAGATGCAGTGGTTGAAGCGACTCTCAACTGGAGAGCCCCTTTTGTCAAGTATCTCCAAAATGGTTGCCTCCCGGCTGATCGGGCCGAGCGCGAGAGAATCTGACGCCACGCACTGTAGTTTACCCTCCAGAGCGATCCCAACCTAGAGCCAATCCTCTATAAGCATGGGTTTGACGGTGTTCTCATCTATTGCATCCAAGGAATTGAGATTCCACAGGTCATGCAAGAGGTTCATGCTTGTTCCTGTGGCACCCATCAGGCTGGGCCGAAGTTGTCCCATCAAATCCGGAGAATGGGTACTTCTGGCCCTCTATGATCCATGATTGTATTGAGTTTTCCAAGTGATGTCACAAATTCCAATTTCATGCTAACTTCCTACATCATCTTCCAGACCCTATCCACGCCACCAAGTAATCTTGGCCATTCGTGATGTGGGGACTTGATGTCGTGGGACCATATCCACCGGATAAAGATCGCCAATAGAGGTTCATCTTGACCGCCACAGATTTATTTTCCAAGTGGGTAGAGGAAATTATGTTTAAGGAAGTCAAGGACCGTTCCATCATTGAATTCTTGAGTTCCAATACCATTCATCGGTTTGGAGTCCCTCACGCTTTCCTCACCGATAACGGCACCAACTTCCGAGCAGCAGAGCTGGAGAAATTGTACGCCAAGTACAATATCCATTCGAACCATACCTCCTGCTATCATGCGCAGGAAAATAGATAGATCTAGGCATTAAAAAAAACCCTCTCTAACATTTTGTAGAAAATGGTTAGATAGAACAAGAAGAGTTGGCCGAACAGGCTCCCCAACGCCCTCTGAGCTTATCGGATGACGACTCTCAATTCCACCCAGGTGACTCTATTTTCACTGGTGTATGGGGCTGAGGCCGTCCTACCCATCGAGATCCAGCTACCTTCATTACGCACTACAGTCTATGACCAGCAGGCTCCAGATAAGGTGGCCAAAATCCATCTAGATGAATTGAAATCACTTGATGAGAATAGGCTCCGTGCCCTGCACAATCTGGAATAGCATTAGAATAAGATGGCTAGAGATGTAAATAAGAAGGTTCGCCTCCACTCTTTTCTGCAAGGTGACCTGTTATTGGACCTCTGAGCACTAATGATCCCTGGAAGGAAACCACCCATGTTGGGGCCCAAATGGGAAGGACCTTACATAGTCCACAGAGTTTAACATAATGGATCATACTCCTTGGTGACTATGGATGGTGAGCGCATAACTCCTCCCACCAATTCCAAGTTCCTCAAGAAATAATTTTTCTAAGACTAATGGTCCTGCATAACCTTAAACTGGATGGTCCCGCATGACCCTAAACTACACACCGGTCCTGCATGACCTTAAACTGTCTAGTCCTGCATGACTTTAAACTGCGCATCATCCAGCATGACGTTAAACTATATTTTGAGAATTACATATGGATTGATTCCCATCCACATGGGATACGTAGGAATGCTCAGACACCTCATCTTGAGCCTAGCCCCAAAATCTTATTCTCGACTATCCCCCCTAGGTATAGTTCTCTCGAAGGATGCTCGCATGATATGATGTTGGCTTCCTCAGCCCCACTCATACCAGGATTGTAATGGTCGTATCATGTGCCCACTCAAGTTCTTCTATCATCCCACATCATCACCACATGATGATAAACTGCATGAACTTAAAGAACTACATATGGCTTGATTCCCATCATCATGGGATATATAGGAACGGCCGAACATTTTGTCTGTTGGCCCAGCCCGAATGCCAGAATCTTCCCCTCGGGTCAAGACGTATGGCAGGGGTGCAACTATTTTCCCCAATTCATGTAGAGATAACCTCAATTCGGTCGTACGTCCTGCTCCCTAGATACGTTCGCCTCTTTTAGTGATAGGTATAGCTATGATTCACCCACTCCTTTGATTGGGACCCCATCACCTTCCCCATCCAAAAGGGACCTTGAATGGTATGGATGCCAGACCTAAGGGTCCTCTTACCACTTCGGGCCAAGGCCCTCGAGAATGTCGAGAAACAATCCGATACAAGTCCCACATTTCCAATATGGTCATCGGTCGATGCTCCTTTATTGCTCGCATTTCAGGTCACTATAGGGACATTATGTTCCGAACATGGTCAACAACTCTCCTGGACCATTAGGGCCACACCAAGATATCCCAAACATCGAGTGTAGTGGTTTATTCTGTCATGTTGTATCTCCAAGTGATGAACTCCCTCCGGGTGATGCCAACCATTAGGCCCTTTGTCTTTTTCGGGCCCCCGGACCAGGTTCTCTCTTATGGGATTGTGTAGTGTGGTATGGGATTATGTCCTCATTCACGTCAGGTTTCTCACTGCGCCATACACATACCCAGATGAGACACCTTATCCCCTTCGTCCTCACTGCAAGATGTTAAACTGAAAGCTGGTCAGGCCTCCCTAACTAAGGCCCATTCTCAGGCCCCCTGGCCTTCTCGGGCCCCCGACCCTCGTCCTCACTACAAGAAATTAAACTGCATGGTGGTCAAGATTCCCTGAATGAGGCCCAGCCTTAGGCCCCTTGGCCTTCTCGGGCCCCCGGCCCTCGTCCTCACTACATGATGTTAAAACTGAAAACTGGTCAGGACTTCCTGAATGAGGCCCAGCCTCAGGCACCTTGGCCTTCTTGGGCCCCAGTCCAAGTTCTCACCCGGAGTGTATAGTGTGGTGTGAGATTATTTCCTCATTCACGTCGGGTTAGTCACCATTCCCTACACCCCCCTCGTTGGGGTATCGTACCCCTGGGTGCCTTTAAGAACTATGTGTGGCTTGATTGACATCCTTTTGGGATATATAGGACCACCCGAATGTCTGGACTTTAGGTCCATCACCATCTCCTAGAAATCTCCATTTCACCTTGGCCCCTTGGCACACCCTTTCCCAGGGAGGGAAGTATATGGCATGGCATGGGATCATGTACTCATTTACATCGAGCTTGTAATGACCATGCCATGTGCCTCTCCCTCCTGAGCAGCCTCATCGGCCCTCTTTGGTGGATCTTCAATGTGCCTAAGGTTACTCTAGTTCAGTACCTGGAATGTCGGACTCTGCTCGGACATGCTTCCACCCTCTTTTCAGGCTTTGTGTTCCCCTTTATTAGGGATTTCATCACCTTGCACACCCTAAGGGACCCCCCAAGTGGCCTGGATTCTAGGCCTGAGGGCTCTTCTACCATTATTGGCCAATTCCCCCGAGGGTCACGAACAACAAGATGATACAAATCCCACATTGTGAATATGGCCAGCGGTCAATGCTCATTTGTTGTCCCAATTCAGGCTAACACGATATGGATATTGTGTTTCGAACATGGTCAACAGTTATCCGCTATCGCCATGCCAACCCCATTAAGCCCAAAATATCGGTTACATGATTCAAGTACTCCTCCACCTCACCATTTCCAAGTAGAAATTCGAAACTCTTGGTACTATTCCTCAGTGTGCATCCGCACTTCAGGAGGAAAAAAATATGCGACAGGGCGATCGTTCAGGGCTTCACCGATTTTCCCCCTTGCATGCATCTCATGTATCACGAATACTATATCAGCCCTTGTTTCCTACACCGAGTTCAACTCAAGTATACTTATGTATTGTTATAGGGCCCACCATTACTTGGGATAGTCCTACTTATCCATGGTCTGAGTTCTATGACCTTAAACTAAGATCCTTTCATA
Organism: Viscum album; assembly: GCA_963277665.1. Lineage (NCBI taxonomy): Eukaryota > Viridiplantae > Streptophyta > Magnoliopsida > Santalales > Viscaceae > Viscum > Viscum album. The sequence continues at coordinate 307,126,910 of OY728129.1, forward strand.
TTGCCCCTTTTTCAGAACAACATGTGGCTTGATTCTCATCCATAGGGGATATGTAGGACCACTCAGATGCCTCGTTTTCAGGCCCAGCTTAGTTGGGATTGAGTTTCTCCTACCCCTTTCCCTCTTGTCCCTATTTGGGCCCCTTGGCCCGAGGTTCCCCTATCGGAATTATGTATGGTGGGATATGGGATCATTTCCCCATTCACATCAGGTATCTCTTATTACACCATACACATTCCCCACCTAGCATCGTCTCTACTACGTCTGCGCTACATGATGTTAAAATGCATGTCTGGTCCTATCACATGACCCTAAACTATGACATTATCATCCTGTCTGCATGAAAAAAAATGGCACTGCATCATGATGTTCTCACTCAAGGGGACACCATGTTTGTATTGGACACACGCCATACCATTTGTCAATTCCTGCTACGGCTTGATTCTTGTGGCGATTCTAGGGCCTGCTACTCTAGACCTATCGCATCGTAAAAAAACCACTCACCTTAAAGGACAAATAAGATTTATCAAATACCGCTTCTTTTGGCGTGAGGGCCACGCCCACACACCCCTTTTCCCCTGGCACTGGTACCTTAACGTGCCACCTCAAGAACTACGTGCAGCTTGATCCCCATCTTCATGGGGTACGTATGAATGCATTTTCACTTTGCCTCAGGCCCATCTCAACTCTTGTTTTCATTCCCTTGACCTAAAACCTCTCCAAGGAACATGTGGTGGTCGTAACCCCCGGTTCCCATTCATGTCGGGTTTTTATAGTTAACCCACCACGTGTTTCCCATGTTTCCTACCATCCATGGTCCAAGTTCTATGACCCAAAAATAAGATCTCCCTATGGGAAGGGACTCAAATCCCCATATCTAATACGTCTCGTTGTCATATTTAGATGCATTTGACAAAGAGCCTGAAGTGTGGAATTTTCATGGTGACATTTCCCTCGTTCCATGTCCAAGCTTTGTGAGATCGCTATTTGGATCCTCATCCTCTTCCACATCCAAAAGGACCCCTATATAGCATGGATGCTAGGCCTAAGGGCTCACCTACCATTTTCGGCCAATGACCCTAAGGATCTCAAATGACATTTGCGATAGGTCTCGTGTTTCAAACATGGTCAATGGTCGACCATCATTTCTATGTCCCCATTCCAGGATAACGTGATGTGGATGCTACATTTCTGCCATGGTCAATAGTTATCCTCCATCATCACGCTTCCATCATTGTGGTCTAAATATGGAGCCTCATGATTCACACATTTCCACTACTTCATGTTCAAGTGGATTTCTGACATACTCGACTTTATCTCTTCGCGCGTCTAGGTGCGCTACATGGATGGGTTGGCATCATTGGTCCGGAATTCACTGAGCGTCCCTTCTCCCTAATATTCCCCTTCCTGTGTCAAGAAATTTCCACCACTACTCCTTGTTTCTCACATAGAGCATGACTCATGTGGGCTTAGTAGTTTTGGTAGGATGTCCACCGGCACAGCCAGGCTTCTCATCGTCTCGCATGACGTTAAACTGTGTGTCTAGAACTACCCATGGATTGATTCCCATCCTTATGGGATACATAGAGACACCCTGGTATTTCACCCAGGGTCCAGCCCCAGGAATCATAAGTCCAATTCCTCCTCATTTACAACCCCTGGCCTGACCCCTTTTGGGGAACTGCGTAACTGAAACTTTTCCCTGAACAAGTTCGGGATGCCCCAAAATGACACTGGGAAGCAGCGGCTCCCTCACCAGGGTTCTTCCAAAAATTAACAAATGATTCATGATCAGACTGATGCACCCATCCAATGTACTCCCACCACGATGGAATAATGTTGAGAGTTTTGGATTATATTCGAAGAAACCATCACTCTATATCCCATGCTTTGTGTGCCCCTTATTCGGACCCTCGTCCCCTTTCATGTCTAGAGGAACCCCCTAACAGTATGGATGCTTGGCCTATGGCCCACCTATTTTCCTGGGCCAACGTTCTGGAAGACTAACATGTGATATTTTGATTTTGGTACCGTGTTTCAAACATGGTCAATGGCCGACCCTCATTTGTCTATCCCCACTCCAGGCTAATGCAATAAGAATGTTGTGTTTCGAATGTGATCAATAGTTATTCTTTATTGTCATGACACCCACACAATATTCTGAATCTTGGGTATCGTGATTCATACCTCCCATTCCCATCTGTTCGAATCGATTCAGCGCCATTGGAGTTACCCCATTCATGCATGATAGAACTCTAAGAAAATGATAATTCGGCTATTTTGAGAGCTTCATTATCTAGCCATGTTTCTATTATTTCCTCCCAGAAATATAGACCGGTTGTTCAGACCCTGGATTCCCGAAGCTTCGTTTGCGCTCCTACGTTTAGATAAGATGATAACGTGGTCACCCCTTGTTTCTCACATCGGGCCCGACCCATGTGAGATTAGGTAATGATCATTGGATGCTCCAAAAACATCATAGGGATGCGTTAAACCAATGTAAACAGCAGAACTCATGCATGCTATGAAATCAAACAATTAAAGCATGAAAGTATGTTTAAGGGTTTGTAATCATTAAAGTACCCGGGGTTCGACTTCCCCTATGGGCAGATTGACATCGTCAAAGGAGCGTAGAAGTTCCTCCACCCTCTGGCTGGTGGCGTCCAGGAGTTTCTACCTCTTGTTCAACTCTTGATCCTCCTCGGCGGTGAGAGGGTGCAATTCGTTGGCTACAATCTGGGCCCTCTCTATGTCAGCCTGAATGGCGATCATCTCCCTAAAATCTCACTTCAGGTCGTCTATGGATTCTTCTAGTTGGGCCTTAAATCACAATATTATCTCAGATTGCACATTGAGGGAGGTCGAGTACTCGTCTGCCCAATTCTGTAGCCGTTGGACCTCTTATTCATCCTTCTGGAGCCTCTTGGTTTTTATCGCCTTCCACCGCTTCTAGCCTACGCCAAGGCCACAATCATACTTTTGAATCTTTTCGGCCATAAGATCTTGGATGATCATGTGAGGATGCTAGGAATCCACTCCCCCAGCACACAGTTCAAGCATTCGCGAATGAAGTCTGTCCATCTCAACCAACCATAGCACTTGGGGGTGTCACTGATGAAGTGCGTGATCAACTTCCACGATCGGCGATGGACTATCTTGCTGTCCTCCTCGTTAGAGGCTGTCTCATCCTAGTCGGCGTGATTGGAAGACTCCTATGTAGGTAATTCCCCCAAGAACTCCTTAGTCGGGTCCACATCTGGTGTTGGATCAGGCATGGTGGGGCCTGGACTGTTTGGTTGATCCTCATCATTAGATCCCACCTCGATAATCTCAGGTGCGGTCCCACTGGCTCCCCCACCGGTGATCGGGAGTGCTGCAGTTTGGTCAGGCCGGATGTCCACCTCCATGACCATTGGCATGCCTCTGGGAAAGGTGCTACCAGAAGTCCCAACCAACTTCGCCGTAGCAGCCCAGGCCAATTGAAGGACCGCACATGCCAGAAAAGAGGGACGTGAATGTCAGTTAATGTGGTCAGGGGATATCAGTTGTGAATTTGGTAGAGAAGAATTACAGAGGTCAAATCCATGGTCTTGCTCTTGGGTTGATGTCATTGGAACCCTGAGACGCGGCCCCCCATATATGGTTGGCAGGTCTGGAGACTCTAGGGGAGCCTCCTCAACTGTACCAGCCCCACTAGACACAGAGATTGATGCAACCACGGGAGTGGATCCAGAAGGTCCCGCGTCGGCACCCACTGAAGGGTGGGAATGAGGTCTATGCACAAGGTCCTACTGTACAGTGTAGACACTGATAAGGAATCCATAGTAACCTAAGGGCAGACTTTGAAGAAGGATCTTGGGATTTTACCTCGATCGCCTCCATGAAATCTTCATGATCTGAGGACTGATGGTTGAATTCACCCTCCTCCGGCGGACTTTCTCTACCAGCCTCGTCTCCCCAGGAGGACTCATCCGATTCTTCCGAAAGGGGGAAGCGCTCCCTCAGGTCAGTAGCTGATATCTGCGGAGGGACCGTGCGATCCAGCAGCACCTGACTCAGTCTGTCATCAGGTGTAGAGCACCCCGAGAGTGGATGAAGTCTTCTAGCTCAGCTATGTATTGCTCCGCCTTTGTCTAGGATACTGTGAACCCCTCCCTAACAGCGCCAATTACCGGAAAGTACATCTTGAGGCGGTTAAGGTGATTCCATAACTCGTAGGGGCCGAGTAATTGCCAGTTCACTTCCCAAATGTCCCAGGCATCCGGGAAGATAGCATTCTCTGGCATGTCAATGTGGCGTGACCGTTTCCTCAGGACCTGAGTAGAAATCCTGCGGAATCCCCTCGGTGGCCGCCCCTCTGGATGAATCTATTCTCTTGGGACCACCATCTCCGTTTCCACTACTGGATCCGCTACCACTGATCCCCCCTCAACTGGTGCAGATGTCACCGCTACAGAATCCCCGCCACTACGGGATGCCCTTGTCACCTTTCAGCCTCAACCCCGAGATCGGGGAAGCTCACCCTCACCGACCAGGACGGTTGCCCGCTTCAGAATCTCCCATGGATAGGCCGCCTCCCAGCTCTGAGAATATTCTTTTATCAGCCCAAGGAAAGCGGTTGGCAGAGGAATTACATTTTGCATCTTCCCATCTTCCCATGTGAACATGAGCCACGTCTACCTCATCACATACGAGTGCTCCTTATAGTGCACCCCCAGGTAGACCTGCAGGGTTAGCCGCTGCAGGCACCAGAATTTCCTGGAAAACCGGTGTGGGTTTTATGGCTCGTAGAGATGCTTGCGGTCCACCCTGGCCACCAAGACCCCACCTCGAAAGGCCACAAGGTAGGCTTGGTGCTCTTTCGTTCCCTGGCCATCATCCGTGAAGGCCCCCTTCAGCAGTGGGAATGGGTGGAAATTGAATTCCTCCAACCTCCACACCCAGTTCAGAACTCATGGTACAGTCATCTTTATTAGAAAGCTCCCCAAAATGTTCAAGATCGAGGGACAGAAGTTCAACCCTCGTGGCGAGATGGGGTTCAGATTCTCATAAATCCATCTGATGTGTGCCTCCATCCATCCATAGAGGAGGTGGAATGGCTGGCATACCCTCTGTGGCCTCTTCCCCTCACTGATGTGCCACAACATTTTGTACAACTTGGAAAGAATCACGATCCCTAGGTTGACCTGACCTCTTGTCGCTAATGTGGACTCCATGATGAATTTTCTTGGCCGCACTCCCATGTTGGTATCCCTCACTGGTAGGATCCATCCACAGATGAGAGTTGAGATGAATGCCGCCAGCCGAACTATTGGCTGTTGTTCAGTGCTGAGACTGAACCCCTAGGTCTTCCACTAGCTATTCTCCAACTACCGTCAGTATGCGTGTTACTTGATCCGGCCCCCCTTTGGGCAAGTTTGAGGCCTCATCGAGAAATGCCTATTTTCTAGGAAGATCAGAAACTTATTGAACCAATGCTTAAAGTGGACATCTTTCACGGCCTCCTTGTCCTCCCCGGGCACGAGCTCCATCAATGCCATTTCTAGATGCGGAATCTGCTCCGGATCCTCCAACACACCCATAGCCGGGATGAATTCATCATACATAACCCCCAGTATCAGGACCCCCGAGATCTGATGCATGTCCCATAAGATGATGCCGACCTCCCCATTATGCAGGTGAAAAGTATTGGTCCCCAGTGACAACCGGCTCAATAGCTCCGGCATTAACTACTTCAGCTGGTAGATATGGAACTGGGAAGCCCAAGCTACCTCATATAGGACCTCTCTTCTCAACTATGCTCTGAACTCCTCACATGAGGTTCCTATCCAGTAGGCCCAGGCCCAATCATCCGTGAAGTTTCCACCCTGGTGCATGTCCCGTTCCTTGGACCACCCGTTTTTTGGGTTCCCCAGCGCCGCCTTAAGAATGGTTCGGTATAGGTTAGGGGACGTCTCTGGCTGAAATGCCCTCCCGTTGACATTGTTCATATGATTATATAGGAAGTCAGTGATTAAAGGAATGAAGTTCTCCCGGGCATGACCATCGATCACCCAGAACCATCGGTGCTGACACGTTGTGCTCATGAACTAGTAAGCGGGCTCGTCCCAACTTTCTTCAGGGATGAAGACGTCATCCCTCAGTCTGAAGCCATACAAGGGCAACCTCTTTCATAGAGGATAGTTCTTCTAGCTCTCCAACAGTTTCTACACCAATGAAATATGGTCTGAGTGGCTACGGATTAGCTCTCCTAGCCCCAGATTGTTCGTCATTTCATCCCTCCAGACCACATTTACAGGGAACCCCTGGGCAGCTTCCTGGGGGGTCATTCGTTTTCAAGTTGTGATGTTTTTCTTGGCTGGTTCACAAATATCGTTTGCAAAGCACATTCGCGAAGCCCGCTCATGGAGACTGTTCGCAGGGCGCTGCCTCGGTGTTCAAAGCCGGATCGCAGAATGCAAACACGGAGTCAAGGACTCATTGTGTGCCGCGAAGACCCTATTTGTAGAGACCACTCAGGGAGTACGCCGAGCTTCACGAATCGAGAGTGCAAAAAGTCAAGATCGCGGAGAAGGGAAAGGAAAAAAGAGACGACATGCCCCATATTTATAGGTGACGACCTTCAGAGATTTGCGACACGTCCAGTTCACGTGGAGCTTTGCTGCGCGCTCGGCCCGTGCGACCCCTATCCACATCACGAGCCCTCTCTGTGAGTTAGAACCATTAATGACTGAGGATTTTGGGGATTTCCCTCAGACCTCAACCCTTGATCTCTCCACGGCTCCAAGTCTGAGGGGGGGGCATTTGTTGGTGCCAAAATTTGGGATAGAGAAAAAGCCAAAAATATGGCCCCATGTACTGCCTTGCGAAGCCACTTTGTGGAGTCCCACCTGCACTACAGCCGCCACGAAGCAGAGGAGGCAGGACGCTCCACAAATGAATTTGACATTCGTGAACCCACTGCGATGTAAAGAAGGCGGGATGCTCCATGAACCCATTTGACATTCGCGAGCCAGCCACGAAGTGACCATGTTCCTCTTTGCGACGCGTCAGCTCCACTCCACGACACCTCTTTCCTATAAATACCTGGCTCCCCCTGAGCCCGATGGATGGAAAATCTGATCTTTCGGCTTCCCAGCTCCCGAATCGTAAACCATCCTTCCACTCTGCGAACCATGAGCTGTGCGAGGTACTTCTGCTTGGCGAAGTGCCTCCCCTTCGTCCTGTTTTGATCCCCTCTTCCAAGATGGATGCTCTTCGTGAATCCTAAGGGTCTTCATGAAGGAAGGGGATCCCCAAGGGGACCCGGGTCATCGCAGAGCATTTATGCTACGCGAAACACCCTTCATGTACACATGATCCACATGCTAAGGCAGGGTCACTGCACTTCGCAAAGCACATTACTACCCGACACCTTGATTCGCGAGGCACATTTGCTCTACAAGGCTATGCTCCGTGAAGGCCCTTCCACTTCTCTAAGCACCTCCCATTTTCACCTCCTCCCTTTGCTATGGCTAAGGCACCCCACTCCGCGAAGCACACCCCTTCGCAAGTGCCCTCCACGACGCAGAGCAACATAGATCCACAAGGCCCCCGCCTATGGACCCCTCTGCTTGGAAAATCCTTTTCCCGTTCTACCCTCCAGGTTTGCACGATGTGACCTCAGAGTCCCTTGGACGATATCACCCATTCCGTTCCTTCGCCTATTGCTTCTTCGCAGAGGCACACTAATTGCTATTGCTTCTTCGCATATCCATGCTAACGTGGACCCCTTGATGGTTCGCTCCACGATACCCCCTTAGTACGGCATTTATGGTGCCTTCTGCAACACCCCAAGATTTCATAGTATGTTATTTCTTCAAAGTAATTCAATAACTTGCACTACACTCAACACCGAGTTCTAGCGCACCATGACTTACCAAACTAGCCGTTCAAAAGCAGTTATGAATAGTATTAACTGAATTTTGAACTTTATAAAATCCATATAATTTTAGAATCAATATTATGAGTTTCTTAGACATAATATAGGAACAAATTCATTTTTTAAGATAAAAGAAGTATTTTTCAAAAAATGAAAATTTACCGCCTTTTAATGGTGAACCTTTTTAAAATACAATATTTGAAACTTTTATATATTAAATTTGACAAAATAAACTTCTTCTTTTGAATTGGGACATAAGATTTTAGTTTTAGTAAATTTTTGGTACTTTTCTGATAACTTTCTTATTTTGATGAATAGTGAAAATTTCTAAATTTTACTTAAAAAAAACTTTTTTAATTGAAATAATTAATAGTGATAAATTATGAATTTGAGTGATTTTAAAGTATAATTAGATTATATTATTACCATTTAATCTAATGTTTGTCATTGGACACAATTTTACATTTAAACTGGACAAAAGCAAGTGTCAATCTTTTGATAGTTATTATATCTTAAAAACACGCTTTTTTTTCACAATTGGAATTAATTTTAAATTAATTTCTGCCACTTCTATGTTTTGAATTTAGAAAAATGGATTCCATATTTAGAATCTGGAGGTCCAAATTGTGTATGTAAGTAATTTTTATTTTTAGACATTTTGAATAATTACTTCCATAAATATTTTATTTACCATGGTTAAAAGGTAAATCCGGTAAATAAGGGTAAATCAATAATATTTTAATAATATTAAATTACCATAAAATGTGTCCTAACCCTATTGGTTGATACATGTCTGACCATGGGAATCTTTGGGTCGATTTTGGGACACCATGGAGCCACTTGTAAGTGATAATGACACTTTATATTAATTAAGTTAAAGTAAATACAAAAATGACATAAGCATATATCTTTTAGAAAAACAATTTTTACATAGGGTTATATATGTTATATTTTAAACTATAAAAATTCACTAAAAAGATAAAAATATTTCATACATAATATTATTTTAAATATAATTTTTAGACATTGAATTACTAAATTTATTTATGACACAATAATGATGTAGTATTTTCCTTATTAATGAAAGAATCAAATAATTGGTATTATAAATGTTAATATAAATATAATTTTAATGTTTTGATGACATACATGAATTTTATTGGTTAATATGACATTTTAGGATTACTGAAATAATTTTTTTAAGAATTAATAAAGTTTTTAAGACTTTAACAAAAATCAATGATTAAATAGTGTCAAAATTGACATTAAAGAGTTTTTTACAAATATATTATATTATTAATTGATATTATATTTCTAAAAATCTAAATTTCGTCCATAGGACTTCTATAATGATATTTGTATCATTAATGGACCACTTTGGGGTCTCTTGGAAGAATATAGTAAGTTTATTAACTATATAATATAAAAATACAAAGAGACATGGTAAATGTCAAACTATTTAACTAAGAGTTAAACAAAAACGATAAAGTTAATATAGTGACCCAAACCTGCCAAAAACATATTAGTTGAGTGGTTTTCGACATATAAAAACCTTAACCTTTAAATAATCCACTTTTGAGCAATTAAAAACCTAATATGAATTTATTATAAAATAATATTTCTAGCTTTTCCAAAGGTGCCCCTCACCCCTCTTAGAAAAGGGAACTTCCCATTCTCTCTAATACACACCATAAAAGCCTTTTGGATCAGCCAACCCCTGCCAAAATATTCTCTCAACTTCCCTCACTTAAACCTAGAGGCCTTAGTTTGATCTTAAATCCAACTTAAGGATCCCTTTTGATCAAATTAAAAGGAAGAACCCGAAGAAGAGGTAATGATTTCACCAGCCTCTTTCAAGTTCCTTTCTTCTTCCACTTCTTCTTTCTTTGATATTTCCATTCTAAAATAATATCTCCAGTATATTATATATAATCTTATGTTATTATAAATATGTTATAACTATATTCAGTATTCTATCCATCCTTTTAATGACATGTCACCATACGTGCGTATGTATGGCTTACCGTCACCACGTCGTGGTATAATTGTTATTCAAAACATTATTATTTGGATGGGTATGATAATGATATGTAATTGATGTAAATAATAAATATAAAATGATAATTATTCTGTATATATGACATACCATCCAATTATATATTATTTAAAATCAAAATATTGATATTGTCTCTCGTGCGTACGTACGGACTAACGTCTCCATGAACGCGATGAGATTAATTCCCCATCATATTAATTAAAATATAATTCGCATTTTATGATTAAAAATAATGGTTAAGGACTTGATATCATTCTGGATATGAACATGATATAACCTATTCATAACAAACACGACTTATGTAACAAAACATATAAAAGCAAACGAGTAAGTTAACACCCGAAATGACGATAATACTAAGATATTATTAACAAAGAAATGTTAAAAGATCATATATTGTAACATTATAATGTATATGAATCTTTAATAATTTAATAAAAATTATTTCACCATTATACAGGAGGTTAACCTAACCTTGACCAAGGAAAAGTACAAGGTAAGGGTTTATTTCACAATCTCTTCATTATCTGAGGTTCTTTATACGTAATTATCTACTGGGACCTCTTTATCATCAACATCAATGTTTCTTAAAATTGTATTTCAAATAATTATTTACAGACTATGGGTTAAAGTCATTTATACCCATGTTTTACTTTTTATAATAATTTTATAAAGGAATCTTTCTGTCATTTTCCAAATAAGGTCATTTTTAACCTTTTTGACATAATTAAGGTAAGAATGCCTTTTTTAACTTATACGGAAAGTGCAGCTATTTTCCATCATTATAAAATCTTCGAAGCTTCCCTTACAATATTATTAGAATATTTTCAAAGTAAATATTTTCTTTTATAATTATGTGACTTTAAAATGATTTAAAAAAAGAGATATTTCTCTCAAATAGTTTGGTTTTCATTTATGTAAACATCCTCTGATGGATTTTAAGCTTATTTGAAGTTGATTTATTATGATAAAAAACCTCCATATTGTATTGAAGGATTTGTGATATGTTTTGACTGTGGATGGGTTATTTTTATACCATTCATGGTTTATGGAGAAAGTATTTACATTTTTTATTCTAGTATTAATACAAATGTTTATGTTATGTTTAAACCTATTCATATGAGGAGTGGATTGGACTTAGTATGTGATGGGTCGAGCCCGCTATAGCTCCTAGATGCATCAGTAGGTGTCATGATAAAAACTAGTGTCTTGGCACAAGGCCTTGAAAAAATCTTATTCGTAGTCTTGGCACAAGGACTTGACTATATGGTTATAAAAGTCTGGCATTATGCATTCCATCATTATGAAAGTGGTTATTGATATTGCATGTGATTATTCAATTAGTAGAATATCCATGTGAATAAGTAAATGACTTTATTACATTTTATTTTTTTCCATATTATGCCGAAGTTCATGTTTAAAAGGATTTTGTTTTAGTTATACATTTCCTTAAATGTTTATGCTTATTTATGAAAGTTTCTGATATATTGTTATCCTTACTGGGCATCTGAGCTCACCCCTTTCTATGTTTTATTTTTCCCAGGATGTGAAGAAGTATTTTTTGACTGAACTGCAGGGATAGTCTGAGGGGATATGAGTGTGGACTATGGAGACAATGTTGTTGTAGTTTTCATTTTATGATGTAATGTAAAATTTATGAATGTGTCTAGTGATTCCAAGGATACTAAACTAATCGGTTCTTCGAGACTTGATCTTTTGTGATCATGACAATGTTATGTAATAATGCACCGACTCTGGGTAACTGGGGTTGGGGCGTTATAGTTGGTATCAAAGGAAGTTTACTATAAACCTTGGAATCTAGATTTAGATAAACTCTGATTAGAGCACATAGACCTAAGACTGACTTTGAGGATTAATATAGAAGAACTTCTTAGAATTTTGGTAATGTATAGATTTTTTGAGTTTTCCAAGAAAATACTTCCTTGCATGGATACGAGCGGGTAGAGGCGGCTCTGGCACAGATGTACCTAGGGGTAAAACTCGAAAACACCGCTTTGATCTAGACTCGAACGGGAACTAGTGCACGAAAATGGGCCTTGCTGCACTCTTGGTTATGACACTCCCAGGGGATATTTTTAGGATAATTATCATTTTATTTAAAAATCATTATGTAGGGTTTATGAGTATATACTTCCTCAATGAAAACATCTTTATGATTACGGATTGTATCCACAAACCACTCAATTTACATTAGGTATTCTACAAGTTTGTAATTATTCATTGAAATTCATAAACTAAACTAGTTAATGCCATTGTATTGAAATGGCGCCGAGTAGAAAGAATGTGAACTCCAGCAATACGTATGATCCAAAGATTAATAAGGATCATATCTTTCACAGTATTAAGCCAAAACTTAGAAGGGAAATAGTCTCCCATGTATTCTCAACATATGAAGAAATAATATCATGTGTTAATAAGATAATTAAAGAATTATCTGAGACTTATGGCTTTGAAGGGAAGCAAGAGAAGAAAATGATGGAAGAGATAAAGACGGATAAAGGGAAGAGGGAAAAGAAAAATTTTCCCATATGTGATAACTGTGGGAAGAAACACCCCAGAAGTTTCCTAAAGGGAATGGGAGTTTTTTATAAGTGTGGAGAAAAAGGACACCATGTACGTGACTGCAAGGGTAATAAAAAGGTTTCAAATGTAAAATGCTTCATCTGCAAAGAGTTGGGACACTATGCGAACCAATGTCAAAATCACCAGAGTATGCCCCAAATGATGCTATTGGATAATAATCAAGTTATGATACTACCACAGATGAGGGGTAATGAGTAGTGTTCTTATGTTGTTATTAGATAATTATGTCATTTGAGTTTTGTATCAACAATTTACTGATTATAATAAATATGGAGTATATAAGGATTATAATATAGTACTATTTCATTAAGTACTTGAGATTGTGTGGAACCAAAAAAAGTGACTCAATAGAAGGTTAATTTTTTGGAAAATATATGGTTGAGAGAAAGATAAACCATAATATGATTCGGATACCGAGGTAGTGATTTTGGAATAATACATGATTGATTTGGATAAATTATATTAGATATTCTTGACTACCTTGAATCTGATTAATGATTTTTATATTCCATCACTATTGGAGTTTACAACATTTTTGGATAGAAGGATTATATCCTGTATTCTATAATTAATAAGGGATCATGAATGTAATCAATAAGGTTTTATGGTAATTCAAGATCATGTAGTGTTTTAAAAGAATACATCATGAAGGTGTTCACATGTTATTACATGGAAAAAAGGATCTTCATTATGTTTAACTTCCTTATAAATTTTGGACTGTGAGTTTGGAAAAAATTATTTTGAATAATTCTTGTTTGAAATTATTTTTGGATTTCCATAAAAGGACAACCTGAAGGTTGGGCGGCAACCCATCGCATCTGGCACGGCCGTGAGACTTGAACCCGCAACTGAAGGGTGACAAGGGTGTATCACCTACCAGTGGCCCACGTGATGTCCTGTATTGAATAATGTAGTCTTTTTAAAAAAAATTCTGGTAGATGAATTATAAATTTATTTTTTTAACCCTGTACTAATATGATAAATAGAATATTATTTTTATGTTCTATTATCTTTTAGAGTGAAGTATGAGTTTGTGGTAGAAATTAGTTAATGGATGGGACTCTACTTGCCTAGTATATATTTTTATTCTTCTCTAATTCTATGAAGAAATTAATTCATATACTTTAGTGAATGGATATTAAAACCAAAAATGTGTTATCCTAATACCATATGTTTTGTTGAACCGATGGTATTTTAAATCATTATAGATTGATGAATTTAAGGCCCTCAATTTTACACTTGTTTATGATTGATGACCTCAATCACTACCTATTAAAATTTACGTTTTCCCTCCAATTATATGTCTCTAATTTCCACTAATTTTCTCCTAATTGAGATCATAATTTGGTGGTGACCCTTTCATTTCCCTTTTCCTCTTATTAAGACTAAATTTTATTAACCTAATTTCTGATGTGTGTTTTCCCAAAAGTATGTTCTATTTTCAACCTTTTATTTTCAAAAAATAATTTCAAATTGCGAGGATGTAATTTATTGAAGGAGGGAAGAATATAACACCCCAAGGTATCATAGTATGTTATTTCTTTAAAGTAATTCAATAACATTCACTACAGGCAACACCGAGTTCTAGCGCACCATGACTTACCAAACTAGTCGTTCAAAAGCGGTTATTAATTGTATTAACGGAATTCTGAACTTTATAAAATCATTATAATTTTAGAATCAATATTATGTGTTTCATAGACATAATATAGGAACAAATTCATTTTTTTAAGATAAAGGAAGTATTTTTCAAAAAATGAAATTTTACCACCTTTTAATGGTGAACATTTTTAAATATAATATATGAAACTTTTATATATTTAATTTCACAAAATAAACATCTTCTTTAGAATCAGGACATAAGAAATTAGTTTCAATAAATTTTTGGTACTTTTCTGATAACTTTCATATTTTGATGAATTGTGAAAATTACTAAATTTTAGTTAAAAAAACTTTTTTAATCGAAATAATTAATAGTGATAAATTATGAATTTGAGTGATTTTAAAAGATAATTAGATTATATTTTTACCTTTTAATCTAATTTTGGTCATTAGACACAATTTCACATTTAAACTGGACATAAGCAAGTGTCAATCTTTTGATAGTTATTATTTCTTAGAAACACGTTTTTTGTTTTGACAATGGGAATTAATTTTAAATTAATTTATGCCAATTTTGTGTTTTGAATTTAGAAAAATGGATTCCATATTTATAATCATAAGGTCCAAATTCTGTAAATAGTTAACTTTTATTTTTAGATATTTTGAATAATTACTTCGGTAAATATTTTATTTACCATGGTTAAAGGGTAAATCCGACAAATAAGGGTAAAACAATAATATTATAATAATATTAAATTACCCTAAAATTTTTCCTAACCCTATTGGTTATACATTTCCGATCATGGTCATATTTGGGTCAATTTAGGGACCCGATGGAGCCACTTGTAGGTGATAATGACACTTTATATTAATTAAGTTAAAGTAAATATAAAAATGATATAAGCATATATCTTTTAAAAAAACAATTTTTACATATGGTTATATATATATATATATATTATATTTTCAAATATAAATATTCATTAGAAATATAAAAATATTTCCTACATAATTTTAATTTATTTATAATTTTTATACATTGAATAATTAAATTTATTTATGACACAATAATGATGCAGTATTTTCCTTATTAATGAAAGAATCAAATAATTGTTATTATAAATGTTAAAATAAATATAATTTTAAAGTTATGATGACATAAACAAATTTAATTCGTTAATATGGCATGTTAGGATTACTGAAATTAATTTTTTTCAAATTAATAAAGTTGTTAAGACTTTAACAAAAATCAATTATTAAATATTGTCAAAATTGACATAAAAGAGTTTTTAAAACAAATATTATATTACTAATTGATATTCTATTCCTAAAAAGAAAAGGGTCAGCCAAAAGACTTATATAATTATATTTTTATCATTAATGGACCACTTTTGGGTCTCTTGGAAGTATATAGTATGTTTATTAACTATAAAATATAAAAATACAAAGAGACATGGTAAATGTCAAACTATTTAAATAAGAGTTAAATAAAAAATATAAAGTTAATATAGTGACACAAACCTGTCTAAAACCTATTGGTTGAGTGGTTTTTAACCTATACCCACCTTAAACTTTAAATAATCCACTTTGGAGCCATTAGGAACCGAATATAAATTTATTAAATAATAATATTTCTAGCTTTTCTAAAGGTGCCCCTCACCCATCTTATAAAAGGGAAGTCCCCCTTCTCTCTAATAAAAACCTTAAAATCCTTTTGGCTCTGCCAAAACCTTCCAAAATATTCTTTCAACTTCCCTCACTTCAACCTAGATGCCTTATTTTTATTAGAAAGCAAACTTAAGGATCCCTTTTGATCAAATCAAAAGGAAGAACCCGAAGAAGAGGTAATGATCTCACCACCCTCTTTCAAGTTCCTTTCTTCTTCCACTTCTTCTTTATTTCTTATTTACATTAGAAAATAATAACTCCAATATCTTCTATATACTATGATGTTATTATTAATATGGTACAACCAAATTCATTATTCTTTCCATCCTTTGAATGACATGTCACCATACGTGCGTACGTACAACTTATCATCTCCACGCCGCGGTGCAATTGTTATTCAAAACATTATTATTTGGATGGGTATGATAATGATGTTTAATTGATGTAAATAATAAATATAACATGATAATTATTCTTTATATATGATATACCATCCAATTATATATTATTTTAATATCAAAAGAATGATATTGTCGCTTGTGCGTACGTACGGACTACCGTCTCCACAAACGTGATGAGATTCATTCCCCATCATATCCATTCAAGTATAATTCTCATTTGATGATTAAAAATAATGTTTACGGACATGATATCATTCTGGATATGAATAAGATACAACCTATCCATAATAAACACGGCTTATGTAACAAAACATATAAAAGAAAATGAGTATGTTAACACCCGAAACGACAATAATTATAAGATATTATTAACAAAGCAATGTTAAAAGATCATATATGATATCATATTAATGAATATAATTCTTTTATAATTTAATAACAATTATTTCACCATTATACAGGAGGTTAACCTACCCTCGACCAAGGAAAAGTACAACGTAAGGGTTTATTTTACAATCTATTCATTATCCGAGGTTGTTTATACGTAATTATCTATTGGGACCTCTTTATCATCCAATTCCATGTTTCTGAAAAATATATTTCAAAACATTCTTACTATTTTAAAGTCTATGGGTTAAAGTCATTTATACATTTGTTTTACTTTTTATAAGAAGTTTATAAAGTAATCTTTCTGTCATTTTCCAAACAAGGTCCTTTTTAACCTTTTCGACAGAATTAAGGTAAGAATGTATTTTTTAACTTATACGGCTGGTGAAACTATTTTACGCTGTTATAAAATCTTCAAAGCTTCCCTTACATGATTATAAGAATATTTTCAAATTAAATGTTTTCTTTTATAATTTTGTGACTTTTAAATGATTTAAAAAAAGATATATTTCTCTCAAATAGTTTTGTTTTCATCTATGTCAACATCTTTTGATGGATTTTAAGCTTATTTAAAGTTGATTTATTATGATACAAAACATCCATATTATATTGAAGGTTTTGTGATATGTTTTGACTATGGATATGTTTTTTTATACCATTCATGGTATATGGAGAAAGTATTGACTTTTCGTATGCTAGTTTTAATACGAATGTTTATGTTATATTTAAACCTATTCATATGAGGAATACATTGGATGTAGAAAGTGACGGGTGGAGCCTAATATAGCTCCTTGATGCATCGGTAGGTCTCATGAGACAAAATAGTGTCTTGGCACAAGGCCTTGACAAAATCTTATTTGTAGTCTTGGAACAAGGACTTGACTATGTGGTTATGATAGTCTGGCATTATGCATTCCATCATTATGAAAGTGGTTATTGATATTGCATGTGATTATTGGGATTAGTAGAATATCAATGTGAATAAGTAAATGGCATTATTTTATTTGGGGCCCAATCGAAAAATAATTGCTAATAATGAAGGTTTGTTTTTGTTAAGGAACTCAATCCATCTATTCCCTCCTATTCACATCAGTTTTATAATACCCTGTCTTGTGACCACCCACATTTGTATAATTGTTGGCACCAAAATTTAGGATAGAGAAGAATCCAAAAAGATGGCCCCATGAACTGCCTCGCGAAGCCACTTCATAGAGTCCCACCAGCACCACGGCTGCCACGAAGCAGAGGAGGCGAGACGCTCCGCGAAAAATTTTTACGTCCGCGAACCCACCACGAAGTAGAGGAGGCGGGACGCTCTGTGAACCCATTTGATGTTCACAATCCATCCGCGAAGCGACCATGTTCCTATTCACACTGTGTCAGCTCCGCTTCGTGGCCCCTCTTGCCTATAAATACCGAGATCACCCTGAGCCCAATGAACGGATAATCCAACCTTTCTGCTTACCAGCTCCTGAAGCGCGAAGCATCCTTCCGATCTGCGAACCATGAGCTATGTGAGGTACTTCTACTCTACGAAGTGCCTCCCCTTCATCCCATTTTGATCCCCTCTTCCTAGAGGGATTCCCTTCACTAAGCTTAAGGGTCTTTGTGAAGGAAGGGGATCCCCAAGGGGACCTGGGTCGTCGCGGAGAATTTATGCTTCGTGAAACACCCTTCATGTACACATGATCCACATTCCAAGGCAAGGTCACTGTACTTTGTGAAGCACATTGCTTCCCGACACCTTGCTTTGTGAGGCACATTTTCTCGGCGAGGTTGTTCTCTGCGAATTACCTTCCACTTCGCAAAGCACCCCCATTTTCACGTCTTCCCCATGATAAGGCTAAGTCACCCAACTTCGCGAAGCACACCCCTTGGAAAGTTCCCTCTACCACGCAGAGAAACAGAGCTCTACAAGGCCCCTACCTATGGACCCCTCTTCTTGGAAAATCCTTTTCCCATGCGACCCTCTAGGTTTGCACGATGTGACTTCAATGTCCCCTGGATGATACCGCCCATTGTGTTGCTTCACTTAATGCTTCTTCGCATAGGCACATTAATCTGTATTGCTTCATCACATAGTCACGCTAACGTGGACCCCTCAATGGTTCACTCCACGACAACCCCTCAGTATGGCGTTGCTGGTGCCTTCCCTCCCACAAGGAGAAGAGGGTACCGTTCATGTAAGACCTAGGGGTACAGAGCGAACCCACTTCGTCTGAGCTGTAGGACGTTAAACTGCCTAGCACCTTCGTCTTCAACACATGACGTTAAACTATGAATTTTCCCCATGCATCGCACATGGGGTTCCCCCACCTTTGACATTCTCCATGCCCCTAGTCTTCACAGGGGGTGATATCTGGCTTCTGGGAGTGGAATTTGTCCATGGGGGAAGGGCTTCCACCTTGGTGTAAGCCCCTAACCTTTCTTGTAGGAGGCAACACCCCTTCTTGTCCTCACTTCCTCGGTCCCAAGGCTAGCAGAGGGTATGATAGAGAACGTGTCTTCCTATTTCTTCGATCCCAAATCCCACTCCCGCTGCGCTTTTTCACCCTCAGGCCTCCATCCTGGATTAATCCCCGACACTTCTTGAACCGTTCAACACGTAATCCCCACTTCACTTCTCACAGATACACCTTTTGCGACGCTGTCGTCAGGCCTTTGCTACCTCTTGTTTCTCACACTGAGCATGATCCATGTGGGATTAGAGTAAGCATCGACCATGACAACGCCTTAGTCCCACATGGCGTTAAACTATATTTCCATACCATCCTGAACTACATGGACTTTGATCCATGTCAAGGCATGGTACGTAGGAGGCCTCCTTGAGGTTCAAGACCACCGCCACCCAGTCGTTCTGACCCCATTCACATCGATTCACCAACACCTTGGGCCACCTCAGAGTGTAAACCCCAACTCATCCTAAACTATGTAGACTTTGATCCATGTCAAGGCATGGTACGTAAGAAGACTCACTACTAAAAATTAGGGTTTTAGCGTCTGCCTATCATCCACCAAACATCGGACGTTTTTGGCCTATCTCTAAAACCTTTAGCGACCGTCAAATGGCGGCCGCTAAAGCTCAACCCCAAAAAATGCGATTTTCGGTCTGTGATGCAGTAGGAAACCGGGATTTCATCCACAAGCTTGGCTCACCGGCCATGGCGGATGCACGTTGGCTAGGGAGGGGTTAGGTCAGTTAGGGGGAGTCGTTTTGTGGTGGGGTGATGTCGGGGGGAGACCATAGGGTCACTGGAGGTGCACTAGTGTTCGAGATGGCTGTAGGTGATGCGGGGGTCGGGCGGCAGGGGGCGGCACGACGACGGGTGACGAAGCGGCGGCATTGTTGGTCTTGATGAAGAAGCAGAGGAAAAAAAAACTAGTGGACACTAATACATGAAACCAAAAGGTGGGAAAAATCCCACCGAATTTTATTTCAGTATTAGCAGCTGCCAAATGGCGGCCGCTAATACCCCTTTTAGAGACCGCCAAATGGCACCCACTAATACTGATGCGCTCAACTGCCCAGAATTATAGTAGTGCCTCCATGAGGTTCAAGTCCAATAACCATCAGACCCCTGGTCCATCTTCACGTCGGTTCGCCGACACCCCTCTCCATCTCGATCTATGGGGACTTTGATCCATGTCAAGGCATGGTACGTAGGAAGCCTCATGAGGTTCAATCCCAACATCCATCGGACCACAGGTCCATCTTAACATCGGTTCACTGGCACCCAGCCCAAACTATGTGGTCTTTGATCCATGTCAATGCATGGTGCATAGGAAGCCTCCATGAGGTTCAAGCCCAACACCCATCGGACCCTAGGTCCATCTTCACGTTTGTTCACCGACACCCATTATGAACTACGTGGTCTTTGATCCATGTCAAGGCATGGAACATAGGTTGCCTCCCTAAGGTTGAAGCCCACAACCCATTGGCTGTTCCAGCCCCCCATTCATGTTAGTTCACCCCCGTCCCACATGAAGTTAAATTGTATCCACCATTTGAACTACGTGGTCTTTGATCCATGTCAAGGGATAGTATGTAGGAAGCCTCCCTGAGGTTTAAGACCACCACCCGGTCGTTCCAACCTCCTTCACATCGGTTTGACCCCATCCATCAATAATCCTTTGTAATTGTAACGCCCCGACCCCAGTTACCCAGAGTCGGTGCATTATTACATAACATTGGCATGATTACGAGAAAGATCAAATCTCAAAAGACCGATTGGTTTAGTAGCCTTGGAAACACTAGATATATTCATAAGTTTTACATTACATCATAAAATGAAAAACTACTACAACAACATAATGTTTCCACAGTCCACACTATAATCCCCTCATAATATCCCTGCAGGTCATTCATAACTTACATCTTTACATCCTGGGAAAAATAAAACATAGAAAAGGGGTGAGCTCAAATGCCCAGTAAGGATAACAATATAGCGGAACATTCAAAAATAAGCATAAACATTTAAGGCAATGAATTACTAAAACAAAATCCTTTTAAACTTGAAATTCAACATAGTATGGCAAAAGTAAAATGAAATAATTCCATTTTCTTATTCACATGGATATTCTACTAATCGAATAATCACATGCAAAAATCAATAACCACTTTCATAATGTTGGAATGCATAATGCCAGACTATCATAACCACATAGTCAAAGCCTCGTGCCAAGACTACAAATAAGATTTTGTCAAGGCCTTGTGCCAAGACACTAGTTTGTCTCATGAGACCTACCGATGCATCGAGGAGCTATAGCGGGCTCCACCCGTCACTTACTAAGTCCAATGCATTCCCATATGAAAAGGTTTAAACATAACATAAACATTCGTATTAAAACTAGCATACGAAATGTCAATACTTTCACCATAAACTATGAATGGTATAAAATAGCACATCCATAGTCAAACATATCACAAAACCTTCAACACAATATAGAAGTTTTGTATCGTAATAAATCAACTTCAAATAATCTTAAAATCCATCAAAGGATGTTGATATAGATGAAATAAAAATTCTTTTAAAAGAAATATCTCCTTTTATTTTGAAATCATTTAAGATCCGTATAAAATAAAACATTTTCTTTGAAAGTATTCTTATAAGCTTGTAAGGTAAGCGTTGAATATTTTATAATGGCGTAAAATAACCGCACCCGCCGTATAAGTTAAAAAAAACATTCTTATCTTAATTCTGTCGAAAAGGTTAAAAAGAACCTTGTTTTGAAATCGACGGAAAGATTCCTTTATAAAACTCTTATAAAAAGTCAAACAAGGGTATAAATGACTTTAACCCATATTCTTTTAAATATTAAAAATGCTTTGAAATACATTTTGAAGAAACATGGATGTGGATGATAACGAGATCCCAGTAGATTATTACGTATAAACAACCTCGGATAATGAAGAGATTGTGAAATAACCCTTACCAATTTGGTAACTAATGAAACATACAACCCATGAAAGAGGTATCATACAATGAATATGTAAATACACATAAATTATAGTGTATTACACAATGAATATAATTATGGGAAGTATATACACCACACAAAAGGTGATGGTGGCAATATGGCATGAATCTCACGGGAATAAGGAGTGAGATGAAAACCCCTTACCTTGTAATTTTCCTTTGTTGGGGTAGGTTAACCTCCTGTATAATGGTGAAATAATTGTTATTAAATTATACAAGAATCATATACATTAATATGATATCATATATGATCTTTTAATATTGATTTGATAATAATATCTTAGTATTATCGTTGTTTCGGGTGTTAACTTACTTGTTTTCTTTTATATGTTTTGTTATGTAAGACATGTTTGTAAAGGATAGGTTTTATATTATTCATATCCAGAATGATATAAAGTCCTTAAACATCATTTTTAAATTATCAAATGATAATTTTACTTGAATGGATACGATGGAGAATGAATCTTATCGCGTTCGTGGAGACGGTAGTCCGTACGTACGCACGAGCGAAAATATCATTCTTTTGATATTAAAATAATATATAAATGGATGGTATATCATATATACAGAATCAATAACATGTTATATTTATTATTTACATGAGTTAAACATCATTATTATACCCATCCAAATAATATTATATTGAATAACAATTACACCACGACGTGGAGACGGTAAGTCATACGTACGCACGTATGGTGACATGTTATTCAAAGGGTGGATAGAATACTGAATATGGTTGTACCATATTTATAATAACATCACAGTATATGTGAGATACTGGAGTTATTATTTTAGAATGGTAAGAACAAATAAAGAAGAAGTGGAAGAAGAAAGGAACTTGAAAAGGGGTGGTGAAAACATTACCTCTTCTTCGGGTTCTTCCTTTTGATTTGATCAAAAGGGCTCCTTAGGTTGGCTTTCTGATCAAACTAAGGCCTCTAGGTTGTATTGAGGGATGTTGGGAGAGTATTTGGTCAGAGTTTGGCCGAACCAAAAGGCTTTGAAGGTGTGAATAAATGAGAAGGAGGAGTGCCCTTTTATAAGAGGGGTGAGGGGCACCTTTGGAAAAGCTAGAGATATTAGTTTATAATAAATTCATAATCGGTTTCCAATGACTCCAAAGTTTACTATTCAACGGTTAAGGTGGGGATGAGTCGAAAACAACTCAACCAATAGAATTTAGACAGGTTTGGGTACTTATATTAACCTTATCTTTAAGTATTAACTCTATGTTAATTAGTTTCACTTTTACAATGTCTCTTTGTATTTTTATATAATATGGTTAATAAACTTACTACATACATACAAGAGACCCCAAAGTGGTCCATTAATGATGAAACTATCATGATATAAGTCTCTTGGCCGAACCTTAGATTTTTAGGAATTTAATATCAATTAATAATATAATATTTGTTTTAAAAACTCTTTTATGTCAATTTTGACACTATTCAATAGTTGATTTTTGTGAAACTCATAACATATTTATTACTTCGAACAAAGTCAATTAAATCAATCCTAATATATCATATTATCCTAGAAAATTAGTCTAATTCATTAAAAGTTTCATATTATATTTATTTGGGTATTTATAATATCAATTATTTTAATTTTTCACTATTATAGTAATTACTGCATCATCATTGTGTCATAAATAAAATAAATTATTTAATGTCTAAAAATTATAAATAAAATATCATTATGTAGGAAATATTTTTATATTTCTAATAAATATTTATAATCTAAAATCCAACATATATAACCCTATGTAACAATTGTTTTGCTAAAAGATATATGCTTGTGTCATTTTTGTATTCATTTTAACTTAATTAAAATAAAGTGTCATTATCACTTACAAGTGGATCCATGAGGTCCCAAAATAGACCCAAAGATGCCCATGGTCGACCATGTATCAACCAATAGGGTTAAGACACGTTTTAGGGTAATTTAGAATTATTATAATATTATTTTTTAACCCTTATTTACCGGATTTACCCTTTACCATGGTAAATAAAATATTTACCGCAGTAATTATTCAAAATGTCTAAAAATAAAAGTTACCTATTTACACAATTTGAACATCCTGATTCCAAATATGGAATCCATTTTCCTAAATTCAAAACACAGAAGTGGCAGAAATTAATTTAAAATTAATTCCCGCTGTCAAAACAAAAGGCGTGTTTTTAAGAGATAATAACTATCAAAAGATTGACACTTGTTTATGTTCGGTTTAATTGTAAAATTATTTCCAATGACCAAAATTATATTAAATGGTAAAAATATATTCTAAATATATTTTATAACCACTCAAATTCACAATTTATCACTATTAATTATTTTGATTAAAAAAATTGTTTTTAATTAAAATTTAGTAATTTTCACTATTCATCAAAATATGAAAGTTATCCGAAAAGTACCAAAATTTCACCTTAGGCTAAATTCGATATTACGAATCCAAAAATGAAGTCCATATTAAAATATAAAATATATATAATTTCAAAAATTAGGTATTAATATTCATAACGGCTAGTTTGATTGGTTACGGTGTGTTAGAACTCGGTGTTGCGTACAACACACGCTAGCGTACCGTGGAAGCTTGGGATGTTTCATTTTAAATTTTTGATGTCCCCATTTAGTCAAAAAGTTTAAAATATAGTATCTAAAAAGGGTTCACTATTAAAATTTGGTAAAATTGAAATACTGGAAATGAATTTGTTCTTACATCATGTCTAAGAAACTCATAATATGGATTCTAAAATTATAAGGATTATATAAAGTTTAAAATTTAGTTAACACTATTCATAACCTCTTTTGAACATCTTGTTTGGTAAGTCATGGTGCGATTGAACTTGGTGTTGCGTGTAGTGAAAGTTATTGAATTATTTTGATGAAATAACACACTATAAAATCTTGGGGTGTTACATTCTCCCCTCCTTCAATAAATTGCGTCCTCACAATTTGAAATTGTTCTTCGAAAATTAAAGGTTGAAAATAGAAAATATCTTTGTGGAAAAACCCACATCGAAAATTGGGTTACTAAAATTTAATCTTAATATGAGGAAAAGAGAAATGAAAGGATCACCACCAAATTATGATCTCTATTAGGAGAATATTGGTGGCAATTAGAGACATATAATTGGAGGAAAAACGTAAATATTTATAGGTAGTGATTGAGGTCATCAATCACAAACAAGTATAAAATTGAGGTCCTTAAATTAATAAATCTATGATGATTTGAAATACCATCGGTTCAACAAAACATAGGGTATTAGGATAACACATTTTTGACGTTTCAAAATATCTTAGTTGAAATCCCACATCGAAAAATGAATTAATGAGGACTCTATTTAAAATAAAGAGTCGAAAGTATGAAGATTACCAAAAATAACACATACTAGGGTTCCATGTAGGAAAATATGGATATGGAAGAAAAATCTAACCATCAATTATCTGATGGAGAGTGGTAGAGAACATGGCTATGAAAAGGCCAACAATCCCAAAGCCATAAATTAGTGATGATTTAAGGTACCATCTAGGAAAACATTTTTGTTCTAATTTGCTTTTCTTAATATTGAGAAATTTTTTATGAGATTGGCTAAGATCATATGGAGATATACTAACTTTATAATTAGAGTTTTATCCATTAATAAATTTCTACCACAAACTCATCTTTCACTCTAAAAGATAATAGAATGTAAAAAAAATTCTATTTACACTATTCGTATAGGGTTCCAAAATAAACGAATTTATAATTCATCTAAAAGATCTTTTAATAAAAACTACATTATTTAATCCAGGACATCTCGTGGGCCAGTGGTAGGTGATACACCCTTGTCGCCCTTCGGTTGCGGGTTCAAGTCTCGCAGCCTTGCCGGACGCGACGGGTTGCCGCCCGACCTCCGGGTTGTCCTTTTATGGTAATCCAAAATAATCCAAACTAGAACTATCCAAAATACTTCTGTCCAAACTCACAGTCCAACATTTATAAGGAAGGCAAACATAATATAGATCCTTTTTACCCCGTAATAGCATAGGAATACCTTCATCATGTATTCTCTTAAAACACTGAAACATCTTAAATTACCATAATACTTATTGGTTACATTCATGCTCCCTTATTCCATATAGAATGATGGATATACTTCATCAATCCAAAAATGTTTTAAACCCCAATAATGATGGAATATACAAATCATTAATCAGCTTCAAGGTAGTCAAGAATATCCAATATAATTTATCCAAATCAATCATGTATTATTCTAAAATCACTACCTCGGTATCAGAACCATATTATGGTTTATCTTTCTCTCAACCATATATTTTCTAAAAATTTATCCGGCTATTGAGTCACATTTCTTTATTCCACACAATCTCAAGTCCTTAATGAAATAGTACTGCAGTACAATCCTTATATACTCCATAATTATTATAACAAGTACATTGTTGATACAACACTCAATTGACATAATCAACATAAGAACTCTAATCATTCCTCTTCATCTGTGGTAGTATCATAACTTGATTATTATCCAATAGCATCATTTGCGGCATAGTTTGATGACTGGGACATAGGTTCTCGTAGTGTCTAAACTCCTTTCAAATGAAGCATTGTACATTTGAAACCATTTTCTTACCCTTGCAGTCACGTACTTTGTGCCCTTTTCCTCCACACTTATAACAAACTCCCATTCCTTTCAGGCAAGTTCCAGGGTGTTTCTTTCCACAGTTACCACATATGGGTAAATTCTTCTTTTCCCTCTTCCCTTTATCTATCTTTCTCTCTTCCATCCTTTTCTTCTCTTGCTTCCCTTCAAAGCCATAGGACTCAGTAAACTCTTTACTTATCTTATCAACACATGATATTATTTCTTCATATGATGATAATACATGGGAGAATATTTCTCTTATAAATTCTAGCTTAAGACCATGAAAGATATGATCCTTTCTTCTCTTTGGATCATGTGCATTTCTGGAGTTCTCATTCCTTCTACTGGGCGCCATTTCCAAACAATGGCATACACTAGATCAGTTTATGAATCAAAATACATAATCACATACTTATAAAACACTTAACATAAATTGAACTATTTATGGATATAATCCATAATCATAAAAATTTCTCCTTTGAGGATGTATATACTCATAAACCCTTCATAATGATTTGTAAAGAAAATGAGAGTTATCCTAAGCATATCCCCCGGGAGTGTCGTAACCAAGAGTGCAGCAAGGCCCGTTGTCGTGCACCAGTTCCCGTTCGAGTCTAGCTCAAAGCGGTGTTTTCGGGTTTTACCCCTAGGTACATCTGTGCCAGAGCCGCCTCTACCTGCTCATATCCAGACAGGGATGTATTGCTCGGAAAACTCACAAAATCTCTACAATACCAAAATTCTAGGAAGTTCTTCTATACTAATCCTCAAGTTCATCTTAGGTCTACGTGCTCTAATCAGAGTTTATCTAAATCTATCTTCCAAGGTTTGTACTAAACTTCCTCTGATACCAACTGTAACACCCCGACCCCAGTTACCCAGAGTCGGTGCATTATTACATAACATTGGCATGATCACGAGAAAGATCAAATCTCAAAAGACCGATTGGTTTAGTAGCCTTGGAAACACTAGATATATTCATAAGTTTTACATTACATCATAAAATGAAAAACTACTACAACAACATAATGTTTCCACATTCCACACTATAATCCCCTCATAATATCCCTGCAGGTCATTCATAACTTACATCTTCACATCCTGGGAAAAATAAAACATAGAAAAGGGGTGAGCTCAAATGCCCAGTAAGGATAACAATATAGCGGAACATTCAAAAATAAGCATAAACATTTAAGGCAATGAATTACTAAAACAAAAGACTTTTAAACTTGAACTTCAACATAGTATGGAAAAAGTAAAATGAAATAATGCCATTTACTTATTCAAATGGATATTCTACTAATCGAATAATCACATGCAAAAATCAATAACCACTTTCATAATGTTGGAATGCATAATGCCAGACTATCATAACCACATAGTCAATGCCTCGTGCCAATACTACAAATACGATTTTGTCAAGGCCTTGTGCCAAGACACTAGTTTGTCTCATGAGACCTACCGATGCATCGAGGAGATATAGCGGGCTCCACCCGTCACTTACTAAGTCCAATGCATTCCCATATGAAAAGGTTTAAACATAACATAAACATTCGTATTAAAACTAGCATACGAAATGTCAATACTTTCACCATAAACTATGAATGGTATAAAATAGCACATCCATAGTCAAACATATCACAAAACCTTCAACACAATATAGAAGTTTTGTATCATAATAAATCAACTTAAAATAATCTTAAAATCCATCAAAGGATGTTGACATAGATGAAATAAAAATTCTTTTAAAAGAAATATCTCCTTTTATTTTGAAATCATTTAAGATCCGTATAAAATAAAACATTTTCTTTGAAAATATTCTTATAATCTTGTAAGGGAAGCTTTGAATATTTTATAACGGCGGAAAATAACCGCACCCGCCGTATAAGTTAAAAAAAACATTCTTATCTTAATTCTGTCGAAAAGGTTAAAAAGAACCTTGTTTTGAAATCGACGGAAAGATTCCTTTATAATCCTCTTATAAAAAGTCAAACAAGGGTATAAATGACTTTAACCCATATTCTTTTAAATATTAAATTTTTTTTGAAATACATTTTGAAGAAACATGTATGTGGATGATAACGAGATCCCAGTAGATTATTACGTATAAACAACCTCGGATAATGAAGAGATTGTGAAATAACCCTTACCAATATGGTAACTAATGAAACATACAACCCATGAAAGAGGTATCATACAATGAATATGTAAATACACATAAATTATATTGTATTACACAATGAATATAATTATGGGCAGTATATACACCACACAAAAGGTGATGGTGGCAATATGGCATGAATCTTACGGGAATAAGGAGTGAGATGAAAACCCCTTACCTTGTACTTTTCCTTTGTTGGGGTAGGTTAACCTCCTGTATAATGGTGAAATAATTGTTATTAAATTATACAAGAATCATATACATTAATATGATATCATATATGATCTTTTAATATTGATTTGATAATAATATCTTAGTATTATCGTTGTTTCGGGTGTTAACTTACTTATTTTCTTTTATATGTTTTGTTATGTAAGACATGTTTGTAAAGGATAGGTTTTATATTATTCATATCCAGAATGATATCAAGTCCTTAAATATCATTTTTAAATTATCAAATGATAATTTGACTTGAATGGATACGATGGAGAATGAATCTTATCGCGTTCGTGGAAACGGTAGTCCGTACGTACGCACGAGCGAAAATATCATTCTTTTGATATTAAAATAATATATAAATGGATGGTATATCATATATACAGAATCATTAACATGTTATATTTATTATTTACATGAGTTACACATCATTATTATACCCATCCAAATAATATTATATTGAATAACAATTACACCACGACGTGGAGACGGTAAGTCGTACGTACGCACGTATGGTGACATGTTATTCAAAGGGTGGATAGAATACTGAATATGGTTGTACCATATTTATAATAACATCACAGTATATGTGAGATACTGGAGTTATTATTTTAGAATGGTAAGAACAAAGAAAGAAGAAGTGGAAGACGAAAGGAACTTGGAAAGGGGTGGTGAAAACATTACCTCTTCTTCGGGTTCTTCCTTTTGATTTGATCAAAAGGGCTCCTTAGGTTGGCTTTCTGATCAAACTAAGGCCTATAGGTTGTATTGAGGGATGTTGGGAGAGTATTTGGGAAGAGTTTGGCCGAACCAAAAGGCTTTGAAGGTGTGAAGAAATGAGAAGGAGGAGTGCCCTTTTATAAGAGGGGTGAGGGGACCTTTGGAAAAGCTAGAGATATTAGTTTATAATAAATTCATAATCGGTTTCCAATGACTCCAAAGTTGACTATTCAAAGTTTAAGGTGGGGATGGGTCGAAAAAAACTCAACCAATATAATTTATACAGGTTTGGGTACTTATATTAACCGTATCTTTAAGTATTAACTCTAAGTTAATTAGTTTCACTTTTACAATGTCTCTTTGTATTTTTATATAATATGGTTAATAAACTTACTACATACATCCAAGAGACCCCAAAGTGGTCCATTAATGATGAACCTATCATGATATAAGTCTCTTGGACGAACCTTAGATTTTTAGGAATTTAATATCAATTAATAATATAATATTTGTTTAAAAAACTCTTTTATGTCAATTTTGACACTATTCAATAGTTGATTTTTTTGAAACTCATAACAGATTGATTACTTCGAACAAAGTAAATTAAATAAATCCTAATATATCATAGTATCCTAGAAAATTAGTATAATTCATTAAAAGTTTCATATTATATTTATTTGGGTATTTATAATATCAATTATTTTAATTTTTCACTATTATAGTAATTACTGCATCATCATTGTGTCATAAATAAAATAAATTATTTAATGTCTAAAAATTATAAATAAAATATCATTATGTAGAAAATCCTTTTATCTTTCTAATCAATATTTATAATCTAAAATCCAACATATATAACCCTATGTAACAATTGTTTTTCTAAAGGATATATGCTTGTGTCATTTTTGTATTCATTTTAACTTAATTAAAATAAAGTGTCATTATCACTTACAAGTGGATCCATGGGGTCCCAAAATAGACCCAAAGATGCCCATGGTCGACCATGTATCAACCAATAGGGTTAAGACACGTTTTAGGGTAATTTAGAATTATTATAATATTATTTGTTAACCCTTATTTACCGGATTTACCCTTAACCATGGTAAATAAAATATTTACCGCAGTAATTATTCAAAATGTCTAAAAATAAAAGTTACCTATTTACACAATTTGAACATCCTGATTCCAAATATGGAATCCATTTTCCTAAATTCAAAACACAGAAGTGGCAGAAATTAATTTAAAATTAATTCCCGCTGTCAAAACAAAAAGCGTGTTTTTAAGAGATAATAACTATCAAAAGATTGACAGTTGTTTATGTTCGGTTTAATTGTAAAATTATGTCCAATGAACAACATTATATTAAATGGTAAAAATATATTCTAAATATACTTTAAAACCACTCAAATTCACAATTTATCACTATTAATTATTTTGATTAAAAAAGTTGTTTTTAATTAAAATTTAGTAATTTTCACTATTCATCAAAATATGAAAGTTATCCGAAAAGTACCAAAATTTCACCTTAGGCTAAATTCGATATTCCGAATCCAAAACTGAAGTACATATTAAAATATAAAATATATATAATTTCAAAAAGTAGGTATTACTATTCATAACGGCTAGTTTGATTGGTTACAGTGTGTTAGAACTCGGTGTTGCGTACAACACACGCTAGCGTACCGTGGAAGCTTGGGATGTTTCATTTAAAATTTTTGATGTCCCCATTTAGTCAAAAAGTTTAAAATGTAGTATCTAAAAAGGGTTCACTATTAAAATTTGGTAAAAGTGCAATACTGGAAATGAATTTGTTCTTACATTATGTCTAAGAAACTCATAATATGGATTCTAAAATTATAAGGATTATATAAAGTTTAAAATTTAGTTAACACTATTCATAACCTCTTTTGAACAGCTTATTTGGTAAGTCATGGTGCGATTGAACTTGGTGTTGCGTGTAGTGAAAGTTATTGAATTATTTTGATGAAATAACACACTATAAAATCTTGGGGTGTTACAGTAATCCCATCCAGTGGTAAGCCGTTGTAACCTTACTCATTGGTAAGTCATTGACATACGTATCCAGCAGTAATCCATTGCAACCTCATTTAGCGGTAAGTCGTTTTAAACCTCATTCGATGGTAAGCCTTTTCCAGATGAACTATGCAGACTTTGATTCCCTACCACGGGAATACGTAGGAGGTCTCTTCGAGGCTCAAGCCCAAAAACATCATCCAACCTAATTATTACCCAGGCTGCCACATCCTGGTGAGATCACTCCACCTCATTACCTTCCACAACATTCGGGAATCTGCCCACATTTTGGCCCCAATATCGGTGTTCCCTCCAAGGGGGTTCCTCAGTAGGATCCACCCTAATCGGTGTTCCAATCAGTCCGATCTATCTTCACTGGATGTTAAACTTATGGAATACCCAGTGTTAAACATGTGAAGCTAAGGAAAACCTTAGGTAAATGCCCATGGAATATGATTCCCTGCGTTTGATGTGGGATACCTTGGGCTTTTGTGCCCTCGAGAAGCCCTATAATAAGGGACTGAAGAGACACACCAATCCCTAGAGTCCAGACACACTAGTGATGCCTAGTGTGACTACTCCCCTAACTGAAGGTTGCTGCCCTGACCAGACCCCTTGGAATGTCCTTCCAAAAGCAGCGTAATTAACTGGTGTCCATGAAGATATGGTGCCGAGAAGAGTTTCACGAACAACGTATGAAATCTATGAGGGAGACCCGGACTAGGTGACGAGTTCCAAGGAGGAATCCACAGAAGGAAGAACCAACATCCCATCATCCCGTTTCTATCAAGGAGAAAACGTCCTTGAACAAATAATGGATGTCGTCCACCTTTGGAAAGCGGGAATGCGGGGTAACAAAGTCGTGCCTATCGCACTCAAGAAGATGGATGCGCGCGCCCCAACGAAAGCGTCAAAAACAATGATCAAAGCTATATGACCTTAAATTTAATAAATATTACATCTTAGCTGAATTAAATTAAATTTTAGGATGATTCCTATTCCACAAGAAAACAAATCATGATGTATTCATAAAAAATCATCAAAAATTTTCATTCTCAGGAAGTTAGGGTAAATCTCTAGTTTCCTCTTATTTCTCAAATAGAACATGAATCACATGAGATTATAAACTCTAGGTGACTACTCCATATTGAATGATTAAGGTAAGACACACCCATCTGTCTGAGCACTTCCATGATAAACTAAGAGTACATACTCATGAGACTCTTTATATCAGTATCAGACTCTCCATTCATGTAAGGTTTCAATACCCCTATGCAATGTATATTTTTTTTTCACCAAATAGATTGGACAATGTTATACAACCTCAAATTGAATCAACCCTATGTTATTACCACAAGATGTTAAAAATCACAACATGGGATCCAATATGAACTTGGAACTTAAACATCATTCATGCCAAGCGTTCTTCTTTCCCAATACATGAAATAACTTCCTTATAAATTTAATTCCCCCAAACCATTGTGAGATACAAACACACATAAGGGACCACATGTAAGAACCATGTTTGGAATTATTATTTATTGGAAAAGATACATAGTGATGCCTAAATCCTAAATCATGGGTCTATCCACAAAAAAAAAAGCATGTCCCCACACTACTGCGTATGATTCATACCTAAAAAGGAGTGTCTAGTAAGGGTTTTATGTCGAGTCATAAACCTTTTTCAAATAAAGAAATTCTCCTCCCTATATATGGGTCATACCTATATAGGAATCATTTCTCCATTCCTGGTTCATTTCATCCAAAATGATCATTTCATACTCATTCACTTTAATTATGAAAATTAAACTCCATGTATGGGGAAATTCAGATATCTATAGGTTTTCCCTATCCATTAGTGATATAAGAATATGTATCCAAAGGAAACATTTGTTTTGAATATGAATAATATTCCTCATAATCAGTTTTTTATATTTCTCCCCCAACTCATTGACTATCAACCAGAGAAAACATAATTCTAAGGAGAGGACCCTTCTTCTAAATATTCCCCGATAGCATCATGGGAGATTCCATCATTTAAATTTGACTCATGACAATCCCCTTTGTTCTTGTCCCATATCATTCCTCAAATCTAGGATCCCTCATATTATGGATAACAACATTCCCTCTACATTCAATAAGAATTATGGAACATTCTTGGTCAGATCACCATAATGTGGGAAATAATTGATCTTGAATGCAAAGCCTTAAAAGTCATACCATTGGATAAAGCTAAATGAAATTAAAATTAAAACCTCTACATCCTTACTAAAAGATGATATACCTCATGGTACACATACTTATTTCATGAAATTAAACGGCATGATTCCAAGACCCTCATCTAAGAGGAGCATTTCCTTTTGGTATTGGTATTCGAATATATCATGCCGAAGAATAATGTTTGGCTTGATTCTAATTTAAATGAGGTATGTAGTGACACCTAGATCCTATAATATAGGTATTGGATCCACAATAGACAAAAATGTATGTGTTCCACCATTCATGAACACAAACCTTATATAGGTAAGAAGTTCTAAATTTCTTACACGTATCATTCTTTATGAGATCATGATCAAAATATAATTCTCATTTCCATTACATATAAATCAAATTAATTTAAGTAGTTTCCCATCCATGGACAATACTGGTCTAGATAATTATTTCATTCTTAGACAGATTATTTAAAGAAACTATAGTTTGTGGCCTTCAGAAATCTAGATCCTTGAAATCCCCCCTTCACCGCTAGTGATAGATATATCCAACTACAAATGAAAACATTATCTTGACTAGACATAATACACCACAAAATTATCTTTTCATAATTCACCCCAATAGGTCATGTAAACCAGATGAACCCTCATTGATATGATAGGACTATTTTATCTCTATACACCCTGATAACATTGTAATGGATTCCACTTTTCCAACATGCTCCATGGTAATTACTTGAATTATTATCACATATAATTTGTTCATATTGGGACACCACAAGATCACAAATTAAAAATTCCCTCCTCATACCTGAAGATTATTGGAGCATTCTGGGACACCAAAACCCAGTTTGATTTTTATACCCATAAATCATGGTGAAAGTTGTTCGACTTAAAATATCAGTTACATTAGTCTAATTGGAAAGACTATAAACTTCCAACGAAAGGATTCATAGTACTCTCCAAGATAAAAACACAAAAAATGGATCCCTGGAAATAATTCAAGTCTTACCTCACTAGTCATGCACCCCATACAATATAAGCGAAATTGATTAATTGAAAACAAAATGCCACAAAACTCATTAGGTCAAAAATCCATAAATGATGGCCTAATAATAAACCATTTCCTTATTTCTAATTCATAATTATATCTAACTTAGGAAAACATTAGGGTGATGGTGCAAAATAAAAATGTTTTTAGGGTCTATTATTCCCCTCTATAAATAGTCAAACTTCACTCACTAGACCTCAGTGTATTGGAAAAGATAGGGAATCATCCCACTGGTGAGATAGATCCAATGGAAACCAAATGATTTAAGAATGTTAAAAAGAGACCCAAATTTACCTTATAATAATTTTATTTTCATTCCAAATGTATCCAATTTTAAGGGGGGAGTTTTCTATCATCAAAAAATTCATCCCACAGAATTTTATGCTCAAATGATGTTATTATCCTCAATTAGACAACATATATTTATTTTTAGGGAGAAGAAAATTGGATTTTCATGTGCTTCAAGGTATCTCACACACTGAGAGATGGATATTCCTCAGAAAAACAACCTGATTTGGTGTAAGGGTAGTGAGAACCACCATTGGTGGGTAGTCCATGGATATTAAATAGAATTAATTGAAAGGTGTTAAAAATTTATAACCCATATTTGAGGGTTTTATAGGAAGTTTTTGGTATCATAAAACCCCTTGATAGGGTGTTTACCTAGCATGGAGACATATTTCACTATAGAATATTTGATTTGACTACTCGTGAATCCCAATTGGACTTACATATCAAATGTTATGGATTTTTAATGTTGTATATTTTTATGAAGGAATCTGGATTCTATTCAAGCCAACTCATGTTCAACACATTGCAGAAGGCAACCTACAAATGTAACACCATGCAACCAACCTACTAAGTGAATAGTGAAATATGATGGAGATTCTCATATACATACATATGTTTTGAGGATTAATCCTTTGGGTTTATCTAATTGATTGAAAACATTAATGGTGAAATGTTTTATCTAAAAATGTATACAATATTCTTTAATATGAATTAAATCAATTAGATATCCCCAAAGTAGGGAAACATTACCCTTAAAAGGGTGTAATGAGCCTAAAATATCATCCTCTTGACCAATGTGGGTTTCTAATTTCCATTGAGAAAATATCCCAATGGACACCTATCATTAGAATGTATGTACATAATCCATCATGGAAATGGGAAGCGTTCTGTGTTTCTATATCTGTTGGAAATAGATCCTCATGTATATAAATGGATTCATCCTTCCTCAAATAAATACATGATGTAGAAGAAGAGAGAGTATCCCTTATATCATCAATACATATTTCTCAAATCACTATAAATGTAGTGCACCATAGCTTAGAGTGACCAAACTATAAAACATACATTCCCAAAAAATGATTATAGTAGATTCTAGTATAATTGAACATAGTGATTTGTATACTCCTTGAATTATCCCTTAGTTGTGAAATAAATATAATCTGTATTCTATTTTGCATTAAATTTCTACATATTTGCGTTTTATATTTTTTGTGAATAGACATGAGTGTTTGTGTGATTGAACATATTTTTTCAGTAATGGAATAAGATCTATTCAAACCAAGGACTTAAAAGAAGAAAATTATAAATTCAATATACATCACGATTCACCCCCATCCCACATAGGGTGGTTACATTCAACTTGGTCCCAATATTATTTCATCCACATATTAATTTAGTTTCTCAATTTCATTAATTAATTGGAAAAATAAAATAATAATAAGTGGAAAACCCTTATGAATATCAACTATCATGTCAAATCTCCTTGGAAGACAACCCATGGTCGACCATTAGGCTACACTGTTCAAGGAAATTTTAAAATTGTATTGATAATGGATTCAGGATAATTTAATTATGCCATGTAAGAGAAGGAAGATGGTTATGAACTCCTATGTATAAGAATTATTATATGAGTTTCAATAAGTTAATAAATAGTCTACTTCCCTTCTCAAGTTCAATTAGATTTTGGATCAAGTGTGCACCCTAATTTCTCTCCTCAGTCCGAATCAAAACCTCTTTGGAATTCTCCCTAGAATGTATGGTCATATATCTCAATGTTTTATCATCCCTATATTCCTAGATGAGACTTCACTATTTAAGGAACTAAACCATATTATGTTGTGGAAATATCTATTTTGTTGTGATCAAGGGTTAACATGATTTTTAATATCTTTGGATAATATCTTCACTTTCAATGTTTTTAAAGCCTCAATAATATTAGAAAAACTTACATAGACCATGTCTTCATTACAATATATCTAGGATTGTTATAGTTTGAAATTTAATTAAAATATATCCTTAATTTTCCATGGACCAATCCATTGTGCTATGAACTCTTTAATTGTGATTTAATTTTCCAACTTGCGGCATGAAACACTTTATCAACAAAACATTACCCTATACACAAAAATCAAAATCCATAATTATTTGTGTAGTCTATGATAAGATAGACCCTATAACTTCTCATGATAAAATCATGGTGAGATATATATTTTTTGTGTATTGATTATTGAATTAGAGTAAAAGGCACACTCTGATTCAAATAATCTCATCATAATAGGTTTCTCTACACCATGTTTTTGAAAACCTCAATAAATGTTGACTTTCCAATAACATAAATACAATCATCATTTGACTCATTTATAAGCATGCTTTCAAAAGAAAAACAAAAAAATTACATGAATCAAAATATATATCCCATGCATCAAGTCATACATTGACCTTAATGTGGAAGTTACCTATTATTGGTTTTGTTAGAACATCACATGATCAATATAGTAGAAGACACACATTAAAATGGAAGGGTTTTTATCATATAATAAATATCAAAATAAATAACATAAACCTAAATGTGTATACCTAAAGTCCATATTTCTCTTACTTAATGGATTATGCTTTAGTAATATCACCAAGCATCATCACTCAAGAAATTGAATCTATAAGTAGTAAATTTCCAAATAAAATTCATGTAAACTATGTGGGAGTCCCATGATATTTTAATGGTGTGCTAGAACATTCTTTTAAGAGATAAAGAAGAACATGGAAGAAGTTAGCTTCAGGTAGGCATGAAAAAAAACCTCCTAACCCATTAAGAAAGATCATATCCTTTATATAGACACACTTTAATCAATGAAATACATTGAGCATCAGTTCCCAAAATTTGGTAGCCTCTATACATTACCTATATTATAATCCTCTTAGGTATTTATGATTAATGAAAATTTTAAAGATCGTATAATATTTATAAATCTATAAATAAACCATCTTGATTATTTGCAAATGAAGTGAAACTATTTAAGAGATACGATTGTAACTTATATAAGGGGATATAATATATAATAAAACACAAGCATATCATATAAATAAACTAAGGAATTAAATTCCTTATGGTACTTCCTACATCATTATCTTCAATATGTATGTCATGCATCAATCACCCACTTATACTAAAATCTCATAAGGACTTTATGAAAAACATCACAACTATTTATGAATCCATCCAAACTCTATTGGACATGATTTATCAAATTTTATTTATCCAAGAACAAATAATTTATCCAAAAAATAATACTTATTTTATATCCAAACTGTGTGATTGTACCAAACATTAAATCATTGAAAACAAATATTAATTACAAGATTTATAGATGTAAGTGAAGAGCGACCTTTAACAAAATTCCATTTCTACTCAAGCTATAGAGGGTTCTAACATGATCTTGATTAAATATACTCAAATATCCACATAAACAATTCTTCTATAAGATATATCATATACATCATACATATACATATATAATCCCTTTGTTCACGACATTAAGGGACCATTAGATTTGAAACATGTCAATCTAGTATAGGCCAACAAATACTCATTTTATTCTCAGAATATATTGGTTACATGTATTGATTAAATCACATGTGAACCAATCTAATAGATAATCACCCCACATTCCACCTATCTAATAATTTCCATAAATTTCATTAATAACTCACTTGAATATTGAGATATATGTTCTTGATAAACATGTTTAAAATCCCATCAGGGTAAATCTCATCCACTTTAAAAAAGTGACCTGTACCAATATAAATTATATATGAGATAATATATATTTTCATAAAAAATATTAATTCCAACATATTAGGATTTTTTGGTATTATTTCTATATACCAATAAATATTTTTTACCAATAGATATATCTGTTTATATTAATTCATTAATACCAACAAATCCTTTATTAACTATAAAATATGTCACATTATCTTATTAATACAAAAAACTATTTCACTAACAGATTTATTTTTCATTATTATTTATTATTACTAAAACATATTTTAACATTGGAAAGATATGATTTAATAATTCATCCATTAACAAAAAATATATTATCAATTATTTAATATTTATTTATTAATTATTTAATAACACAAATTATTTTTTTTCTTTTAAATTTAATTATACTTTGAATTAAAATATTTTGGATGTAATAGTGTTTCATAAAATATATATATTATTATTGAAAAAATTGCATTTATAGTGATCCAAATTAGAACAAGGAAAGATCAACAATTTTGATCAAAACAAATGGATGTAATTGATTCGATTATGACACTATAAAAAATACATTTTTAGAAATATCAAATTTTTATTATGTGCAATAATTTTTTCAATATATTATAGTTATTAGTGTTATAAAATTTTATAATACATCATGTTATGATATTAATATTAATTTTTTATTATTGATTATATTAATTACTTTTATTTTAAATCCATATCTATTCTATTGTTGATTCTCTAAAATAAAATGCATCAACTATTTATGCATTCAGTCCTCTAAACTGTACCCCACTTACACAACATCAACCCACTTTCAAGGCCATAAAATTTTCATATAGTCTCATACACACCTCACCATACCAAGTCAATGAGATTCATTCCAACCATTAATCAATTTATCCACAACATACAAGTTGGTGATAAAATGAATCTTATAATCATCGTTACATAGGAGTCAAGTTAGTACTGAATTTTTCATAACTTTCACACTTCAGATGCATGTAAAAAAATGTATAACCATATTTTTTTTTCTTTTATATAAAAGGCTATCAAGGTTTCATGTCCATCATTTTGGGTTTCCATTTTTTCAAAGTATAATAACTCTTGACTTTGATGACATAATTTCTTTTTATTTTTAATGAATGTTTTGGGTTTCTATTTTTGTTCCATGGTATAAGAAATACCATGTTTGAAGACCAAATTTAATTTCATTTTCAAAGGATATTTATCCATAATTTCATTCTAGTATTTAATTTCTTGGCAATTATGGGTGGGTTTCTATAACATGTCATAATAACTACTCACATTCTCAAGATTGATATGTTTTTATCATCTTTATCAGTGTTTCTTTTTTATTTCTAGAATATCACTTAACGTATATTCCAATTGTTAGCTCTACAGTAAGAAGTTTGGTTATAGTAGCTGCATTTTTTTATATATTACCAGTGTTTCACCTTCCTGTTTTCCCATACTAGTCTATTATAGTTATGAGAAAACCATATAATTTCTATTATAGCTTCTTTCAATTTTTATTATATTTATCTACCTAGAATTATTTCCTTATAATTTCATATATGTTAAAAAATTTAAATATTTTTATTGGGTTTTATTCAATAACATACTATAAAGATTCCAATTTCAATCATTGTATTCATTTACTATCTTTATAGGTATTATATTATCTTATTGTGAATATATAAGAATTATTATATCCTTTCCACATGAAATTCTATAACATATGATCTGCTGGTAATAGGGGTATTCATGTTTCTTCTTCCTTTATACCATTAAATCATTTTGCAATTTTGATATCCATTTGATGCATATTATAATTGAATACTGTAAAATAAAAATTTTCTTATTTTTCAATGGAAATATTTTTCTAAAACTTTATATAAAAATGGAAAATATTTTGTATGCACACTATTAATTCGAATATAATTATTGTATTTTTTATATCTGAACATGAAATATGAGAACTAGTTATACATATTCCATATATACTATATAACCACACCGCATACACATTTTTTTAATACCATTCTTCTTTTTTTATTTTATATCATACCAAAATCCAAGATATATCACACATTGATTTTAACATCCAACACACTTTTAAATATTCATGATTGAAAAACAATTAATCTTGTTTCAATATAAACATGATGATCATACAAATATATAATGTTTTTTACTTTTATACAAAAAAACAAGTTTCATTCTTTATTCAATTACATACTTCATTAAATAAAAAATATATCTTTTGTTCTTTATTAATTAATAGTTATATATTTTTTTCTTTATTCAAATAACTCATCATTAACTATCAGGTATATATTTATTTCTTATTTTAAAAAAATAAGTTTTATTCTTTATTTTCATTACATTCATGTTAATGGTGAAACTTCATGTGATAACATTCCTCCTCCAATGGCCCGAAGGCCTTCATTTTTTATTGAATTTTGATAATCCACCTTTCAAGGGGTGAGGAGGAACCCTTAAAAGGCCCGCTGGCATAAGTATTACATGGTCCATAGGCCTTAGAGGATTTCATTGCCAGTAGGCTTCAAATATTACATAAGACCCAGACTAACTACTTGGAACAACTCCTCCCCATCATCTTCATTGGGAAATCAGATCCCCACCTTCCCATGGATATTCGACTATGCTTTCCCATTCAAGCACAGGCTTGTTCGGATGGCAGGTTCCATACCCTCTCATTTTTTCAATCCGTTTAGCTTCTTCTATGGTGAAATATCCTTGTTTATTCTTCTTCTGAAGCTTGTTCCTTGTATGTTGTTCGGTTTGCATCTACACTTAAGGTGGACCGAAGGCCTGGGTGGCCCGAAGGATTTAAAGGACTCGGGGACAAAATCGGTCGCCCAAAGGCCTAAACAGGGGAATATTCCTTGCTCCTACAATGCCAAACAATGCCTGTTAGAGTTCCCGCTACAGTACCTGCTATATGAACTATGTAATATTTATACAGTGAAAATTCACATAGAATATAAAGAGACACGCAAAACATGTTATATTGATATAGAAACTACAGTATTATTTATAATGTGACAAATTCAACTATGTAAGTCTTCATTTTCAATAGAAAAACAAAATCTATTTATATGTGATTCCTTAACTATGTAAATATGATGAATCAAATTCTAATAAATATCTATAAGAAACATCAACTACTCCTGCTGAGGACAACATGATGGATAATCTTTTAAAATCCAAACATAACATACATGATTTTTTTGATCATAATAGCTGGTAACAAAAAAGAAAATACTAGTA
The DNA here is from genome assembly GCA_963277665.1 of Viscum album. Classification (NCBI taxonomy): domain Eukaryota; kingdom Viridiplantae; phylum Streptophyta; class Magnoliopsida; order Santalales; family Viscaceae; genus Viscum; species Viscum album. The sequence goes on from OY728129.1 coordinate 307,169,421, forward strand.
ATAACTTCAAAAACGAAACTATAAAACTACTACCTTTTCTACTAAGTTTTATGTGGTCTTATCATTCTTTTAAAAATACTAATATATCAAATACCTTTTGGAAGAGGTATGATAACTTGTCTCCTTTCATCTCAATGGGAATTAATGTAAATAATATGAGCACAAACAACTACCAATTTAACTTCATGTAATCATAAAATTATAAAAAAAATATATGTAACAAACTATATGAATTCCCATGATTTATCTAGGGAATATTACCATTAAGTCAATTTCCAATTATGATTCTCTTATGCATCAGTAATTATAATTTAATTGTCTTTGAAATACATAGAAGCTAAAATATAATTTAAGAAACAATATAAAAAAATTAATAGAAAATAAAACATTAATTTTGATCAGAGTAGATATAGATAAGTTTTTTATTACAGATTCATTGATATAAATTGAATTAATGTTTTTTTAATGAAAAAATATACACCTATAATATTTTTTATTCGTTTTTGTCAACCATTAGAGATTAATTAAATACTAAAATGTTACAGAACTAATAATATTTATCAAGAATATATTAATTGATTAAATATTATTTTTAGAACAAATTTTAGTTAACAATATAAATTTTTAATCAATACATATAAAAAAGAGGTTATTTTTGTATTTTTATCATTACAATTCAATTATAAACTGATACTTTGATCTTACCTATATAAGAAATAATATTTGAATTGTAACTCCCTTGTCCTAATGTATTTAATTTATTTATTATGTATTTTAAATTATAAATTTATTTTTATAGGTATTGAAAAGTTTCTAGATGGTTTTGGGTTCTCTTTAGAAGGTGTACAATTTGAGCGTGGTTAGGAAATACCCTGATGATTCCCCAGGTTACCATACTATAGGAAGATAGGTATTATAGGAAATCTTGTGATAAGGGAATGGTTTAAACAAATAGTGTAGTATCCATGAAACATAAAAAAATTAGGTAGTGGTGAATCACATGGTTCTCACATAGTTTTCCAATCACATGGCCAAACCATGAAACATAATTAATAAAAACCAAAAATGTTTTTTTACCCATAAACTCCCCAGAAACCATTTTTCATCTCTTGAAATATCCTATAGACCCTCATCATTTCTCTAGGTGATTTTGGTGATCTTATTCCATCTTAATACAAATTTCAATGAATCCCTAAGCATCAAACCTAAGAAATCAAAGGAATGAAAAGGGAAACTTATATCTGCAAGATCATGTGATGATTCTTCAAGATGAATTTATTGGAGGTAAGTGAATTATTCCTCTTTCCAATTTTTATAGAATATAATTTTTTATGTTTTACGAATATATTGGTTTGGATTTTTTATTGAAATAAATCTTACTAAACCTTTCTATGAAATCTCACTTTCTGATTTTCTTTAAAATTTTGTGTTATGTGTGACTCCCAAATCATGCTCACTAAACAAATTTAATATAATTTAAAAAACATATTTTCTTCTATGCATAAAAATTCCTTATAAATGGTTGGTGTGCATTTATATACTTATAGTAAGGGCCTTGTGGGTGGGATATGGTCATGGTGTTAATTTTTGGGTACAATAGATTATACTGCCAAGTGATGAATTAGTACTTGAAGGAAGGGTTTTTGATCAGAAGTTGGACTATTCAGGAGGCCAACTGTGATGGTAAATGCATTAGTTTCGTGTATTTGAAGGGTTCATGGGTTTACTCAAGAATTAATCTTTTTTGTGTGTTATTTCACTACTTTTTTGTATCTATCATGGTCATTGGTTTCCATATTTTCTAGAAATTGTGTATTCAAATGGTGAGTTGGCTTGTTCTTGTTTTGGTGTAATTTATGGGAAGACTCAAGAAGGATTCCTTACAAGTTAACATAATCATCCCCTACATATGAAATCCAATTCATATGAAGGAATTGTTTTATCATTACACATGTAAGGGGGAGATTTTATACATCACTTGTTGAACACCATGATACTTCAGAAATGTTGATGAGAGATAGACTATGGGAATCAGTTGAGTGTTGGTGTATGGAGTGGGGCCAATTGAGGGACTTGGGTCTTTCATGACTTGGATATATGGTTTGGTATTTTATATCATTTTTTATTAAGACTTATTATTATTGTGGAGTTGATCTATTTTGCATCATGCATCAAATATAGTTTTCTGGTATAGTCAACTATGTGTGTGTGAAAGGGTAAAAAATTATACGATGATATTAAAAAACATTAATAATTTATTACCATAATTTTTTGTCTAGGTAATGTCATATAAGGTCAAAGTCATTTCTATCCCACCAAAAACAATGGTTTAGAGTTATGACACTAAAAATGCTATCAGTTCGGTATGGTTCATCAGTTTGAATGGTTGATATGAATATGGGATTTATGAGAGCATAAAATGTACAATATAAAATGGTAAAGCTAATATATTTATTCTAAACTTGATGTTACAGTGGGTTTTTGATCACAAAATGTTTTTTAAGCACTTATATTAATTTCAAATCTCATCATCACATGTCTATCCAATGAGAGATGAGTACCGTGAATTATTAAAGTGAATTTTCACTTGGATTGCATCATCTATATGCTTTTTATCATTGATTTTGAAATTATTTTATTTTGAAATTACTTTTCTTACTATAATATCTTTTATAATGAATTATTTAATAATTTTTTGGTGAATAATAGGAGGTTATTTCTATATTCATAAAATATATTCCACTAGTCATGAAACGTAGAAACTAGAAAGAGTGTTCCACTAAGAATGTGGTCCCACATAAAAAAAAATGCAAAATAAGAGACTTTAACAAGTATAATGGAATAATTCCTAGACATTTAAAAGATAAATTGAATTGAGGAACCATTTCTCATAGACCAATCATCAAAATTATAGAGATAGAATCAACCAATATTTTAGGGTGATTCAAAACCCGAGTAAAAAAAATCATAGATTAGTTGGATGAAAAGATTTGTTAAATTCCTTGAAACTGATATTTAAATTAAGTTCAATATAGAGGTGTGTATACTTCATGACTAAGCACAAAAATGGTTTGTCCTATTTGTATAAGACAAGATCGATCAACACCTCACATGGGATGGTTTTGAAGATCCATTTAATAAATAATTCTATCTACATAACTTTTGATTATCATGAATGACACACTTATTTGATTTGAATAAAAACACATCCTTTTGTAATGGAACAGTAAACTTAATTTATTTATCTGGAATGATTTTTTTCTAATAGTATCTTCCAGTGAATATCTAAAATCACACATATTCAAATCAGGTCGATAACAGGATATCTTCTCCATGGTATTCATGTACCATATTAAAAACTAAATAGAATGGTAAGAAATGTGATGGTTCTAGAGAAATATATCACTCGTTCTATAGTGGAGGGGAAACAATTATCCACCTAATCACATGTGGTATCCCTAGTGGTGGGAATTAACATATAAGGGAGAGGTTCTCCCATAATATTAGGTAAATGGAGAACCCATCCACTGAATTAGTCTCCTCCCCCAACAGAATAATAAAAAATTAGGTTTCATTAAATGTGTCTTTTTAGGTATCAATAATTGGTAATTTATAACACCACCTTGTGAGAATCACAACTATGAATAAAGATGAAACCTTAAGCATTATTCTAAAAACCTCTAAATTTGTTGGGTAGATTAATTTCTAATCAATCCTGGGTTTCTCATGCTCAAAAAAGATGATCTAATTAGAGTAGTTCTCTACCCCATCATTAAGTGACTCATTATGATTCCAGGATAACCTTGATGGTTTAGTCGACACTAACTCATCAGGGGAGTAAGGACTACTCAGTGGGAGATGACTAAAAATGGTAATGGTTATGAGAAAACTATCATAGTTGAGAAATTGGGTCCCTTGGCGATGAAATGTATTATTCTCCTCAATTAAACATCAATGAATTTCATATTTGATACAAGAATATCAAATTCATTAATTTATTCTCATATGGTAAATCAATTAGGGATACACATGGGAATGATACCTCACATAATGTTCATCAAGGTACCTCTTGGGTGAAAAGCATGGAAAGTATTTAAGTGTCTAGTTTATTCTGTTACTATTGATGTAGTGAAATTTCTATGGTAATTTACTCTATTGGAAATGAAAATAATTGATTTTATATTGGTAATGGATTATTAGTTTAATTCAATGCATATATTGACTATTATTCTTGAAAATTAGCCTTCACATCTCCTGATGGTGGTGTTCATCTATTCGAAGGGGATTAAGATGTGAATGTTGGATGCGTATGGACATTTGTAATATTGAATGAAACCATCTATTATTAGCTAAAAATAATTAATTTTGATTATATTAGTTAAACTGAATATAGGACTCTTTATTCTATAGTAGAATAATACCCTGATGTCTTTCAAAATTATTTCTCTAGGATGCCACTGGAGTAATAAATTGAATTTTTTGTTGATATACATTAAATATTGTGTCTTATTTCAGTTATATCATACCTAATATAACTAATTTAACTATAGGAGTTGATATTAAAACTAAAATAATTTAAAATAATAGGATTTATTAAACCAACTACAATGCCTTAGGTATGGTCAAATTTTGAAATAAGGAAAATGGTTCTCTTCGATCATATACTGAATATTATAAACTGAGTTAAGATATAGTAAAGAATATATATCCTCTTAATTAAATTGAATATCTATTTATTCAATTGAATGGGAAAAAATGGTTCTATAAAAATTGATCTATGATCATGGTACCTCCAATATTGAGTTTGGAATGAATATTTCTCAAAGATAGATTATTGGAGTTGATACAGTCACTAAGAATACCTGGTCATATCCTTTGGTCTTAGTAATGCACTAGATATTTTATAGTCCTTAATAAACCATATCTTACATAAGTACATTGATTCATTTATCAAGGTATTTCTTGATGATATTTTGGATTATTCATGAAAAAAATTACGATGTGAATAACTTTTGTTTTGAGTAGATTTGATGACCACCATATCTATGCTAACTTCTCTAATTATGACTTCTATATACAATAATTTCATTTCCTTATGACATTAATTTCTAATAAAGTAATATCAGTTGAACCCGAAAATATTGAACCATTAATTTCATGGAAACCATTTAAGAATGTATTTGATATTTTAATGTTTCTAGGACTAGAAGGATATTGATGTCTCTTGTCTAATATATTTCAAGACTTTATTAACCTATAGTGACATTTAAGAGAAATTTAATTCTTTTAAAATTGAATGATAAATGACATGGATCTGTTTAGTAGATTAATAATTGAATCACTTCAGTTCCTATCCTCCTCTTTCTAAAACCAAGGACTGGTTATGTCATGTATTTTGATGCTTCTAAGTATGTATTGGGTTGAATTATTATATAGGGAGACCATGTCGTAGAAAATGAATGATTATAGTTGTGAATGAATGAAACAAATTATCTTACTCGTGAATTGGGATGGATACATTGGTACATGCATTAAAAAAATGGTGCTACTATCTCTTTGGGGAAAAGTTTAATGTCTTCATAAATCATAAGAGCTTAATTCACATACTTTCACAGATGGACATGAGACATAGGCAATAAAAATGGAAGGAGTTTCTCTAGTGGTTTGATTATGAATTTTTTTATACCCCAAGGAAAGGGAATTTAGTGGATGATTATTTGAGTGAAAATTTTTATAACCTAGTGGTTAGAGAGGCTGATAATAAGAGATCCTCAAAAATCATGTACACCTTGGAAAGGTAATTCAATGTAATGTGATTTAAAACTTTATATAGAATCATATTTATATAATATATTCCTTATAATATGTTATTGACTTCTACCATACCTCTATGTTCTGGGGATTTAAATTATATTTCTATTTATTTTCTAGGATTCTCTATTTTCATATATTATAACTACGAATTTTCCTTCTACTTTATTTTTGGTTTGTACCTTTGGTGAATTAATTTTATGAATTATATATATTTTATTGAATCTTATCATTATTTTCTATTTTAATATGGTTTTATAACACTTTAATAGTAAAAATAACATTTCCTTCATTTTTTTATGTTTTTAACTTTCAAATTGTATATTGATGTTACTTTCCCTACCATTAAATATATAATATAAATTCTTAATTCCAAGTATATAATCACATAACAACTCATTTACCACAATGAGATACATTTTTTCACTTTCTTTGTTCATAAGAGGTAAAATGTATTTGTTTCAAAATTATGTGAGAGTTATTTATCTTGATACAAAAATTAAAAAATAAAATCCACCACTGATGATTTCACTTATTTACTATAATTTTTATACGAGTATTTCATTAACCAACTTATACTCATTAATTTTTAACCGCTAATGTATTCATTATCGTTTTCCCTTTTAAATCATATTTAAGAAAATGGTTGTATTTTTTATTTAAAAATATTCTTAATGATTTTTGTATATCCATGATTAATTCTCTAATTTCTGTTTTTTTACAATCAAATGATAATTTCTATTATACTAAATTTCATAAAGAATATATCTAAAAAGGTTGGGGAATGACTGATTCGAATTTTATTGATCTATATGATACATATCTAATGCTTTGTTAAATGTATTTTCATTTTTTTTCACAGAAATAAACATAAATGAAATAACATAAAGTAAACTTTACAAACTAAATTTCACTTTAGTTTTTTAAGGGGTGAAACAAAAGAATATGTTTTCAAACTATAACTATTATTTTTATAATTCCTAGAAATAATATTATAATTTTTCATTGAAATGTTTAATACATTTTATCTTGTTTAGTGTACAAGGGAAGGATTTCTCCAAAATATGAAAAAATAAGGTGAAAATTCAACATTTATTCTAACGGTCCACATGTAAATATATAATGAAATTATATCCTGACAAGCCTATGAGTTCAGACATATTTTTATTGTAAAGATATACAGGTATAAATTTTAATTATATCAATTAATGTTCCTTAGATTCTAAATCATCATTTCATAGAATAAATATGAACTATAGAATTTAATTTTAACGTTTCTTTGGATCATTACTTGTGAGTTTTTAGTAAAATAATACATAGAGGGTAATTTCAAGAGGGTCAATTGTATCCTTATCCAAATTATCATTCCATTATTCCTTTAACCTTTTCATGCGTTTATCTAATCTTTAAGATACAATATTAGTTAGTAATTGATAACTATTGAACAAATAATTGTGGTTGCAGTAGAAGTGACTTAATAAATATCGAATTGACATGTGGGTCTCTAATATTGTAATCTATATTTAATTAGATTGATGTGAAATACTTATAATGAGTGAATTGTGGATAGAATTCTTGAAGGAGGTTTTCAATTTCCTTAAATAGTAGCTACTGGAGTATTTCTAAATTGTATCATTATATTACTTGTACCAATCACTAACAAACTCTTTATGCATTATTGATGTTATAAAGTATCTGTTAGATTAATTGATAAAGTACCCTTATAGATTTTATTATATTATTACTTATACCCATTTAAATTTCCTTTAATTTTATTTTATGTGGTGTATTTATCTCAATAATTTATTCCCTTTATAGCCTATAATGAAACATATTTCATTGAAGTTTATATGATGCTTCAAACTGGTGGTTACATGGTCACATTTTCCCCCTATACAGTGTCCAATGTAAGATATGGAGTGGGAAGATCTATAATATTTGGAAGTAACATCATATTATGATATGATTACTGCGAATGGGAACATTTTCATCTGGATGAAGCCTATAGAAAGCTATCGTCAACATATCACTAAAAAATATAGGTAGTTGTTTGTTCCTCCCAAGCATCATTTGTCACCTTGGTATATTAACAAAATTTTTAAATGTATATAAACTAGTAAACTAGACTAGACTAGTAAACACTGTTTTTGTAATATTTTTAACATTTCAGTGATATATAACTATCTTGTAGGAATTTTATAGAACCTAATTTAAATTTCAATATTAAACCATATAAATTTATTGGATTATGGAAAATTTATGATTAAATTTTATGTTAGTCAGGGTAAAGAGACTATTTTGCGTGGAAGACTAATTAGTGAAATGTATTTCGAAAACACCATTTTCTTATCAAATAGTAAAACAAACTAATGTATAATATGTTATAAATTTTATAAAAAAATTAAATAATGAAATGAGATTAAATTTTCTTATATTATGTGTTATTTTATTTTATACGCATATTTATTGCAATCAATGTGAGATAGAGTACGAATTTCAAATATTTATGTGTGTATGAAAGGGGACCTTCTTGCATGAGTTGTGAAATGATAGTCGGAATCATCTCATAGAACTTTTCTTCTATCCACAAGTACATGTGAAAGTATAATTTCAATTAAAAATATTTGAAATGAACACAAAAAATGGATCTTACTTGTCAACCATAATAGTGAAAACCATCTCAAAAAAGTCTGATTCATCCAAATATACATGGACATTAATGTGGAGTCACAAGAAAGGGGATATTATTAAATTATTAGACCTTAACACTAGTGTGAACCACAATAGTGAAAATAGATGGGTTAGATAAATAGATTATGAATAAACATTGTTTCAAATAATTTTTGGACATTTTTATATAAATTTTATTCGAATATGATTTTTAACATTCTTTCTAAAATAAAACCTCAGTTCATTGGAGTTTTATATTAGAAAATTTTATAATTATTATATAATATATATATATATATATATATATTATAGTAATGTTAGTAAATATAATATAAAATATTATCTCAAATAGCGGAATACCCATACATCATATTTTATTAAGTAATAATTTATGAATATATAATAATTGTTGGAATTTATTATTATATTGATAATAGAATTATCAATTAAAATATAAAAATTTGTAATTATATTATCAATAGGTAAATATATATTATGAATATTTTTATAAACATTTTCTCCATCAAAAATATTATATGTTTGTATTATTTTAATTTTAAATGAACTATTTTATCTTTCACAATAAAATTTTTGTGATATATTTTTTAACATGATTTTAGAAACAAGGACATATATACTAGTAAAATTATTTACCTATAAAAAATATACCTTTACCAAAAGTAATCCACTATTGGAAAAAGAAAAATATTTTTTATTGAACTGACAATGTGATCAACAACATACCTGACCTTTCCATAATTGGATCGTAATAAAGACTGGAGAAAAAAATATGTTAATGTATAATGTGTCATGTAATAAGTCTATTGACCACCTTAGGTTATAAGAACATGATAATAAGCACTCATCCTTATTTAGAACAATTATATTATGAGATTTAATGTGATATACTTCCATGAGTCAGTACAAATAATAAGTCTCAATTTATCATCTTAGGAGTCTACTCTGGATATACGAGACTTCAAATCATGATATTTTTTTCATTTCATCACAATCCATAATACTCTATGATGATATTTGATTAATGAAAACTCAATGTCATACATTGAGATAGTTTTATAATTTCATTGTTAATATTTTATAAAAAAGGAGATTTTATTTATTACAAAATCATGATACATTTAGAGCCATTACATCAAATCTATCATGTATCTAGTACCCATATATTCCACATTACCCTTGTTTGTTTCTACAGAAATAGTTTCATCAATAAATCCATTGGATTCTATTATGTATCCAACCAATAAATCATTACATATCCTTCTCAATTATCTATCAATTGATATTTTTTTAGAGGATATTCTTTGTACTCTAGAAAGACCTTGGTTCCTTGGCCTGTGAAATAGCTCCATTTTTGTCATAATAAAGCTCAATTTACCCATCAATTCATGTAACCTCCACAGGTTCAATAATTATCTTCTTGATTAATAATGGTACTTTTTTAACATATGATTTTGTGATATAATCAACCTTTGTTTTCAAACTTTCAACAATGTTTTTTTGCAACTATTTTGAGTAAATGACCAACCGTTAATGAAAATCATGAAATAAAATTGAGATCTCGTATCATATATAAAAATTTGGAAACTATATTTAGTATAAAATATTACAAGGATCTCATCATCACCTCTAAAAAATAGTAATTTATCCTCAATTCTTCTAAATTACTTAAGAAGATTCTTCATAACAATTGAGTGACTCAACATTAACAAATTGGTATCACCTTTATTATGCTTAAAGCATAAGCAACATTATGTTAAATATATTACATGGTAAACATGAGACATTATATATTGGAAATAGAGTTAATTTTATCCATACTATCCAACACTTTATAAGTATTATGGATCTTCCTAATATTCATTTTATGAAACACTGACAAAGACCCCTTCTTAAAGTTCTCCATACTAAACCACTTGGGATATTTACAATTATAGATGCTTTGAATCAATTAAGAAAACCTTTTTGATCTATCTGTATAGACATTTATATCAAATATATAGGATTTTTCACTCATTTATTTCATTGTAAAACCCCAAGTTTTCACATTATGCTTCTCTTTCAATAATACAATAGCTTGCGTTGTGCGAAACATGGAATTTTAACACACCACGACCAATAAAACTAGACGTTATGAATTGTAATACCCACTTTTTAAAATTTTATAAATTTTATTTTTTAAAATGCACTTCATTTTTGAATTTGGAATATCAAATTTATCTTATGGAGAATTTTTGGAACTTTTCTGAAAGCTTTCATTTTTTGATGAATAGTGAAAAACACTATGTTATTGTTTAAAACTGACTTATTATTCAAATAATTAGTTATCTTATTCAAATTCATATTATGTAAAAATAGATATATAATACTTATTTTTGTTCTATTTAATTCATTGGGGTCGTTTTATAATAATATTATATATATATATATATATATAACTTTATTGAACTTTTTACTGTCTTTTACCCACCTTCTAGGCGCATTTGAAAATTTGCATAAAACACAATTTTACCGATTCTGTGAATTGAATTTAAAAAATCCAAGAGACACTGTTGACATCAGTAAGTAAAATTTGGTTTAATAAGATGAAAATATTTTTTGGTGAATAATATCTTTTGACTTTTATTTAACACAGTTAAAAGTAAATATGGTAATTAATGGTAAAAAATGATGTTATAATTACCCTAACACATGTCCTAATTCTATTGGATAAGTGTATTTAGACCAAAAACAACATTATGAATAAAATATGATCCTTTAGGTCCACTTGGATTAGATTAGGACATTTATTATTATTTTATTTAAAGAAGAGTTAAAAGTGTTAAATTCAATGTTTAATAACTAAACCATTTTTAATATAGGGTCATACATAAGATAAATTCAACTATAAATATTAATTATAAATCTAAACATATTTCCTATATAATTTTATTTTATTAATAATTTTTAGACATTAAATAATTTAATTTATTTATGACACAATGATGATGCAGTAATTACCTTATTAATGAAAGATTAAAATAATCGATATTATAAATATCAAAATAAATAAAATTGGTACTTTTGCTTCCTTCCACTAATTTTATAGCTTAATATGGCTTATTAGGGTTTATTAAATAATTTTTTTTGAAGTAATAAAGTTTTTATGACTTTTACAAAAAGAAAATACCAAATAGTGTCAAAATTGATATAAATGAGTTTTTAAAATAAATACTATGATATTAATTGATATAATATTCCTAAAAACCTATGGCTCGGAAAAAGGACATAGATAAGGTTATATATATTAATAATGAACCACTTTGGGTTCTCTTGGCTTTTTATAGTATGTTTATTAACTATTTATTATTATAATACAAGAATACATTGTAAAAGCTAAACTATTTAACTAAGAGTTAAATATAAAAGATAATATTAAAATGTTGACATAAAGCTATATAAAACCTATTGGATGATATTTTTTCGACCCATACCCACATTTACCTCGAAATAAATCATTTTGGAGCCATTATAAACCGAATATGATTGTATAATAAAATAATATTTCAATCTTTTCCTAAAGCGACCCTCACCTCTCTTATAAAAGGGTACTTCCCATTCTCTCAAAATCACACCTCCAAAGCCATTTGGATAGGCCAAAACCTGCTCAAATATCCTCCCAACTACCCTCCATTTTACCTAGAGGCATTAATTTGATAAGAAATCCAACCTAAGGAGCCCTTTTGACCAAATCAAAAAGAATCACCCGAAGAACAGGTAATAATTTCATCACCTCATTCAGAGTTATCTTCTTATTCCACTAGCAATTTATTTGTTGTTTCCATAGCAAAATAATAACTACAGTAATTTATACATATTGTGATGTTATTATATATATGGTAAAACCATATTAATTATGCTATCCATCCTATGAATGACAAGTCACCATATGTGCATACGTACGGCTTACCGTCTCCACGTCGTGGTGTAGTTTGTTTTTCAAACACTTCATTATTTGGATGGGTATAATAATGAGTATAACTGATTTAAATAAAAAATATTAAATTTTAATTATTCTGTATATATGATATAACATCCAATTACATAATATTTCACCATCAATAGAATGATATTGTCACTCGTGCGTACATATGGATTACCGTCTCCACGAATGCGATGAAATTCAATCCCCATCATAACCATTCAAGAATAATTTTTGTTTTAAGGTTAAAAATAATGATTAAGAACTTAATATAATTATGGATATGAATCAAATAAATTAAATCCATAATAAACATGGATTACGTAACCAAGCATATAAAGGAAAACGTATCAGTTAACACCCAAAATAATGATACTACTGAAATATTATTAACAATAAAATATTAGAAGCTCATATATGATATCATATTTATGTATTTGGTTATTTTATAATTTAATAAAAATTATTTAACTATTATATATGAGGTTAAAATACCATCGATTAAGGAAATGTATAAGGTAAGGGTTAATTCTACAGTGTCTATTATCCGAGGTTGTTTATACGTGAGTATCTACTGGGACCTCTTTATCATCCACATCCATGTTTCTTAAAAATTTATTTCAAAACATTATTATTATTTCCTATAATATGGGTTAAAGTCATTTATACCCTTGTTTGACTTTTTATAGAATATTTATAAAGGAATCATTCCGTCATTTTCCAATCAAGGTTATTTACGACCTTTTTGTCAAAATTATGGAAAGAATGATTTTTCTAAATTATACGGTGAGTACAACTATTTTCCACCATTATAAAATCTTCAAAGATTCCCTTAAAATATTATAATAATATTTTCAAAATAAATGTTTTATTTTATAATTATGTGACTTTTAAATGAATTGAAAAAGAAAATATATATTTCTCTCAAATGGTTTTGATTTCATCTATGTCAATATACCTTGATGGATTTTACACTTGTTTGAAGTTGATTTATTATAATACAATCTTCCATATTGTATTGAAGTTTTTTAAATATGTTTTATTGTGGATGTGTTATTTTTATACCATTAATGGATTATGGTTAAAGTATTAACATTTCGTATGCTGGTTTTAATACGAATGTTTATGTTATGTTTCAACCTTTTCATATGAGGAATGCATTGGACTTAGTAATTGACAGGTGGAGCCCACTATAGCTCCTTAACGCATCAGTAGGTCTCATGAGTCAAACTAATGTCTTGGAAAAATTGCTTGACCAAATCTTATTTGTAGTCTTGGCACGAGTCCCTAACTATGTGGTTATGAAGTCTGGAATTATGCATTCAATCATTATGAAATTGGCTATTGATATTGAATGTGATTATTCAACTAGAAGAATATTCATGTGAATAAGTAAATGGAATTATTTGATTTATATTTTCCATATTATTTTGAAGTTTAATTTTAAAATGCTTATGTTTTAGTCTTATATTTTTCCTTAAATGTTTATGCTTATTTATGAAAGTTTTTTCTTTATTATTATCCTTACTGAGCATATGAGCTAACCCATTTCTATGTTTTATTTTTCCCAAGATGTGAAGAATTATTTTATGGTTGACCTGAAGGGATAGACTAAGGGATATACATGTTTTCAAAGGGCACAAAATGTTGTGGTTTTTTTTATCTCATGATGTAATGTAAAAGTTATGTTTGTATATAGTACTTCCAAGGCTATTAAATTGATAAGTATTTTGGGACATGATTCCTTGTATCATGTCAATGTTTTGTAATAATGCACTGACTCTGGGTAACTGGGTTCAGGGTCTTATAGTTGGCATCAAAGGGAGGTTTAGTACAAACCTTGGAAGCTAGATTTAGAAAAACACTGATTAGAGAACATTACCCTAAGATAGAATTTGAGGATTAGTATAGAAGAACTTCATTGAATTTTGGTAATGTAGATATTTTATGTATTTCATAAGAAATAAATCCCTGTGTAGATGCGATCAGGTACTGCCAGGTCTGGCATAGATGTACCTAGGAGTGAAAACTCTGACATGGTGTTTCGGGCTTTACCCAGGTTATCTTGGTACACGACAACAAGCCTTGCTGCACTCTTGGTTACGACACTCCCGAGGGATATGCTTAGGATAATTCAAATTTTATTTACAAACCATTAAGAAGGTTTTATGATTTTATACCTACTGAAAGAAAACATTTTTATGATTATGGATTATATCCATAAACTATTAAATTTATGCTAAGTGTTTTACAAGTTTGAAATTATGTATTTCGATTCATAAACTAATCTAGTGTATGCCATTGTTTAGAAATGATGCCTAGTGGAAGGAATGGAAACTGTATCAATGAACGTAATCCATTTAGGGATTTTCCTCCTACTCAAGATAATTATAGTAAAGGTGGTCATGAAATTGGTGCTGATCATCTTATCACCATACTAGGACACCTCACTCAGGTTATGAATAATAACCTTACATATATGGAGCACCCTGATCCACAACGTAGAGGATCAATGTTAGAGCGCTTCATGAGGCAACAACCAAAAAAAATCAATGGGACTAAAAAACCATTTGTAGCTGAGAAATGGATAATTATCTTAGATAAAATAGTTCATTCTTTGGGGAGTAGCAAAAGGGAAAAAGTTTTCATGGAAGTTTATCACCTCATAGGAAATAAAAATAAATGGTGGTCATTAATTCAAAACATGAAAAAGGATGAAGAAGAATCAAATATAGAATATAGGTAGTTTATAGATATTTTCTTAGAAAAATACTTTCCTCATGACCATTGAGTGGATATGGAAAGACAATTTTTGAGTCTGAGGAAAAATGAGGATGGGAATGTCGCAAAATATGGGGATAACTTTACAAGATTAGCAAGACATGCAGCAGATTATATATGTAACCCAATGAGTAAGATTGATCGATTCATGGATGGCTTAATACTATTTCACCTTCGAGCATTAGTCTCACAATCCCTCTCATCATATGAAGATATTGTCTCATGTGCTATCAAGATAGAAAAAGTATTCTCTAAGTCTTACGACATTAAAGAAAAGCAAGAGAAGAAGATATCTGATGAACACTCTAGAAATAAAAATATGGGGAAGAAGGGAAAATTTTAATATCCATTCTATAGTAAATGTGGGAAGAAACACCCAGTAATTTCCTAAATGGAATGGGAGTCTATTATAAGTGTAGTGAAAAAGGCCACCAAGCTCGTGATTGCAAGGGAAATAAAGAGGTTGTCAATGTTTAATGCTACAACTGTAGAGAAAAGGGGCATTATGGAAATGAATGTCCTAAGTTCCAAGGAAACATACCCCATAAAAGGCCAAGGGAGCAAGGCTAAGCTTATGTGATCACCACTGCTGAATTTGATGCACTGAAAGACATGGTGACAGGTAATTTAATGGTTTCCTCAAGGTTATCCAATTATTTATTTGGTTATGGATAATCACATTGTTTAATATCTTCCCTGTTTGCTAAGAAAATTAGATATTTCCAATTTAATTTAACAAGGGATTTTCCATTCAAAAATCCTAGGGGAAGTGTCATTGTAACAAAGTTTTGTGAATCAGTTCCCATTAGGGAATATAAATGTTCTTTTTCTACTGATCTCATCATCATACCCATTATTTAATTGGTCATAATCCTCAGAATGGATTGGATTTTGGACCATGATGTGAAAATTTATTGTAAGAAGAAGGAGGTTACAATTTTTGATGATGATAAGTAGTACATTAAATTTAGAGAAAAAACATCACCACCTGATTCTTATCAATATCCACCCATAGTAGCTCTAATAAATTCAATTATTGGGGAGGAAAAGAATGAATTAACTATGGGTGAGGAAAATAATGTTCAAATAGAGGATGTATCTATTGTACAAGACTATGTTGCACTGTTTCAAGATGATTTTCCTGGACATCCTCTAGAAGGAGAAATTGAGTTTTCAATTGATTTAATTCATGGTTTGAGGCCCATATCGAAGACCCCTTATATAATGTCCACTGTGAAGTTATTGAAACTAGAGAAACAACTAGATTAATTGAATAATAAGGGATTTTTTCACCCTAGTGTTTGTCCATTGGGAGCCCCTATTCTTTTTGTAAAGAAGAAAGATGGATCTATGAGGTTGTGCATTGACTACATGGAGATCAATGTTATAACAATAAATAACAAGTATCCCCTACCTCACATTGATGATTTATTTAACCAAATTCATGGAGCTCAATATTTTTCAAAGATTTACCTTTGATCTAGAAATCATCAGTTGTGTGTGAATAAGGAAGAAATTCTGAAAACATCCTTTTGAACCAGGTACGGGCATTACGAGTTTACAATAATGTCTTTAGACTGACTAAGGAACCCTCTATTTTCATGGATATAATGAATAGAGTTTTCAAGGAATATCTTGATGAATTTGTAGTGTTATTTATTGATGATATCTTGATATACACAAAAATCTACGACGATCATGAAAATCACTTGCGCACTATTCTGAAAACCCTTAGAAGAAATGAATTATATGGGAAGTTTTGCAAGTGGGAATTTTTGCTTCAAAATATTTCTTTTGATGACCATATTGTCTCTAAGGATGGAATCTCTGTCGATCCTTTAAAGACCAAGGAAATCCAAGAATGGCTAGCACCGATGATTATAATTGAGGTACGTAGTTTTATTGGTTTAGGAGGTTATTATCGACATTTCTTCTAGAATTTTTCATGATTGGATAACCAATTAACCAATCTCACACATAATGGTGTTAATTTTTTTTTTCAAAAAGAGTGTGAATAATGTTTTTAATAACTAAAGATAAGATTAGTAAATTATCATATCTTGAATCTACCATCGGGGAATTATGTGTTTGTTATTTATAGTGATGCTTCAAAGAAAGGAATTGGTTGTGTCCTTATGCAGAATGATAGGGTTATTTCCTATGCATCACGACATCGAAAAATTCATCAAAAAAACCATCCCACTCATGATCTTGAGTTAGCAGTTGTAAGGTTTTCTTTGAAGATATGGAGACACTATCTCTATAGTGAAATATGTGAGATATATACTGATCACAAGAGTTTGGAGTATATTTTCTCACACAATGAACTCAACATGAGGAAAAATAGATGGCTCGAACTACTCAAGGATTATAATTTCACTATACAATACAACCTAGGGAAGGAAAATAAGGTGGAAAATGATTTGAGCAGAAACGATCATGAAGTTTTGAACAATATGAGAGTTGAAAGGGATACTATGTTTATGGATCTAGTAAATATAGTTAGGGGAATAATCATGGAAGGTGAAACATTAACACTTTTTCAAATGGTTGAAAACCCATATTTACTAGAAAAGATAAAAAGTTATCAGACTAATGATGAGGATTTTCAAAAGAAAATTAAAGCTGTGAACAATGAGAGATTGATCAACTTCATATATGAAGATAGGATTTTGAAATTTGGGAAGAGACTTTGTGTTCCTGACATACCTGTTCTAAAAAGGGAATTGTTGGATGATTCTCATAGCTCTAATTTCTCTATACACCATGATATCAGTAAGATGTATAGAGAGTTGAAGGAACATTTTTGGTGGGACAATATGAAGAGCGAAATTGTTGATTATGTTTCAAGATGTATGGTTTATCAACAAGTGAAAGCTATAAGACAACATCATAGAGGAGTCATGCAACCTCTTCCCATACCTGAGTGGAAATGGGATTATATTACGATGGACTTTGTCATGGGGCTACCAAAGACTCCTAGAAGGAATTATGAAATATGGGTCATTGTTGATCATCTTACCAGGTCTGCAAATTTTCATGCTATAATAGAAGATCTACCACTTGAACGTCTAGAATTAATATATATTAATGATGTTATAAGACTTCATGTAGTACCCCTATCGATTATTTATGATCTTGATCACGGTTTTATTTCAAGATTCTGGAAAATTCTTCAAAAGACCTTAGATAATGAACTTCATTTGAGCACTGCCTATCACCCTCAAACTAAGGGATAATCAGAATGGACTATTAAAAACTTCTAAGACATGTTGAGATCTTTCTCACTTTACTTTCACGGTATGTGGAATCAATATTTAACTCTGGTAGAATTTTATTATAACAATAGCTTCCATTCAAGTATTCAGATGACACCATATGAAGAATTATATGGAAAGAGATGTCACACACCAACATGTTGGGATGAAATTGGAGAAAGAAAACTCACAGGCCTTGAAATTGTTGATGAAACAATGGAAAAGGTGAAGGTTATCCAAACCCACATCAAAGCAGCTCAAAGTAGGCAAACGAACTATGCCAATAACTGAAGGAAGGATTTGGAATTTCAAGTAGGAGATCATGTTTCCATGAAGGTATCTCCATGGAAGGGTGTTATAAATTTCGGTAAGAAGGTTAAATTGAGTCCTAGGCATATCAAACCTTTCAAAATTCTAGAACGAATTGGAGTTGTAGCTTATCGTTTGGAAATTCCACCAATTCTCTCCAAAGTTCATGATGTGTTCCATGTATCACTATTTAGAAAATAAATTCTTTAACCAATGCATGTAATCACTTATGGAGAAATATAATTGGAACCCAACCTATCTTATTATGAAGAGCCTATCATAAATCTTGATACCAGAGAATAAGTGTTGAGAAACCGGAAGACACATCTGGTGAAAGTTCTATGGAGAAACCATAAGATGGAAGAGGAAACTTGGGAACCTGAGGAACTTATGATGATAAACCACCCAAATATTTTTGTTTAGTAGTATAATAGAAATTTCTAGGATGAAATTATTTGAAGGAGGGAAGAATGTAACACCTCAAGCATCCACGATACACTTCTCTTTGAATAATTCAATAGCTTGCATTGTGCGCAACTTGGAGTTTTAACACACCATGACCAATCAAACTAGCCATTACGAATAGTAATACTGATTTTTTGAAATTTTATAAATTGTATTTTTTAAAATGGACTTCATTTTTAAATTCGTAATATCAAAATTAGCTTAGGAAAAATTTTTGGTACTTTTCTGAAAATTTTCAATTTTTGATGAATAGTAAAAAATATTGCATTATTATTTAAAACCGAATTTTTATTTAAATAATTAGTAATCTTATTAAAATTTATATTATGTAAAAATAGATACATAATAATTATTTTTTTTCAATGTAATTCATTGGATTCATATTATAATAATATATATATATATATATATATAATTTTATTGAACTTTTTACCGTCTTTTACCCACCTTCTAAGCGCATTTGAAAATTTTCATAAAACGTAATATTACTGCTTCTGTGAATTGAATTTAAAAGATCCAAGAGACACGGTTGACATCAATAAGTAAAATTTGGTTTAATAAGATGAAAATAATTTTGGGTGAATAGTAACTTTTGACTTTTATTTACCACAGTTAAAATTAAATAGGGTTATTAATGGTAAAAATGATATTATAATTACCCTAACACATGTCATAATTCTATTGGATAAGTTTATTTCCACCAAAACCAACATTAGGAATAAAATATGATCCTTTAGGTCCACCTGGATTAGATTAGGACATTTATTTTTATTTTATTTAAAGAAGAGTTAAAAGTGTTAAATTCAAAGTTTAAAAATTAAAACTTTTTTAATATAGGGTTATACATAAGATAAATTAGAATTTAAATATTAATTATAAAGCTAAAAATATTTCCTACATAATAGTATTTTATGTATAATTTTTAGACATTAAAAAATAAAATTTATTTATGACACAATGATGATGCGGTAATTACCTTATTAATGAAAGATTAAAATAATTGATATTATAAATATCAAAATAAATGTAAATTGATACTTTTGTGGACTTACACTAATTTTATAGGTTAATATTACATTTTATGGTTTATTAAAAAAATCTAGGTAATATAATTGTTACGACTTTCACAAAAACAAAATACCAAATAGTGTCAAAATGGACATAAATGAGTTTTTAAAACAAATATTATATTATTAGTTGATATAATATTTATAAAAATCTAATTTTTGAAAAAAAAACTTATATAAGGTTATATATATTAATAATTAACCACTTTGGGTTCTCTTGGATTTTTATAGTAAGTTTATTAACCATTTATTTTTATAATACAAGAAAACATGGTAAAAGTTAAACTATTTAACTAAGAGTTAAATATAAAATATAAGGTTAATATGGTGACCTAAACCTATCTAAAACCTATTGGTTGAGATATTTTCATCCCATAACCACCTTATACTCGAAATAAATAATTTTGGAGCCATTATAAATCGAATATGATTGTATAATAAAATAATATTTCAAGATTTTCCTAATGTGACCCTCACCACTCTTATAAAATGGTACTTCCCCTTCTCTCAAAATCACACATCCAAATCCATTTGGCTCTGCCAAACCCTACTCAAATATCCTCCCAAATATCCTCCCTTATACCTAGAGGACTTAATTTGATCATAAATATAACCTAATGATCCCTTTTGATCAAATCGAAATGAATCACCTGAAAAGAGGTAATAATTTCATCACCTCATTCAAAGTTATCTTCTTCTTCCACTTCCTCTTTATTTTTTGTTTCAATACCAGAATAATAAATCCAGTAAATTTTACATAATGTGATTTTATTATAGATATGGTACAAACATATTCACTATTCTATCCATTCTACGAATGACAAGCCACCATATGTGCGTACGTACGACTTACCGTCTCCACATCGTGATGTAGTTTGTTTTTCAAACACTTAATTATTTGGATGGGTATAATAATGAGTACAAATGATGTAAATAATAGATATAAAATGTTAATTATTCTTTATATATGATATAAAATCCAATTACAAATGATTTCACCATCAATTGAATGATATTATCGCTTGTGCGTACGTACGAATTACTGTCTCCACGAACGCGGTGAAATCCATTCCCCATCATAACCATTCAAGAATAATTTTCATTTAATGATTAAAAATAATGTTTAAGAACTTAATATCATTATGGATATGAATCAAATACACCCTATCCATAACAAACATGGCTTACCTAACCAAGCATATAAAGGAAAATCAATTGGTTAACACCTTAAATAATGATACTACTAAAATATTATTAACAAAGAAATATTAGAAGATCATATATGATATAATATTTATGTATTTAGTTCTTGTATAATTTTATAACAATTATTTAACATTAATAAATTAGGTTAACATTCCCTCGATCAAGGAAAAGTACAAGGTAAGGGTTAATTCTACAATCTCTTCATTATCTGAGGTTGTTTATACGTGAGTATCTACAGGGACCACTTTATCATCCACATCTGTGTTTCTTAAATATGTATTTCAAAACATTTTTACTATTTCTTAGACTATGGGTTAAAGTCATTTATATCCTTTTTGAATTTTTATAGAATTTTTATAAAGGATTCTTTCCGTCGTTTTCCAAACAAGGTCCTTTACGACATTTTTTACAAAATTAATCAAAGAAGGTTTTTTTAAATTATATGGTGAGTGTGACCATTTTCCACCATTATAATATATTCAAAGATTAACTTACAAGCTTATAATAATATTCTCAAAATACATGATTTCTTTTATAATTATGTGACATTTAAATTATTTCAAAATTGAAAGAGATATTTATCTCAAATGGTTTTGATTTCATCTATGTCAACATCCTTTGATGGATTTTACACTTGTTTGAAGTTGACTTATTATGATATAATCTTACATTCTACATTGAAGGTTTTGGGATATTTTTTACTGTGGATGTGTTATTTTTATACCATTCAGGGTTTATGGTTAAAGTATTAGCATTTCGTATGCTCGTTTTAATAAGAATGTTTATGTTTTGTTTCAACCTTTTTATATGAGGAATTTATTGGACTTAGTAAGTGACAGGTGGAGCCCGCTATAGCTCCTCGATGTATCGGTAGGTCTCATTTGACAAACTAGTGTCTTTGCGCAAGGTATTGACAAGATCTTATTTGTAGTCTTAGCACGAGGCCTTGACTTTGTGGTTATGAAGTCTGGCATTATGCATACCATCATTATGAAATTGGAAATTGATATTTCATGTGATTATTAGACTAGTATAATATCCGTGTGAATAAGTAAATGGAATTATTTGATTTATATTTTTCATATTATTTTTAGTTTTAAGTTTAAAAGTCTTATTTTTTAGTCTTATACATTTCCTTAAAGGTTTATTCTTATTTATGAAAGTTTCCACTTTATTGTTATCCTTACTAAGCATCTGAGTTCACCCATTTCTATGTTTTATTTTTTCTAGGATATGAAGAAGTATTTTATGGTTGACCTGCAGGGATATGCAATGGAATATAAGTGTGTTCAAAGGGGAAAAAATGTATTTTTTTTGTTTTTATCTCATCATATAATGTAAAACTTATGTTTGTATATAGTACTTCCAAGGCTACTAAACTAATCAGTCTTTCAGGACATGATTCCTTGTATCATGCCAATGTTATGTAATAATGCACAGACTCTAGGTAACTGGGGTCAGGGTTTTACATTCATTTTGAAACATTTAAAAAAACCTTTATAGAATTAAAATACATTACATCATTTTTGATAACTAGTATTTCATCCATATACATTACAAAAAATACCATGTTGTATCCACTAACCCACCTATATACACTAGAATAATCTATTTTTTATAATAAAATAATATTTCATGGAATCATAAAATAATATATTATAACTTCAATAATATTGATTCAAACCATAAATATATCATTAAAACTTATAAACCTTAATACTTTCATTTGACACTTAAAATCCTTCAGATTATATTCTATACATGTCTTCAAATAAATTTATGTTAAAGAAACTGGTTTTTGACATCCATTTCATATATCAGTTAATCATAATGAGATTTAATGATAAGAAATTCTTGAATGGACTTTATTATTTCCAAAATAGAATAGTAAAACATTATAAAAAATACTATTGTATTTAGAAAATAGTGAATCGTTATTGATTAAAAAATAATAAAAAATAATGAAAAAATAATGTTATGATTATAAAGTAACAAAAAATCATGAAAAACTAAAATTTTAATGAAAGCATAAAATTAATCAAAAATAAATAAATTATAATTATAATTTAAAAAATATATAACATGTGTTGATTATTTCGAAACATTTTCAAATTAAAAGAAACATAAATAGGCAATGTAGGAATAAAATTAAACCATAAGACACACACATATCACAAAAAATATAAAAAATTGTGGACAAAAAAAATAAAAAAATTGTTGAATAGTATTTTTAGAAATGAAATATATATATGTTTTTATAACACCTCAATATTTTATGATATATTTATTTTCAAATAAATTTAATCTATTTGATAGCTTTTGAAACAGACAACCAGGAGTTTAAATGAACTGTAATACACCATACCATTATAATATAGCCAATAAATGTTTGGTATAAATAGGAATAGCCACATTTAAAAAAAATTATAATGGTTTTAATTAAATATTTTTTTTAATAAATTCATTATCTTTTTAAAAAAATTATTTTCCTTAAACTTGTTTTTATTGATTTTTTGTTAGAAAATAATATAGTTAATTTTGAAAATTTTAGAAAATTTAATCGAAATAATGAAATTTTTTAGTGCAAAATTTTTAAATTATCTTAGAGTATATTTTTAGAATTTTGTGAAAAGATTATTTTTTTAATAAATAGTGAAAAATACAGTTTTTTATTAAGGAAATTATTCAAATTTAAATAATTTACTATGTTAAATTTTTTAAAAATGTCATTAAAAGTAAATCATGTTTAATTATATTATGATAAATCCAATTTATTTCATTGTAATAAATATTAATTTTAATTTTTATGTAAAAACTTATTATACTTAAGAATTTTTTTGGGGGAAATCCCTTTTCATTATGTTTACGAGTTAAATTTTTAATTAAAATTTCCACTTCTATGAAATGAAATTTTTAAAATTTATTTTATATTTTTAATCAAAATAATTAATATTTGGTAATAATTTTAATTTAATTGTTAGTAAAAATTAATTTTAAAAATATAAAAAATCTATTACCATGGTTATCGTTAAAACATATTTATTAGGGTTACGCTAAAGAGATAATGGTTAAAATGACATAAAAACTTGTATAAATTCTTTTGGATGTCCATATTGTGACTTTATAACATATACTATTTGGTAATGTTCTTTTTGGATCCATTTTGTGTGAAAAATGTATTAATGTATTTTATTCTTTTCAAAAAATTTCATGTGTGTCCTCTCCCCCACATATAAAAGGGAACCACATATCCCCTCTTATCCACACATTAAGAGCGTTTTAGATATGACAATAACTACCCAAATACCTTTAATAAATCCCTAAATATTACCTAGAGTCTGTTTTTTATCATAAAAACATCCTAGGAAGGCATTTGGAATAAACCCTAAGAGGTTGTTTGAATTAGAGGTATAGTTCTTAACCAGATGTATTTGTTTTATTTCCAATTTTACCTGATTCAAATATTATTCAACCATGATTAAATAATAAAAAATTAACTTTAATATAATGATATTCTATTATATCAATGGAATTACCTATATCTATCTCCTCTTCCATCAAATATGAAACAAAATCGTCAATCGTGTATATGATAAACTACCACCTCACGAACCAACATAATTTTATTTTCTATAAATGACACTCATGATTGGATACAATGATGGATTTAGTGTATATATATAATATTTATAACATAATTATACTTTTACAATTAAAATATCACATATACCTTCTTACCATACACTATTTTGGAAAAGGATAATGTCGTCTGTTATTACGTGTGAACTACAAATTCCATGAAGTGATGTGATCCAATTTTTATTTAATTTCAACATGGATGCTGATAAGTATATATTTAAGGAATATATTGTCATGAACCATCCCAGTGGCCCATGCCGTAACTCCCCAAGCCCACCTTTAATAGGCCAGGTGCTGGTGACTAGCACTCAGTAGGCATGTGACTAACATGGGAGGCATTGCCTATAAACATGAACACACACAAACACACATCTCAAAGCCCACAAAGCTGAACAAGTAAAAACTACTGAAAAAGGAAATGCATGCATACACTAAAATCCCAACTAACAGAGTATGGTAGGACAATAAAGTACAGTAAGGAAAAACCCTAGGCCAAAAGTACAAGCACCCAAAAAGCGAGTCTGTAACCAAGTACAACTTGTAAAGAAAGGTACTGGGACTGAAATACATAGCCGTAGGACCACACCTCGGCCTGCCTAATCTCACTGAACACCATCCGGTCCTGGTCCACCTAGAATCCTATCAAAGTCCCACTCGTTTGCACAAGACACGACACGTGCAGGAAAAGCTCGTGCAGGGGTGAGTATAACAATACCTAGTAGGATACCCCGAAAACCACAAAGGAATACAACAAAGTAAATACCAAAAAGGAATGATATAGTCAGCTCTCCAAAGTATATGTCTATAAAACATATAACAAGAATATCCAGATATACTCATACACGATCGGCCATCATGAAACCACCACTAAGATCCAGCTCATAGATTCAACTAAGCACGTAACAAGGAGAACACACTCCTAGGCCTGAGGAGAAGGATACGAAGTACTCATTCCGGGAGAACACACTCCACAAGTACTTGATAATAATATGCTCAGATGAGGATCACAACCAATATCTATGGAGTGATTCTAAAAACTTAGTCTAAGCTAATCCTCTATGTAGAGGATCGGCACCCGGGTAAAGTTGGTCACATTGATACCAAGAACTCTACATAGGGTTCCAGGAATGAATAGAGGATCCGGCTCCAAGTCTCACAGAGGGGATTCCAAAAACTCTATTCAGGAAGTCCTACTGATGGGATCATACTCCTGTACATAGGAAATGATACCAGAAACCTTCAGGGGAATGACCAAGGGAACGAACCCTATGAATGCTAGTCCACGTCATAGAAGAAAACTGGATCAATCCTTGTAAAACATGTTACACAGCATGTAGTATGGTTACACTCTATGTTCCTTGAATCCAGGTACTGACTGTATAAACGACATGTTTCTCTAGTCCAGGTGTGTAAAACTATACTACACTGTGTGTAGAAGGATCACACACCGTGTTCCTCGACTCCAGGTACTGCCCGTGTAAACGACCCGTGTATCTAGGCTTGTCGTATAAAAGTAACTAGACGGCGTGTAGTAGGATTACACGCCATGTCTGAGCACCTAGAGTTAGCTCTATGTACGCTGGCCATGTGTCCATAGACGGTCACTGTCCGTGTCGCCTTGCCCGTGTACCAGTACACGGGGTATCCCGTGTATCTGGCCGGGTCTGGCCGGGGAAGGGTATACATGTCGTGTCCTTGGACGTGTACCCAACCCGTGTCCGTGTACTCCTGGAGTACACGCCAGGTAGTCTGCCGATGAACATATTCCATGTATCTCAAACTACACACCGTGTAGTCAAAAAATTTTCAGAACTGATGTCTTCCTCCTCGTGCCTTGACCGATCTTCCGATTTCCATTTCTCTTGTCTGCTTGCTACGAAACATCATATCTTGGTTTGTACCATCACACGAACACCGAATCAGGTGTTTTCGGTCCTTTGATCGGGTCATAAACCTCCAATGATCCATCCGAAGGAAAAATTACCAAAAAATCATATCTCTCGATCTGCTCCGAATCGTCTGCCGAAACCATCGTCGTAGCTTCGGACCATCACCCCGAGGGTGGATCTACAATCTCAGATCATTGTGCCAACAAACGAACACACAATGATCGATTTCCTCCAAGAACATCAAGCACATGGAAGAACGAGGATTCTCCATGAAGAACGGGGAATTAAATCACAGAAAGAACAAGTGGGAAAAACCTCGATCATTGTTCGTGACGATCCGGGTTCGTCACCATTAGATCAAAAACAAAGTAATCTACAGATTAAATCGCAAGAATGGAGATCTTCCCCAAAATCCCCAGAAAAGACTATCCCGCAAATACGATCGATCCGCAGGGTAATCTGTTTGTGGATTAGTCCGTGTTTGTCATAGGAATCAAGAACGGGAAAGAAATCACAAAGAGATTAAACGCCCTACCAGGATTTGCAACATTCGTTGGCGAAGATCAGGTCATCGTGTCATCGTCTCCGGAGAAATTCGTCAAGAATGTCGTCCCCGCATTGGGGGTTTCCTCGAAAGATTTCCCAAATCCTCCAGGGGTTTCAGGATTATGAGGTCTGTAACCCGGGACCCCAACACAATCCTTTATTTTAAAAGGCTAAAAATATATTCTCTGCCACAATATTTAATGAAATATTTTTATTAAAATTTTTATTACGGTTACGTCCAAAAACTGGATTTCACAACCAACTTGTTCCAGCCGATGTTAGGTCTCTCCTAAGGTAAACCCACTGCTCTGGATGCAATGGTGCCCTTGTATTTATGATCTGAGCACCCGCTCAAGAGTTATCCAACTTTTTTTAGGAAAACCACATGCACATGTTATTTAATTATTTAATGAAATTCAAACATTTTTTCCAGGCTCACTGGGCCTCGAAACTCCACACCATCTTAAATAATGGTCTAGAAATAATTCCCATATAATATTAAAATAAAACATGGACAAAATCCGGGACATTACATCACACCCACCTTAGGGTTTTACGTCCCTGAAAATCCAAAACAAAGGCTACTCAAAATGATGTGGGTATTGTACACGAATCTGAGCCTCTCGCTCCCACGTGCTCTCCTGGAGATTCTAGTGCTGCCACATGACACACACCAAGGGAATAGCTCACCCACGAAGGATCCTCTCATGTTGATCCTCGATCTCTACTTGGTACTCAACAAAGGTCGCTCCATCATCGATGTCCAGCTCGCCCGAGTCGATAACGTGCAATGGGTCATGCACATACCTCCATAGCTATGACACATGGAAGACGTTGTGTACCCTATCCATCTAAGGAGGTAGATCCAAGAGGTACGCCGCCTTGCCAACTCTACTCAGAATCTGAAAAGGGCCGATGAACTTTAGAGATAGTTTGCCACCTTGGCAAATTCTCCACAATCCCTATCGAGGTGAGACCCGAAGGAACACATGGTCTCCCTCCTCGAACTCCAAGGGAATCCATCTCCTGTAGGCATAAGACTTTTGCTGACTCTGTGCAGTCTTCATCCACTCCTGGATGACGTGCACATTCTCTATAGTAGATCACATCATATCTGGTCCCTTGAGTGATGACTCTCCTGGGTCAGTCCCGCAAAGTAGTGACCTGGAAGGTCGCTCGTACAAAGCCCTGAATGGTGCCATAACAATAGTGGAATGATAACTATTTTTATAAGAAAATTACACTAGTGGTAGGTGATCCTCCCAGATATGGCCAAAGTCAAGTATTCAAGCTTGTAGCATATCCTCCAGAACCTGGATGGTCTGCTCTGTCTGACCATCAGTCTGAGGATGAAACGCTGTGATCAAGTGTAACTGAGTCCCAAAATCTTCCTACAATCCCTTCCACAACCGGGATATGAAACGAGCATCACAATCTAAGACGATTTTTTATGGCACTCCATGAAGCTGAACTATCTCATGAACGTAGAGGCATCCTAAGAACTCTACTGAACTATGATCCCATATGGATAGGAAGTGGGCCCACTTGGTGAGCCGGTCAATGATCACCTAGATGACATAGTGTCCCCTAGACGTATGTGGTAAATCTGTCACGAAGTACATGGATATCCCATCCCACCTCCACTTTGGCACCTCAAGGGGATGAGTCAAACCTGCTGGCACCTGGTTCTCAGCCTTTACTTGCTGACAAGTAAGGCACCGAGAAACAAACTCTGCCACACTCTTCTTTATTCCTGGCCACCAGAACTGATGTCAGAGGTCCTGGTATATCTTTTCCATTCCTAGATGAACCGCCAAAGGAGATGTATGGAGCTCCCTCAGAACCTCCTCCTACAACGTCACTGGTACTACTGTGCACCCTCTGAAAAGAAAAACGTGCTCCCCAACTTTTTAATATCCATCAGCAGCAACGCCTACGGATATCTGAGCTCATAAAGTCTCACAGCAAGCATCCTCGAGCTGCGTTTCCCTGACTCACTATAAGAGTTGAAGGGTAACAACCATCGACTGAAGGTAGGATCCCTCATCTATATCCAAGAAGGATAACTGTAAAGAGGCCAACTGCCTCGTCACCTCATCCAGCAACTGAGAATTGGATTTCCTACTAAGAGCATCTGCCACAATGTTCCCCTTCCCAGGTGTATAAACAATCTCATAGTCATAATCCTGGAGGAACTCAAGCCACCTCCTATGTCTCAAATTCAGATCGTTCTGAGAAAATATATATCTGAGACTCTTGTGATCAGAGTAGATGGTAATCCACTCTCCCATCAAGTAGTGCCGCCACATCTTCAATGTGAAGACTACTGTTGAAAAATCAAGATCACGGGTTGTGTAGTTTTTCTCATGTGGCCTCAAATGACGTGAGCCATAGGCAATCACCACTTTCCTCTGCATTAGGACACAATCAAGCATTTTTCCTGATGCATCGCAGAACACTATGTACTTGACATCCTCTTCTGGTAGTCTCAAGATCAGGGCACTCGTCAGACTCTGTCTCAACTGTTGAAAAGCCTACTGGTATCTCTCGGTCCATAAGAAAGGCTGCCCCTTTTAGGTCAAAGTTGTCATGGGTGCTGAAATACTGGAGAGTCAAGAATGAATCTCCAGCAGTAGCCTACCAACCCAAGAAAACTTTGCACCACTTTCACGCTCCGGGGTGGCTCCCATGCTAACACTGCCTCTCCTTGGCTGGGTCCACTGCTACACCATCTGCTGAGATAACGTGTCCCAGAAAGTGGACCTCCTGTATCCAGAATTGACACTTCGAGAGTTTCCCATACAACTAGTGCTCTCCGTGTGTTTCTAGGACCATCCTTAGGTGCCTCACATGCTCCTCCTCACACACAAAGTACACAAGGATATCATCGATGAAGAACACTACGAACCGATCTAGATAGGGATGAAATATCTGGTTCATGAGTCCCATAAACACTGCCAGGGCATTCATCACGCTGAAGGGAATCACCAAGTACTCATAGAGACTATAGAGACATTTGAAAGCCGTCTTCGGTATATCCTCATTTTTTACTCTCAACTGGTGATATCCTAATCATAGATCAACCTTCAAGAACCATCATTCCCCTCTTAACTACTCAAAGAGGTTATCGATCCTCAGTAGTAGATACCGGTTCTTCACGGTCATCTAATTAAAGCGCCGGTAATCCACACACAACCTCAAGCTCCCTTCTGCCTTCTTGGAAAACAATACTGGGGCCGCCTAGGGTGAAATACTAGGTCTCACGAAGCCCTTCCTCTGCAAGTCTTCCAGAAGCACTCTCAACTCGCGAAGCTCTGTAGGAGCTATCCGATATGCTAATGCTGATATTGGTGTCATCTAGGGTTGCAACTCAATGTAGAAATCTATCTCTCAATGGGGAGGTAGTATAGGGACATCCTCTGGAAATACGTCCTCATACTCAATCACTACTGCTGGAAACTAGAAACTCTCAACATCTACTGTCCCAAGGGATAGGCTAGCCAACTGATGTTTAATCGACTGTACCTTCTTATGCACGAGTCTATCCTGCGCTGCGTGGGTCTTCTTTTCACCGAAAAAGGAGAACCTTATTCCATCACTGTGGACACACCGCACCCTTCACCTAAAACAATCAATCTGGGCATAAACTATGGATATCCAATCCATACCAAGAATGACATCGTAAGGCCTCAACGCTACCACCAAGATGTTCCAACTGAAACTCTCACCTCCAAGGGTCAGGTCACACTGTCTGAGAAGGTGTGTGATCTCTGGATCTTCTCCAGTCGGTGTTTCTAAGCATAAGGGTCAAGTCAAATAATCAACTGGAATCTCAAGGTCTCGAACAAGATAAGAAGACAGAAAAGAATGACTAGCACCCGTGTCTATCAGTACAACATCCGAAGTGGAAAAGTAACAGATCGTACCTCTAATGATTCCAGGAGTTCCTAGGTCATAAGCCTTCGCTACCTGTAGTTTTCCCTGCCTCTGTCCACCAGCTCCCTGAGCCTAGGGTGGACCTCCTGGGGGTGTTGGTGGTAAAAGGTCAAAACGCCGACCACCTCCAGCTACTCTCCCAGCTCCTCTACCACGTATTCCGCCCCACAGATCTGTCTGCTCCACATGTTACGTCTGCCTCGGTAGTCCATCCACTGCTCCCATGTCAGTAGTACGGTGGGTCGGACAATCTCGAGCGAGATGTCCCCTGCCATCACAAGAGGAGCATCGCCTCTCTCGAGGCTGGCTGGATGCGCCCTGTGCACCCTGTAAAAGAGATCCCATGTCCTGGGATCTCCTCTAAAAACATCTTCCATGCCTCGGTCCCTAACATCGGCTCCCTACTGCTGAGGTCTCTACTCCATCTCACTCACTACTGACAACTGCTGGCTGTCTCTGCTCTACAAAGAAGCTCTCGATCACCAAATCCCACTCAAGCACCCTACCATAAGTAGGAATGCTCATAAGGATGATGCTAGCTCAGATTTCTCTGCACAATCCCCGCTCAAAAGTCCGAGATCCGAAGTACTGATCCCTGACCATATCCATCGAGTACTATGAGTGGTCGGTAAACCTTGATGAATAGTCATCCACCATCATGATTCCCTACTGGAGCTGAAGAAGATCCTGTATATGTACTGCTCTCAGGGTAACCGGTGAAAACTCCTCTCTGAAGAGACGCTCAAACTCTGACCATGAAAGAGTCGCCTTGTCATGAGTATCGATGACCAAACTCCACCATCGCCCTGCCGAGACCTTCAGAAGGCTCGCTGCCAGGATCAACATCTGGTCTGCTGGTGTCCTGACCAAACAGAAAACTCTAGCCAGTACCTCAAGTCAGTCCTCTGCTGCCTGAGGGTCAGGATCACCTCGAAACCTGAGGTGTCTCTATCTCTGAAACTCGTGGAGTGAGCTCAGCCTACGCTCCTCCTCTATTGGTACATAAGGAACTAAACACTGCTCCATAAGTGGTTGAATAACTGGAACACCACCCAATGGTATGAATGGGGGATCTGGTCCCTGTATCAAAGCTTCATCACTGAGGGGGTCATCCTCGTGATCCAGCTGCTGGATCCTAGTGGGTGCGCGTCGCAGAGGCATCCTATAGAAAAACAAGATGTATCTCACTTAGTGAGTATATCTGGAGAGATGATTCAAGAAGGACATGGAAACCACAACCCATTCCTACATGATGCATGTACCATTATTTTCCCTTGCAACTAGTGTTCTCATGTTCCGAGTCGAAAATCAAGTTATCAGAGTCCTGGTGTATGGATACGTCGGCCACCCGCACCAACACTAGGGTCACTGGACTGAAAGACGAACTCGAAACACTTAACACTGTTTCCCCAGACCAACTCACAGACTATCGGTCCTAATGCAGAACTGACCACCTCTGATACCAGTCTGTTATGACCTGTCCCAGTGGGGCCTGTGCTACAACTTTCCAAGCCCGCCTCTAATAGGCTAGGGGATGGTGACTAGCACCGAGTAGACATGTCACTAACATGGGAGTAATTGCCTATAAACCTGAACACACACACACACACACACACACATCTCCAAGCCCACAAATTTGAACAAGTAAAAACTACTGAAAAAGAAATTGCATGCATACCCTAAAATCCCAACCAATAGAGTACAAAATGAAAGTAAAGTACAGTAAGGTAAAACCCTGGGCCAGAAGTAAAAGACCACCAAAAGAGAGTCTGTAACAAAGTCCAACTTGTAAAGAAAGGCACTAGGACTGCAATCTATAGTCGTAGGAACACACCTCAGCCTGCCTGATCTCAGTGAGCACTGTCCAGTCCTGGTCCACTGAGAATCCTGTCAATGGCTCGCTCATCTACAAAAGACATGACACGTGCAGGCAAAGCCCTTGCATGGGTGGGTATAACAATACCCAGTAGGACACCACAAAAACCACAAAGGAATACAACAAAGGAAATATTAAAAAGGAATTATATAGTCATATCTACACAATATATGTCTACAGAACATATAACAAGAATATCTGGATATACTCACACATGATCGACCATCGAAAAACCACCACATAGATCCAGCTTGAAGATTCCACTAAGCACGTAACAAGGAGAACAAACTCCTAGGTCTGAGGAGAGAGATACACAATACTCGTTCTGGGATAACACACTCCATATGTACTTGAGAATAAGATGCTCAGATGAGGATCTAAACCAATAGCTATGGGGTGATTCCAACAACTCAGTCTGAACTAATTCTCTAAGTAGAGGATCAGCGCCTGGGTAAGGTCGGTCATGTCGATACTAAGAAATCTTCTTAGGGTTCCAAAAATAAATAGATGATCCTACTCCAAGTCTCATAAAGGGGATTATAACAACTCTATTCCGGAAGTCCTGCTGAAGGGATCATACTCCTGTACATAGAAAATGATACCAGAAAACTTCAGGGGAAAGACAAAGGGAACGAACCTTAAGAAAGCTAGTCTTAGTCACAGAAGTCAAATGGCTCAAGCCTTGTTAAACAGGTTACACGGTGTGTAGTATGGTTACACGCCGTGTTCCTTGACATCGGGTACTGCCCGTGTAAACGGCCTGTGTCTCTAGTCCAGGTGTGTAAAACTATACTATACGGCGTGTAGAAGGATCACACACCGTGTTCCTTGACTCCGGGTACTGCCTGTGTAAACGGACTGTGTCTCTAGGCTTGTCATTTAAAAGTAACTACACGACATGTAGTAGGATTACACGCTGTGTTCGAGCACCTAGGGTTCTCTCTGTGTACACTGGCCATGTACCCGTACATGGTCTCTGTCCTTGTCGCCATGCCCGTGTACCAGTACACGGGGTATCTCGTGTATCTGGACTGGTCATGCCGGTGAAGGGTATACACGCCGTGTCCTTGGCCGTGTACCCAACCCGTGTTTGTGTACTCCCAGAGTACATGCCAGGTAGTCCGTCGAGGAACACACGCCATGTAGCCCATACTACACGCCGTGTAGTTGGGAAATTTTCAGAACCTTCATCTTCCTCCTCGCGCCTCGGTCGATCTTCTGGTCTCCATTTCTCTTGTTCGTTTGCTGTGAAACTTTAGTTCTTGGTTCGTCGCATCACACAAACACCGAATCAGGTGTTTTCGGTATTTCGATCGGATCATAAACCTCCAATGATCCATCTGACGTAAAAATTCCCAAAAACTCATATATCTCGATCCACTATGAATCGTCCGCTAAAACCGTCGTTGCAGCTCCGGACTATCACCCTAAGGGTGGAATACAATATCGGATCATTGCGCCAACAAACAAATGCGCAACAATCGATTTCCTCCAAGAAAACCAAGCGCGTGGAAGAACGAGGAGTCTCCACGAAGAACGAGGAATTAAATCGCAAAACGAACAAGAGGGACGAACCTCCATTGTTGTTTGTGATGATCCGAGTTCATCACCGTTAGATCAAAACCAAAATAATCGACAGATTAAATCACAAGAATGAAGATCTTCCCCAAAATACCCGCAAAAGCCCATCACACAAATACGATCAATCCGCGGGATAATCTGTTCATGGATGAGTCCGCATTCATCATACGAATCAAGAACGGGAAAGAAATCACAAAGAGATCAAACAACCTACCTGGATTTTTGGTGTTCGTTGGCGAAGATCCAGTCACCGTGTCGTCGTTGCCGGCAAAATTCATCACGAACATCGTCGCCGCATTGGGGGTTTCGTCCAGAGCTTTCTCTGAGCCTCCAGGGGTTTCAGGGTTATGAGGTCTGTAAAGTTGGACCCCTACGCAAGCCTTTATTTAAAAAGTATAAAAAGATATTCCCCACTACCATATTTAATAAAAAAAATTTATTAAATATTTTATTATGGTTACGTCAAAAAACTGGATTTCACCACCGACCTGAGCCAGCCAATGTTAGGTCTCTCCTAGGGTAAACCCACTGCTGTGGACTCAACGGTGCCCTCAGATTTCCAATCTTAGAACCTGTTCAGGAGTTATCCAACTTTTTTCAGTAAAACCACATGCTCTTGTTATTTAATTATTTAATTAAATTCAAACATTTGTTCCGGGCTCACCGGGCCTCATAACTAAATGCCGTATTAAAACCTGGTCTCGAAATAATTCCGATATAATATTAAAATAAAACATGGAAAAAATCCGGGACATTTCACATATATTATATTTTTGATATAATAATTATTCTTGAAATTTTAATTACTATTTACCTTTCTATTATTCCCTCTCTTGAAAAATTAATATAAGGTTTATGCATTGTATGAACCACCATATCCAAGAACAGTTTAATTCATATTATATTATATAAATTTTATGGATAAATATAAATATATATTTAATTAATATATATTATATTTATATCATTTCTAAAATTATTTATGTGATTTAACCTTGTTAAAATTACAAGGACCAAAACTACTAAACCAAAACATAAAAAAACAGTGCAGTTACCACCCAAAACAGCGATTTTGATAAATAATTGTTAATAAACAAGTGATTAAAGGTTATAAGTAAATCATATATATTTTTATATATTTTAGTATGTGTATGGAATTAATTTATATATATATATATATATATATTAATTTTTCAAGATTATATATCCTTTAATCAACTTGTTTGAGGGAACTATTACAACGACTTTGAGGTATGCTTTGGTATTATCATACAACCTTAAAGTATGTTTTATTAATTATTTAGTGGCTTAAAACCAAATCATTAAAGGTTTATGGCCATAATATACCTCAATGTATATGAGGAAATCATTCAATGTACTATCAAGGTGGAAATAGAGATCAACATTACCTATCCAATTCCTTGTTTTGATAAGAAAAGAAAGATTTAATTCAAATGAAAGTACAAGAAACATGGAGAGAAGAAGATGAGATTTCCTTAATTCTCAAATTGTAGAAGGAAACATTATGATAATTTTATTAAGGGGATTATAAAATGTTTTAATTTTGTAAGGGAAGGTCATTGGGATATAAAATTACAATGTGATAGGAAGAAGTTATCCAATGATAGGTGAAAATCACCATAGAATACACGCATAACTCTCTAGTATTTCAAATGTAAGTACTATGGGAATTTTCAGGACCATTTCTTAAAAGCAATGGTTAATAATGATGACTGGTGTCAATAAAATCTAAATCCAAGAATGAAATGAAAATATCATTTGATCAGTATTTCTAATGTGGAGTATTATATCTAAGTGGTGAAAGGTACACTTACCATTTAATATAGAACTACTCATGTCTTATTTGATTATGGATTTAATAAATTTTTTATATCTGACAAATTTTGTTAGGGTATCATATTATCAACTTAATGATTAGATGTTGAATCATCAGTGAAATCCTTCAATGGTAAGATGATCATATATCGAGTATTTTATTCTTATCCAATTGAAGGATGTGGTAATGTTCTTCCTACAAATATTTTTATTATTCATATAGTTGAATTCAATGTTATTTTGGGTGTGGATTAGATTTAATTAAATAAATACCCCTTCAATTATCAAGGAAGGGAAGTTATTTTTTATATTAAAAACCAACCTATGATCATCTATCAGTGCGATGAAAAATATGAACATCCAATGTAAATTAAATCTATTATATGGGTCATGATTCCTATTAAAAAGGGGTGTTTATCTCAAATGGTTGGGGAGAAAACCAACATTGAAGATATTCCTACTATATGAAAGTTTATTTATATTTTATTAGGAGAGTTTTCTTGTGTTATTTAAAATTATGAAATTGAGTTTTCAATAGAACTCATACATGGTGCCACACCTATTTTAAAGAATCCATATAGAATGGCCCCGATAGAGTTATAGGATTTAAAGAAGAAGCTATAGGAGAGTGTTCAAAAGGGATTAATTTTTGAAAATCAATCACTATGGGGTATACCTGTTCTTTTTATTAATAATAAAGATAGATCAATGCAACTATCCATTGATTACAGAGAATATAAAAATATCATAATCCAGATCAACTATTATTAACCCCATATTGATGACTTTTTTTATTAACTATGAAGAGATCAACACATTCTAGGATTTACCTTTATTCTAGATATCATCAATTGAGGGTCCAAATGAGGATATATCTAAGAAAACATTTTGTATACGGTATAGAAATAATGAATTTAGAGATATTCCATTTGATCTACAAATTATTCCAATATTTTCATGGATTTAATGAATAGATTCTTTATAAATTACCTTGATTAGTTTTTGGTAGTATTTATAGATGATATTGTTATATATTTTCAGTGAATGGAAGATAATGAATATCATTTGAGAATTTTTCTTACGACCTTGATAGAGGATAATTTTTAGGAAAATTTTACTAAGTGTGAATTTTAGATTTAAAAAGTTTTATTTTTGGTTCATATAATTTCAAGAAAGGGTATATATTTAGATCCAAAAAAGAAAGAAGGTGTTGAACATTGGTTTAGACTAACCACTATAACTTAGATACTTATTTTTCTTGGTTTGGATAGATATTATCAACACTTTTTTAGAATTTATCATGATTGTATAATACACTCACCATTTTAACTCGAAAGGGATCCAAGTTACTTTGGATTGATGAATATGATTAAAATTTAAAGAAACTAATGAGAAGGTTAGTTTTTGAACCTATGAATACTATACTCATCAACAGAGAAGGATTTATAATCTATAGTGATGCATTGAAGAATGGAATGTGAAGTTTCTTTATGTATAGTGATATGGTCATAGTTTATGCCTCAATCCAATTGATTTTTTTAGAAACATTACCCAACTCACGATTCTATGTTAGTTGGGAAAATTTTTAAATTAAAGATATGGAAGAATTATCTTTATGAAGAGATGTGTGATATATATATTGATCACATAAGTTTAATATAAATATTTACTCAAAAATAGTTGAATATATTATAAAGAAGATGGTTGTAGCGAATTAAATATTATTAATTATGAACACATTTCCACTATAGGAAAGTGAACAAGGTGGATGAGGCTCTGAGTCAGAAGTATCATGATAGATTATCTATGATGAGTATCACAAAATATCCAATATTTAAGGATTTTAAAGGATAAATATAAAAATATTTAATGGTAGAAATCATATAATTATCAAAACAGTTTTCAATAATATAATCAAGTGGATATTAATGTAGCACGGAAGGGAGATGAGAAACTACATAAGAAGGTGATAAATATTTTTTATTCAACCTTGATTGTGATGGAATGATAAGGTTCTGAAACCATGTATGTGCTCTGTCCATACCATACTTGAAGAAGGCTATCTCAGTAAAGGCTTATAGTTATTCATTTTATATTTATCCCGAATGTATGAAGAGGTATAGGAATATAAAAGAGTATTTTTGGAGGTATGAAATGAAGAGAGATATTTTAAATTTTCTATCTTAATGAACAATATATCTTCATGTCAATTATGAGATTAAAATGTCTAAGGGGTTGTTACAACCATTACCCATGCCAGAATGGAAATGGGGAAACATCACCATGGATTTTGTTTTCAAACTTCGCAAAACTCCTCAAAAATATAATTCTCTTTAGGTTGTAGTTTAGCTCTTTACATATTCAGTACAATTATTTGTTATAATACAAGATTTTAATATGAATGAACTTTCCAGAATATACACTATGGAAGTGGTAAGGTTGTATGGAGTACCATATTATATTGTATTAGACTGGGATATGAGGTGTAACTCAATGTTTTGGAGAAATATTAAGCAGGATCTAGATATAGGGTTATATTTCTATACTATTAATCATCCTCAAATAGATTTTAAAGTTGAGATAACCATTCAAACCATGGAGGATATGTTGATATCATTATCTCTTGATTTTAAAGGGTTTGTGGGATCAACACCTTCATTTAGTTGAGTTTTTATAAAACAATATCTTTCACTTAAGCATTTAGATGGATCCTTGTGAATCTCTCAATGGAAATATGGGTAAAACTGTAATTATTTAGGAAAAAGTTTGAGAAAAAAATTCTATTGGAACTAGATCCATCTAAGGGAATTATAAATAAAGTTGGATCCCTAAATAGAAAATCAAGGAATCTCAGAGTTAACAAAAATTTTATACTGATGATGTTCGGTGAGATATAGGCTTTTTAATTGGTGTGAAGGTATTTATAATAAGGTTATGATATTTATAAATAAGTAAAATATGACCCATATGTATATTGTCCCTTTTGTGATTCTTGATCGAGTGGGGATAGTAGCTTATCACTTAGAAATTCTACAAAACCTCTCTTATGTTATAGATATTTTCTATATATCTATATTGAAAAATTAAATACCTAATCTATCACATTTACTAAACTCAGAGTTTATATTTCTAGATCATTATCTTTCATATTAAGAATAATCAGTATAAATATTTGATTATATAGATAAAGTGTTACGGAGAATGACTATCCACTTAGTTAAAGTTCTATGGAGGAATAAAAAATTTAAATAAGAAACATGGAACATGAGGATGTAATGAAATAGTGAAATCCTCATTTTTTGTATTTGTAGTGATAAAATTAAAAGGGAAAATATAATATTTTGGGGGGTAGAATGTAATACCCCAATATTTTATGATATATATTTTTTAAAAAAATTTATTCTTTTAGATACCTTGCAGAACATGAAACCCTATGTATAAATAAACCATAATATAGTACACCATCAGAAAAAAATATTTTAAAATAGAAGTATGAATATGAATATCAAATTTTTATTAATATTTATAATGGTTTTAGAAAAAGAAAATATATTTTAGTATGGCCTTTATATGTTCCAAAATATATATATTTTTCTTAAAATGGTTGGTATTTCTTTTAATGAGAAAATTTTATAAATAATTTTTATATTTTTAGAAAACTTATTCAAATAAATGATGTTTATATTTTAAATAATAATGTAATAATTATCTATGAGTGAATTTTTGATACTTTTTTAAAAGGATTAATTTTTCAACGAATAGTGAAAAAATTCAAATTTTAAATAAAATATATAGTTTCATTTAAAGAATTTAAAATGTTAAATTTTTCCTTAATATTGTTTTAAAAGTAAAATTAGGTCAATTATATTATGATAAATCCAATTTTGTTCATTTCAATCAATTTGAAATTTAATTTTGATATAAAAATTTATACACTTACAAAAACTTTTCTTTGGGAAACTGCTTTTCATCGGATTTATGGGTTTAATTTTTAAAATATATACTAAAAAATATGTGAATTTAATTTTCTAAAATTTATTCAATATGTTTATTAATTATAATTAATATTATTTTATATGGTATACTTAATATTTTCTAATGAATGGTAAAAAAAGTAAAAATATGTTACCACGATTAAGGTTAAAGTAGGTTTGCGGGGGTTAAGAAAAATAGATTAGGGTTAAAATTTCCTAATGACTTATAAAAATTCTATAAAGTAGCCTGATTTTTTTACTAAATCATATAATATTTTTATTATCCCATTTTGGATCCATTTTTTTTGAATAAGATATCAATATATTTTATTCTTTTAAAAGATTCCGAGTGTGTCCTCTCCCCCACCTATAAAAGGAAACCCCATATCATGTCCTTTACACACTTCAATAGCCAAATTATTTGTCAAATAACTTCTAAAATATCTTCCTTAAATCCCTACTTAGGACCTAGAGTCCATGTTTTGATAAAAAAAGTATCCTTGTATGGTTTTTGGTATAAACCTAAAGAAGTTGTCCGAAGAAGAGGGATAGTTCTTAACCATGCTTTTTTGTTTTGTTTCTTCATATAGATCATTAAAAAATATTATAAAATTATGAAATAATAAGAATAGTATTCTAAATATAATTATATGTTATTATGTTAACAGAATTTCACATATCCATATCATCTCCCATCAAATGGGAAACGAAACCATCGATCGTGTTTAAGGTGGACTACCGCCTCGCAAACCGATGTAATTCATTTTCCATCACCACATATCATGAATGGATATAATTTTAAATTTAATTTGGGTGTATATATCTATATCATATTTATGAAATAATTATACTTTTTTAATTATAATAAAA
This sequence comes from Viscum album, assembly GCA_963277665.1. Taxonomy (NCBI): domain Eukaryota; kingdom Viridiplantae; phylum Streptophyta; class Magnoliopsida; order Santalales; family Viscaceae; genus Viscum; species Viscum album. Next base: position 307,211,113 of record OY728129.1, read on the forward strand.
CATCTTCCCATTTACCATCTAATTTATTGGAAAATGATAGCATCACTCGTGCACACATGTAGACTACCACCTCCATTAAGTGATGTCATCTATTTTTCATTTTATTTTTTACATGGATGTTAATAAATATTTGTTTTTCGAATATATATTATATATAATATATAATAATTATTATGAATAGGTGAATTAATATTTATCTTTCTTTTTTTCCATATGTCAAAAAATAACTACAGTGTTCATTTGTACATACGACCTACCGTCTCCATGAATAATGTAATTTTTTCTCTATATATAACATTTATGAATGAATCTAAATATTTATATAATTATTAATTATTATATTTAAAAAATTATTAAAATTATGGAGGTTATGGCACCTTGATCATAGAAAAAGGTCCAAAATTACCAAACCAAAACAAACATGAGAAAAAAATAATGTTATCACCCATTAACATGATTTTAATAAATAATTGTTAATAAAAATGTGATAAAACTATATATGTAAATCATATATTGTATGATATAAATTATTAAGTTTTTTAATAGATTTATTATAAATATAAATTTATTATACATAAGTTTTTAACACATATGATGTAAGTTGGACATGGGGTAGGGATTTTGTGTTACAATCTCATTGTTTATCGATATTGATTTTGATAAAGTTTCCAATAATGAAATATTATGAAATAACTCTCAAGAAAATCAATAATTTTTTTCACTTTTTTTATTTATTTATAACACATTTTTTTCTTTCATTTTTCTTACATTAAGTAATCATGATATATAAAGAACATTTTTAAGGAAAATCGACTTTATTTCTCTCTTCGATTGAAAATCATTTTTATTCTATAGTCGTTTTTTCTAAAATACGTATTGATGAATGATTTTAATATTATACTATGATTGTTTAAAATAATTTTTATCCATGATTTAATTTTTATAAAATGGATTAAAAGGAATAATTTTTCCTTTTATAAAAAGGTACTTTTTGAAATTTTAAAAAAATGAAAGGAATCTGTTTTTAACATATATGGAAGGAATAGAATTTCCTAAAATCATGACCACTAAATAAATTGAATCTTATATTACATGTTTTTTGTCACCCTATATTTTACATATATGATCCTTTATTTATTTATTTTGAGATTACATAAATTTTTGGATTTGTTTTAGGAGGTTATAAGGGGTTTTGGAATGTTTTAAAGGTGTACGACTTGTGAATGGTTATGTAGTATCCCCGGTTTCATGTACCTGATCCTTTATTTATTTATTTTGAGTTTACATATATTTTGGGTTATGTTTTAGGAGGTTATGAGATTTTTTGGCATGTTTTATTTACTTTTATAAAAGTTAACAGTTTGTGCATGGTTAGTAAAAACTGTTCACCACATCTGGGAAAATATATAAGGGAAGATAATAGACATTAGGAAGGTTCAAATTTTCTACATGGTTTATATGAACCATGAAAGTGACTAGGGGAAATTTTTTTTAAACTAAGGGAAAATTATAGATGAATAACGGTTCTTCTAATTGAGTGATCCAACTATGTGAGGGATTGGATTGAGACAGTATCACCATATGGTTGGCACAAACGTTTTCAAATGGTGCAGTAAAACCATATGTCATATATTTTTAACCCCTAATTTTTTTTATCTAATCCAAATTAAAGTCCCAATACATCCTTTAGTCACATAATCTATCAACAACATGAATTCCTTTTGCTCTATAGGCATGAGAAATTATCTTGTCTGATCTAGAAGTGATTATTAGGATAATCAATGTGCATGGTAGGTCTAGAGTCATCAATAAGTTATCATTAATCCTTTTTTATTACAATATAAATTCTTATTTCCTATCGAAGAATCACATATCTAGTTTATTGAGGGATAGTTATATACTGTGAGATTTTAATATTGATGAAATATTATTGTATCTAGTGAAGGGGATGTGGTCTGTGATTAGATATTGAAGAATCATTATGAAATTCTTCATTTTCACTAATTGTTGAGAGAAAGGTTGATTCTCTCCCATATCCACTTTATTATAACATGAATTCTCAGTTTTAAACTGTTATATTTTAATGAATATATTTTGGAAATCATAGATTTATTTGATTGAAAAATATATTTTGATTATGTTTTTGAAAATTTTGGTAATTGGATGGATTTTTTTGGAAACCCGCTTTGGTGTTAATTTTGAAAAGGTGATTTTAAAATTTTAGTTTGGTTTTGATGCATGTAAAGTGTTTTTTAAATGATTTAAAGACATAAAAGTTTTATGTTGATTTTTTTGGATTGGGATTTTGGCATACATGGTATGTGAGTGTGAATTCAAAAAATTGAGCATGTGAAAGTGGCATGTACCACTGGGGTACCTGTTATTGGTCACCTTGTGATTACTTAGTTGATCGATGAGATACTACTCATGAGAATATAACTGTCACATTGTCCTATATGGTCTGTATGTGGAGACTTGGTTATAGTTATTCCAAATAAATGATAAAGTTTTTATTCTTTCAATTTTTTTCTAATTAAATTGTTTATTCTTATAATATAAATCATTTAAATTGAGTTTAAACTATTTTACATAAATTTTGATAACATGTTTTGTCCAAGTGATGTGATTTAGAAAGTAATTGGGGAAATACTATTTAGTTTAGACTGACCCCCCAACTTGGGAACTATTTTGAGTTTATATATGTCATTTATCGAGACATACGTTAAGTCAATGTATCTTAGTTCATTAGGATTGCTTCATGATACTGCCGACATAACATATGGAATATCATCTTGGAGTGGGTTGGGTGTTACTGGTTTATTTCACTTGGGAGTTATGAATTTTTTGTTCTCTTCAGGCATGTATTTTGGTTTCCACCCATACTTTGATATGTTCTATTGGTTTAGTTGTGTTTCGGGTTGTATTTTTTACTCATGCATCATATAGAGGGTTGGTTGGATATTGTTTTATGTATTTTAGATTATTTATCATTAAAAAGGTAAAATCATCCCCCAAATGTTCCTATGGTCCTTAAAATTTATTTATTGCCTTTGGTGTCTTTTGGATGCCACCTAAGGCATCGTATCACCTTCGCCTCTTCTCAATCCAATGAGGAGGGGTGTTATGTTACATATGTTATCAAATTTTTCGGTCCATCTATCTCTTGGGATAAATGGTATTGGTCTGGTTCATTACTTGATTTTGAAATGGTTAAAGTCGATTTCCTTGGGTGGAAGCAATGATGTGGGATCCTCAAAACATGAAATGTATTGCATAAAAATATCTATCTAGACTTTTTATTATAAACTGGCAGTTACCATATAAGTTTGGTTATATAAGTGTTTTAAGACACTTATATGTGTTTTCACCACATTTTCTTGGGTTTAGAAGATAAGAATCTCATCCCATGCATTAGTATTAATACTTCCTGCATGGAGTTAATTATTCATTTTGAGTTTAATGATTTATGAAAAGGTAGAAAAGTGTTGATTTTCTAAAATATTTAAATGGTTTGATTTTGAAAATAATAGTTTTAGTATTTTAAAATTTGATTAAAATACTGAAAATGATTGGATTTAAAAAACAATGATTGTGTCAGGTGACGATGTGGTAGTTTGAAATAATAAGCCTCCATATACTAATGGGTGATCAATTAATGGAGTTTGTTCTGTTCATAGAGAATTGAAATTAATATATTTTGTAGGAATAAACTAGAGAGTCTATAGAAAATGTAGTTTCACTCGATCGATAAGTGAACCAATAGTTAGTGAAAATTATTGTCCAAGATTTTCGAGACATGGATTAATTCAATCAAAATGAGAAGCCTTGAAAAATAAGCCACTAAGTTTAGTTCCAAAATCATAATTAACCCATCATTTGAAAGGATTATAATATGGAGAAAGAAAAAGTTTGGATGATTAAGATGAAACAAAATTTTAAATTCTTAGGAAATCATTCTAAGTTGAAAGTGATGTTTAAAATGTATATTCTAAAGGATTTGACATTCCAATGGTGTGCATTATCAGTTCACACTAAACTAGACCAAGTCATGACATGGGAGGATTTTGAGAAATTTTTTAATAATAAATTATATCCTCACACTTTTTGGATTGATAGAATAATTGAATTATTTAGTTTAAAGAAAGAGATTCTACCAGTAATATAATATGTAACTAGATTCATGAATTTAGTTTTCTTTTCCATGGAATTTTTTGAAAATGAATCCATGAGAAAATTTATTTTTGAGTAGTCTTGGTGGTCTTATTTTTATTCAAATATTAACATTATGTTCATTACTGACAATAAAAAAATGGTTAATAGAGTGATAGTAGAATAAAGGGAAATCTCTGGAAATTCAGTTTTAGAAAGTATGTTTATCCCTATGAGAATAGGTGGGAACTCTAATATAGGGAATAAGTGGATGAGGGATACCTATTTCTCAAGTGGAGGGATACCTTAAAATCATTATATGGGATCTATTTACTTTCCTCCTCGACAAATGATTAAATCAGTATGTCTTCAGTGTGGTTAACTTCATCAAATAAAGAGATATTATACAATGAAAACTATAACATGTCACATTTGTAATCAGCTGGGAAATCTTCAGTTCTATTTTCATAGTGCTCCAAGTTCTAGTTCCAGATACAAGTCTCTTAATTATTAGGAATATCATTAATTGATGGGAAAAGATTTTTGAATTGATATCATCCTCAAAACAATGTGAGGAAAGGTCATCTTATGAATTACATGACTCCCTGGGTTATGCAACCTCAATAGGGTAACAAAGACAAAAAAATAGTGAGTAAAAATTTTATGCAGGCGAGAAAGTGATCATGGATGATCAATTTGTGAATTGGATAGTTATATGTACAATTATATTAAATTATACCCTTATAAAAAGATTTATTTGATACATGTGTGTCTCATTCATTTATTGATTCTTGTGTTTTTGGTCATATGGATTTATATGTTGAGATGATGCCTTATTTTTTAAGGCATCAATATCCTCCTGGAAAAAGATAATATCAAGACATCATGTGTAAATTTTATTCTATAACTATCGATGGGGTTGAGTTAGGTAGGGGTTTCTCAGTTATAGAGATGGATGTGTATGAATTGATGTTGGGTATTAATTTGTTGACATCATTTAAGGACCACATCTACTATTATTCCATACAGGATAGTTTCACATATCCAGATGGAATTGATCATTTATTTATAGGATACTTGAAAGAAAATGAATATGTAGTATTATTTTTAGCATCAATGGTTAGAACTATCCCTCACTAGTTGGTAGGAGTTACATAGATATATGTAGAGGATATTAGAAATATATATTTTCCAAACATGCTTGACTATTTTCTCAATGTTTTTCTTGAAAATATCTCTAGGTTTCTACCCAAAAGAGAAGTAAAGATTATGATTTATATCCTATCAAGAACCATCCCTATTATACTTCGGTCAAATAGGATGGAACCAATGGAATTGAGGGATTTGAAATTTTATTTAGAACAGTTAGAAATCATGAATGAGCACATCTCTGTGGGTAGCACTAGTTCTCTTTATAATGTAGTCAGCTAGAACTCTTATGATATTGGTCGATTATCATAAGCTTAAATAAGTTACAATAAATAATTGGTTTCCTATTCCTTGAATCAATTAAATTTTTCATCAAATGATTGGAACTCAATGGTTCTCTAAAATTGAATTATGTTTGGGATATCACTGTTAGTGATTTCAGAAAGAGGATATTATGAAAAAAAAAAATTTAGAATAAGATATGGACATTATGAATATGTGTTAATTCATTTTATTCTTCTAAATGTACTAATAATATTTTACGTCACTGATGAATATGATATTTTAGACGTATCTAGATTCCTTTTTAGTGGGGTTTTTGGATGATATTTTGGTGTATTCTAGGGCAACATTATATGATGAACAACACTTGGATATAATGTCAGGAATATTTTAAGAGCCTCAAATTTTTGAAAAGTTATCAAAGTGTGATTTATGGATTCTATAGGTGTGTTTTTTTGGCCATGTCAATTATTAAAAAGTAATTTATGTGGATCATGAAATGATATAATCTATTATTTATTAGAAAAAACTGAATAATTTATTTGAGATACATAATTTTCTTGGATTAGTATGATACTACATATGCATCATTCATGATTTTCACTCATGGCCCCACTGATGATTATTATTTTTGGGTAAATGAATTCCTTTACAATGGGATGATGGGTGTCAAAAATATTAAATGATATTATGGTTATAATTAGATTAAAACCTATCCTATTTATACTAGATCCTGGATTTTGATATGTAGTCTATTATGATGATTTAGGATATGGATTGTGATGTGTTATTATAAAGGGATATCATTTCATAGATTATGGATCACGACTGTTATGTGTGCATGAGAAAAACTATCCAACACACTATTTAGAGTTGGATACTATAATTCATTCTTTAAAAACATGGAGTCACTACATATTTGATAAGAAATTTAAGGTGTATATGGATCATAAAATCTATAATCACATCTTTTCCCATATATATTTATGTCTTACATAATCTATATGAATATAATATCTATAAATATATGAATTTGATTTTATGTATACAATAGGGAATGAGAATTATATAGAATATGTTTTTAGTATAAAGTATTATGCTCAGCTTTATAAATAAGATCTAGATCAATGGAATAATATATCAGTTATAGCCGATATGCATCTAGACTGTGTGGAGTGATGTAATATTATAGTTTTATTTATGGTATCTTTTATTCCTGATTTGATTGAGTAGGATAGATATGGTCAAACATCTGATACTAAATGTGTAACCCTGATGTCAAAACATAATGGTGGGGAGAAAATTGATGGATATAAGATGGATGTGAGTTCATTATTTTAGGGTATAGATTAGATGCTTATACATTTCACCTATCAAGAACAACTTCTTAAGGCCTACCACCATGCAAGATTTAATGTTCATCATGGTATTTAGAATATGTATGAAGTGTTGTAGGTAATTTTTTTGTGGGTTGACATGAAAAGAAATGTGGCCCAATTTTTCTCAGTATTCCTCACCTATCCATAGGATAAAGGTGGAACATTAATAAACAATCTGTTCTTTGAAGTCTTTTCTGATTTTCATACTGAAATAGAAGTAGATATCGATGGATTTTGTCACATGTCTACCAATAAAGGTTTGGAAACATGATGACATATGGGTGATAGTGGATCATTTCACAATTTCTACTCACTTCATCCCTATTCATGAAAATAATATGGTGTATGACTTGTTTAATCTCTATATTTTGGTGAATATTGAGATGCATGATGTTCTAGTCTCGGTTGTATCTGATACAGACCTCAGTTTTATGACTCATTTTGGGATGTCCTTACAATAACATCTTGAATCATAGTTGACTATGAGAATAACTTATCATCATAAAATGGATGTAAATTCTAAAATAATGATCCAAATGTTGTAGGTAATGACTATAACTTGTGTAATATATTTTCATGGATCATGGGAGGAGCATACACCACTACTAGAGTTCTCATACAACAACAATTACAAGGCATTAATATATATATATATATATATATATATATATATATATATATATATATATATATATGGATCCTTTTTAAGCATTGTATGGTCGTCCTTATCATTCTCCACTTTTTTGGATAAAAAATGTAAACATCACTCATTGGACCAATCCTGATGTATGAAACAATATAAAAGATTCAATTGATTAGAAAAAAACTGGTGATGCCATAATGTCTTCAAAAATTGTATGAGGATCATCACCAGTGATATTTTTTCATTTGAGGTGAGTGATCATGTTTTCTTGAGATTCCATCCTAGGCTTGGGAATCATAGTTTTTTTAAGATGGTAAAGTTGTAGCCATGGTAAATTTGACTATTTTATATACTTGAATAAGTTGGTGACATGTATTATCAATTGGATTTATCACCAAGGTTCAGTTCTATACATAATGTGTTTCAGGTTTCTCAATTTAATAAGTACTTTCCTGATCCTAACCATGTGATTCAATGGGATAATGTTGACATAGATCTAGATTTTATGTTAATTTATGTGATTTTATGGATTGTGAATAGGTAAGAGAATATCTTGAGAGGGAAAACTATTACCCTAGTGTAGGTTTTATGGAAATATGGTTTGATTCCGAAAGAAACATAGGAGCGTGAAAATGAAATGTTAGATCACTGACCAAAACTCTTCCATGAGAATGATAGGTTTCTATTTTTAAGGGATATAAAGACCAATGGTTGGGAGAATTTGTCACACTAAATTTTATTTACTTTACCCTTTATTTATGTATTTTTTTATTAAAAAAGTTTGGGTTGAGTTTCAAAAGGTTCTAAGGGGTTTTTGAATGTTTTAGAGGATTTTATAAATGTGTGCAATTTCTAAAAAGTTTTTCGAAAACATATAACAACTCTAGGAATACATTTTAGGATAGATAATGTACATAGGGATATGTCATGGTTGGTTCACGATTTGGAAAAACTATGCAGTTACCCCAGATAAATCATTCTTCTTGAAATAGAGGGAAAATAATAGTTGGCACATTTTTTGTCTAACAATGTGATCCAACCATGAAAGGTATTTTCTGGATATAGTATCCCCACATGATTGGAGCATGTTTTTCCAAACCATGTGTCCTAACCACATGGTGTAAAATTATCCCAACTAAAAATTCTTATATAATTACAAATAAGTATTGGAATATTCTTAAACCACCTAATCCCTAAATATTATGAATTCCTTTTTTTTCATAGGATTGAGATATGATCCCCTTTGATATAGAGACTATTTTAAAGTGAATCGAAGCATGTTAGACGACTTGATTCATCAGTAAGTTCCAATTTTTAAAAAATTAGGCAAAGCCACAAAAGTGATACATGATTTAAAGAAGAAAATACAAATAAACCACTAGTCTATGGACTTGACCCCGCAACCCCGCGACCATGGCCCAAACCCCTACCCACCCCTTACCACCCCAGTTGAGCATGGGGCATAGTAATTTCCCAATTTTTCTTATTCATCCAAGATAAATTCTTTGTCCCTCTACTAGAACCATATATATAATCGTTTGGGGGATTGATCTATGTTGTGTGATGTTAATATTGATGAAATCTAGTTGGATATAGTGAATGGGTAGTGGTTTGTGATCAGATATTAATGAAACATTGTTCAATTATTCCTTATTAACAATTTTTGATGGTTATATGTCCGCCCCCACATCCTCACTTCATTTGAACAAGATTTATTGGTTTTATGTTGAATCATTTTATTGAAAATTTTGTGTAGATATTAGTGTGATTTGATGGAATGTATAATTTTTAATTTGGTTTTGGAAATCATAGTAATTGGATGAATCTTTTTTGGAAAACTGCATTGGTTTTTATTTTAAAATTGTGATTTTAAAATTGTATTTTGGTTTTTAAACATGGATAATGTATGTTGAAATGATCTAAATAAATAATATTTTTATGTTGAATTGTTTGGCATGGGATTTTGGAAAACATGCTTGGTGTGAGTGAATTCATATACATGACCATATGGAAGGGGCGTGTACCATTGGGGGACTTGGTATGGGTCAACTATTGATGAATTAATGTATTGAAGAGAGACCAATCATGATTATGAAACTATCACTTAGGAATGCATGGTGCGTGTTAATGTGTGGAGACATGGTTATGGGCATTGTAATATCCTGACCCGACTGACCACTAAGCGATTAGCTATATCGGTGGGTAACATGGCCTGAGGCATGAATCCCTATACAGTAGAGGATAAAAACTAGTAGTAAGGGTCCAAGGAGGTGATAGTGGGGAGACTATACCCTCATGGTCAGAGTACCACAATAATATAATAGAGAATAAATACAGACAATAGTGAAACTAGTAATAAGTAAAAGATAGAGCGACAAAATAATAATATAAAATAATTATAAAATATGGACAATTGTAATATAATACAATTAATTCATGGTCAAATGATGATACATAAACTAAAATAGTATAAATACAACAGAGAACAATATGCAGTACAGTAAAAGAATAAGAAAAGAAACAAAAATCCTGAAGGTGATATCCATGAGCATCCTAAGCTCTGGATCAGTCTTGTGCTCTAAAATCCCATGTAAAAGTAATTCAGCACAAGTAATAGTCCATGGTCATGCAAACATGAGATCTACTGTGGTACCCCAGTATAATGGGATCTCGAGTAGAGTGTGAGATTTAAATCCCAGTAGGTTACCACACATGGTGTCTAAAACTAAATCCAATCCATGAATAATAAGTGATGCAGTGTGCAGGTAATATGAATAATAAACAATACTATAATAAATAACTACTATCCCACTTAGGTTTCTAAAGGAAACCTGGTGGCTCTGCCTACTTTGGACCTTGGATTGAATAATATTTATGATCAGTAACCATATATAAATAGTAATAATATATATACATATTATAGTTATATATCGCATCGACCTATATAAAGAAAGTACATACAGACCTAAGTGGCCATAAACCCGGAATACTAGGTGATGGATAGACCGGGGCATAAAATACTCTCTATAACTAGTCTAAATGATCATATAATCTCCAAAAATAGGTTACATTCTCTGCATTTCATAATGAGTGGCAGATGTCATTCTTGTCACGCGAGATGGTGACTATACCTTCATGTCAAAAATAAAACATTAGTGACTGCATCGTTATGTCAACACTCACAAGGGACGTGATGCATCATGCTCACCATTCACATAGTATCACTGGTGTGAGACATCATTCTCAATAGTCGGTGTAAGGGAGTGTGAAACCATCATGCTCAACATAACCCTTACCATCATTCCATAGCCCATATCAAGTCATAATCATATTTATAATAATATCCATTATGCATTACCTCTCATGATTTACATTTAGTATTCCCAATCATAACTAAGGGAATCACAATTATAACCATTCACATAAGTCCAGATTATTTAATTATATGAAGAGTCATGGTCATACCACCCAATAATAACCATTTCAATTAAACCATTTATTTCAATCATGAATGGAAATCCATCATGAAAATCCACTCCATTTAATACATGAAATTTAATTTAAAAAAACATGGAAATTCAATTAAAAGGGGAAATAATGAACATTTAAATAACCATGAACAATTGGGCAACTACCTATATGAGAAAATCCATTTATGAAGCAAGACAAGCACTTAGAAGGTGCTTGGTTATATATCTTAGATGTGACTGGTCCATGTCATGAACATAGTAGGTGCATTGGTTTAATGAAAATTAATATAAAGGGGGGAAACTCAAATTAGAACACCAAAAGTGGCCTTATAAAAAACATGCCATATGTATAACCTTAATAATTAATAGGAAGACTTTAATGCCATACGTCCAAGAAAGATGCAAGTAACTAAAAATAACTATGTACTTTTGAAGATAGAACATCTCGTTTGAGTGGTTTTATAATAAAAGTATGACAAATAATTTATTACTATTTGGAATCAAATGCAAGATTCATAACTCACATCAAATTAAATAAGCATTTTTGGAAGCCACCAACATGAAAAAACAACTATATGGTTTAAAATGTCACTAAGGAGGTTCCATTATCAAATGGTAAATTTCCAAAATAGGGAAATGTAATTAATAAGTTGATCTGAATGCTTAGAAGGAATTCCAAGAACTTATTCATTTAATTATGAAAAGGGAAATATAAGCCAGCACACCTAAGGGGTGTCCATGATCATTTTTTGAAACCTCAAATCACAAAACATGGCTCAAAAGGAGTAATAAAAGGATCATTAACTAATTAAAAAGGAAGAAACAAATTTTGAGGTAATTCAAGGAAAAGGACTATGTGTGGAACTATTTATAAAATGATAGAAACTTGAGGAAAAAACCATATAATACCTACTTTATGCTTAGTTTTTTGTAATCATCCAATATCAAGGTCTTATTTGTTCTAGTTTGGAATAAATCTAAGAAACTAACATCATCTATGAAAATAGGGAGAATGATATCACACCATGATAACTTGGTTGGGAGAAAATTAAATAAATAAATATTCAAAAAGAATCGAGAGCATATAGATGCATATCCATAGAGACCGACATCATATGATTTGGAGTTCGTGTGAAGAAGTTATCATCATGACTATAATAGCGAGGAAGAAGAATCCAAGGCACCATGAAAAAGGAATACATGGAGGGAGGAAGGAGAAAGAAAAAGAAAAGTGTTTAAAATAACTCATTAGGGTAAAAGGGTAATCTCTCCCTCAAAACTGGGTCACATGCTTTGGCTGTATGGTTTAGCAAAACAGTACACCAACCATGCATCTCCCACTTCCTAGGAAACACATGTTGCATAGTTCTGCCACTTGGGTTTTCTAACCATGCACTAACCGTTTGATGAATAATTCATTGGTACTGCATAAGTGTCACTAACTGTGTGGCATAGGTGCATATATTGGGTAAACCATGCATAGATTTTGCAACACCAGCAACACCTCTAGTTCAGGCTGCATGATTTACTGTTGGGGAGCACACGGTTTCAGACAAACCATGAGCCCTATTCGGACCTCCCATACAAGGGATTTTTGGGTCCTAATTCTCCCTAAACTCAACGAGACACCCAAGGGACCCCTTAGTCCATTACCCAAGTCTAAAACAACAATTTTATGTTTTACAACTCTTGGAATTTCATTATAATTCTTGGTTTAAATAATGGCATGTCCAACAAACGTCAAAATTCATATACCCTATAAATTTTTCCTTGGGTCAAAAGGCGGGTCATTACAACCTCCCCACCTTAGAAATGCTCATCCCTGGGAATCCTTGGGGAACAAATATAACATCACCTAACCTACAATGGTCTTTATGTATCACTCAAAAGACCTATTTTTATTTCCAAACACCTAACATACCTACAAGAATTACTTAAGCATACAACACTTAAGCCATGAAAACCTGAGCCAATGCTTGTTCCTCGACTAAAAAACTGTGACAAGGATTACCTAATCCAGTATAAATAGAGACATAATCACATCATTGTATGGTTAAATATCTTACTGAAGGTGCTTCCCTCTATAGGTTTTTATTAGGAAAAGGGTCCAATTCAGGGACATAGTACCTCCACCATCGGAATTTCCTTACAAGGAACTCATCTAACCACTCTAATGATGCACCTAAAATTATTTCATTAATTGATAGAAATGGATTAATTCTAAATCTATATCAAGAACCTCATCAGAATGAAATATTTGAATCTCGATTAACCAAACTGAAACTGGTCATGCATGCATTCCTTGAAAAAAACAATCGATCGTTAAACCACACACACCTTAACTTGGTGTGGTGCTCTAAAAAACTTTCATTCATCTTTATACATTGAAAAATAAAGACACCATGTCGAGCCACTCCAGACAACCTACCTCGAAATTGACCATCTTAGGTGGCCGACATAACATAAACTGGACCACAATGCCTTCTTCTAAGACATCACATGTTTAGCATGATCATGTTCACTAAAACCTATTCCTGAATTCTGGGAACATTCCCTTAGAAAACAAACACCTGAACATTTAAACATCCATATATCAGCATAAACAAGGGTGTAACCCAGATCCAGGCCATGAAAATTCCCACCATTTATACATAACCTATGAGCCCAACCACAGGTCTGGGGTAACCTCAGAATTAACAAACCGGGGTCCAAGGATCAAACTCAAGGTAGTCCATACTCAATGTTCACAAAGGAGATGTTGGTACAAGTCCATGAAATCCACATTAAATCAGTGAATAAGCACAAAAAAGCATCCTACTGGCAGTCAAGTCAAAGTAAAATGGCTGGTTTCTAAGAGTTTGTCTAGGGCATTCCTATACGAGAACCCAAGTATCACTTTGGACTAACAAAGCCTCAATAAAAACCATGTGTCCATCACTAAACTCAGAAAGAGATCACTTATCAAGCCCAAACACTTTTAAAACTTTAGTGAAACATAATACCAACACCCTATATGTGCATCAAGGAAGGTTTCAAGATACGGGAAATGCTCATCTCTAAGAGAGAGTACATTAATAAAATATTGAGAAAACAAAAAGGCGAGAAGTTGAACCATTGCATGTTGACTTATTTAAAAGAAGATTGACTTCATCTGTTGTTGCGTCACCAACCCGACCACAATGCATTTACAAACCAAGGCATTCAATAATTGGATAAACCTTACAATTTAATTCCATTCAAGACCAATGGTGTTTCCAATGGTTTCATACACAACAAAAAAATTCAACATCATGATATTGAACAATAATCGACATGAATTTATTAGAACTAACGTGATTCTCCCCACCTTAAGAGTTACCTAGTCATCAAAAGGATAGGTAGAATAGCCATTCATAAGAACACTAGACTCAAATTCATCTTAGACACACATGTGACACTTCTATGAGTTATAATCACAAATGTAAAATGAATTTGTATCAAGGCCAAAAAAACCAGACTACTGTGTCAAAGAACATGATCATCTTGGAATACTATCCAGAGCATTGGGATGAACTTGATTACATTAATAACCAAGTCACTCTACTCCATATATGACATGAGAACATACTCAATATCTCAAGGTTCAACAAATCCATCGAACTGAATAGGTTTGTTACATGTTTAGGTAGTCGATGGGTACTGTGCATATCAATGCATACTACCCCAATATTTCATTAGAAAATGGGACAATATGAATACTACCCATAGGATTTTCAGTCCTATTCATTCATATATTAGATGGTCCACATAGAAAACTGGACAATGTCATATTATCCTATACCACTGTAAAAACAATGATGACATCACTAGTCACCCAGAAAAAAGGAATAGGGTTACATGACCTATGAAGTGGCGAACAATTCCTTTGTCTTGTCTTACATATTAAAACCTAGCATTACTTGTTGCTCACGCCCATAATAAGGGTTAAGGATAAAAATAAAACCCCTTCGAACAATGGTGTCATTTGAACATAAATGTCCTACTAGGTATAATGTCACCTGAATGAAAACATACATTAGAAAGATCATGACATTTAGCAGGTTACTTAAGCTCTAAGAATGCTACCAACCTTGAGATATCCCCTTAGAAAATTAAAAGGGTCGACACTATCAATATGACACACAAATAAAATTCACTAGGCCCGGAACTTATTGTTTAAGGAATTTATAAAAAGATAAATGCCTATATAAAACACTCATGTTTACATTATAAGGAAACTAAAAAGAAAAGTTAAACTAACCTTACATGAATATGTAAATACAGGAAATCACATAAGTTTCCATTTTAAGTCATTATATTAATTCACATTCAACTTTTAAACATTTAAAATATTTAAAATAGAACACCAACTAAAAATAATAATAGAAAAAACTTTGTATCTAATAAGATGACAAAAAAGAATCCTACTTAGTCAACCTAGGTTCATTAAAATCCAATCCAATAGAATTTTATTAATTATCAATGTTTTAAAACTCCTATTAGTGTTTTCTCATAAAAATAATTCCAAAACAATTATAATTGGGACCAGTTGTTCATTTAGGTTGTTAACTAAACCATTTTGTATAGAAAATAAATTTTTTTGACACTTATAACCATTTAAAATATACCACAGTCATGCATAATAGATCATTAATATGGGTCTCCACCTACCATTATAAGAATCTCCCATTAAATTTAAAACGTGGTACTTGGATTCCATTAACCAAAATCATTCCATTGGAAAATTTAAGCTTTATCTGATTTATCTTTTAACAAAACACTCTATATATATGTGAAAATCTCAAAATATGGTTTGAATACATGGGTTACCTTTTCTCAATTATAAGGTGCACATACACCTTAAAACATAAAATGGGTTACCGTTTAATTGCAACTCATAAATTCATCCCATGAAACTAATAACATATCAATAACAAAATGAGCATGTTATCATGAGAAATAAACACGTAGAAACATGATAAATAAATAGTAAACATGGAATATAATCACCTAATAAGGTTATATAAACATGCATTCTAAAGAAAACAAAAAACATGGCGTAACACTCAAGGCACACAATCAAAACCGACAAGCAGGAAACAAATGAAGCTATCTGGAATGGAATATGAATTGAATTTAAATTTGTATGTTCCAATAATGATGCATGAAATTATTTATCCTTTCTATACCAGGAAAAGGGTAAAATACCATAATTTCCATAAACCAATAAGCTGCAAAAAGTACACAGATCACTAAAGGTGAAATAATAATCAACCGTAATTGAAAATGAGATGAACAACAATTCCATCATAGGAAACATGGACTTTTACCCATATGTGGGTTGATAACTCCCATGCACAACAATTTACCATTTCTTGACACATTCCGAGTCTCCTTTTTACCTACCCAAAACACTAAGACAATGGAAAAGAAACTAATTTGAAACCACTTTGCAATATCTCGACCTAACTGACCACAAAAACATTAGTCGGGCTAGTGGGTTACATGGACACAAGCATACCTCCCTGTATTCCATAGGCTACCAACTAGCAGTGAGGTTCTAAGGAGGTGATAGTGGGGATAATATTCCATCGTGGGTAAAATAGCACATCAGTATGATAGATAATAAATAATAGACAATGGAAGGATCAATAATAAATGAAATACAAAGAAGTGGAAGAGTAATATAAACTGAATATAAAATATGGTCAACACCAATATACGAAAAATGAATGCATGTCCAAATGATGATACATAAACAAAAACATTAAACATACAATATGAAATAGTATATAATACAGTACAAGAATAAGAAAAATAAAAATAATCCCCGAAGGTGATCTCAATGAGCATACTCAGCTCTGCTCAGTCATATGCTCTTAAATACTTGGTAATAGTAAGTCAGTAGAAGAAATAGTTCATGGGCCTACAAACATGTGATCTACTCGGGTACCCTAATGCAATGGCATCTTGGGCAGGGTGTGAGATATAAATCCCAATATTTTACCACCCATGTTGTCTAAAAATGAATCTATTATATGTATAATAAGTGAAGCAGTGTGTATGTAATATGAATAACAAACAATAATGAAATAAACAACAACCTGCCCGCTAAAGTTCTTAAAGGACTCCTCGTGGCTCTACCACCACCAGTCCATTACCAGAATTAGATATATAATCAATAACCATATATATATTTTATTAATATATATACATAGTATAGTTGTATATCACATCCACCTTTACAAACCAAGTACATACAGACATAAGAATCCATATACTTGGAATTCTCAGTGAAGGATGGATCGGGGCATAACTCAGTCATCCAAAACTAATATAAATAATCCTATAAGATCCAAAAATAGGGTAAAATCCATATATCTCATAATTAAAGGGATGTTTCGTGCTCATCACTAGAAATTTACAGTGTTCCCTAATGTAAACACTCTTACATTGGTGAGTGTGTTGTCATGTCAACACTCACAAGATACATGGTTCATCATGCCCACCATTCACATAATAACATAGGTGTGAGACATCATGCTCAACACCCGAGGAAATGGAGCGTGATACCTCCATTCTCAATAGAACCCTTAATATCTTTCCATAGCCTCTATCAAGGAACAATCATATTTTTAACAATATCCAAGAGGAATTACCTATTATTATTTACATATATTAATCCCAATCATAACTAAGGGTGTCACAATTATTTCCATTCACATTAGTTGTGCGTATTTATTTACAGTAAGATGCATATTTGTACCACCCAATTAAATTAAATTTAAATTAAACCATTTAATTCAATCATGTAAGGAAAACCATAATAAAAATCCATTCCATTTAATACATTCCATTTAATTTAAAAAAACATGGAAATTCAATTATAATGGGAAATAAAGCACTTAGAAGAAAAAAAACAATTAGGTATTTACCTAATTTGTAAAATTCATTTATGAGGAAAGAAAATAGCATAAAAGGTTATTGGTTATTTAGTGTCTTAAATACGAGTCGTTGAATTAATTCATATAGTATATGCATTGGTTCAATGAACAACTATATAGAAAGGGGGACAACTCCATTTAAAACATCAAAAGGGGCCATGTACAAAACATTCCATTTGAAAAACCTTAACAAATCATATTAATATATCAATTCCATAAGGCCAAGCATGTTACAATTCACTAAAAATCACTTTTTTACTTTTGAAGGTAGTGCACCTCATCTAAGGGTTTTTATTATAAAAACATGAAATTATTCAGAAACACTTCATTTATTAAAAATAATAATAAAATGAAATATTCATAACTCAAATCACATTAAATATGAATTTTAAAAATCCACCAACAAGGGAAAAGAACTATGAGGTTTAACATGGAACTTAGAAGGTCCCATTCTAAAATGGAAAATTTCCAAAAAGGGGAACCTGTATTAATAATCCAAGATGAATGCGTTGAAGGAATTCCAGGCATTTATTCTTTTAATTATAAAATTGTAAATATAATCTGGCACTCCTTAGTGGTCTCTGCGATCATGGTTGACAACCTCAAATCACTAAACATGGCACAACTAGAGTAATACAAGGTGTGTAAGAAAATTAAAAAGGAATAAACCAATTTTATGGTAATGTGTGGAAAATACCACTGTGTGGTGCAATTAATATATTTAAAAGAATATGGAAACCTGGGGAAAAAATCATAGAATGCTGACCTTATTATTAGAATGTTCTACTCATCCAATATCAAGGTCTGATTCGGTCTGGTTTGGAATAAATATAAGAAACAAACAACCACCCTAAAAATATGGAAAATGAGATCAGACCAATATAACATAGTCTATAAGAAATTAAATGAAGAAATATTAAAAAGTAATAAATAGATTACTGATGTGGATCCATAGAGACCGAGGGTGTTTGATTTAGAGTTCATATGAATGAGTTTTCATCAACCATATAATATAGATGATGAGGAACCCAAGGTACCATTAAGGAAAATAATGCAGCAAGAGGATGAAGAAAGAAAAAGGAAAGAGTTTAAAAGTTATCATTAAGGTAAATAGTTTAATATCACCCTCAAAACTAGGTCATATGGTTTGGGTGCATGGTTTAACCAAACTGTAAACCAACCATGCATCCCCCACATCTTAGAAAATCCACCTCGGAAGGTTGTACCACACAGTTTCTCTGATAGTGTTTCAACAATGTGATGGATAGTGCATAGATATTTTCTAAGTGGCATAAATCTTGAATTCTAGGCACATAGTTTACTGTTGTAGGCTACAGAGTTTCAAAAAAACCATGCACCCTATGCAGACCTTCCAAACATGGGATTTTCAGGGCCTGAGGATTTTGAAACTCAACGAGACACCTAAAGGACCCCTTGGGCCTTACCCAAGTCAAAAAAAATAATTTTAATTATTCCAACTATCAAAATTTTATTATGAATCTTGGTTTAAAGAACTACCCATCAAACAAACACCAAAATTCAAATTCCCTTTGAATTTCACCTTGTTTCAAATCACGGATCATTACAGGTATGAAAAATAAATTATAATGGTTTTATGATAGTAATTATTTCTTAATTTTTTACTGTTTTCATATAAATTTTTTAATAATATTTTTAGATTTTTAAAAAAATTTGGTAAGAAGGTTTTTCTTAGTGGAATGAGTTGGGAAGACATTAGGGAAATCATACTAAGTTTGGAATCAAGCCTTTCTTGTGAATTGTTATGCATTTGGTGATATCAACTATCAAGAAATAGGTAATTGAAAGGTATATAAATTCTTTAATGATGCTTCTTGATACCATGTTCATGGAATGTGGAGTTGGATCTTAGAGCAGTTTTGGTGTTGCTGGTTGATGTCATTTGGGATTTTAGAGTTTTGTGGTCTTTTGGTTCTCTTCAAGTACATCTTTTGGTTTCCAATTATACTCTAATACGATTTAATATTTTTGGATATGTTTCTGGTTGTATTTTTTACTCATTCATCATATAGAGGGTGTCTTGGTTATTGTTTAATTAGTTTGAATTCTCTATTTTTTAAAATGGGACATGATCCCCTAAATGTTCTTGAGGCCCTTTGAATTTTTTTCCAGCCTTTGGTTTTTTGATGATGTTTCCTACGACAAAGTTGAACCTCCTACTATTCTTGAGACAATGATAAGGGTGATACATTATAGGTTTTTAGGTTTATTTTCAAATAAAATGTTTCCTTAATATTTGGTAATTTTTATATGATAAATAAGTGATTTCACAGAGAAAATGTAATTTTCACTAAGAAATATTTCAGGTAATCTTTTGAAATAATTTTCATCTATGATGCCATAATTTTATGTTATATAAATTTTATTAGGGATTTAATCAAATGTTATCATCCTTATTATTTCTATATATGATGTATGATTATGTTGGTAAGATATTCAAGAACCCCAATTAATTACCATAGGCTATGCTATTATGATTTGTTTATGAAACAAATTTAATTTCATAATTAATGATATGATAAAAGATTTATGATCTTGTGAAACACATATACATACTTTTAATTATGTAATGGGTGGTCCAAAATTTTATATCCCTCTAATAAATTGGGTAATGATGGATATATTATGTCACGACCCATCCTCGGGGCCCATGCCATGACTACCCCAACCCTTCCTTCCATAGCCCAGGGGCTGGCGACTAGCACCAAAAGGCGTAACCCAAAAAGGGAAGTCATTGCCTTTAAACATGTAACACACACATTCAGAAACACAAGCACCAGTAAAAACAAATTCTGGTATTGGAAGAGTGCTGAAAGTAAATGGGCCAGTATACAAACCCAAATAAAGTAAAAGTACAAGTAAAAGTAAAAACAACTCCTAGATCATCCACTGGGGAAATCCTACATTAATGGTAGGTACATATCTCAAACAACTCATCCCTGAGGTACGTCCCATCTAGTTTAGTTCTAAGTAGCCTCCTGTCCATCTCCCTTATCCTCGATCACTGCTAACTGTCATCTACATAGAACACAACAAGGTGTGGGCGAAGCCCGTGCAGGGTTGAGTATAACAAAACTTAGTAAGGGACCCAGAGACCCCCGAAGGTCTCCCAGAATCCACTAAGGATAAACCAAAGTAGTAAGATACAAACATGAAGTATCAACCATCCCTTATTAGGTATATTCCAATACATATACCTATGTTACCAATTACAATCAGGCTCCAACATTCGAGCCCAAGCACAACCCATTCCACAAAGGAAGTAAAGTCATTCATCTTAATGATAAAAACTTAAAATTAAGACACATCTCACACAGGTATTTAACTCAAGTAGAGGGGTAGAGATGATTTGATGTATCCACTGAATCATCTCCTCTGTCGAACCCACATAGGATCCTGGAACATTAATCATTATTATTGAACCCACGTAAGATCCCGGTGTAGAAGTCATCGCTGTCGAACCCATGGAGGATACCAGTCCAGTATTACCGCTGTTGAATCAACGGAGCATCCGGGTCCAGTATCATCTATGTCGAACCCACGGAGGATCCTGGTCCAGTATTGTCGATGTCAAACCCACGAAGGATCCTTGTATAGTAGTTGGTCCACATAGGATATTATCTTCTCAGTCGTAGCTAGCCATAGTGTTCCCACACACATCACGCTCGATTATGGGAGGGTCCGCTCCTCGAGCCAAGTATCGATACATAAACTACCATGAGGCCTCGAGTTGATGTATCTCGTAGTTCCGTCTCATCAAAAGGAACCCAAAACGATAGATGACGCTTCAATCAGACGCCCGGTATGTGAGGTTTTGGCATTTCCACTCCGAGGGCCCGGTTGAATTTATGTTCAATCCAACCCAGTAATACCCCAACTACGTCCAAACCTTGAGTGAGATATTCCAAAAGAACCAACTTGATCCAAGCATTATGCCCCCATAGACAGTTTGTCAATTAGACACCTATAGCCCCAAGATATGGGTGAAAAAGGAAATTGTGTCAAACCTGGGTCCGGGTCCGGTCCGGCCCAGTCGGGCCGACCCGACCTGGACCGGCCCGACCCAGTTCGAGTCGACCCAAATTGGGTCTGGATCCGGAATGGGGTATGACCTGGTCCGCGGGTCCGACCCAGCCCAGAAAAAACGGTCTGGCCCACAGAAACGAACCTGGCCCGTGACAGTCGGCCCGACCCGCTCGGCGACCCGGCCCGCGGGTGGCGCATCCCGCATGGCTGGGAGGCAGTCTGCCAGCCGAAGCCAGTAGGTGGCCGCACCTCGTGGGGCCAGCCTAACCAAGCGAGGGGCCGGGGGTCAGCACCCCCTGTCTCCCAATAATGTCCGGGGCATGGCACCGGTCTAGTAACCGCAGGACACTTCGGGTCCCACCTATGGCACGACCGCCCTCCTCTGTCCGCCACATACCACATGGTCGTGGCACGACGGTGCTACGCCCACCGTCTGACCACCACAGCCATCCTGGCCGCGACCCTTCCACCCGTGCGGTGCGATGGCGTCGTGCCCCACTGGCGGCCATCTGGCCGCCTTGCTCCACCGCAGACCACGCTGGCCACAACCCTTTCCTCCGCGCGGCACGACGACACCACGCTACACCGGTGACCCAGCGGCCCTTGCGCTGCCAGTTCCTTTCACAGCCGGCCTGTCTCCAGCCACCATTACTCCACCACCATCTTCAACAAAATAAAGAAAATCGGAGGGGGGTCGTGGCTGTGTTTGTTCGGCTTGGGTCCTCCGTGTTAGGGTGGTAGCAATCGACCATTAATGAAGCTCAAGAATGACTAAGAACGATGATCTAAATCAATAAAAGCAACCCCTACCTCATCTGTCGATCGTTGATGGTGGAAGGAGAGTTCAGAGAAGATGAAGCCAAAGACGATGTCGACGTTCTTCATGAGAAACGCTTTCCTTTCTTTCCCCAGTTGAAGTTAGTTCTTCATTGGTGGAAGATGAATTCTTTGTTGGGAGGATAATTCTCCAAGTTCTTCCAAGTTCTTCCAAATCTCCCAAAATTAATAGATGCCAACCAAAATGAAATAATAGATTGTCTATTATTTAATTTTTGGCATGAATTCAAAAGAGTTAAAATTTAATTAGTTAGTGTTCAATCAATTAATTCAAGTGGAGTGTCACTTTAATGAGGGGAGTTCAAGAGTTTTCCCCCCAGTTATGGGGAGTTCAAGGAGTTAGGAAGCTCGGGTGGTCCCCACATTAATTATCCTCCCAAGGGAGGTTATTCTTGGGTGGGCCCCACCACCATAACCTCTCATGGGAGGTTATAGTGTGGTGGCCTCCACCACTAAGCACCCCTTGGAGGTTTTAACCACCACAAAGAAAAATAAGCTACACTTATTTTTATTTAACTTTATTCTTAAAAACCCCAAAAACTAACTTCCATTCTCAACCATCTACTGTCAAAACGAAAGCCTTCTTAAGAGAATACTAGCGTTGTGAGTTCAACAGTTCCCTCATATTTCAATTCCGAGCACTGGTTCAAAAGTTATAAAATCCGGATCATACATTTATTGAACATACCCAAACAAAACTTCAGGAATTGATTCCTAGCACATCGGGCCTCAGAATCACGCGCCGTAAATTTTCACGTACTCATAAAATTCCCATGTATTTAAGATAAATATTCCCACGGAAGTTCTGGGTATTTACATTCTACCCACCTTTAGGATTTATGTCCTCGTAAGCTACAACTCAAACTAAGAGAACAAACGGGGGTACTGAGCACTCATCTGAGCCTCCCGCTCCCATGTGAACTCCTGGAGGTTCACGTGCTACCAGAAAACTCGCACTAGAGGTATCGACCACCCATGAAGGACTCTCTCCTATCGATCCTCGATCTCTACTGTAACCTCTGACAAATTCGCCCCGTCATCGATGTCGAGGTCACCCCAGTCTATAATGCGAGTCGGGTCATCACGTATCTCATCAGCTATGAAATGTGGAAAACATCATGCACCTAGTGAAACTGAGGTGGAAGATCCAGGCGGTAAGGCACATCTCCTTCTCTACTGAGGACCTGAAAGGGTCCGATGAACCTCAGATATAACTTGCCACCCCAACCAAAATCTTTGTAGACCTCATCGAGGTGAGACCCGTAGGAAGACGTGGTCACCATCCTCAAACTCCAGAGGTCTCTGTCTCTTATCATCATAGGACTTATGCCTGCTCTATGCAATATTCATCCGCTCCTGGGTGATCTACATGTTCTCCGTCGTAGCCTGCACTATCTCTGGTCCCATGAGTGCTAACTCACCTGGGTCAGTCCAACACAGAGGTGATCTGAAAGGTCGGATGTAGAGTTCCTCGAAAGTGGCAATATCGATGGTGGAGTGGTAGTGGTTGTTGTACGCAAACTCTACCAAGGGTAAGTGAACCTCCCAGCTGTGACCGAAGTCAAGTAAGAATGCATGGAGCATGTCGTCGAGAGTCTGAATGGTCCTCTCAGTCTGGCCATCAGTCTTAGGATGGAAGGTGGTGCTCAAGCAAAGCTGCATCCCAAAAGTATCCTACAACCCCTTCCATAGCCGGGAAGTGAAACTAGCATCTCGATCGGAGACGATCATCAATGGAACACCATAAATCCATACGATCTCCTATACATAGAGGCATCCCAAGCTCTCTACTTAACCATGCTCTCTGATCTATAGAAAGTGGGCTGACTTGGTGAGTCAGTCGATAATCACCCAGATAGAGTCGTGACCTCTGGTTGTACATGGAAGCACCGTCACGAAATCCATGGATATCCCATCCCACTTACACTCTGGGACCTCTAAAGGATGATCTAAGCCTGCTGGAACCTGGTTCTCTACCTTCACTTGCTGATAAGTGAATCGTGAGACAAACTCTGCTACTGCCTTCTTCATACCTGGCCACCAGTGTTGTCGTCGAAGGTCCTAGTACATCGTTTCCACACCTGGATGTACTGCTAGAGGCGATTTGTGAAACTCTCTCCACACTTCATCTCGAAGTGACACTGGTACCATGGTATGTCCCTTGAAGAGAATGAAGTGATCTCCACCTATAGAAAACCCACCATGTGCCTGCCCTGTGGATATATGTGCACGTCGAGCCTTATAGTCAAAAACCCCACGCTATGCCTCCATGACTCTCTAAAGAAGTGGAGGTGTGACTATAAGAGACTGCAGAAAGGATGCTCCATCTCGATCCACAAAGGATATTTGCAACGCGGCCAGCTGCTTCGTCACCTCTCTTAGCAGCTAAATGCATGATCTCTTAGTGAGAGCATCTGCTACAACGTCCCCCTTCCCACGAGTATATACTATCTCAATGTCATAGTCCTGGAGGAACTCAAACCAATGCCACTATCTCAGGTTCAGGTCCTTCTATGCGAAGATATACCAGAGACTCTTGTGATCAAAGTACACGGTAAAACGCTCACCCAACAGATAATGTCGCCACATCTTCAAGGTGAAGACCACTGCTTCTAACTCCAGGTCATGGGTAGCGTAGTTCTGCTCATGCTATCTTAGCTACTGAGAACCATATGCGATCACATCTCTCTCTTTCATTATGACACACCCAAGTCCGGTCCCTGATGTGTCGTAGTATACTTCGTTCCATATTCCTTCTTCTGGAAGCCTTAAGATGGGGGAACTAGTCAGCCTCCGCCTCAGCTCCTGAAAGCTCTACTGGAATCTCTCCGACCACATTAATGGTTTATCTTTATTCATCAAGGATGATAGTGGTGCTAAAACTATAGATAAGTCTGGAATGAATCTCTGGTAGTATCTATCCAAACTCAGGAAACTCTGTACCTCTTTCACTCTCTTGGGTGGCTCCCAAGCATGTACCACCTCGATCTTCACTGAATCCACTACAACTCCAGCCTCTGAGATGACATGTCCCAGAAAGTGTATCTCTCAGATCCAGAACAGGCACTTCAAGAGCCTACCATATATCTGGTGCTCTCGGAGTGTGTCTAGTAATACCCACAAATGGTAGGCGTTCTCCTCCTCGGTAGCTAAGTAGATCAGAATGTCTTTTATGAAGAATACCACAAAGCAATCAAGGTAAGGCTGGAATATCCTATTCATTAGTCCCATGAACACATCTGGTGTATTGGTTATGCCGAATGGAATAACTAAGAACTCTTAGTGGCCGTACAAACACCTGAAGGCCATCTTCCGCAAATCCTGATTAGTCACTGAAAGTGGATAATATTCATTGTTAATATCTTTAAATTAATTGTTACAAAGTTCATAAACATTGTTTTTAGTGCATTACATAAATATAACTTCATTTCTCATCTAAAATGCAATTCTTGTTTAAAATGCAAATTTGGGCCCAATCATTCATTTGTTTGTGTACAACATTATAATCATTTAATAAATTTAAAATTTTGCGATATGATTTATCACTTTGTTTGAAACATTTTATCTTTTAGGTCTGATGGATGAATCTGAAGGGAAGATAGATAATTTTGCACCCGAATACAGAAATTTGCTGGATAAAGCATAATGTGCCTAAGGCCCATCAAACAAATGTGGGGCTCACAAAACAAGCCCAATGAAGCTCAAATTTCTAAATTAGAAAAATAAAAATATGAGAATAATTTTATTTAACTATGGAGGGAGATAATTCTGAAGCTTTCATGATGATAAAGGGATCTGAAGCATATATTTAAATGGTGGACCCGACATTAATGCACATAAAGTTGTCCCATCTTTTAGACCATAACTTCCAAACGGCTGAGACAAATGTCCTGAAATTTTTACATAGGATATAGGACAAATGGAAAACGATATTTGTATTCTTCAACACCTCAATATTTGGCCTCCATCAATTAAATAGTCGAACGTTAAAATGGTGGACGAATCTGGACAGTTTTCCGGGTCAACTTCGAAACGTCAATTTCCTTTTGATTATTCACCCTCGTTTTGACTCTATTAATTGTTGGGGGGTGAATTGATTGAGGGGGGAGGACCTAAGGCTCCTAATATTCCTATATAAGAAGATTATGGTGAAGTGAATTATCATCTAGCATTTTCTTTTGAATCCAAGTTTTTCTTTCAATTATAATTTCCCGCTTTCGTTTTGTAATGGCATCATCAATTTCTCTAATGTAAGTTTTTCATTCTCGTTTAGTATTTTAATAAAATTTATTCTTATTCACTTTTTATTTTCTTTTTCTTCACACTTTAATACCATTTAATATTAGTGTGAATTTATTCACACCCGCACTTGTGAATTCATCACACAACAATGGAGTGTTCGTTTTGATTAATGTTTTTTTCTTTTCAATCCCGCTTATTTAAGTCAATTACCCGCTTCCATTGATAGAATAGCATCAATGGAGGGCTAAAATTTTATGGGTTGATCCTAGGGAGTTGCATGAGTTGGATTGAATGTTATTTGATATTCTTAAATTCTTAAATTTGTTCTTTATTTTAAGAGTTCCTTTCTTTGATTTATCTTATTCTTTGTCTTCACAGACTTTAACAATGACACATTTTGAGTGCTAGTACGATCCAATTCCTTGGAGTGACCATTTAATTGATCCTCTAACCGAATTGGTGATTAGCCTTGAAATTTTGTATGGATCAAATCAGAGAATGATATTGAGGGATTATTTCATTTAATGGATTCCTCTTGAACCGATGAACAAAAAATCAAATGAAAAACAAATACATCCAATAAAGCCTAAGAGACAACCTAGGATCAACTCACCTTAATTAGTTGTTTTAATTCAATTAATTTTATTGGTTTTTTTTTAAATTAAATAAATATTTCTTCAAATCAATCAACACCATAGTTGGCCACTTCATAGCCAATCCCGCATCTAATCAAAGTGTCTCAAAGTTTTTTTTTTCGGTCCCTGTGGATTCGACCCCAACCTGTACTACCACAACCGCATACCTGTAGGGTAAATTTAGGCGCAACCAAATTTTGGTGCCGTTTCCAGGGACCCAAGTAAGTACCTTAGACACTCATCTTCTTTTCTCACCCCAAATTCTCTATTCTCACCCTAATTTCTCTTCTAAATTCCCCTTTTGGTTTCTACGTGTCCAATGAATCCCAAAAGCAACATTCAATCAAATCCAATGGATTATCTTCAACAATACCCATTAATATACCAAGGCTATAATCAACTATAAAATCAATATTTTGAATCACCTCACATAGAAAATTTCATTGACCAAACCATGATTGAATACACCACACCAGATGATATGTACAATCAATGGGATGCTGATTGTTTAAAAGATCAATTTCCAAACCTCTCGAGGATGATTGAAGAGATCAAACATAATTAAGTTCATGATGTACAAACATCTATCAATCATAATTCTTAAAAAATTATTGAACATTTCTGTGAAAAAATGGATAAAATGAATTCAGAGGTTTCATCTTTAAGAGTAGAACTACAAAGCATTGAAATGGTTGTGGAACTCATTCCCACTCAGGTTGTCTATTACTCATCACTAATACAAAAATCTTGTCTCTCACAAACCTCAAATGAATTTATTGAAAAACAAACCATTGGATTTGGGATAGTTGAAGATAATAAAGGAATTGTTGATGTGTGCTTAAATCAAGAGGAAACTGATTTTTTGTATTCACAAGAGGGAAATTTGACATTGTGGATGGAGAGTCCTGAATATTTCTCTATTGATTATTTTTCAAAAACACCAATCACTGAATAGTAGGGAGAAATACCAAACATTGAGCCCATTCCCACTCTTGAAATTCAACTAGACACTTTTGGGGATGAATCATATTTTCAAACAGAACCAATTCTTTCTAAAAATTTTGGAGAAGAAACTAGCTTTCATTAAAATTGTCAATATTCATTAGGAAATTTCAATCGACCAGAACTCAAAATCATTATGCTTCCTTCCCCAGACAATAATTCCATCATAAGTGATACCCACGACCATACTTTAGTCATTAATTCATCTCATGAAACCCACAAAGGGGAGTTAACCCTTGAAATCGTAGAAAAGACTATAGAAGAAACCAGATCAACCATTACTAAAATTCCTTGTATTTTCACACCCCTTGTTGAACATGGGTTTTTACATGATAACAAATCGAATAAAACAATAAATATCAATCATGTTGAAGTGGAGAAAGATGGGGTCATTAAAATTTTAAAATTTTGAATTGGATTAGTTGGGGGGTTCATGTCGAGCCAACGACGTTAAACAAAAGCACTGCATGGGAGGCAACCCATGGTTTTCATGTTTTCTAAGCATTTTGAATCATTTTATTTTTCATATAATAAATTACCAAAGACTGTTGACCTGTTCTTCTTTTATGAGTAAGGATTGGTATGAAAGGGGAGCACCGTATTCATGCATGTCACGTGATGTGATCTCTGAGTAATACCTTACCCAGAAATTTAAAAGAAGACAATGTATCATCAGTTTATTTTATTTATGTTTTTATAGGTTAAAAAAAAATTATACTCTTGACCTGTTCTTCTTTTATAAGTATGGATGGGTATGAAAGGGGAGCACCGTATTCATCTGTGTCACGCGATGTGATCCCTGAGTAATACCTTACCCAGAAAATATAAAGAAGACAATGTATCATTAGTTTGATTTAAAAAAAACATGGAAAACCATAAAAATGATGGTACATAGAATTAAATAGATCATTGTGTTGTCTGTTTTGTCTGCTTTGTCCTTATTTTTATGGTTTAGGAACTATTTTGGGTGATACATGTTTAATCAAGGAGGTGGCTACATCCCCCAAGAGATCAAAGGTGTAATCTAGAGCATCATGAACTTCAAATTCAAAAACCAGGTGAATTTTTTCCATGTTTATCATTCTCAATTTCATCTTTTAACTCCTATCCTAACCCCTTCTAACTTTTCTTTTCTTTAAACACTAGGGACAGTGTTATTCAAAGTTGGGGAAAGATAAAAAATGATTTTTTTGTGAATAAAAACATGCATGAAAAGAAAAATTCCATTAACCATAAACATGATAACACACATTGCAAACTCTAAAATTGGATATCAAATAAATTTTTCATGCCTTGATTCTGATTTTAATGCAAGTTAAAGTTCATGAGCATAGGTTTTGGAAAGTGTGGTTGTCCGATGTGATTTTTCAATGTTTACATTTTCATCCTCTTAATAAAAATACCACAATGCACGTCTAATAGATCGTGGGTGTAAATTTGAGTTCTTGGGTCCCTTTCATTATAGCATAGGGTTCTGGGGTCACATTAAGTTTAATTTGAGTATTCAAAAAATACAAAAAAAATTATATAAAAATAATAATGACCACATAGAGCAATGATTTGTCCAAATGTGTGGCGTCCCGCACTTGGGGATCGTGACTCTATAGTTGTCTTGCCCAGAGTTAGGCTTTATATCTCTATTGTAGAGAATGAAATTGACAATATGTGTGGAATTCGACACTTGGGGATCGCGACTCCTTAGTTGTCTTGCCCAGAGTTAGACTTTTCATATCTATTGTGGATAAAAAAAATAATAAAAAAATAAAAAAAGAATGGATACTCATATTAAGGTTTAATGTGATTCCAACCTAGATCTTCCATTTTTTCCCCTTGAACAATAAAATGGGCCCCATATCTTTTGTGATGCACAACACTTTATCATGCTTAATTGAAATTGGATGAAATGTGGCGATGAATTTTGAACAAAGTAATGGGCTTGGGATTGGGATATGCTTATGGACCTAGCTTGTTTTAAATGATTTTTATGGGTTCCATAATTTTTTTTGGTATGAGATATTTGGGTGAGCAATGTGTATTAAAATATTTTTGGAAAAGGGGATTTGAATTTCATATTTGTAATTTATTTTTCTCGGGACTAGAAAAACTCAAGTTGGGGGTGTGATTAGCCACTTAAAGTGGCTAATATTCATTGTTAATATCTTTAAATTAATTGTTCCAAAGTCCATAAACATTGTTTTTAGTGCATTACATAAATAGAACTTCATTTCTCATCTAAAATGCAATTCCTGTTTAAAATGAAAATTTGGGCCCAATCATTCATTTGTTTGTGTACAAAATTATATTCATTTTAGGAATTTGATATTTTGGGATATTATTGATCACTTTGTTTGGAACATTTTATCTTTTTGGTTCGATGGATGAATCCTAAGGGAAGATGGAGAATTTTGTGCCCGAATGCAGAAATTTTCTAGAGAAAGCATAATGGGCCTAAGACCCATCAAACAAATGTGGGGCTCACACAACAAGCCCAATGAAGCTCAAATTTCTACAGTAGAAATATAAACATATTAGGATAATTTTATTCAACTATGGCCGAAGCTAATTCTGAAGTTTTCATGATGATAAAAGGATCTGAATCTTAGATTTAAATGGTGGACCCGACATTAATGCACATAACGTCGTCCCATAATTTCGACCATAACATCTAAACGGATAATCCAAATGTCCTGAAATTTTTACATCGGATAGAGGAAACATGGAAGAATATATTTGTATGCTACGACACCTCATTATTCGGCCTCCATCAATTAAAGAGTTGAACGTCAAAATGGTGGACGAATCTGGACAGTTTTCCAGATCAACTTCGAAACGTCAATTTCCTTTTGATTATTCACCCTCGTTTTGACTCTATTAATTGTTGGGGGGTGAATTTATTGTGGGGGGTGGAGCTAAGGCTCCTAATATGAGTATATAAGGATATGGTGGTGAAGGGAATTATTATCTAACATTTTCCTTTGAATCCAAGTTTTTCTTTCAATTGTAATTTCTTGCTTTCGTTTTGTAATGGCATCGTCAATTTCTCTAATGTAAGTTTTTTATTCTCGTTTAGTATTTTAATAAAATTTATTCTTATTCACTTTTTATTTCCTTTTTCTTCACACGTTGATACCATTGAATCATAGTGTGAATTTATTCACACCTGCACTTGTGAATTCATCACACAATGGTGGAGTGTTCATTTTGATTAATGTTTTTTTCTTAAATCCCTCTTCTTTAAGTCAATTACCCACTTCCATTGATAGAATAGCATCAATGGAGGGCTAACATTTTATGGGTTGATCCTAGGGAGTTGAATGAGTTGGATTTAATGTTATTTGATGTTCTTAAATTCTTAAATTTGTTCTTCTTTGTCTTCACCGACTTTAACAATGACACATTTTGAGTGATAGTACGATCCAATTCCTTGGAGTGTTCATTTAATTGATCCTCTAAGTGAATTGGTGATTAGCCTTGAAATTAGGTATGGATTAAATCAGAGAATGATATTGAGGGATTATTTCATTTAATGGATACCTCTTGAACCGATGAACAAAAAATAAAATGAAAAACAAATACATCCAATAAATCCCAAGAGACAACCTAGGATCAACTCACCTTAATTAGTTGTTTTAATTCAAGTAATTTTATTGGTTTTTTTAAATTAAATAAATATTTCTTCAAATCAATCAACACCATAGTTGGCCACATCATAGCTAATCCCGCATCTAATCAAAGTTTGTCAAGGTTTTTTCTTCGGTCCATGTGGATTCGACCCCTACCTGTACTACCACGACTGCATACCTGTAGGGTAGATTTGGGTGCAACCACATCCTCATCTCGAACTTTGAGCTGGTGATAGACTGATCTGGGATCTATCTTCGAGAACCACCGTGCTCCTTTTTGATGATCAAAGAGGTCTTCAATCCTCGAGAGTGGGTAATTGTTCATTATGGACACCTGGTTCAGGTAACGGTAGTCAACATAGAATCTCAAGCTCCCATCCACCTTCTTGGAAAATAGAATCGGGGCTGTCCAGGGAGAAACAGTAGGCTGGATGAATCCCTTCTGCTACAAGTCCTCCAACTGTACCCACAGCTAATGAAGATTAGCAGAAGCCATCCGATATGATGGAGTAGATATCGGTGTCGTCACGGGGTACATGTCAATTTAGAAGTCCACCTCTCTATGAGGAGGTAGTCCTGGGACATCGTTAGGGAAAAATTCCCATACTGATCCCCCACAATAGGAAAACTCAGACTCCGCACATCAATCGCTCTGAGAATGAGGCTATCCAACTGATGTGTGATCAGCTGCCCCCTCCTCTACGTAATTCCATCATGCGTTGCAAAGGCACCCTTATTTTTGGTAAAGGTAAACCTCTTCTCATCCTCAAGGACACACCACACTTTCTGCCTAATGCAGTCAATAGGAGCATGAACTGTGGATAACCAGTCCAAACCCAAGATGACGTCGTAAGACCTCGACACCAATACTAGAAGATCCTAGCCAAATATCTCACCTCCTAGAGTGAGCCCACACTGCTGGAACCCATGTGTAAATCCCGAATCATCTCCCGTAAAAGTCTCTAGTTGTAAATATCGAGCCAAAGACTCCACCAGAATCTCCAAGCCCCATACAAGGGAATCGACAATAAAAGAATGACTCACACATATTTCTATAAGTACTGAAGTAAGGGTGGAGTAGACACAGATAGTACCTTGAGTCATCTCAGGTGCGTTGTGGTCATAGGCCTCAACTGCCTGGAGCTGAGCTCGTCCCTGTCTTCCAGCTCCCTATGGTCAGGGTGGAACTCCTGGGGGTGGTGGTTGTAAGACCTCAAAATGTCTTCCACCACCTACCGCTCAGACAGATCCTCTGCCATGTCTACCTACTCCCAGCGGACCACCACAGTCAAACCTATGCCTTTGCCTGGGAGGTCCTTCTACTGTCTTCTGCTCATCTGCATGGCGGGTTGGGCAGTCATGAGCCATGTGACCCTGCTCGCCACATGCATAGCACTGCCTGCTCCTCGTATGGATATATATATCTCGTATGCCCCGCACAACCGAACCCGTATCCAGGGGTCACCCACCTAATGGATTGGTCTGCTTGGACCTCTACGAAATCTGTCTTCTATTAGCTATAGAAGAATCTTCTACGTGTCACCCTATGGTGGGTATCACTGCTGGTGACTGCTCAACAATAAAACTCTACACAAGAAGGGCTCACTCCAGCACCCCCGCCTGCGTCGGAAAGCTGAGGGAGATCATCGAAGCCCTAATATCATTCCTGAGTCCCTGCTCAAAGGTTCGGGCCCTGAAGAACTGGTACCACACCATATCTGTGGAGTAGCATGAGAGGTCGGTGGACCTTGCTGAGTACTATTACACCATCATGTTTCCCTACTGCAGATGAAGTAGCTCCTGAATCTACACCGCACGAAGGGTGGTTGGAACAAACTCTTACCGTAAGAGGCTCTCGAAGTATTCCTAGAGAAGTTATGCCTCATCACAAACCTGGAGCATCAGGCTCCACCATCTGTCCGCTGCTGCCTATAAGAGAATCATGGCAAGGATCACCATGAGGTCTGCTGGTGTCCCCACAAATCTGAAAACTCTTACAACAGCCTTCAGCCAATCCTCAGATGCCTGTGGGTCCGTCTCTCTCATGAACCTGGGCAGCCTCTGGCGATGGAACTCGTGAAACTCACTCAGATGGCGTGCACTCTCTGCTGCTGGATCTGGTGGAATTGGTGGTCCAGTGGGTAGTGGTACCACTGGTGCCTCCGCTAGGATTGGGCCCAACACTGAGGCCTCGTCGCTCGATGGCCTACATCTCGTACACATCCCAAAACCCTGGCTGGCTGCCTACATGGGGCCATCCTAAAAAGAAATAGGTGTGCCATGATCAAAAAAATTTACCTGTTGAGATAAAAAAAAGTAATC
This sequence comes from Viscum album, assembly GCA_963277665.1. Taxonomy (NCBI): domain Eukaryota; kingdom Viridiplantae; phylum Streptophyta; class Magnoliopsida; order Santalales; family Viscaceae; genus Viscum; species Viscum album. Next base: position 307,245,873 of record OY728129.1, read on the forward strand.
ACAAAGAAAACTTTTCAAAGGTAACACACACACAATCAGTGTTTTCATACACCGAGTCAAAAATAATATGTCAGAGTCATAGTGTATGGTTACGTCAGCTGCTACACCAACACCGGTTTCCCTAAACTAATAACCACACCCAAAACACATAACATTATTTCTATTAAAAGAATCAGAGTCCATGTTCTATGGTAGAACCAACTCCTATGATACCAATTTTTCATGACCCGTCTTCAGGGCCCGTGCCTTGAATACCCCAAGCCCGCCTTCTATCGTCCGGTGGCTAGAGACTAGCACTAAAAGGCGTAACCCAAAAATGGAGGGCATTGCCTTTAAAACTATAACACACACAGTCAGAAACACAAGCAGCAGTAAAAACAAATTTTGGTATAGGAAGAGTGCTGAAAGTAAATTGGCCAGTATACAAACCCAATTGAAGTACAAGTACAAGAAAAAGTAAAAAACAGCTCCTGGATCATCCACCGGGTAAATGCTACCTGAAGGGTAAGTATATATCTCAAACAACTCATCTCTGAGGTATGATCTTATCATCTCAGTCACAGCCAGCCATAGGGTTCCCGCACACAGCACGCTCGATTCCCGGAGGGTCCGCCCCTCATGGATAGTGTAAATACATCAACTACCATGAAATCTAGTTTTTATGTATCCCGTAGTTCTTTCTCATCATAAAGAACCCAACATGACAGACGGCGCGTCAATCAGACGCCCGATATGTGAGTTATTGGCATTTCCGCTCGGAGGGCCCGGTTGGATTTAAGTTCAATCCATCCAGGACATACCACAACTACATCCAAACGTCAATTGGGGTATTCCAAAATAAACACATATTTCCAAGCTTTCCATCTCTATAGATGATTCGTCAATTGGACACCCGTAGCCCGAGATATGGGTGAAAAGGTGAATTGGGTCAAACCTGGGTCCGTGTCTGGTCCGGCCCAGTCGGACCGACCCGACCCGACCCGGCCTGGGCTGACCTAACCCGGTTCATGTCGACCTAAACTAGGTCCAGATGCGGCCTGGGGTCCAGCACAGTCCGTGGGTCTGACCGGACCGGCCCTCTTGGTTTGGAGGCGGTCTGCCAGCCGAAGCCAGTGGGTGCCCACACCTTGTGGGGCCCGCCCCGACCGAGCGAGGGGGGGGGGGGGTCAGCCCCCTGTCTCTCTGTAATGGCTGGAACATGACGCTGGCCTGGTAACCGTGGGACCCTTCAGGTCCCACCTGTGGCGTGCCCGCAGGCGGCCGGCTCAGCCGGCCGCCCTCCTCTGTCCACCGTGGCCCGCCTAGTCGCGGCTTTTTATGGAATGATGGCGCCGCGCCCACCGTCTGACCATCGCAGACCTTCTGGCCACAACCCTTCCACCCGCACAATGCGACAACACTGTGCCCCTTTGTCAGCTTTCCGGCCGCCTTGCTCCACCGCGGCCCGCGCTGGCCGCAGCCCGGTCCTCCGCGCGGCGCGACTGCGCCGCACTCCTCTGGCGACCCGCTCGGCCCTTGTGCCGCCAGTTCCTTTCACGGTCGGCCCATCGCTGGCCGCTGTTTCTCCGCTACCATCATCAAAAAAATGAAGATAATAAAAGGGGGGTTAGGCCGTGTTTGTTCGGCCCGTGCCCTCCATGTTAGGATGGTAGCAATCAACCATTAACGAAGTTCAATAATGATGAAGAACGAAGATCGAAATCAATCAAAATAACCCCTACCTCGTCTGTCGATCATTGACGGTGGAAGGAGAGTTTGGAGAAGACGAAGCCGAATACAAAATCGTCTTTCTTCATGAGCAACACTTTCCTTTCATTCCCCGGTTGAAGTTCATTATTCGTTGGCGGAAGAGGCGTTCTTCGTTGGGAGGATAGTTCTCCAAGTTCTTCCATGTTCTTCCAAAGCTCCCAAAATGAATAGATGCCAACCAAAATGAAATAATAGATTTGTCTATTATTTAATTGTTGTCATGAATTCAAAAGATTCCAAATTTAATTAATTAATGTTCCATTAATTAATTCAAGTGGAGTGGCCCTTTAATGAGGGGAGTTCAAGAGTTTTCCCCCACTTATGGGGAGTTCAAGGAGTTAAGAATCTCAGGTGGTCCCCACCTTAATTATCCTCCCCGGGGAGGTTATGCTTGGGTGGGCCGCACCACCATAACCTCTTATGGGAGGTTATGGTGTGGTGGACTCCACCACTAACCACCCCTTGGAGGTTTTAACCACCATAAATAAAAACAAGCTACAATTATTTTTATTTAACTTTGTTCTTAAAAACTCCAAAATATAACTTCCATTCATGACCATATTTCATCGAGACGAAATACTTCTTAAGTGAATACCGGTGATGCGAGTTCAACAGTACCCTCAGATTTCAATTCTGAGCACCAGTTAAAAAGTTATAAAATCCCGCTCGTACATTTACTGAATGTACCTGAACAAAACTTCAGAAATTGATTCTGGGAACACCGAGCCTCGGAATCAAGCGCCGTAAATTTTTGCGGACTCATAAAATTGCCATGTATTTAGTAAATAATTTTCTGAAGAAATTATGGGTCTTTACATATTAAGAGATAAATATTAATTGAATTGGAAGTGATCCCAATTCAGTAAGGTACTTTGTCCACAATGATAATCATTAAAGTGATCCTTGGATACTATGATGATTTGGGGAGTAAACCCAGTTCAATATGATTGTCTTGTAAGTGATCCTGTATGACTAAGGAAATGATTTTCTACACTTTTTTGTATGGAAAAACTCTATGTCTTATTCCAATGTTGTTATCTTAGAACTCATATTCTTAGATTCTTTTTTGATTCATGTCTTATAAAATTATAAGATTTATTTCATGACTCAATATTGTGATCTTTGATATATTGGGTGTGGTTTTTAAATGATATGATCAAGTTCTCATATCCATATTCTCATTTTATACCTAAGTTATTATTGATATCTTCATTGTTTAACCTTATTGAGAATTTGATCTTATCCACTCTTATGTTTCCTTTCCCTTGGTTATTAAAAAATATTTTAAGTGAGATATGTCTTATAGGTGGGTTAGTTATTAAGAATATAGTGTGATCCTCTTATGGAAAATTAATGTATGTGTATATGTTTCCAAAAATAATAGACCTATGTGATTCCGGTGTAGATCTTGATGATATGTAATGTATATTAATCTAATATAGTGTCATAATTATATATGAAAAGCATGGTTCTCTATTTTGTAGTTATAATATATTTCGATAAATATATATTTCCATATGATTGTTGCATTTCTACATCCTCCACTAATAAGATATAATTTTTTTAAGGAGAAATCCATAGTATGCATGAATGATCTATATATTCATTTTACATAAGAGTCAAAATGAAATGAATCGACCCATAGGGCCCCTTCCTGGGCCAATAGTAAGCTGTTTCTGCCATCCTAATCCCTCCATTAATAAGATGGGGGCTGGTGACTAGCACCATGTAGGAATGTCGAACAACACGAGTGATGTTAACCTTTAATATCCTATAATAAACACATCACGAATGAACAAGATAACTAGAAAAACCTATAGGATATACAAAAATAATCAACTGAATGGTACACAATGAATGAATGAGACATCTATCACTAATATTTCTTCACATGGGAAAATAAGAAGGAATTATAAATCTAAAAAGTCTACAAATCTGAGTGACATGAGACATTCTAAAACTACTCCCCACTATAAGTACTCTTCTACCCTTATCTGTATGCAATATTCACTACTACCATCAAAGACCACCATGATCCATAATGGGTCACCAAGACTCACCAAACATGAAATTTGAACAAAAAAACACTAGACCCACTTCTGATAAGAACATCACCACTCTGACATATTGTTTTCACAAAAAAACACATATATGAACAAGTCCTGCATAACTATTAATACTCAAGTATTTTGAATGTTCCACTATGTCCGATGTCAATAGCCTAAGTGTACTTCACTTCCCAAAGGAAACCATGGAGTGCCTAAGGAGCCACAAAACTTTAATAATTCTAACCAATAAACCTGTTTTACATTCATGTTGGTACCAAAAAAAAATATGACCCACTCCTCACTGATATTTACATGTCATCCAAGAGAATACTGTACCTTTTTATTCACACTATGGAATAGTATATCCATTATATAAACCCCTAAGAGAACAAATTCCTTGCCTAAGAATATATACCTTTAAAGGGGGTACTAACCCCCATTGTCATAAAAATCATAGTATAGTGTAAAAGAGAGAATTTAGAACATAGTAAAGAGTTAAAATATTTAAAGGATAGATATAGGAGAAATAATCATGCAATTCTCAGAATATGAACTATCAACAACAAGAATCCCATGAAACCTTTGTGGAACTATAGTGGGGGACCTGAACCTCACATGAAGAAACACTTATTAAATGGAGTAACATATCCTATTCACAGTTGGCGGTGGACCTACACCTCATCGATGCTAATGGAGTACTGGATCTATACAAATTTGTAAGATCCAAACCTTGAGTATTTGGGGAAGTACCAAACTACATGAAGGAAAATAGAGAAATTGTGTCCTATCACAACATGCATATATTTTAGTATTAACCCCATGAATGATTTGAACACCACTTCCCAAACATCATCATTGGACCTATGAAGATAAATCCAAAATTTTCCAATCTTGCCTAAAAAATATTATCATATGGATAGAAACACTATATCCATTGGGATCTATGTTGAAAAATACTCATGATAGGCTATTTATTTTTCTGAAACATATATTTGATGATAAAATCATAAAAATAAAACAACAAAGGTGATGAGAAACCATGTGGTAGACTTATGTGTCCCACATATCATGCTGGGGGAGGGGTAATAGGAACTTTGTGCCTATACACACAACAATTTCACTCCCGAGTCGGGTCGAGCAGACTTTGCAAACCCACTCATAGGCGGGCCGATGCACATAGGACCCATGATGATTTGGACTGGATAGTTGGCCCACACTTCATGTTCCATTTTGGTCAATTCCTTTCCAAGGTACCCCCACCAGAAAATAAATTTTGAGGGATAAAAATAGTTTTTTATTTTTTATATGTTATTTTTGTGGCCCGTAAGGATCATAATTTTATACCGGCATATCCAAGGGTAAACAATGCACCCATGAATCTATAAAAAAATCCAAATATTATTATATGGTCAAATTTTTTTATGTTTATCGTTTTACATCTGGGATATTTTGATACTTGAAAACCCAATCTTGAGCTAATCCCCAATCCAAAAAAATTCTGGATCACTACACAAAAACCCCTCTTTCTACTCTAAGATTTCATAATTGGACTACCAATCCAAAAAATCTAGAACATATATATTAAACTTCTTTTTTCATTACATTATATTGTATCATGTTATTATAGATTATAAAAATGCATTCAACATATGGGATGTTCACATGATTTCATGATAGAGATAAGTCTTCTCTAAATTATCCCTTAAGTGTGATATAAATAAATTTAGGAAGGTCGATTTGAGTATTGTTGGGTGGATCAAATGATTAGAATTAAAATGAATAAATAAAAAGAGAAAACAATGAATGAAAATATTATACAAAATGATACAGAAAATATTGAGAAAATCCTTTTCCACAATTAATGATTTAAATGTTTTAATATGGATTTGATAATGATTTTTAACTTGTGTATCGAATAGTTCTAAGATATTGATAATGTGTAGTTTTATAGTTTATTTCATATATAATTCTATGAATATTTACAAATTTTTATATTATAATTATCAGGATAATTATATTTATATATTTTAAATAATTTTTTTGTTAATAGTAAAATTTAGAATATTTTGTTTATTTTAATGATAAAAATATACATTTGGAATCAAATGTTCAATATGAAAATAATTTTTCATTTATATTCATATTAATATATTATATGACATAATAAATCATATTTTTGTTGACATTTTAATTATCTTTATTTTCATTTTAATTTTATATGTATGATAAATGTATTTTGTTTTAATAATAATTAGTAATGAAAAGATGCCCTTGATTGGATGTTGATGTATATGATCCCACTAGATAAAAGCATGAAATTGGGTCAGATAATAATAGATCCATGATCCTAAATATTATTGAATGTTTTAATTCACCATTTAAAAAATCCAGTATATTGATTTATTATATTTCTATATGGGGTGATATACTCAAGGGTATTCCGAATACAAGATTTTTTTTACAGAAACCCCAGACCCCCATTACATTCCTTAGTATCTAATTAGGTAGGGGCCCATTACATGTATCTTACAACCCTTTAATAGTTCTATTAACTTGGTAAAAACAAACACATACTCTTGGTCTTGGAAGAGTGGGGATGGGGGTAAGTCACATAAGATGTGTAACAAACTAGCTCAAGCTTCCATCAGTCCAGAAACCTGAACAGGCTCTCTAAAAGGCCCATAGGGTGTTCTCAATCCTAATGGCCAAGAAATTAATTCCTTATTATAAACAATGGATACTTTTGAATAATTTCACCCTTATATAAAAATATAAAAATATAAAAATAAATTTCAAAATGTCAAAAACAACTAAATATAGCACTCATAAAAAATAAATAAGATAATAAATAAGACTGATCCAACACTAAGAAGAGAAGAATAATTATTCATAAGAACAACAAAAAAATAAATCAATATATCCACTTCCCTTAACCCCATATGACCTCACACCCATCCCGACCCACTAAAAGGCTTGAAGGACATTCTTGATCCCCAAGAGAAAGAAACTAGTGTCAGGGTATCAACAAATAATACATGGGACTGATTTCAACCTCATATAAAAATATAAAAAAAATATAAAAAAGGTGAAGGAATGTAAAAATTGAAGAAAACAAGATAATAAACAAGGTTGATCCTAAACAAATAAAGTAGGAACAATCATCTATATAAATAAAAAAAATCAATTCCTCTACTTCTGTAACTCTATTTGACCCAAAACCTATCCTGAACCTCTATAAGTATTTAAGGGATTTATTAGTCCCTATGGAATGGAAAATAATGTTGGGTTATCAATAAATAATCCATGGGAATTATTTCAACCCCAATATATATATAAATAAATATGAAATTATAGAAGAAAATTAATTTGATCACAAAAAAATAAAAAAGTTAATAAATAAGACTAGAACAAACCTAAGAGTATGAGAATAATTAGTAATAAAAACATAAATAATAAATAAATACCTATACTCTCCCTAACTCCCTTCCCTATAAAGAAAACATAAATTTCACATCCATTTCCCTCCTTATGTCATATATATAATTCACCCCAAATCATAGGTACTAGGAATCATTACCAGAAATTAGTAAAATGAAAGAAAGAAGGCAACATATACTAGTCATAAATAAAATATCCTGAATCTAAACTAGGAGGGAACAAAGCTTGGGAACTTGAAAGAAACATACATAATGTATATGCCGAAAAGAATATGTAAGATGTGAGTGAAACATTCCCAATACTATCCCTATGAGGATTATAAACAAAAAAGTTAAAATTAAAATTCCATTAATAATTGTTTGAACATACATATAAAAATAGGGTTCTTCATATGACCTTTCATAATGGAATCAGAAACACCTCAAATCTTAGTGAAAATTTATTTCTATATTTTTAATTAAGTGGAAATGGTCATGTGGAAACCATTTTAACAAGCCAAAACCACCTTTAAGAACCTAAAAAATAATTTTTAACATCCTTCAAATACTTTAACTTAAAATAGCTTTTTAAATACATGTTTTTAAAAGCACTAATTTTAATTCCACTCCTTTAAATAATTTTAAAAAACTTTTAAAAATCTTTATAAATGTCTAGATATAACACCCCATTTTCTTTAAAACCCTTTGACACCAAATATGTTAACATAATGAATAATGAAATCTATAAATAATGTAATTTTGTTAAATTCATAAGGAACGATAATTATATCACAAGGAAAACCATATAATGTCAACACTCAAACATAAAAGATCCAACATGTCAACACGTGGATATTATACTGAGTAAGAAACTGAAATTCTCTATATAAAATAAGGAATGGATATGATATTATACATAGCATGAAGAAAACCCCAATAAAATAATGTGACAAGTACTATATGTGAAAAAGTGAACCCAATTGTTGATAGGTTAATGGTCACATACCCATCCCCCAAATCACTCTAACTAGTCTCATCAGTTACAACCCCCATAAAAGTTATAGCATTTAACTAGGGGATAATAGCCAATGTATAATATAAAAAATAAAATATAACATCCCTTTACTTCCAAAAAATTATCTAGGGTACCTCATGAAATAACTAAAGGTGGTGGTCGACTTTGGAGAAATTTTCAATCCATATGACAAACCCGCAGCCTAAGGAAATAATCATCCAATATCAATTCCACCCCACCTCCAACAGTCCCTAAAAAATGAGAACGTATCTATAACTATAGTGTCTTATGCATCTCATTATTAGATATTACATCATATTAGATTAATATTCATTCCACAACACCACAATCCACACCAGAATCATATAGGTCTAGTTCCTTTTGAAACAAAGATACATAGAAAACTTTTTCGTATGAGTTTTACATCATCTACCACTTAGTTATTAATAACTAGTATTATTATTTGACATACCATACTTAAAATTTTCTTTATATCTTGGGGAAAAGGAATCATAAGAAACGGTGAGCTCAGATTCTCAGTAAGTATAAAACATGGATGTATCAATGATCACTTAGACATAATATGAGCATAAAATATTGATAACGTGATCTTTACATTTGCAAATGATACCTAGAATAACATATATCATAATATTGAGTTCTATAATAAATCTTTACACTTCATAAGAAATATATCAGAAATAAATCAAAGGATATAAGATATGATATCATAACCTTGGCAGATGAAACAAGTCTGTGGCATACACATAATCATAAAAAATAATTTACATAGTAGTAACAATTCACTAGAAATACTATCATAGTGAATTGGTTTCATTCACCAATACATCATTGTAGTAAAGGTTCACTCCCAATACTGTTATTGTTCAATGATTCCCATACTGAAATGGGTTCACTTCCCATTCAAGTCCTTTTTATATATTGAGATATCAATCTTTACCCAATGTAATAGAGGGCTATATAATTTTGGTCCCACTCGTAGCATAATTAAAAAATATAGATTTTTGTTGAATTTAATAAAAAAATCATTACTTTGAAAAGGAAATGGGTTTCATAAACATTTCATCATAGCATAACCCATGAAAAATGATATGAGTTTCACAAACATTTCTTCATACTATAAGACATGAAAAAATAAATGGGGTTGACAAACATCTAGTCATCATAAATAAAACCATACATAGAAATAATAAATTTAGTATCACTGGATAATATCCCCATTAAAACTTAAGTAACATTAAATTATATCATCATATATGCCATTAAAATATCACTTGGATCATTTCCTTAAGAAAATATATTTTTCTATTTGAAATGACTAGTTTAAAATCTATTTTTGTCCAAATACTAAGGAAAAAAATTTCATCAAAATGAACCATAAAAATTTTAAATGTAAATTTCAAATCATTGATTGGTTATGATTGTACGAAATTCCGTTCATGTCATATAAGTAAAAAAGAAAACATTTCGTTCATACTTTTCTAAAAAATTCAAAAGTAACACATTCAAAAAATTAAAAGATTATTCATTTTAACCTATTTTATAAAAATTAAATAATGTTTAAAATTGAGTTCAAATGATGATAAAATAATATTAAAAACATTATTTAAAATATATTTTTAAATAATGGATATGGAAGAATTAGGTTTTTCTATTAAAGAGATATATAAATTCAAATTTTCTGAAAAATACTATTTTTTTCTCTTGATATCATAAAGTGAGGAAAATGAATGGAAAAAAATATAATCTATTTAAATATAGAAAGGATAATAAAATTAATGATTTTTTTAGAGTTAGACCAAGATATTTCATTATTTTAAACTTAATCATAAACAATATCGATAGACAATGATATTGTAATATAAAACTCTTACCTCGAGTTCCATGTGGTTTGAAAGTTCTCTATCATCCTTTATAATACATTTATGTATATTAAAATTCTATACCAAAATCATGTACTTACTTATAGTATCATATATTATCCCTTAATAACATTTCAACACCCATTTATTAATATTCCAAAATTAAAATCATACTTTCTAGGCATTAACTATATCATTATTTCATAAGAATTTTGGTTTGGTAGTTATATTACTTGTAATTGGATTGTAGTTCCATCATAAATAATTTTAATAATGATATAAATATCATATATATTCATTAAATGTATATTTTTATTCATTAATAAAAATTGGAGATATAAAAATAAATTACACCATACATGGGGAGGGAAGGTCATACGTACACATGAAAGTTGATTTAATTTTTCAACATATGGAATGAAGGAAAGATAAATAATAATTAAAATTTATAGAAACATTATTTTATCATATATATCATATATATAATCATCAAAACCATACTTATTACTATTGATGTAAACATTAAATGAAAAAAACAATCACATTGATTCTTCGAGGTGGTAGTCCACACGTATGCCCAAGCAAAGTTATCATTTTCCAAAATATTTGAAAGTGAGAAGGAAGATATGATATTATCATTAAAGAATTATAATTACATCATAAATATAATATATAAATATTTAAGTGATCATAATATCCATCTATATAATATGGGTATAAAAAATGAATTGTATCACTATGTGGAGATGGAATGGCATACGTATGCACAAGCGATACTTTCACTTCTAATTTTATGAGAATAATGGTTCATAATGGTTGTTTCATAATAATAATAAAATTTATGTATATTTTTTATGTTATTATTTTATGATAGATAAAAAATATTTACAAGAGTTAAATGAAGAAATAAAAAAATAAATAGTTTGGTTAAGGTGATTACCTATTATTTTAAATAAAATTTTTAGATATCCCATTATGGATAATAGGGTTGGTCTTCTGGGAAGTAAATAACCCATATAATGTGGATAAGTATGTTTAAAATATAATTTTATAGGGGATGATCAATATATAAGGCTAAATATTATATAAATTAGAGAAATCAGAGGTGTCCTTTTATTAGAGAGGGTGATGAAACACTTGGAATTTATAAGAATATTTAAATATAATATAGTAATTATAAATAAAAAATATTAAAAATTTACATTAATTTAAAAAATATATCATGATATCTAAATAAAATTTTCTAATGAAATTTAGTTGGGTTTTGGTATCATTCTAAACCTCAATTTTTTGATAAATCCCTTCATTAACCATTTCGACTATAACAAAGGTTATAACTATTTCAATCTTAATGGGTTAAAAGTTATAACGTAAATGGAAAAATAACTCATAAAAAAATATAGTTTTATATTAAATCATATTCACATGGTATAAGATAGGTTTTTAAAAAAATTTAAATCATTTAATAAAATACTATTTATTATAAAATATCATTAATGTCTATTTTGGACCTATTCAATTAATTTGACTTTAAATATGCCAAGAAAAAGCATAAATTATAACAATATCATTTTAAACAACCATAATATGTTATATTCATATATAAAATTCTTGTAGTACTATAACTTAATCAAATTATATTTCTTTTAATATTTTTAAAATCATTTATTTTATTTTTCTATTAGGTAAAGAAATATTGTTTCAGTATTGCAAAAGGATTTAAGGTAATTATACAGTTACTGAAAATTAGAAATAAATTTAAATCAATAGAATAATTTTATTATTATCAAAATAACCATTAATATTTGTTCACAACTTTCTTTTGTCTCTATGTGAACATATAATAGATATTTCAAAGTAAGAGAGTGACATTTTGTATTTTTCTTTGCTTTAAATATTATATTTATCATTTTTAGGGGAATGTGTCCCTTAAAAAATATATTTTAAACCTAAGGTGATAATGGTAATGGAACCATCGTTAAATAAAAATTATGATGATAAAATAGTGACCTAAATATTTAGTTTTAAACTAGGTTAACTCAATTTAACCTTTACATAGACATTAAATTTTACCTTATTTACAATTAATAATGACTAAAAATAAATATATATTTTACCAAATTTTGAACTCCTAGATACAAATATAAAATTCATTTTTCACGATTCAATTTTAATAAGTGATGGAAATTAATTTTAAAATAAATGCAAAAAATTCAATGAAAACTTTTTTCTAGAAAAATATATTTTTAAACATAATAGTAGATTTAATATTATCCTATGCCTGAAGAAACATTAGATGAATGTAAAAACATTTGATTGAATATTTAGTATATTAATTCCATTAAAATAATTCACCAATAGTGATTAATTTAATTAAGATAAAAAACAAATTTTTCATATAAAAATATCTTTTAATAAAAACATTTCCTTTATATTCAAATGATTTTTATTTTCATTTTAAATTAATTTACAGACAATTAATTCATTTTATTAGTTTGTAAACCATGATTTTTTAATAAATTAGTATCACCTATTCACTCCCATCAGTCCAACATCTTATAAATAACTATAAAATTAAATAATAATATTTTAATAATATAATATAGTTTGTTTAAACTCAGTGATCCATGTAATAAAAGCTATAAAGGAAATAAAATTTATTTAATGAGAAACGTATTATAAAATATAGGTGTTGTAATGTCCCGACCCCAGTTACCCAGAGTCGGTGCATTATTTTAATACATTGGCATGATTACAAGGAATCAAGTCCTGAAGGACCGATCAGTTTAGTTGTATTGGAAAATAGATTACATACATTAACATTACATTACAATTTCAAACATAAAACACAGGGTAAATAGTTCTTTAATAACACCATTATTCTCTTTAGCTTAACCCTGCATATCAATCATAATACACTTCTTGGAATCCTGGGAAAAATAAAACATATAAAGGGGTGAGCTCAAACACTCAGTAAGGGTAAGTAATACAACAGAAAATGACATAAATATTGAGCATGGTGAATAATTGAAACCACATGCCTTTACCAATAATAAACATGAATACTTTTATGGCAAGAATATGATTTGAGTAAATAATTCTATAATAAAACATAATCATGGGTATTATACTAGCCGAATGACCACATGAACCATCAATATTATTTCCGTAATGAGGGAATGTATAATGCCAGACATTCTAAAACATTTTGTCAAGGCCTCGGCCAAGATATTTAAAATGATTAAGGCCTAGGCCAAAACCATAAATAAAATTGGGAAAATTCCTCGGCCAATTCCACATCTAGTTGTCTCATGAGACCCACTGATTCATCGAGGAACTATAGTGGGCTCCACCTGTCACTTACTATGTCCAATACATTCCTCATATGAAAAGGATGAAACTTAACATAAACATTTGTATATGAACTAGGATACAAAATGTTAATACTTTAACTACAAACCATGAATGGTATAAAAATAACACATCCACAGTCAAACATATCACAATACCTTCAATACAATATGGAAGTTTTGTATCATAATAAATCAACTTCAAAACAAGTTTAAAATCCATTAAAGGATTTGACATAGATAGAAACGATTTGTAAAACTCTTTGATAGAAATAACCCTTTTCAAGAAAACATTTAAAAGTCACACAATTTGGAAAAGAATTCATTTAAATACATTTTTTAATCAAAGTGTCACATACCACTTTGAAACTTTTGAAAGGAATTAACATTTTAAAAATATTCAGGTCCATATAAATAAATCCTTAAAGTCCATTTTGAAGACATGAACATTAATGAGAAAGATTTAGAAGAATAAATATTTAAAACATTTGAAATTTTGTTTTAGTAAAAAGTCCCTTAAAATAATCCCTTTGAAAACTCTTTCAAAAAACATGGACATGGATAATAATTATCTCTCAATAGATACTTACGTAAAAACAGCCTTGGATAATAAAAAGATTGTGAAATTAACCCTTACCAATTTGGTAAATTACGAAAAATACACCCCTTGAAAGAGGTATCATAAAATGAATATGTAAATTCACATAAATCAATGTGTATTAATCAAATAATACAATTATTGGCAGTATATACACCACACAAAAGGTAATAGTGGCAATATGGCATGAATCTCATGGGAATAAGGAGTGAGATGAAAACCCCTTACCTTGTACTTTTCTATTGTAAGGGGTAGGGTAATCTCCTGTATAATGGTTAAATGATTTATATTAAATTATACAGGAATAATATACATTAATATGATATCATATATGATCTTTTAACATTGCTTTGTTAATAATATCTTAGTATTATCGTCATTTCGGGTGTTAACTTACTCGTTTTATTTTATATGTTTTGTTACATGAGCCATGTTTGTTATGGATAGGTTGTATATTATACATATCCAGAATGATACCAATTACTTAAACATAATTTTTAATCATAAAATGAGAATTATACTTGATTGGATACGATGGGGAATGAATCTCATCGTGTTCGTGGAGAGGGTAGTCCGTACGTACGCACAAACGCTACATCCATTTCATTTTTCATTTTAAAAGGAATCAAAAAAATAATAATACAAAGGTATATTATTATTCCAGTATAATATAATATCTTATATTTTTTACTTATTTTCATTAATACCATCCTTTATATGTTCTATGTATGGTATAAACGAGTCATATCACTTTGAGGGGGCGGTAGTCCGCACTTCCTCAAATGAAATTATCGTATATATATACAACATGAAACGAATAATGGTATGATATAAAATGGAATTACAGAAGCTTATATATAAAAAACTATCATTAATATCATATTTAATTATAGTTCCATCATAATGACCACCATGAGAGGTGACATGAGATAATTGAACAATCATCGCTTCGTGAGGCGTTTGGTTTCCATCCACTGAAACATTATGTTCTTCACATATTAGATGGAGGTTTGTGTAAGTGTAGTTAGAATAATTCTAATAAAAATATCCTAGTATATTTAGGATACTGTTTTTGTTACAAAATAAAATAATAAGAAGAGTTTAGGTGTTGGAGAAGTAAAATAAAAGAAAAGAAGCTAAGAGAAATCGTTACCTTTAATTTGGGTAGAACCCTTTGGTTTGAAACAAAAAGAACTCTTGAAGTGCCTTATGCCTAAGTTAAGGCTTCTAAGAATATGATAGGGATGTAGGGAGATTAATTGGGCAGAGGTTGGATGTGCCAAAAGGCTTGAGAGGTTTGAGGAATTGGTTAGAAGTGGTGTCCTTTATAAGGGGGAGGAGGATCTCTTTAAGAAAAACTTAAAGAATTATTTTATAATAAATTAATATTCGGTTTCTAATGGCTCAAAAGGGGATTATTCAAATCCTATGGTGGGGATGGGTCGAAATACTTTCAACCAATATATTTTTTACTGGTTTGGGTCATTATATTAATCTTATATTATAGTTTTAACTCTTGGTTAATTAGTTTGACACTTACCATGTCACTTTGTCTTTTTTATATTATATAGTTAATAAACATACTATGTACATCCAAGTGACCCCAAGTGGTCCATTAATGATACATCTATCATGATGAAAGTCCTTTGGCCAAACCTTATATTTTTAGGAATTTAATATTAATTAATAATATAATATTTGTTTTAAAAACTCTTTTATGTCAATTTTGAAACTATTTGGTATTTTGTTTTTGAGAAAGTCATCACAACTTGATTACTTCGAAAAAGATAAATTGAATCATCAATAACATGTCATAGTCACCTAGAAAATTTGTGGATGTCATAAAAACCTTGAAATTATATTTATTTTAATATTTATATTACCATTTATTTGATTCATTCATTAATAAGGTAATTACTGCATCATCATTGTATCATAAATAAATTTAATTATTTAACGTCTAAAAATTATAATTAAAATACCATTATGTATGAAATCTTTTTAGCTTTCTAATTAATATTTAGAATCGAATTTATCTTATGTATAACCCTATATTAAAAATGTTGTAGTTATTAAACATTGATTTTAACTCTTTTAACTCTTCTTTGAATTAAATAATAATAAATGTCCTAATCTAATCCAAGTGAACCTAAAGGGTCATATATTATTCCTAAGGTTGTTTCTGGTCAAGTTAAACTTATCCAATAGAATTAGGACATGTTTTAGGGTAATAATAATATAATTTTTACCCTTAATTGCCCTATTTACTTTTCCCGTGGTAAATAAAAGTAAAAAGTTACTATTCACCAAAAATTATTTTTATCTTATTGAACCACATTTTACTCCTTGATATTAACCATATCTCTCCGATTTTTGAAATTTCACTCACAGAAGCGGTAAAATTATGTTTTATGTGAATTTACAAATTCTCCTAGGAGGTGGGTAAAAGATGATGAAAAAGTTCAATAGAATTTTCATATATATAAAATTAATATAAACTACCTCCAGGGAATTACATTGAATTTATATAGGTGTTATCTATATATTTTTGACCTAAAATAAATTTAAATAATATAAATAATTATTTAAATAAAAAGCCAGTTTTAAACAGTAAATAACTGTTTTTCACTATTTATCAAAAATTGAAAGTTTTCAGAAAAATACCAAAAATTTACCCTAAGGAAATTTTGATATTATGAATTAAATAATTAAGTCTATTTTACCAAATTCAAAACATAGAAGTTTCATTTATTAATTTAATATTAATTCATGTTAAAACAAAAGGCGTGTTTTTAAGAAACAATAACTATCAAAAGATTGACACTTGTTTATGTCCGGTTTAAATGTGAAATTATGTCCAATGACCAAAATTGGATTAAATGGTAAAAATATATTCTAAATATAATTTCAAACCACTCAAATTCATAATTTATCACTATTAATTATTTCGATTAAAAAAGTTATTTTTAATTAAAATTTAATAATTTTCACTATTCATCAAAATATGAAAGTTATCCAAAAAGTACGAAAATTTTAACCTAGGATAATTTTAATATTCTTAATCCAAAAATTATGTCCATTTTGAGAGATAATATTTATAAAATTTCCAAAAGTGGGTATTACTATTCATAACGGCTACTTTGATTGGTCGTGGTGTGTGTTAGAACTCGAAGTTGCGTAAAACACACGCTACTGTATTATTCAAAGAGAAGCGTACCGTAGAAGATTAGGGTGTTACATTCTCCCCTCCTTCAATAAATTTCTTCCTCGCAATTTATGCTTGGTATTGGAAACTTAGGGTTGGCATTTCAAAATATCTTAGTTGAAACCCCACATCGAAAAATGGATTAATGAGGCCTCTATTGAAAATAAAGAGTGGTATGTATGAAGGTTACCGAAAATAACACATACTAGGGTTCCTTGTAGGAAAATATGTATATGTAAGAGAAATATAACCATCAATATCTGATAGAGAGTGGTAGAGAGCATGGCTGTGAAAAGGCCAACAATCCCAAAGCCATAAATTTGTGATGATCTAAGGTACCATCTAGGACAACATTTTTGTTCAAAGTTAATTTTCTTAATGTTGAGGAATTTATTTATGAGATTGGATAAAATCATAAGGATATATACCTAATTTATAATTAGTGTTTTATCCATTAATAAATTTCTACCACAAACTCATTTTTTCACCCCAAAACATAATACAACTCAAAAATACTCTATTTATCCTAATCGTATAGGGTTCCAAATATAATGAATTTATAATTCACATATCAGACCCTTAAAAACCTACATTATAGCATCTAGGAACTTCACATAGTCCAGTGGTAGGCAATAAATCCCAATTGCACTATGTTTATGGGTTCAATTCCCGCAGCTTTGTCCAATGCAACGGGTTGTCACACTGTCTGTGTGTTGTCCTTTTATAAAAATCCAAAAATGACCTTTCAAACATAATACCTTACAATATTTAGTCTTATCCAAAATACTTCTGTAAACTCTCGGTCCAAAATTTCTATGAAATATAAGCATAATCTAGATCCTTTTTACCTCTTAATAGCATGTGAATACCTTCATCATGTATTCTTTTAAAACACTGAAACATCCTGAATTACCATAAAAAATTATTGATTACATTCATGCTCCCTTATTCCTTATAGAATACTGGATATACTTCATCCATCCAAAAACTTTGTAAATTCCAACAATGATGGAATATAAAAATCTTTAATCAGTTTCAAGGTAGTCAAGAATATCCAATATAATTTACCCAAATCAATCATGTATTATTATAAAATCACTACCTCGGTATCAGAACCATATTATGGTTTATGTTTCTCTCAACCATATATTTTTCAAAAATTTAACATGCTATTGAGTCACTTTTCATTGTTCCACATAATCTCAAGTCCTTAATTAAATAGTAATACACTACAATCCTTATATACTCCACAATTATTATAACAAGTACATTGTTGATACAACACTCAAATGACATAATAAACATAATAACTCTAATCATTCCTCTTCATCTGTGTTAGTATCATAACTTGATTATTATCCAATAGCATTAATTGCGGCATAGTCTGATGACTAGGACATATGTTTGCGTAGTGTTCAAACTCCTTGCAAATGATGCATTATATATTTGAAACCATTTTCTTACCCTTGCAGTCACGTACTTGGTGCCCTTTTCCTTGACACTTATAACAAACTCCCATTCCTTTCAGGCAAGTTCCAGGGTGTTTCATCCCACAATTATCACATAAGGGAAAATTATTCTTTTCCCTCTTCCTTTTATCCATCTTTCTCTCTTCTATCCTTTTCTTTTCTTTCTTCCCTTCAAAGCCATAGGACTCAGTAAACTCTTTACTTATCTTATCAACACATGATATTATTTATTCATATGATGATAATACATTGGAGACTATTTATCTTATAAATTCTGGCTTAAGGCCATGAAAGATATGATCCTTCTCTCTCTTGCGATCATGTGCATTGCTGGAGTTCTCATTCCTTTTACAGGGCACCATTTCTAATCAATGGCATATACTAGATTTGTTTTTGGATAGAAATACTTGATCCCAAACTTATAAAACACTTAACATAAATTTAAGTATTTATGGATATAATATATAATCATAAAAAGGTTTTCTTTGAGAAAGTATATACTCATAAACGCTTCATAATGGTTTGTAAATAAATTGAGAATTATCCTAAGCATATCCTCAGGAGTGTTGTAACCAAGAGTGCAGCAAGGCTCGTTGTCATGCACCAGTTCCCGTTCGAGTCTAGCTCAAAGCGGTGTTTTTGGGTTTTACCCCTAGGTACATCTGTGCCAGAGCTTCCTCTACCTTCTCGTATCCAGATAGGGATGTATTACTCGGCAAACTCACAAAATATCTACAGTACCACAATTTTAGGATGTTATTCTATAATAATCCTTAAAGTCTATCCTAGGGATATGTGCTCTAATCAGATTTTATCTAAATTTTTCATCCAATGTTAATGCTAAACTTCCTCGGATACCAACTGCAATGCCCGGACCCCAGTTACCCAGAGTCGGTGCATTATTTTAATACATTGTCATGATTACAAGGAATCAAGTCCGGAAGGACCGATCAGTTTAGTAGTCTTGGAAAATAGATTACATACATTATCATTACATTACAATTTTAAACATAAAACACAATGTAAATAGTTCTTTTTGAATGCTATTATTCCCTTTATCTTAACCCTACATATCAATCATAATACATTTCTTTGAATCCTTGGAAAAATAAAACATAGAAAGGGGTGAGCTCAAACACTCAGTAAGGGTAAGCAATACAACAGAAAATGACATAAATATTAAGCACGGTGAATAATTGAAACCACATGCCTTTACCAATAATAAACATGAATAATTTTATGGAAATAATATGAGTTGAGTAAATAATTCCATAATAAAACATAATCATGGGTATTCTACTAGTCGAATGACCACATGAACCATCAATATTATTTCCATAATGAGGGAATGTATAATGCGACACATTCTAAAACATTTTTTCAAGGCCTCGGCCAAGACGTATAAAATGATTAAGGCCTTGGACAAAACCATAAATCAAATTGGGAAAATTCCTCGGCCAATTCCACGTCTAGTTGCCTCATGAGACCCACCGATGCATCGAGGAGCTATAGAGGGCTCCACCCGTCACTTACTATGTCCAATAAATTCCTCATATGAAAAGGATGAAACTTAACATAAACATTCGTATAAGAACTAGGATACAAAATGTCAATACTTTAACCATAAACCATGAATGGTATAATAATAACACATCCACATTCAAACATATCACAAAACCTTCAATACAATATGGATGTTTTGTATCATAATAAATCAACTTCAAAACAAGTTTAAAATCCATTAATGGATTTGACATAGATAGAAATGATTTGTAAAACTCTTTGATAGAAATACCCCTTTTCATGAAAACATTTAAAAGTCACACAATTTGGAAGAGAAGTCATTTAAAGAGATTTTTGAATAAAAGTTTCCCATACGACTTTGAAACTTTTGAAAGGAATTTACATTTTAAAAATATTCATGTCCATATAAATAAATTCTTAAAACCCATTTTGTAGACATGAACATTAATGAGAAATATTTAGAAGAATAAATATTTAAAACATTTGAAATTTTTTTTAGTAAAAAGTCCCTTAAAATAATCCCTTTTAAATCTCTTTCATAAAACATGAACATGGATAATAAATATGTCCTAGTAGATACTTACGTAAAAACAACCTCGGATAATAAAGAGATAGTGAAATTAACCCTTACCGATTTGGTAACTTATGAAAAATACACCCCATTAAAGAGGTATCATACAATGAATATGTAAATAAACATAAATTAAAGTGTATTACACAAAGAATAAAATTATAGGCAGCACACACACCACACAAAAGGTAATAGTGGAAATATGGCATGAATCTCATGGGAATATGAAGTGAGATGAAAACCCCTTACCTTGTACTTTTCATTTGTCGAGGGTAGGGTAATCTCCTTTATAATGGTTAAATGATTGTTATTAAATTATAAAAGAATAATATACATTAATATGATATCATATATGATCTTTTAACATTTCCTTGTTAATAATATCTTAGTATTATCGTCATTTCAGGTGTTAACTTACTCGTTTTATTTTATATGTTTTGTTACATGAGCCATGTTTGTTATGGATATGTTGTATCTAATACATATCCATAATTATAACAAGTCCTTAAACATTATTTTTAATCATAAAATGAGAATTATATTTGAATGGATACAATGGGGAATGAATCTCATCGCGTTCACGAAGACGGTAGTCCGTACGTACGCCCGAACGCTACTTCCATTTCATTTTTCATTTTAAATGGAATCAAAACCAAATAATACATAGTTATATTATTATTACAGTATAATATAATATCTTATATGTTTTACTTCTTTTCAATAATACCATCCTTTATTTTTTCCATCTATGGTATAAACGAGTCATATCACTTTGAGGGGGCGGTAGTCCGCACTTCCTCAAATGAAATTATCGTATATATATACAACATGAAACGAATAGTGGTATGATATAAAATGGAATTAAAGAATCTTATATATAAAATATATATCATTAATATCATATTTAATTATAGTTCCATCATAATGGCCACCATGAGAGGTGATACGAGATAATTGAACTATCATCGCTTCGTGAGGCGTTTGGTTTCCATCCACAGAAACATTATGTTCTTCACCCATTAGATGGAAGTGTGTGTAAGTGAAGTTAGAATACTTCTAAAAACAATATCCTAGTATATTTAGGATACTTGTTTTGTTACAAAAGAAAATAATAAGAAGAGTTTAGGGGTTGGAGAAGTAAAATAAAAGAAAAGAAGCTAAGAGAAATCGTTACCTTAAATTTGGGTAGCTCCCTTTGGTTTGAACCAAAAAGGACTCTAGAAGTTCCTTATACCTAAGTTAATGATTCTAAGAGGAGTATAGATATGTAAGGAGCTTAATTGGGTAGAGTTTGGACGAGCCAAAGGGATTTAGAGGTGTGAGGAATTGTTTAGAAGTGGTGTCCTTTTATAAGGGGGAGGAGGGGATCTTTAGAAAAAACTAAAAGTATTATTTTATAATAAATTCATATTCGGTTTCTAATGGATCCAAAGTGGATTATTAAATTAATAAGGTGGGTATGGGTCGAAATCCTTTCAACCAATATATTTTAGACAGGTTTGTGTTATTATATTAACCTTATCTTTTAGTTTTAACTCTTGGTTAATTAGTTTGACACTTACCATGTCACTTGGTATTTTTATATTATAAAGTTAATAAACATACTATATAGATCCAAGAGCCCCCAAAGTGGTCCATTAATGATATACCTATCATTAGAAAATTCCTTTGGCCGATCCATAGAATTTAGGAATTTAATATCAATTAATAGTATAATATTTGTTTTAAAAACTCTTTTATGTCAATTTTGACACTATTTGGTATTTTGATTTTGTGAAAGTCATCACAACTTGATTACTTCTAAAAAGATACATTTAATCATCCCTAACATGTCTTATTCACCAATAAAATTCTTGGATGTGATAAAAAATTTGAAATTATATTTATTTTAATATTTATATTACCATTTATTTGATTCATTCATTAATATGGTAATTACTGCATCATCATTGTGTCATAAATAAATTTAATTACTTAATTTATAAAAATTATAATTAAAATACCATTATGTAGTAAATAGTTTTATCTTTCTAATGAATATTTATAATCGAATTTATCTTATTTATAACCCTATATTAAAAATGTTTTAGTTATTAAACACTGATTTTAACTCTTTTAACTCTTCTTTGAATTAAATAATAATAAATGTCCTAATCTATTCCAAGTTGAACTAAAGGGTCATATTTTATTACTAAGGTTTATTTTGTCGAATTAAACTTATACAATATAATTAGGACATGTATTAGGGTAATAATAATATCATTTTTACCCTTAATTACCCTATTTACTTTTTAACGTGGTAAATAAAAGTAAATAGTTTCTATTCACCAAAAATTATTTTTATCTTATTAAACCACATTTTACTCATTGATTTTTACCGCATCTCTCAGATTTTTGAAATTCCACTCACACAAGCGGTAAAATTATGTTTTATGTGAACTTACAAATTCTCCTAGGAGGTGGGTAAAAGACGGTGAACAAGTTCAATAGAATTTTTATATATCTAAATGTATTATAAACTACCTCCAATGAATTAAATTGAATTTATATAGGTGTTATATATATATTTTGACCTAAAATAAATTTAAATATTATAAATAATTTTTTTTTAAAAAGCCGGTTTTAAAACGTAACTCAGTGTTTTTCACTATTCATCAAAAATTGAAAGTTTTTAGAAAAATACAAAAAATTTACCCTAAGAAAATTTTGATATTCTAAATTTAATAATGAAGTCTATTTTACCAAATTAAAAACATAGAATTTTGATTTATTAATTCAAAATTACTTCCTGTTGTTAAAACAAAAAGAGTGTTTTTATGAAACAATAACTATCAAAGGATTGACAGTTGTTTATGTCTGGTTTAAATGAGAAATTATGTCCAATGACCAACATTGGATTAAATGTTAAAAATACATTCTAAATATAATTTAAAAACACTCAAATTCATAATTTATCACTATTAATTATTTCAATTAAAAAATTTGTTTTTAATTAAAATTTACTAATTTTCACTATTCATCAAAATATGAAAGTTATCTGAAAAGTAATAAAATTTCACCCTAGGTGAATTATGATATTCTGAATCCAAAAATGAATTCCATTTTGAAAGATAAAATTTATAAAATTACAAAAATTGGGTATTACTATTCATAATGGCTACTTTGATTGGTCGTGGTGTGTGTTAGAAATCAAAGTTGCGTACAACACATGCTACTGTATTATTCAAAGAGAAGAGTAATGTAGAAGCTTGGGGTGTTATAGGTGTGATTCATTCTATCCCCATAGAAATGAATATATTGATTGAAATTCCATCACTATGATATAGACTTAGGATATCACTATTTCATCATATCCTTTGGTTTCCATGTATCTTCTTCATATTTATGATTTCTCCAATATTTTTTAACCAGATGATTAGTCTTATTTTGTTTCACTTGTCTCTATGATCCTAGATTTATACTAGTTATTCTTCATAGGAAAGATCATTATCTATCAGTATAAAATTTTATCTTAGTACATGTGATAGATCATGTACGTAATTTAATAGTAGAGATACATAGAACACATGCTGAACTTTAGAGAGGTTTTGTGGAAGAGTCAGGAGATAAGCTATTATCCCTACTCGATCAAGAATCTGGAATGGTACAATACATATAGGTCTCATATTTCCCTTATTTTGGAATCTCATTACATTTTTCCCAAGATAAATTTTCAAAAACACATTATTAATAATATAAAAATCTAGATACTATTAATGAATGACAACATAAATTTTCTATAGACTCTTAGCTCCCTTGATATTCCGTTGAATGTCTCTGAATTTCTCTACCATTTCCTTAGCTACATATGGTCCCAATAGTTTTGTTTCTCTGACTTCATCCCATAAAATTTTAGTTATACCCTTATTTCCATATAGGGATCCATTAGGGTCCATCTAAATCCTTGAGTGAAATCTATTATTGCAAGAAAACTCATCAAGATGAAGGTGTTGATCCCAACCTCATTTTAAATCCATAGAAAAAGGTCAAAACATATCCTTTAGGTTTTTAATTGTTTTATCATATTGAAAATCTATCTGATGTTGATAAGAAGTACTAAAACTCAAATATATATCTAGATACTTCTGAATAATTCACTCAAACATCAAGGTAGTCCTTGGATCCTGATTAGAAACAATTGAATGCGTAACTCCAGGAAACATTTCCACTTAATTTATATTCTTCCAATTTGATCATGAGATAATTATTTATTAATAGTAATTAAGTTTTCATTTTTTTAATGTGATAGACTAAAACCTAAATAGAATTATGGCCTCTAGACATTTTGGGGGTTCTTTTGACAAAATACATGGTGATTTTTTCCCATCTCCATTCAGGTATGGGTAATGGTGCTAACAACCTCTTAGAATTCCATCTATAAGCCTTAAATTTCTGATATACTAAGAACCTTGATACATTCTCTAAAATATATCTCTTTATGTCTCCCCCCAAAAACACTCTTCCAGGTCTATTAACATCATTATACTTCATAGATGAATAGATATTGTTGAACTATGATCATAATCAAACATCTATTTCTTCAAATCCTGTATAGGTGGAACAAATACATGGTTATTGTTACTTAGCATACCTTCATAATAAAGTTTGAATTTAGTAAAATTTATCACCCTCTTCTCTATCTACACATCTTTATTTTATACCTATTTAATCTATAAAAGGATAGATAGTTGAAAATTCATTTTAGTAAGATAAAATTCATCCTCTTTAATAAAGATTTCAAGATCCATCATTTGAAAATCAATATATATTTGATATTTTTTATCTTTATCATAGAAAATCTCGCATGATCCTTTATAATCTAATAATTTTCCACCTAGATCGCTTTCCTATGGTTTTATTTAATTGAGAAGTCATGTTGATTAATCAAATAAAGTCATCTTATTTGGATCATATCTGAATCTTTCTATGTGAATATATACTTCAAAATTTTTAAATCAGTATATATATCACATATCTCACCTTAAATATAATGCCTCCATGTGTTTAATGAAAAAATTACCATAGTTGAATCCAAATCATGGTTTGTGTATTTTTTCTCTTAAACCTCCTTTTGTTGCAAGATATAAGCTATCACCATATCATTATGTATGAGAATTCATCCCTGTATATTTTTTGATGCATAACTATAGACTATAAATACTCCTTTACTTTAGAGTAATAGAAGCATGAGTGTGTTGACTAGCCTTCTATCTAGTTCATCGAAATTTTCAGTACATTATTTGTTTCAAAGAAACTTAGATCCCTTCCAATTTAGCTTGGTAAAAGTATTATATCGTTTTGATAAATTTTCAAAAGATATTAGATAAAATATATTTAAAAAAATAAATCTATGGATATTATTCATAGTGGTTGGTTAGGTCCAAAATTAATAAATTTTTTAATATATTAAGTCTCCAATATACCAATTATAGAGATTACATTACTTGGAAATGAATGCTTTTATAGAAAATACTCACACTTTATTAGTTTTTCAAACAAATTATCATTCCTCAAGGTCTAAAACATAATTCTAAGATGATATTAGTTCTCTTCCATTCTATTTAGATATATAATAATATCATCTATAAAGACTACGGAAAACTGATCAAGGTAATCTCTAAAGAATCTATTCATTAAATACATGAAGATAAAGGGATAATTAGTTAGACCAAAAGGCGTCAATATAAATTCACAATGCCCATAAATCATATGAAATGAGGTCTTGTGTATATCAACCTTCTTGACCCTCAATTGATGATATCCTAATAAAAGGTCAATCTTATAAAACTATTGGGCTCTATGCAGTTGATCAAACTAGTCATAAATACAAGGTATAAGATAATTGTTCTTGATAGTGATCTTCTAATGTTCCTAATTATCATTGAAAATTCCCATTGGTCCTTATTTCTTCTATAAAAAAACCGGTGCACCACAACTTGAATCACTCGACCAAATTAATCCCTTATAATGATTTTCCGAGAGGTTATTATTTAAATATTGAAACTCAATTAGTTCTATTATATATGGGGTCTTTAAAATAGGTGTATCACCAGGTATGAGTTCTATTGAAAACTCAACTTCTTGATTTGGAGGAACTCTTGGAAATTTACTCAAAAATATATAAAAAACTACTATACAATAGGCATATCTTTGATGTGGAGTATCTCCCCAAACATCTTGGATTAATAGCCATTTCAAATAAGGATATAATAGATGTAATTAAAATTGTAATTTTGAATTTATCATTGAAACAATAGATGATAATATGTTTATTTGGAATAGAAAATGTGAATTCCATTATATGATAATTAATGTGGTATTGATGTAAATAAAGCTAATCCATGACCCAAATAACATTGAATTAAACTAGAGTATGAATAACATGATTTGAAAGAATCACATTCACATAACATTGTTATTGAAATCCACATCGAAAATAATGGTCACATGAGATTTACATTTGTCTTTAATATTAATATATTACCGATGTCAATCATTATCATTAATCTTCTGGTTTGAGCACTAGTTAGCATAAAGTCATTTCTCCTTTAATTTTAAACACTAGAGTGTGGGTGGTGGGCTATATGGTCCCTTTCCTCCATCATTTAATAACTTATTTCCATCACCTCAACATTCGATTCATGATGACATTTATTTACACAAATTAAAACATTTATCATTTTGTTTAAAAAAATTGCACCATGTTTTCTTCCAAAAATCAAGCATAAGGAATATATCAACTTATTCTCTCTATGATTTTTAGAATTTCTTTTGAATTACACCATTCTTTTATTATCAAAACCATGATATGGATAGGTAAATCAGATATTCATTTCCACCCTGATAGCACATAGAATAATTTCTTCCTAGATAATAGAGTATCCTATGGTTAAATCCCTTCAGATACTTGGTTTTATACCACTGAAGTATCAGTAATCCTTAATTTTTGGTTGAATGATGATGTGAGATGCATTCCTCATAAGACTTCTAAAATTTTCCTCATGGGTAATAGTTGATTTGTAATAATTATACCATATCTGAAGGAATACCTTCTCTATTTTCATAAGATGAATATGAGGAAAGTTCATTCTTAAAAATAAACTCTTAAACTCATCGCACTCCAAAGAGTCAATTTCTTCACATTTCCATGTGTTCTTGAAAATATTGAACCATTTATTTTCTTCACCTCCAATATGATAAAAAATAAAAATAATATTTTCATGTTACTAACACTAGTTAAGGGAAAATATTTTTTAGTGGAATTAATCCATTACTCAATAACTAGTGGATCAGAAGACCCATTAAAATAATATGAGTGTTTCTTCATGAAGGAATCAATATAACATTTTCACATAATTTTCTTTTTTGAATGCAATAAAATATTCATAACATAATAATGTTTCATAAGTATAGTAATGTGAATTTTTATTCGTGATCCCATCAGATTTGGTTTCTTATGAGGAAAATCATTGAAATTTCCATCACATTATACATTAACAAATGTCCTTCGGGTTCTATCCATTGAGTAAAAAAAGAAATAATAGAATGAGAAACAATAATCATAGCGGGAAACCACATAATCATGAAAAATAATTTATTTTTTTGTCTAAATAAAGAAACTTTGTTTTAAATCATTAACACATTAGGTTTAATCTAGTTTACCCATGATCATTACAAAAAATTTATGATGAAATCTGATAATTATAATTCTCCCTAAGGTTCCAACTAATGTTTTATCATCATAGTTTCCAAAGGTAATTAAATATTTCTCTAATACCAACAATTTAAACCCATGATTTTCATACATAGACATTACATATTATTAGATGAATATTATTTACACAACACTATGATCCATGTCATAATCATATAAGTCTAGGGCCTTTGGAAAATTTTATACACAAACAACTTATTTACATGAGTTTTACATTATCTCCCTCTAACTTATTCATAATTATCACCCATATTAGAAAATAATACATAAAATATTTCTTTATAACTTATGGAAAATGAAACATAAGAAAGGGTTCTCTTAGATTCTTAGTAAGGGTAAACAATGATATATCAATGGTCAATTAACCACGAAATGAGGATCTGGGTATGAGAACCTGAGGTTAACATTTAAAGGAAAAACAATTCTTATTATAGAACATAATATTGAGTCATTTAATAAAGAGTGAATGATTTTAATATATTAATCATAAATAAATCAAAGGATATAATCCATGGGAGAATAACATTATCATAAGACATAAGTTTCAAGAAAACATATAATCATGGAAAATATTTTTCTTAGTAGCAAAGGTTCACTACCGAGACTATTCTAGTGGACTCAGTTAAATCCATATTCCATCGTAGTAGTCATGTTTCACTCCCAAAACTATCATAGTGTAAAGAGTCCCTTACTGAATTGGGTACACTAACCAATCCAATCCTATTTCTCTCATGAGATATCAATCTTTACAAAGTGCATTGGAGATCTAAATAATTTTGTTCCCACCAACCATATACTGAAAATCATAAATACATAATTTCATAAAACAATCATCATTACATAACACATGAAACATAAATTGGTTCATAATCATTTCCTCATATCATAACCCATGGAATAGGAAACATGTTTCACAAAAAAATCATCATGGTATAACCAATGGAAAAATAAATGAGTTCATAATATTTTCATCACTAAAAAAATGAATCTATAGAAATCATAATTACTGTATTATTAGATCATATCCTCATTAAAACATAAGTAAAATCAAAGGATTTCATTATAGCTTCCTTTTAAAGATCACTTTTAAAATTTCCTAAGAAAATTACCTTTTCTCATTGCAGTTGCTTATTAAAAAATTAATTATTTCCCAAATATTAACTAAAATTTAATTTAAAGAGAACCATGAATAATTTTAAATGATGATTCACATAATTTATTTTTCTTGATGGTGGAAAATTATGTTCATGTTGTATAATTTAAAAGAAAAAATTCCTTTTATAATTTTGTAAAAATTTCAAAAAGTACCTCATTCTGAAAATGAAAAGAAGATTCATTTCAAAAAAATTAAAAATTAAATAACTTATAAAAATAAATTTAAATAATCATAGGAAAATATGAAAAACATTCTTGAAAACATTTTTAAAAAATTTGAATATGGAAGAAAAATGTTTTTCGACTAAAGAGTGAAATAATGTCTATTTTCCTTGAAAATATTATTTCAGAATCCTGAGTAATTAATTAAAGGAGAATGAAAGGAAAACATTTAATATTAAGAAATAAGAATATTAGAAGAAAAATAATGAGTTTATTGATATGTTGGCCATGAAATTTCATCATATAAAACTTAATCTTAAACAATCATGATAAACAACGAGATTGTAACATAAAACCCTTACCTTGAGTTCCACATTGTTTTAAAGTGGTCTATCATATAGTATAATAAAAATAAATTTATTAAACTTATATAAAAAAAATTTACATACTCATAATACCATATAATATTAATTTATAAAAATCTAAACACCCATTTAATAATAATCCCTTATTAAAATCAATTTTTATGGGTGTTTACTATTTAATTATTTCATAAGAATTTCTATTCAATAGTTCTGGTCCTTTTACATTGATCACAGTTCCATCAGATTCTAAATTTCAATCATGATATAAATATAATATATATTCATTATATGTATATTTATATTTATTCATAAAATATTGATATAGAAAAAGGAATTACACCATTCATGGAGACAGTAGGTCGTAGGTACGCATTAACACTATTTTTATTTTTTGAAGGATGAAGAAAAATAATGGTAATTAATATTTAACCTTTATATATTCATTATTATATTATATAAGTTATTTAAATTCATCAAATCCATCCTTAGTATCATCCATGTAAAGGGGAATGAGGTGGTAGATCACACGTACGCTTGAGTGACATTGTCATTTTCCAATGGATCATAAGGTAAGAAGGTAGAAATTATATTATCCTTAAATAAGGGTAATTATTTTATAAATATAATACATAAACATTAAATCCATCATCATTCCCATTCATAAAACACGGTGATGAAAAATCAATTGTATCTCTACGTGAAGATGGTAATTTGTACGTATGCACGCGCGATGCTATAAATTACTATTTGATGGCAAAGAGTGTAGATAATTGTGGTTTAATAATCAAAATAAAATTTAGGTATATTTATGTTAATTTTGTTATTATTTTTATAAAAATACCATATATTTAGAGGAAACAATTATAATTTATAAAAAGATTAAAATACAATAAATTTATTCTTAAGATAAATTCTTCCAAACAGACATAAATTATAATAAAAATATGATAGGGATAAAATAACACTAGAAAATGAAATTGAGGCATTTTTTAGTGCCATTTCAAAACTTTTGTTTTTTATTAATCCCTCTGTTAACCATTTCTGACCTTAACCGCAGTAAAAACTATTTTATCTTTAAAGGTTCAATAATATTTCCATAAATGGACAAGTGACTCATAAATTTACCATGGATGACATGTTAAAAAATACTAAATTTACTTGGATGTAGATAATATTTTTATGAAATATAAATCATTTAATAAAATATAAATAATGTTAATTTTGGAAATATTCAATTAATTTGACTTTAAAGACACCAAGACAAAGATTAAATTAGTATATAATCATTTTAAAAATCACTCATAAGTTTTATTGATTTATGATAATCTTGTAATACTATAACTCACTCAAATTATATTACTTTTAAAAAGTTTAAATTCAAATTTTTATTATTATATTAATTGAAGAAATATTATGTCGGCATTATGTAATCATTTAAGGTAATTATATAATTTCTAAAAATTAAAAATAAATTTCCATCATAAAAATAATTTTATTATTCTTGAAATGACCATTAATATTCATTTAAATCTTTATTTTTTCCCTATGTGAGAATAAAGGAGATATTTAAAAGTAAGAGACAAGAATTTTGTATGTTTCTTTTCTTTAAATATCGTATAGTTCATTTTCTTAGAAAGGTGTCCATTAAAAAAATAAAATTCAAGTATAAGGTGATAATTTTAAAATTATATTTATCCAAT
Organism: Viscum album; assembly: GCA_963277665.1. Lineage (NCBI taxonomy): Eukaryota > Viridiplantae > Streptophyta > Magnoliopsida > Santalales > Viscaceae > Viscum > Viscum album. Next base: position 307,277,836 of record OY728129.1, read on the forward strand.
AAAAATAAAAAATAAAAAATGGTGATCATAACATTTAGTTTTTACCTAGGTTAGTCGGATTTACAATTTATCAAGGTGATAATTTTTACCTTGTTTACAATTCATAATGTCCAAATCTAAAAGGGACCTATTTACCAAATACTTAAAAAATGAATCTAAATATAGGATCCATTTTAAAAAATTCAATTACTATAAGTGGAATAAATTCATTTTAAAATAAATTTAAAAAACATGATGAGAATTTTTTTCTTGAGAAATATATTTTTAAGCATAAAAGTGGATTTATTCCTATCCCAGGCGTAGAAAAACATTACCTTAATGTTAAAAAAATTGTTGAATATATAATATATTCATTTAGTTAAAATCGTTCACAAATAGTGATTAATTTAATTAAGATAAAAACACAGTGTGTGCATAAAAACAGTTTTTTCAGAAAAATATCACTTTTATTTTCAAATGATTTCTATTTTCATTTATAAAAAATTGATAACTAATGAATTCATTTTATTCAAATGTAAACCAAAATATTTTCATAAATTAGTTAACCCTATTTATAAATTCTGATCCAATGGTTTGGAGATAATTTTCACACTAGATAATAATATTTTTATAGTATATCACGGTTTGTTTAAACTCAATGTTGCATATAAGACAGACTATAAAATAAATCAAATTTATTTAAATATAATTATATTATAAAATATTGATACATACAATAATATATAAATAATCAAAATTAAATAATCCAAAACATTAATACACAATAAAAAATTCAAGGGGGTGCAAACATGGTACAACTAATAAATAATGAAATTCCATTTTTATAAGGTGGAAAATGGGCCTTTAATATATAATTAATTATAAATTAGTTTGAAAATATTCATTAAAAAAAATTTCAAAGAAAATTAATTTCCAATGGAACTTTTAAAACAAATCAAGACCGCAACACCCTCATGGTATCAAGATATCAACTAACAAAATAATAAACAACCCACACTATCCAACATGTCATGGAAACAATTAATCTATGGGGTGTACCTTTGAAACTAAATGTTCAATCATTACGTGAAATAAATTTGGGAATAAGCCCTCAATTTTAATCAACTTTTAAAAATTATATATATCTCAATAAATTTCCAAAAAAATCACAAGGGCTATAACACCCAATTTTAATTCAATAACCTACTTGAATCTTGAAAACCCTTTTATCTTAAAGTGTTTTAGTGGGGAAACACCCATTTGAAACCAAAAAATGATACTCACCACCACTATCCAAATTAAAAATCCCCATATATAATCCACTAACAAACCAAAATGGTCACATAGTTATTTATACAGTAACTTAGCATGGCAGCAATTCCATGAAAAGTGCTGGGAAAACCTTGAGAAATATTTGTAATCTCATAAATATAAACAATTATCTGAATAAAATCAAAAAAAGTTCATTTAAAATTTTAAGGCATCTAAGGACATGTAAATTTATGTGAATACATTGAAAGACCAACCCCAAACCCATGGAAATCAATCCAAAATCAGTCTTTTGTGATCCAAAACATGTCATCTTCAAAGGACAAGGCTACCACATTTATGAGAGAGTCACATGAAACCCTAGACACCCTGAATAATAACTTTAGATCCATTGAAAACCCTAATCCAAACTAGGTTAGTGATTAGGGTCCACTGAAGAATCATAGGGAAAAAAGATATGAGAATAGAGGAGGTGTAACATCATAAATTGTAAGGTATGCCTCTTTTTGATCTTTGACACATATTGAAGGGTGTGATTAAATGAGTGGAGGTATATTAGGGGTGGTTGCAGATGTTAATTACTCAAAATCTAGAAAACTTTCTATAATATCCAGTTCACACCATGAATTAAAATTTATGACATGACTGGATTCTAGGATGAATCTGTTAATTAGTATTCATGACTTTAAAATCCATTCATGATTTGAGATGTTATTCACCATAGGAATGAGGCTTTTGAAATTTTATGCTGAGGAAACACCCTTTTCACTATATCAGTCTTCATGAACATACATGTCAAGGATCCATAATTCACACTATAAATGGTGGTTGTTTTACCTATAACATCCTAGCCTAGGTTCCACACACTGATAATCCAAGACGATCAGTCATGTGACCTCAATCGTGCCTCCCCATATGCCAGTGGCTACCAACTAGTAGTGATACTATAAAATAAATCATAGAGATACTATACCCTCTTTTATTAGAGTAATACACTAGCATAAAATAAGGAAAAATAAAATAATAACATATAACTAATCCAATATCACAAGAGCAATTAGGGAAATACAATATCATAACTAAATAATTGATATTATTGGCCAAAGTAAAAACCAAGTTTCAATATGAAAACTAAAAATTAAAGACACTAAAAACCCCCAGGTAGGTCTAGAACCACATTTGGTTCCATCATCCAAGATCTATCCCAAAAAATTCATTTAACATAGTGAATTATCCCTTAATATGTCCTGTAACCATGAAATCTATTTGGGTATCGATCAAGAAGACTGATTAGGGTGTGAGTAAACTCGATAGGCCACCACAAACAATATCTAAATCAATATCTAGTCTAATAGTGCATGCAGTTGTATTGAAAATAAATTCTAACAATAAAGTAAGCAGTTAATACTTAATAAATTATTCTCTATTTAACTACATGAACCCCCAGGATTCTGAGGACACCCAAACCTCAATATCTACTTCATCCCATTCTAGAGTCTGATCTTTTCCTAATGAATATCATATCCCATAATTTCATCATTACCATTCTTCATGTCAATTCACATATGAATTCCACTGTTTACCATTCATTGTCTCAATTTACATCATAATTACTCTGTTACAATTCATTATCATAATTCACATCTGAATTCCACTGTTACCATTCATCATTTCAAATTACTCAAGAATTCCATTATTACCATTCATCATTTCAAAATCACAGGTAAATTCTAATACTACCATTCCTCATTTCAATATCATTTTTGAAATCCATTGTTATCATTCATCCTTTCATTATCACATATAAATGTCATTGTTACCATTAATCATTTATATATCACATATTAAAGTAATTGTTACAATTCATCATTTGAATATCATTCAATTAATTAATTTAATAATTAATTAATCACTTTAATCACATTAATAAACACATCAATTAATTAATCATGTCAATCCCATTAATTAACATAATAATTAATTAATCATCCTAATATCATTATAAATTCAAAAATTTGTTCATCAAATCAATCACCTTAATTAATTACATAATTAATTAATCAGATCCATACCATTAATTAATTCACTAATTAATTAATCAAAATCCACCATCCCAATAATCCCATAATTTATTCAACAATTAATTATTCAATTTACACAATCCAAATATCCCATAATTAATAGAACAATTAATTATCCCAATCAAAAAAACTCAATATTTCTATAATTAATTCAAAAACTAATTAACGAAATCAAACATCTCAATATATTTATTAATAATTAAAAAATTAATTATCTCAATCAAACAACTCAATATCTCTGTAATTAATTTAACAATCAGTTATCTAAATCAAACAACTCAATATCTCCATAAATAATTCAACAACGAATTATCTCAATCATATAACTCAATATATCTATAATTAATTCAATTTTTAATTATATTAATTAAATCAATCTCAATTATTCATAAAATCCCACCAATCAATTTTTTAATTATTAATTAAACAATTAATTATTCCAAATTCACAAACCCTTAATTAATTAATTCACAAAATTAATTAATTCAACCTAATAAACTCAATTCTTAATCATATAATATATATTATATAATTACATAAATTTGATTCGAATCATGACTATGGGATTTTAATAATAGACCACCTATATCAATTTTTTAGGAGGAATTTCCAAATGGAAATACCCAATTTCAAAATAGAATAATGATGTAGAATGAGATCTTGATATTAAACCGTAAATCAAGATCAAAGAATCAAGATCCCATAATTCTAGATCAAGATGCATAATTATAAATCTAGATCCAAAATCCAAGATCTAGATCCAAAAAAAAATAGGGACGAAAAACCATTTACAGATGGAATAAGAATGAGAATGAGAAAGGAAACCTCCCGGGATGAGATCCTATATTTAGGAGGGGCACAGATCTTCAATCCCAGCTTCTAACTATGAATAACAAAGGCAAGAATGGACATTAATCTATCTAGGATCTAAAATAGTGAAAAGACATTAGGGGTCGAGGTAGGGCTGAATAGAGGTTAAAATCTGGGATCAGTAAATTTCAAAACTAATTTTCAGGGGATAAAATCTCATGCACAAGTCTTACTGCTCAGGAAACGTGGTTTCCACTAACCATGTGCCTTAATAGTGTGCCCTCTCAAGGGGGGGGGGGTTCATGGTTTCTCCTAATAGGGGGAATGGTTTGAAAAACCATGAACCAACCATGTGAGTCCCCTCGGTTTGTGTTCACAGAGTTTTTTGGGTCAAGCTACATGGCTTTGGAAAACTATAAGCTAACTGTGCACCTTCCCACTTTGTTCCAAAATTTCTAATTTTTACCCAAACGCATCACAAGGAAAACCAAATAAAAGTACACTCAAAATTTAACACCCCATGAATATAAAATATTTTCATTTTTGATTAAATTTAATTTTGTTTCAAAATTTCATTATATGAAACACCATGTTAATCATATGTTACACACAACAATGAATTATCTTTCATTACACGCATGACCGAGTTTTACCGAACAATAATATATTATTAAAATATTATTATTTAACCAAATAAAATAGAGCCTAGGTGGTAAGTTGGAATTTTATTATATTATTAACTAACTTATGAAAATATATTATTGAATTCATTGGTTACACGTTATTGAGAAATGAATATAAGAACCAATTGAATATAATGAGAATTTCTTTATAAAAACTATTTTTTTGCTCATAAAGGAATTTTATCATAATATATAAAATTAATTACTATTGATGAATGATATTAATGAAATATATATATATATATATATATATTAAATATTCAACAAAATAATGTTGACATTCATATAATATATTTAATAGTCACAAGATAAGAAGAAACCCAATATTACACAGAAAAACCAAATATTTTCATAAAGTGTTACCGCCTTTATATGGTGAAACTATTTTAAATCTAATTTTTGAAACATTTAATTATTATATTTTAAAAAACTTATTATCTTAAATTTTAATATAAAAAATTTCCTTGGTTGAATATTTGGTATTTTTTTTGAAAAGTTTAATATTTTTATGATTAGTTGTAAAATATTTCAATTAAATTGAAAACAATATTTTCATTATTTATAGTGTTAAATTATATTTTTAACTGGGTTTTAATTATAATTATATTAATTTTTATCATTTAATCTGATTCATTCCACTGAAATAAATTTCAAATTGAATTTAGATATAAAACATTTCAATATTTTGAACTTTTTCACTTTAAAAACTCATTTTCTTGTTCTATCAACATGATTAATTTTAAATTAATTATTGAAAATATTGATTTTTTAATTTTAAAAAATGGATTCCATATTATTAATCAATGTGTAAAAATTTTGTAAATATTTTTTTTATTTTTGGTCATACGAATAGTAAATTTAGTAATATTTTAATTATAATAGTTAATTGTAAATCAAATAATTAAGGATAAAAATAATAATTTAAATATTATAAAATTACCCTAAAACTTGTACTAATTTGGTTGGATGAGTGGATTTTGACTAAAATCATATTTAGGCCAATTTTATGGCCACTTACAGCCACTTGGATGAATTTAAGAGTTTTATTTTATTTTATTCCAAGCCCAATATGTATTAATCATGTTTTTAATATGTATTATATATTTTATATATGGTCAGTAAGAATATATCTTATACTATAAATATTTATTAGAAATATAATTTTTTTATTAATCATGATAATTTATATTTAATTTTTAGTTAAGAAACAATTGAATTAAAGGCTACCATAATGATGATGCATTAATTGTTTAATTAATGGACATATAAAATAAATGTTATTAAAAATATTAAAATAAATAAAATATTACATCATTGATTTTATCTAATAACTATAAAAAATACCTAGAAATATTATGTATTTATTGAAGGTTTTGGTTCAATTTTTTTTGGTGTATTGATAATTTTTAAAAAGTCATGTAATGAATTATTTTGAAATTAACATTAATGATATTTTAAAATAAATAATATTTTATTAAATGATATAAAATTCATAAAATTCTAAAAATAGACCATATGATTGTAATAGAGATTAAAATATCATTATTGATAAATTTATGGTTTGTTTGAAATTTTATAGTAACTATATTAAACCTTATTAAAAAAACATATGTTGTCATGGTAAGAGTTAAAGGGATTAAATAAGAATTAAGGACAAAGGTTATGGGTAATAATGTAACCTAGAGTTGTATTTAAATTATTTTATTAATGTTATTACTAACTTATAACATTAAGATCTAATTTTATTTTTTAAATGGATTCTTCTCTATAAAAATAACTTATATATTATTTAAATCTAAGATAGTTACAAAATGTCACTCTCTTTGTATTTAAAATATTTTACATGTTCACATAGGGACAAGATAATGACATGGACAAAAATAAACTTTTATCATGATATTAATAAAATTATATTCATTATATAATTTTATTTATAATATTTATAAATTATATAATTACCTTAAATTCGTTTTCATTGCTAAAACTGCATTTATTTAATTAATAGAAAGAATAAAATAGTTTTTTTAAATGTAATAATTTCGATATATTTGGTATGATTTAATGTGTATAATGAATTTTAAAGGCCAATAAGATAAAATATATATGTTTTAAATCATTGTAATCTTATTTACACTATGTCATGATGTATTTAAATTCAAATTAAAATAATAGTATGAAATTTGACAATAATGAAATTTTAGAAACATCATATATTATTAAATGATTTAAAAATCAAAAAAAAAGTTGAATAATAAAAAATAGTATAAATTTATGATCTAAAATGTATTAAACTATTTATTTATATTCCATTTGGAATTATTTTTCACTAGAATATCTTTATTATATTTTAATACTTTGAGGGTTTCCAAAAGTGCCCCTCACCTCAATTATAAAAGGGAACCACCTCTTTCACTTCCTCACAACACACTGAGCCTTATATCTCAATCCAACCATACCAAAATAATATCCCAACATCCCTCCCCTAATATTAAAATCCTCACATTAGATATAATGAATACCATGTAAGGCTTTTGGTACAATTCAAAATTAGTTACCAAAATAAGGTGTAAAGTTCTTCAATAAACACTTTATTTTTATTTCATTCCCCACTACTTCATTTATTACTATTACATGTATATATAATAAAACTAATATCATAAATATATTAAGAAGTTTTATGTAAAGGTTTACACCTACACCTATACACACTTCCATCAAATGGTTAATAAATTTATTATCTGTGTAAGGCGAACTACCACCTGACGAAATGATGTCGTTCATTTTTCCTTTACCACATCTCATGGTTGGTCATTGTGATAGAAATGATGTTTTTATAACATATATTTTATAATTATGTTGTATTTATACTTATTTAAGTTTTATATAAAACACACCTTCATACTTTCCCATTGTGTAAATACAATAACATCGTTTATGAAATTATAGACTACTACCTCCTCAAAGTGATGTGATTTATTCACACTATACATGGAATTTATAAAATATAGTTTTGATAAACATATGTGATATATATTTTATATATATTATACTAGAATTATAATATACATATATACCATTTACATTTTATTCATTTAATATAGAAAAAATGAAAGTTGTGTTCATGTGTACATACATTATACCGTCTCCATGAATGGGGCATTTCATTTACTATCTAAAAATTTGATATATTTTTATAAATATTTATAAAAATATATATATTATATTTTCTTCATTTTTTTACCTATAAAGATGATGAAATAATGATCTATGTGATTGGAACAAAAAATGTCATGTCAATACATACTTGAGAAACTGGGTAATTGAAACCGGAAATAGTGAGAATGATGAACAATTATTAACAAAACGAGTGATAAAATAATATAATAAAATAATATATGATATCATAAATATGAATAAGTTTCTGATATAAATTAATAATGGGACTTAAACCATTAAAAATGAGCTCAAAGCACATACAAATAAAAAGGAAGTGTGAGGTGATGGGTTTTTTATCTCATTTTTTACTTCAATGAGATATATTCCTTATTCACTACTTATTTGTGGTTGTGTGGTATTTATCCATTGAAATTTTGTATAATTAATATCCTTATTATTATTATGTTATTAGTTTTATTAATTTAATTACTTCATGGTGATTATAATTCAAATGATTAAAGTTTTATAGGACACTTTGTAATGTTTAAATATTATTTTCCTGGATATTTTTTCAAAAAAATCATTTAAATTCTTTTAATCTATGTCAAAATACATTGTTGAATATTATGATTATTTGAGATTAATATCTTAAGATATCATTTACCATATTTTATTGAATTTTTTATGATATGTTTTACTTTGATGTGCTATTTATGTTCCATTGTTGGTTTATGGTTAAAGTATTCATATTTTGTATTCATGTTTTTAACACGAATGTTTATATTGTTTATGTTTCACTCATTTCATATGAGTAATTCATTGGGCTTAGTAATTGATGGGAAATGCCCAATGTAGCCCCTATATGCATTTGTAAGTATCATGAGATGAAATTATTTTGTAAAAACCCCTTCAATTTAGTTTCCATGAATTGTTAAATTATCAGGAGGATAGTTCTTTACACAAATCAGATGGGTTTCTACCCATAGACTTATGTTGTCATGAGGATACATTTTGATAGTAACTATCTTAAAGATAGATCTTGATAGTGAATACATCCAACATTATTCATTCCATCATTATTATTTTTTCATGTGATTATTTTATTATTTATAATATCTATTGTTAAGTTTCCCAGCACATTTGATTATTTAAATGGCATGTGTATCAATTATTTACCTTTCCATATTGTTTATGGCATATTTACTCATAGATTCCACTTTATGCCTACCCTTACTAATAATTTGAGCTTACCCATTTCATATATTTCATTTTTTCATAGGATATAAAGAAGACATTTTTGAATGATCTTTCAAGGATGTCAAGCTTTTACTTATGTTATGATTTATTTTCTTTTCCCAATGTATTATGGGTATCACGTATGTAATATTTTTTTCAAAAAATACTAAACAATTCAGTCCTTTGGGATATAATTACTTATAATACTTACATTGCAATAAATTAATGTACAAGCTCTGGGATTCTAGGTTTGGGGTGTTATATTTGGTATCAAAGGATTCTTAGAACCAACCTTGGAAACTAGATTTAGAAAACCTATATTTCAGAATATAACCATAAATACAATTTTATTATAAGTATATAATAATATCCCAAAATTTTGGTAAGATATAGATTATGTGGGTCTTCCTAGAAATACATCCTTATCTAGATACTAAAAGTGCATGTGGTTCTAGAACATATGTACCTAGGGGTAACAGCACCAACAAGGTGCATCAGGCCTGAATTGATGTAATCTCTTACATGACAATGGGATTTACAGTGCACCTAGTTTGACACTCTAGGAGGATATGCTTATAATTTTTCACTTTTTCTTTAAAAACCATTGTGAAGTATTTGAATTCATATAAATACCAAAATAAACCATGTTTATTATTATTATATTAGTTGTTCATAAATTTATGTTATGTATTTCACTAGTTTTGGGATAACTACATGGATAAGAAAAAGTTTCCCAGTGTACAGTGCTTCGAATACAAGGAGATATGAGACTATAAAAATCAATGTATTATGTGTAAAATGAATATACCCCAAAAATATTCTAATGGATCATGATCATGTTTTTTATAATACCATAGGTGGAGATGAATTATTAATATTCCTATGTTTGGACTCAAGAATTATGTCATTTTAGAATTGTGTCATTAAGGTACTGGTCATGAGAATTATATAATATATAATGATTTCATTGTAGTAATTTTTCATTAAGGAATTGATATCATATGTTTAATGGTACCAAGAAAAGTTATTCAGTAATAAGTTGAATTTTTTTGATAAGTTTCATGTTTTGATGAATAATGATAATGTATTTCATTTTAATTTAAAATAATTTTTTTTAAATAATTTATAGTGTAAAATTATATTTTTAATTGTTTTTAAAGTATAATTAGATCAATTTTTAATAATTTAATCTAATTTAGAATATTTTAATCAATTTCAAATTGAATTTAGATATAAACATTTCAATATTTTGAAATTTTTCACTTTAAGAACTTGTTTTATCTTTTCGACAACATAATAAATTTTAAATTAATAACTGAAATTTTAGTATTTTGAATTTTTAAAAATGGAATAAATATTTTAAATAAGTGGGTAAAAATTATTTAAATAAGTATTCTTTATTTATGGACATATGAATAGTAAATTTATTAATGTTTTAATTGCCACGGTTAAGGTTAAACAAAGTAATTAAGTGTAAAAATAATAAAATAAATATTATAAAATTACCCTAACACTTGTATAAATTTTATTGGATGAGTGAGTTTCGACCAAAAATATCTGTAGGCAGATTTTATGGCCTCTTAGAGCCACATGGATGCCTTTAAGGCTTTTATAGTATTTTGTTATAAGGAATGTCCAATATGTCTTACTCATGTTTCTAATAAATATTATATTTTTTATATATAGTTTTTAAGAAGATATATGAAATTATAAATATTTATTGAAAATCTATAATGTTTATCTTAATCATGATAATTTATTTTTTTGGTTTAGGGAAAAATAATTAAATTAAATGATATCACAATGATGATGCAATTATTTTTTAATTAATGATATTTTAAAATAATTAATATTTTATATAACGATATAAAAATAAAATATAATATAAAAATATTTAAAATGATTGGTATAAATTTTAAAATTTCATAAATGATCCATTTATTGTTCTTTTGTAAATTTATTGTAACTATAATAAACCTTATGCAATAAAAACAGATGTGGTCACGGTAAGAGTTAAAGGGACTAAATAAACATTAAATCCAAAAGAGAAGTGTACAAATGTGACATAAACTTGTTTAAAAAATATTTTATGAATATTATTAGTCCATTATAACATTTATAACTAATTTTAGTTGTTTAATAGACACTTTTATATGAAAATAACTTATATATTATTTAAATAAAATCACTCTCTTTGTATTTAAAAACTTTAATGTGTTCATATAAGGTAAAGATCATGATATAAAGGAACCTAAATGTATATAATGATCTTAATGATAATATTTTCAATATATAATTTCATTTTGAATTTTTAAATATTATATAATTACCTTAAATGCGTTTTTAATGCCAAAATAGTATTTATTTAATTAATAGAAAAATAAAATAATTAATTTTAAAATTATTAACATCGATATATTATGGATGCATTAATGTGTATAATAAATTTTACAGACCTTTATGATATAATAAAGATTTTTAAAATCATTATATTCGAACTCCCAATTTGTCTTGATGCATTTAAAGTCCAATTAAATGAATAATATCAAATTTTAAAATAATTATATTTAATTGAATTAATATACTATTAAATTTTTTAAAAATAAAGAAATGTTAAATAATAAAAAAGGGATAATATATCATCTAAAATGTCTTAAAATTTTAATTTATAGGCCTTTTTTAAGTCTTTATATCAAGAATATCCATATTATATTTTAATATTTTGTGGGTTTCCAAAAGTGCATATGGCCTCAATTATAAAAGGGAACCTCATCCATCACATCATCATACCACTTTGGGCCTTATATCACATCCCAAACCTAACCAAATAATCTCCCAAAATCTATACACTAATCCTAGAATCCTCAATTTTTGAATAATGAAAACCAAGGAAGGATTTTGGTACAAACCCTAAAGAGTTACCAAAATAAGAGGTAATTTTCTTCAATGATCACTTTGTTTTTATTTCTTTCCCAATTCATTCATCTATTATTATTACATGATTATATAATAAAAATATTATCTTATACATATTCATATTTTTTATTTTAAGGTTTGTACCTACACATACACACACTTCCATCAAATGGGAAACGATTTTACCATTCGTGTACGGCGAACTACCGCCTCGTGAAATGATGTTTTTATTTTCTCTTTAACACCTCTCATGGTTGGTCATTATGATGAAAATACTTTTTTTCTATTATATATGAAATATTTATGTTGTCTTCATACTTATTGATTTTTTATATAAGACATACCTTCATTCTTTCCATTTGTGTAAATAGGATTACATCATTTGTGGAAGTGTGGACTACCACCTCTTCAAAGCGATGTGATTCATTTTCACTATACATGAAACTTATAAAGGATGGATTTAATAAAAAAAATTGACATATATGACATATATATTATACTATAATTATAATATACATATATATTATTTAATTTTTATTCTATTAATGTGGAAAAGAAATGAATGTAGTGTTCGTGCATACGTACAACCTACCATCTCCATGAATGGTGCATTTTATTTAGTATCTACAAATTATATATGTTATTAATATATATATACTGAATATATATTACATTTAAATCATGGTTTAAATTTTGGATATGATGAAATTATAATCTATGTAATTGTAACACCAAATATCATGTCAAAACATACTCGAGAAACTAGGAAATTAACACTCAAAATAGTAAAAATGATGAAATCTTATTAACAAACGATTGATAAAATAATAAAAAAATATCACATGTGATATATTAAATATTAATAAGTTTCTAATATAAATTAATAACATCCTTTAAACCATTATACATGAGGTTAATTCATGTACAACTAAAAAAGAAGTGTAAGGTAAGGGGTTTCTCATCTCACTTTTACTTCTGTGAGATATATGCCTTATTTACCACTTATTTTTGTTATATGAAATTTTTCTTTTTAAATTTTATATATTTAATATCATTATTATCATTAAATTATAAGTTTTATAAATTTAATTCCTTCATGGGGATTATGATTCAAACGTTTCAAAGTGGTATGGGACACTATGGAATGTTTAACGATTATTTTTCTCAAGATTTTTTCAAATAAATTATTTAAATTATTTTCATCTATGTCAACATCCTTTGTTCAATATTATGATTCTTTGTTGTTTATCTCTTATGATATCATTTATCATATTTTATTTAATGTTTTATGATCATTTTGACAGTGGATGTTCTATTTAGATACCATTCTTGGTTTATTGTTAAAGTATTCATAATTTGTATGCTAATTTTTAATATGAATGTTTATGTTGTGTATGTTTTATTAATTTAATATGAAGAATGAATTGAACTTATTAAGTTATGTGAGGGAACATCTATATCCCCTTGATAAATCTTTAGGTCTAATGAGATGAAATTAGTTGGTGGAAAACCCTTCATATTTGTTTCCAGCAGTTTTAAATTGTTAAGCGGATAGATCTTGACACAAATAAGACATGATTCTACCCATAGAATTAAACTATGGTGAGGATAGATCATTATATTAACTATCATGAAGATAGATATATGTATTGAAGGTGTCCAACATTATTTATTCCATTATTATTATTGTTCCATGTCATTTTTTGATTAGTTAGAGTATATATGGTTAAGATTCCTAGATCATGTGATTATTTAAATGGAATGTTTATCAAACATTTAACTTTCCATATTGTTTATTACATATTTACACATATCTTCCTCTATATTATTACCATTAATTATTATTTGAGCTCACCCCTTTCATATGTTTCATTTTTCCCCATGATATAAAGAATAAATATTTGAATGAGTTTTCAAGGATGTCTATGTTTTACTTATGTTATGCTTCATTTTATTTTATAAGTGTATTATGGGTATTATGTATTTAATATAGTTTTAAAAAAATAATTAAATATTAATTCAGTCAGGATTTGATTCATTTTAGTCATGATAATGTAATAAAATAATGCACCATCTCTAATCTTCTGGGGTCGGGGAATTACACAAACAGATAAAAAATAATACCTGGAAACAAGCTCGATAAATCTTCAAAAAAGGCCAGGATATTCCAATCTCCCAACCTTATAATGGATCATAACTGAGCTATACTACCAAGCATATATATGATTCTTAGTCAAAAATATTAGGCCACTGATCCCTCATATCAACTTTTTATCTCGCATGTTTCTTCTTACACATGCACATGTTGCCACAATACCATAAATATAAGCATTGTATTTCAACACCACAATTTATCACTATGATCCATCAAACATATTAGATTATCCTCAAAAGATACATCTATTTAGAGTTCAAAATATTCCACATTAATTACATGAGAAGGGTCGAGGTGATACCACTGTAGTTATGACCCATGGAAAACATCATTCGTAGAACTGTATCTTTGCAAAAGATCCAATCGGTATGCCACCAGCCCAATTGTATCCATGACATCAAATAGTATAATGAACCTAGGTGTGAACTTACCATGACTTTATATCCTATTGTGACCCAATTTAGGAAACACCTGAAGGAATACATGATAAACCTTTGTAAACTCTATGGGTCATTGATTTCTGACATCATTGACTTTTATCTACTCTGATCTATATCCATATGCATATGAATCAACTGAACCTACTCCAATGTCTCATACATGAGAATTAGTCCCAATATCTCTTACTTTTCTACCTTTATCCAACATAGAGTCAATCTATATATCCTACCATAAGGATCCTTGTATAGTTCCAACTAAATAGTTTACTGATAACTATTGTTAAAGGTGATCTCCACCAAATCTAAGAGCTTCTCCCATGTCCCATAGAATTATAGGAAACACACCCAAAGCATATCCTCAAGCACCTATATAGTATGCTCTTACATTCCATTTTTCTGTGGGTGTAAATTTTTACTTAATAAAACCTATGTACCAAGAACCTTTTTCAATCCCTTCAAGAAGCGTAAAGTAAAATGATATTCATAGTCTGAAACTATAGTTCATGTAAACCTGTGCAGATAAAATATATCTAAGATATCATTTATCCCATCTTATCTACTGAAATAGTCTCCTATAATGTTAATAAATGTTCTACCTTGATCTTTTTTTCCAATATTTATCAAATATAATCATTATTCTGAGGTATCCTTGGAAGTACCACCACAATGTCCATGGTAACATCATCCCACTTCCATTCTGGAATGGGAAATGACTGTAGAAAACCACCAGGTTGTTGATGCTTGAAATTCACCTATTTACATGTGTAACATCATGTAATGAACCCTACTGTCTCATTTTTCATGCTCGACTACCAAAACAATCATCATAGGTCACAATACATTTTTCTCACACCTAGATGTACCACCCACATCGAGGAATGAAACTCATGAATCATCTCTTACTACATAATCATAGGTACAACAACCCAATTTTAGATATAGATGATCTCATCCTCATCTATGGTCCAACAGGAATGTCACTCCCCACCTTCAAGTATTTACCTAAAGGTTAAGAACTTTGGATTCTCATTATACATATCTCTAATTCAGTTAAAAATTATAGACCCCATTGAAACTGATAATAGATTCATTTACTCCTGACTCTCTTAAACCAAAACATGCATCTTAGCTATCAAATTCATCATATTCCACTCAGAACTAGACTCCTAAACTACCTGTGTCTGAGTTTTTCTTATTAAAGCATCAAAATAAATGTTTCCATCCCTAGGCATATATTCTATCTCAAAATAAAATTTCTTTATATACTCAACCAATATCCACTGATCGATATTCAAATATCATTGTGAAAAAATATACATCAAACTCTTGTGGTTATCATACATAGTAAAGTTTTCCCCTAAAGATAATACTTTTAGCACTTCAAATCATAGAACACTACTTCTAACTCAAGATCATGTGTAGGGTAGTTCTATTCATGTGACTTCAACTTTTTATACCCATATGGCACAACTACATCTCCTTGCATTAACACAACACAAATACCTATCCTAGAAGAATAACAATACATTTTATACTCCTCACCCAGCTCATGTAGGATCAAGATTGGTACTGATTTCATCTTCTTCTTCAACTCCTGGAAGGAATTCTCACATGATTCCAACCATGAAAACTTCACCCCTTCATGGTCAAGCCTGAAAGAGGTTCTTACAAATGAGAATATTATTGAATGTACCTCTGATAATATCCATCTAATTATATAAATATATATATATATATCAAAAACATTATTGGGATGCTCCCAAGAAAAAATATGTGTGCATTATTTCGGTCCACCAATAGGCCTTCCTCTAAGATTATGTGACCCAAGATGTTTAACTGATAAATATAAAATTGACACTTAGAAATCTTTTCATATAGCTGATTCACTCTTAGTGTACTGAAGATTATGTTATGATGTTGTTCATGAACATCATGATTCTTGGAGTAAACCAAGATATCATAAAAAAACACCACCACTAACTGATCCAGGTAAGAATGAAATATTGTGTTTATCAATTCCATAAACATTGTTGGTGAATTCCTCAACCCAAATGGCACTAAGATGAACACATATAGGCCATACCTGCATCTAATTGTAGTCCTTAGTATATTGGAAGGTCAAACACTCAACTGATGATACCTTGAACTCAAGTCGACCATGGAGAAAACCCAAACTCCTCTTAACTAGTCAAAAAGATCATTGATACATGGAAGAGGATACTGGTTCTTCACTGTCACCTAGTTCAACTTTAAGTAATTGAAACATAGTCTTAGAGTCTAATTATCCTTCTTATAAAAAATTACTAGAGAACCCTAAGGCGATGTACCCATATGGATAAACCCCTTATCCACTAACTCCTCCAGCTGATTCTTGAGATCTTGAAGCTCTTTTAGTGTCATTTTTTATATGGTGGAATTGAAACAAGATCAACCTCTAGAATTAGCTAATTTGTAAATTTAACATCTCTCCTAGGTTGAATCCATAAAAAACATTTGGGAAACACATCCTAAAACCCATCCAATACAGGTGGAAATACATCTTACTTTACACATCCATCATCGACCAATATTCTAGAAACCTACGGTGAGAGCTCTCCCAATTGCTGGGTAATTGACCTTGGTTGACCTTATTAGATATCCCACACTCCATTTTGAATATAGATGTAAACCTAAGGAGACATATAATTTAATCTCATGTGGTAAAAATAAATGTGGGATCAGTATGCTACTAACCATTCCATACTCATAATTAATTCATAGACTAACATGTTTAGGATGTAATGATCTGATAGAAAATGATACTCCTGAACCTCGATAGAACACTCCTTGAATAAATAGATGTCTCAAGATACTACTCTTAATGGTGTATCTATCACCAATAACCATCTCATGAACCCCACCTTCAAGCTCAAACCATTAAAAAGTTGTGCATAAATAAAGGAATGAGAGGAACTAGTATAAAATAAATAACTAGTTAGCATAAAAGCTACATGAATAGTACTTATCACTATTGATGGTCCAAACTTTTTTTCTACAAGTTTATGATGAATGAAATGTAATTTTACTTCCCATATTCCCTATGATGTAGTCTAAGCTACCTGAGTTTCACCACTATTCTGAAATGGGATCTCTTTTCGAGAATAACCACATCCACCTTTTTACTTCCATGGATACTACAGATTTACCCACCAGACTCATATAGTGTAAAAGATCCCCTTACCACACTCAGGTTCTGTCTAGTGCCTCCATTAATACATGTCTGTCATGGGTTCCTAAATAGCTTCTATAGATTTCACATCCTACCATAGGATCTACACTCCACTAGTGGTTGGGTATAGTGTATATGATAGTATATCGGGCTACCATACTGGTGGCAGACAATCCAGGTATGGTCCTGAGTAATTGATCCATCCCCCTTTACACTCTTCCTACTAACCCCCTGGATAACACCCTCATAGTGATGCTTCCTAATCTCAAATTTTGTACCTAATGATTGTCCAACAGAAACCACTTGTCTTCCCCTAGAATACTTTTTCTAGTTCCCCTCATATATGAGAGACTGAACCACTACCTTAATATGCTTCTTTAATTGAAATAGGTTTACTTGGGAATACCTCCCCATTTAAATCTGTCCAGAATATGTTTTTTCAAAACTATATCATCCCCTTCCAATGTTGTATAAAAGCACTAAAAATAGATAAAGCTTCCATAATATTATATCATGGAAATACTTCCCTTAGTCAACCTCATAAACTCATATTCCCTATCATTCGTTAGCATCTCTCGATAGAAGTTCTACCGAAACATCTCCAAATGTCCTTCCATAACATACCATCATCTTGTCTAGTCTGAGCCTAGATATACCACCATCAATTCACTAATCCTTATAGAATATAATCATCAAACTTTACCCTTTTATCAGTTGTAGTTTCTAAAGAATCATGTATAGTTTAGATGGACTCTATCTAGAACATTACTACCTCAAATCCACCCTCTCTTGTAAAATTTGGTGGGTGTTGTAAGTGAGACTCAAAAGTATGGTCGGGAAACTCTTCACAACCCACTCTGGGCCTCTCTCTACAAACATCATGAAGGAAGAAATTTTCTCACTGAAATTTTCTCAAGCTTCTTTAGTTGGCACTATTGGTGCCTCATGATCCACTACTGGTACATCATCACCATTCATATCCACATATCATCCTCTCAACAAGAATATTCTTGGAGTAATATATCTATAATTTCAAACACATATCTCAAGATGCATAAAACCACTTTATTATTTTTACTTAATATGGAAACACGATAAGTCAGATCAAGTCATTCTCCCAAACCCTGATACATGGTCAAAACAAAGGTGTTATCAAAACCCTTAACCATCCTAAACAAAAGTCATGGTTAATAAGGGTAAACTCATTCTCATTTAAATTTTCTCATTTATAAACTCAATTATTCAAAATTTTCATCATTTTACCATTCTTAGTTTTATATTAGGCACCATTTTCAATTCAATTTCACAAGAAACTAAAAACAGTTCAAGATTAACAACATAACCAAAAACCATTTTCCCATTCATTCCTAAAATGATGCATGTCAAAAAATAATCCTAAGTGAATAGAATATTTCATGCCTTCTCAACTCTCATGAGATACCATGATAAGATTAAGATCTCAAAAAAAATATCAGAATTTGTTTTTCATCCGACAATAACTATGTCACCCAAGGTAAAATAACATGAAACATTAACAACAAACATAAATAATAACACTCCCACCCTGGGTACTTGGGGTTTCCCTCATAAAAGGGTTATCTACTCCCATGAATGAGCTCATAACCAAGACTTGGATCTTCCTATTATCTTATATACCTTTCCCAAATAGTATGAAAATAACTGGGCTCCAATACCACATTGTAATGTCCTGAACCAGGTCCCATATGTTGGTGCCTTCATCTGTTCAGTTACATGACATAAATAACACCTTCCCATATTCCAAAGGTTTCTAACTAGTATCCAGGGTCTAATATCAATCATGAGGAGATGATATACTCTTTTATTAAAGTAATACACCAGTAAAAAATAAGAAACAATAAAAAAATAGCATATAACCAATCCAATATTACATGAAAAATTAGAGAAATATGAAATAATAACCAAATAGTATATATTCCATGTAAAATTAAATGCTAAGTGTCAATATTAAAACTCTAAAGAAAATACACTGAAAAATCTCATGAAGGTACTGAACCATGTACAATTACCTTGTCCATGAACCTCCCCAATTCAGTTAAATAACATAGGGTCTTTTCACTAAACCTGTCATACAACCATGAAATCTATTTAGGTATCGATTAGGAAGCATAAGTAGGGTGTGATTACAACTCAATAGGCCACCACCTATGGCATCTAAAATAATATACCATCAAGATGTGAATGCATTTGTGAAAAGAATAAACACCCACAATAAAGTAAAAAAGTTACACTTTTCCAAGTATTATTTATTTATCCACATAAACCCATGGGTTCCCAAAAAAACCTGAACCACAATACCTGATTTGACTCGTGCCAGAGTCTAAGCTATTATTGATGGATATCATATCTTGATATTTCATTGTTATCATTTTCCATCTCAATTCACATATGAATTCCACTATTACCATTCATTGTCTCAATTCAAATCTAAATTCCACTTTAACCATTAATTATCTCAATTCACATCTGTATTCTATTTTTACCATTCATCATTTCAAATCAAGCATGAATTCAATTGTTATCATTAAACATTTAAAAACCACATGTGAATTCAATTGTTACGATTCACCATTTCAATATCACATATGAATACCATTATTACCATTCCTCATTTCAATATCACATATGGGTTCAATTATTATCATTCATTATTTCAATATCATTCCATTAATTAATTCAACAATAAATTAATCGCCTAAATATCATTAATTAAGTCAACAATTAATTAATCATATCAATCCCATTAAATAACTCCAAAATTAATTAAACATATCAATCTAATCAATAATTCAATAATTAGTTCTTAAAATCAACCCCTTAATTAATTCCCTAACTAATTAATCACTTAAATTCCATTAATCTATTCACCAATTAATTAATAAAAATGTACCATCTCAATAATCACATAATCAGTTCAATAATTAATTATTCAATTTCCACTAAACCAGTATCCCATAATTAATTCAGCCATTATTTATCCCAATCATACAAATTTAAATGTGTATAATTAATTCAATAATTAAATATCAAAATAAAACAACTCAATATCTCTATAATTAATTCAACAATTAATTATCTCAATCAAATAACTCAATATCTCAATAATTAATTGCACAATTAATTATCTAAATAAAAAAACATAATATATCTTTAATTAATTAGATAATTAATTATCTATATCATAGAACTCAATATATCTACAAATAATTAAAAAATTAATTATCTCATTTCAATCAATATCAGTTATTAATCAAAACCCACATTTCAGTATTATAATAATTAATACAATAGTTAATTATTCCTGATTCACAAACCCTTAATTAATTAATTCACCAAATTAATCATTTTAATATATATAAATCCATTTCTAATCATATAAGAAAAATTATTCTATTATAAATACATAATTCAAATCATTACTATGTGATCTAAATAATAGACCACCTACCTAAATTTTTTGATGAACGATCACCCAATGGAAATCCATAATTTGAATGGAATAAGGACACAGAATGAGATTTGGATCATAAACTCTAAATAGATATTGAACAATCAAGATCCCACAATTCTAATTCTAGATCCAAAATCCTTGATATTTATCTAATGAAAAAATATGGAAAATAATCATTTAATAGATTGAACAATAATGAGAAAGAGAAAGGAAACTGCACAAAATGAGATCCTCTTACTGGGATGGGTGTAAATCTTCAATATGGGATCTGAATATCAAAGAATAGTCGTCATAATGGATTATAATTTGTAATTGAGGATCCAATATCATGAAACAACATTAGGGGTTGAGTTAGGGCTGGATATGGGTGAAAATTGGGGATCAATAAATTTTTAAACTAATTTTCAGGGGATTAAAACTCTGTATGCATAGTTTGATGCTCAGGGAGTACAGTTTCCCCTAACAATGATCCATTTCCATAAACCTCATCTGGGGGGTGTATGGTATATCCTAATATGTTATATCATTTTACAAACCATGTGCCAACCATAAAAACCCCCTCAGTTGGGCTTTTCATGGTTTACTAGGTCAAGGCGAATGGTTTGGGAAAACCGTGTACCCATTGTGCACTTTCCCACTTCCTTCCAAAATTCCAAATTTTCAACTAAATGCATAATAAGGAAAAACCAAATCAAATTATGTTTAATCATATCAAAAATAGTACCTAAAAACCCTACAAAATTACTAGAAAATGTCATGATCTTACACCAGTAGATTTAATGTTTTCAACTCACGTCTCCTTTACTATTTGACTTTAACCTTCTTCCCCAAACCATAAGTATTATCTATGTGATTTTGGGGGAATGCATATCCTCCAAACTTCATTGATTAGAATTTTGATCATGAATCAACCATTAGATGATTTGATATCTGTATAGTGTTATATATGAAATATTGTTTAAAAGTGGATTATCTTCCTTTTGTGAAATAATTATGTAAAATGGAATTACGTTTACTATGATTTTGATTTAAATTTGAAAATTGACTTATCATTCCATGTTTTTATTAATTTTGTCATATTAGAATCATTTTACAAAGGCTTTTCATAGAACACCTAGGTGGGATCCTATAGAGCCTATTTAGATCACACCTTTCACACTCCCTTGGGGGCATATAGATCTTGTTTTGTATGATGTAGGTAAGGGAGAGGGACCATAGTTTTGGGATGATGATTATTTCAATGGGGAATGGTAATTTAATGGTAAGGAATTGGGATGTTTCCCTTATATCACATAGATTAGTTTCCAATAGTTTTTGTTTTCCTTTTTTGTTTTTTTGGGCTTATGAAATCTTTTTATATTGCTATATTTGGTCATAAACCACTATTGATACTCTTTTGTTTATGGAATATTTCATTTTTTTTGTTTCTCTATATGTATTCCATGTGTCTTGATCAGATTAGGAAAATTGTCCCTTATAGATGTTGTTGGAGTCCTGGGTGTTAGTCACCAGCCCATGAGGGTCAAGAACACCATTTTGGTCTTGCTACAGTTTGGTTTAGATTCCCGTTTAAGAGGTTTTCTAGGTTGGGTTGTGAGGAATCATTGTAAGAGGTCTTAGAGGCACTTTCTGCAAACCATCAATAGTTCCTAGTAGTGTACAATTGACATGCTACCAGTATGAAAAGGTCGGTCACACACAATGATAATGCCCTGTAACTATGAAAAACTAGGGTACTTGTGGCTATTGAGGTCTTCTGTAAAGATTTTTCTATGATCTATCTATGACCTGATATGGTCTAGGATTTTTATCTCTAGAGGCCATTATATAATAATCCAAAGTATCAAATTCAACAGGGGTCCATCCACTGGTCTATAGAGTGAATCATCTTTACAAAGTGTTTGTGTATGTGGAAGAAGATTATGTGGGCCTGAATAAAGTGGGAGGTACCATTTTTTATTGTATCTTCTATAACAATTCTCCTATTTGATACATGTTTATCTCACTCTTTTATATCTCATATTTTTTATATGTATTCAAACCAATAAAAATTTTCATGTACTTTATTATAGATATGTAGACACCTCTTATGAAGAGGAAGGAGATGGGGTTTCATTGTTCTCTATGTCCTATTTTGATTTTAGATGTAGAGTTGGTCTGGGTTTTTTGGTTTTTAGTATAGATATCATTGACATCATCATAGAGATGTATTGGTTGGTCACTCACAGAGAAGAGATTTGTTTTTATGATTAACATGTTTCATTATTACTATCTATGGGATCTCCCAGGTATTTTCAGGAGAGTTTTATATGAGTTCTATTCATATAAGATGTTCTCACATAAACCTCAAAAGTACATTGTCTACTACTGTAGTTGATCCGAATTATGTTTCATATCATTTTAATCTTCCATTAGTTGTTTGAGATTTATTTTAGGTTTTCCATGATGATCTATTTATACATCCTCTATAATGTGAGGTAGAATTCTTGATTAATCTGGTATAGGGTACACAATTAAATTCAATTCTCTCCTATCGAATGGATCCTCATTATCTGAAAAAAAATCATGGTTTTGTTAGAGGAATAGTTATAGAAAAGTCATCATTTTACCCTCAATGAAAACTTGTTTGATTGGTTGTAGTGGGAAAATAGTTTTAAAAAATATATCTTCGTTATAATAATAATCAACATAGATTTAAGTAATTAGATATCCAAAATATCTCTTTGTATAGTGTATATAACAATTAGGAGTATATTATGATTCTATTTGGCATAAATAATTCCCCTACATTGTTTATGACTTTGATGAACAAGATATTTCATCATTATCTTGATCAATTTTTGATTGTAATTGTGACTAGAAATTACTTTTTTAATTATCAAGAAACTTTTAAGGGAAAAGTGAGAAACCAAAAAATCCATCATGAAAATCAAAAAACAACCCTTGTAGAAAAAAAACAGAACAAACTACAGGATCTTCCCCTCCACATTAGTTGCTCTATGACAACAAGCCTTCACCAAAGTAGGACCCTTCAGTATGCATCCCCATGTAGAAGTGCATGGGAATAGAACCAATAGAAAAGCCATACCATCTCAAGAATCCAAATCCAAAAGGCTAGCACTGATGAAGACTTCAGGATCTAATCCTCTTCGGAAGAATATCCAAGTATATTGTTGGGAAATTAGCACCAAACGTCACAACAGTAGAAAACAAAAAGGGGATCCAAAAGTAAGCACAACACGTACAAGTATTCCTCTCAGCCAAGCCACCCATAACCACTAACTTAACCAAATTCGTTAAATATTATCTTGATATTACCCAAGACCATTTCCATAATCAATTTATAGGATAAAGATGAGATCTATGTGGTAGGGGCATCTATAATAATATCTTCGAATCAGAGGGTCATCTTGTCCCAGGACCGAATATTCTCCTCAAGACTAATCTTCCCATTATTGACACCCCCAACTAATATCAAGTCATTTCAGTCTATCCAGGCATATTGGTCCTCATTGAGAGTCATCCTTAGTTGTCTCCCCATCATTGTAGAATCTTTTTCTTCAGTTGCATTGAGATATAAAACTTGTTCCATCATTTATTCTTTTGATCTCATGAGCAAATCCAAAGATTTATCAAGCACAACACTTTCCTCGCAGTGGTTGTTCATCTATTTGGATTTAAATTTCTTCACTAACTATGTCTCGATATGAAGAGTCAATAAGGATTAGTCCTTACTCTCTTTATGAAATCCATTCTTCCCTTCCATGGAGGGTATAACTGAATGACCTTCCAAATCGCGAGCTGCATCGTTAGTCTCTTTATACTCATTGACAGGTTGAACATCCGTGTTGAAGTTAGATTCCTGTCATAATAGGAACTATATGAATTTAGTTTTAGAGACCATGATGAGTCACTTCCTTTATAGGAATATATAAGAATAAAATTTATGGATTTCAGAGGTGATATTATGAGGGAACATGATTTTAGAACATGGTCTTTATGCTATTCTAGAAATACTTATGGATGTATTTTTATCAGAATAACCACAATAAATCTATGAGATATGAATATTCCTAGTTATATACGGACATTTTTGGTGATTTTTCAATAATATTTCAAAGTAGGAATCACCATGGACTTCTATTATTATGAAACAAGTGAAATTATTTTTGGTTTCTAAATTATAGTATTCTTTTGATGAATCGAATTGATGTTTGACATTATCTATGATTATGATCTTACCAGAAACTAATAAGGGAAATGTGGTTTATTGGGATGCAAATGGTATCATTTTGGGGTGTGTAATTATGTAGGATGATCATTTTTTGGTTCACAATTCTCATTATATTTGGCCACATGAGAATAATTATCCTACTCATGACTTAGATCTCACCACTATCATGAATGATCTGAATTATTGGATACACTATCTATTTAGGGAGAGGTTCATAGTCTTTATATACAACAAGGGAATGAGATAAATTCTTTATCATAAAGACCTAAACCTTATACAGATTTTATTAGTGGATACCTAAAGGCATTTCACATTGACATCATCTACAACCCAGGAAGGGGAATTTTGTTTATAATGCTCTCAGTAGGAAATTCCATTATAAGGATATCTTGGAATCAAAAGAGTAGTGGAAATTTAAGGGTAATTTTTCCCAATTTTATTTTTATTCAATGAAATATTGTTTGGGTGTTGTTTTAATAAATATTTAGTTTTCCTCTTCTCTCAGAGAGTATATTATTCAGAACCAGTAGCAGGATGTTGATTTCATAGGAATCAATGAATCTTTATATGGTGTGAAGGCCATTCCTAGTTGGTGTATCCCATCTAATGGAATGATTTTATTTAGGGATCATTTTTCTATACCTTTATATATCATGAATTGATTTCTACATTATTTTCATTGTTCTTTAGGGTCTATTTATCATTGAACAATGATGAAGTTTTATGGAATAAGATTATGTTTATAGTGTTCAGATATAAATCAAGACACCATTGACTATTTTTCTCATTTTTACAACTAACAGTAGATTAATGTGTAGCACCTATAGCCCTATATACTGCTCCATACTCTTCTGGTTCTGATATGGAAATTGGATGAGGTGTCTATGATCATCATTATTAGATTATAAAATAATTACTAGTGAAAATAATTAAATCTTGGTGGTTATTGATCAATTGAAAAAATCACCCCATTTCATTCTGATTGGGGACACCACCAAGGTTGAGGATATATGTATGTTGTATTCTCATGAGATTATGAGGTTATATGGGGTCTCCATTATAATTTTTTATGATAGGGATCCCAAATTTTACTTACTAGTTCTGGAAATTTCTCTAAGAGGTGATGTGAACTAATGTTAGATGGAGTATAGCTTATTGTCCATAGATATATGGCCAGATAGAGAATACAATTCTGATTATAGAAGATACGCTCCACACATACATCTTATATTTTAATGGATCTTGGGATATCCATATACGAATAGTGGATTTTTCTTATAATAAAAGTTACCAGTTTTCATTTAGAATGGATCCTTTAAAGGAATTTTTATGGTCACCCATGTAGGTCACATATTTGTTGGATAAAGTTTGGTGATTCTTCTCTCATCGTAATAAATATTATTCAAGATATATCAACAATATTCATGATATACTTAATTTCGTTGTTACAAATATGAGTTATCATAAAACCCTTATATACCATCAACATCATTCTTTGGAATTTTATATTGGAGTTACTAACCCATTTTACATGTAATCATGTTGTATTCCAGATATCTCATCTTAAGAATTACTATGTTGATCTTCCCCATGTTCTGAGTAGGAATTTGATTGAGTTCGATCTTGGTGTTTTAGTTGAGGAATAGCCAATGGAAATCACTATATCTAAAATGAAATTATTTAACAGAAAGTATATCAAATTGATAAAACGGATTTAGAGGAATATATTATATTATCATAAGACATGTGATCCTGAATCTGTGGTGAGGAAGTAGTGCCCTCACCTCATTTTAGAGCATCTATCATTCACTTGGCTTTCCGGGGACAAAAATTCTTATAGTGAGGAAAATTTTGAAATACTCAATTTTAAGGTATGATTAATTTTACACATTAACACATTTTAAAGGGTTTAATTAAATTAGTTGAGGTATTTTATGGGTGTTTTGAGAAATAAACAACTCCAAAGATACAGAACCACTATAGGAGCTAGTTCACACCACGAATTTTATATTCACAATGTGAATTTAATCAAGAAAGAAACCATAAATTTTTATTCAGGATTTAAAAATCCCTTCA
Source organism: Viscum album (assembly GCA_963277665.1). Lineage (NCBI taxonomy): Eukaryota > Viridiplantae > Streptophyta > Magnoliopsida > Santalales > Viscaceae > Viscum > Viscum album. The sequence goes on from OY728129.1 coordinate 307,305,569, forward strand.
TGATATTAGATTTTATAAATAACATAAATTGAATTTCTAAGATTCTAATAAAAAAAGTCATGTTTTTTTGAGTGTCATCCAATTTGAAAGTTCACAGAATGAATTCATAATTTTTTCTATGAATATATTTATGTTCTGAAAGAATAAATTTTTTTAGAATCCATATCATTTATTATTCAACTTCCAACTTATTCCCTAAACCATAGGTTATATCATGTAAATTATTGCTGAATCTAGCTCTTTTGAACTTCTCCAACAGGTGTTTTGATCTCAGATTGATCAGTTTCCAAAAAATTGGTATATATGAATGAATATATTCTAATATTTTTTGATAAATTAAATTTTAATAAGATCATTGATGTAGAGACCCGTATCCTGACGTACATGGACATTACATTACTTTTGCGGAATACTTAGTACATTACAAAAACACACACACAAGGACCGTAATAGTTTAGTGTCTTTGGAAACTCGGACTATAATCTTCTAATCGTGGTGAAAGATCTTCAACATCTCCCATAAAGATCTTCCTTTTTTTTACCTAAAACCTTTCTTTATATCCTGGGGAAAAGAAAACATAAAAGGGTGAGCTCAAATGCTCAGTAAGGGTAAACAAAAGAAATATCAATCACATAATTTTCATAAGAACATAATTTTTTTGGAAATCTTAACCTGCAAAAGAGAGCATAATTTCATAACATGGGATAAATCATAGTAGTGAAATGAAATCATAACTTAAAACATTACTCGTTGTGTCATACACACATAATCATAGAGAATCATTTCTTGTTAGTCAAGACTAATTGCCAAGACTATCTTAGTGGACACAGTCCCTTTCTGAATCGAGTAATCCTCGTTTCAGTCCTGTTTCACTGAACCGGTATAACCTACCATTCCAGCCATGTCTATCTCACGAGATATAAAATCTTTACCCAATTCATTGGAGGGAGATATAGGTCCCACCCATCTCATAATGATACCATTCTTATGTGTGCCACAAAATCATAAACCATACATCATTGCATAACCCATGTAATAAAAATGGGATTCTTAAACAACATGACATCATAAAATCATTCATATAAGATAAAGGAATTAATACACATAATTCCATCACAAAATAGTCAAATCATTGTAAAAATATGAGTAGAAACAGAACCCTTTATTATCTTAGATAGAAAATAATTTTGATAAAACACTTGAAATGAATTCTTGAGGAAAATATCCTTTCTTCTTCAAAATCAATTTCTTTTCACAAAACATCATGCAATTTTAAAAGAAAGAGATTTTATTGAAAATAGTCATGAAATATTTTAGAGGAAGCTTCATGAAAATAAGGCTTTATAAAACAGTAGAAATCCGTTCGTGCCGTATAAGTTAAAAAAAACATTCTTCGTACTTTTGTCGGAAAAGTCAAAAAGTACCTCGTACGGAAAAACGACAAAAGATTCCTTTCATATTCTTTAATAAAAACTCACCTAAGGGTAAAATTGGATTTAAACTATTGCAAGTGGATGGAAACAATATTACATATTGAGGGAACATGGATGTGGATGATAAAATACACCCCAGTAAATACTTACGAATAAACAATCTCGGATAAAAATGAGATTGTGATATTTCCCTTACCTTAGGTCCGACTTGCTTTGTAAGTGTCCGAACCTCCTGTATAATGATTTAAATCATGTTATTGACTTATTACAGAATCATATTCATTGTTATGATATCATATATGGTTCACTTATGACATTATATTACCCGTTCTTTTGTAAATTCCATGTTAAAGAAGCGTTTTGGGTAAAATCGTTTCATTTATCGTAGGTGTTTTGACTTGTTGTTCTTGACATCATTATTACTTATATCATGATTTACTTACTTCCAGAATATAAAATATGATTTATATATCATATATATTCAGTATATATATATATATATAATAGGTAGATAAATAAAATGAAAAACACCGTTCATGGAGACGGTAGTCCGTACGTACGCATGAACGCTGTTTTCCTTTCCTTATTGTCTTGAAATGGAAGTAAGTAGATGACTTACATATGTATATATATACATAAATCCAGTAGATTTATAATGTCATATATTTCATTATTATTTCTTATATATACATTATAATCATTCTTAAATGGTTAACATGGAGAATGAATCTCATCGCGTCGTGGAGACGGTATTCCGTACGTACGCACGAGCGATGATATCATTTCTATAAATATTGAATTGAATTGGAGTGGATTATACAATATATCAGAATCAATATGATGTTATAATAACTATGTATAGTTATTCTTTACACCATTATACCCATCCGTGTAAGGTGGTGGTGGAAAATAGATTACACCACGGCGTGGAGACGGTATTCCGTACGTACGCACGCGCGATGATTTCTTTTTCCGTAGGATGGATAGATGGTGAATTAGGGTTGTTTCATACTTATAATAACATATCAGTATATGAGTGATACTGATGTTATTACTTCATAATGAAACAACCTAAGAAGAATAAGTGGAAGAAGAAATAAAGATGAAAGAATTGGTAACGGTAATTACCTCTTCTTTGAAGTGCCTCTTTGAGACCTCCTCTTAGGGCACTAGAATTGGTCTTTGAGGAAGACCAGAACCTCTAGGATGTTTCTAGGGAAGTGGAGAAGAGATTTTGGCAGGGTTTGGCCGAGCTTGAGTGCTCAAATTGGTGTGAGGAGGAGGGGGAGGAGGTGTCCTTTTATAGGGGAGGAGAGGGGCACCTTAGGAATATCTCAAAATATTATTTTATATTAAAGTAAAAATCGGTTTATAATGGTTCCAAAGGGTCTTATTTCGAAGATAAAGTGGGGATGGGTCGAAATAATATCAACCAATAGAATTTAGACAAGTTTAGGATATTATTTTAACCTTATCAATTAGATTTAACTCTAAGTTAAATAATTTAACATTTACCGTGTCTTTTTGTTTTCTTTCACTATATGGTTAATACACTTACTATAACATGCCAAACGAACCCCAAATTGTTTATTATTAATATATATATCCTTATCTAAGTCATTTGGCCGAACCTTAGATTTTTAGGAATAAAATAAAAATTAATAATATAATATTTGATTTAAAAACTATTTTGTGTCAATTTTGACACTATTTGATATATGATTTTTGTGAGAGTCATAACAGAATTAAATGTTCGAACCAAGTTACTTAAATCAACATTAATATATCATAGTAACCTAGAAAATTAGTGGAATTCATAAAAAGTTTCAAATTATATTTATTTTGGTGTTTATAACATCAATTATGTCAATATTTCATTAATAAGATAATTACTGCATCATCGTTGTGTCATAAATAAATTAAATTATTTGATGTCTAAAAATTACAAATAAAATACCATCATGTAGGAAATCTTTTTAGCTTTTTAATTAATATTTACAATCGAATTTATCTTATGTATAACCCCATATTAAAAATGATTTACTTATTAAACTTTGATTTTAGCTATTTTAACCCTTCTTTAAATAAATTAATAATAAATGTCCTAATCTAATCCAAGTGGGCCTAAATGGTCATATTTTATTCCTAAGTTTGTTTTTGGTCGAATTACACTTGTCCAATAGAATTAGGACATGTGTTAGGGTAATATTAATATCATATTTACCCTTAGTTACCCTATTTACTATTAACCGCGGTAAAAATAGTAAAAAGTTATTATTCACCAAAAAATTATTTTCATCTCATTGAACCACATTTTAGTCCTTGATATTAACCGTTTCTCTCGGATTTTTGAAATTCCATTCACAGAAGCGGTAAAATTAAGTTTTATGCAAAATTCAGTTTTTAACCTACCACTTAGTGGTTTCACTATTCATCAAAAATTGAAAGTTTTCAGAAAAATACCAAAATCTCACCCTAGGCTAATTTCGATATTCTGAGTCCAAAAATGAAGTCCATTTTGAAAAATAAAATTTATAAAATTTCAAAAAGTGGTTATTACTATTCATAACGGCTAGTTTTAATAGCATATTGTTGTTTAGTGAAACTCGATATTGCGTACGACGCAAGCTATCGAGGAAGGTCGCGATTGCGTGTAAAGCAAGCCAAGCAAGTGTTGTGTAGAAAAAGATTCCTTTGATGATTTATATAACATAAAAGTCTCGGGTGTTACATTCTACCCCCCTTAAAAAGAATTTCGCCCTCGAAATTCGTCGGGGTTATAAATGGTTTACTATTCGAAAGTTTCTTTAATAGAAACCCACATCGTAAAAAGGAATATCAAAACCAATCTTTAAAAACAAAAGTATGAAACGTAACGGTTACCCAAATAAACTAATCATTGGGTTTCCACATAGGTGAAAATATGGATATGGAAGAGAAATCTAACCATCATGTTCTGATGGAGAGTGGTAGAGAACATGGATATGGAAAAGCCAGTAATCACAAATCCATAGATTTGTGATGATATAAGGTACCATCTGATTCATCAGGTATAAGATCACTAGGACAACATTTTTGGTTTTCAAGATCATTTCCCTAAAGTTGAAAATTTGAATTAGAATAAATACTTACTTTATTTTGGTACAATCTCACTGTTGTTCGTGCCTTGAACAATTTCCACTTCATCTCTTAAATAAATGAAGTTGAATTTGTTATTAGCAGATCATGTGATAGAATGACCGGTCATTCCATCTGTCTCAAACTAAAGGTTAGCAAAAATTATATGCATAAGTCGATCTATAGTGAGATTAATCATATATGGTTCCTAAAATGGACTTATACTTCATATATCATACTGCTTAATATAATAGAACTAGTTTCTACTAAACAGGGACTTCATGTAGGCCAGTGGTAGGCGATAAAGGCCAGTCGCACTTCGGTTGTGGGTTCGATTCCCACAGCCTTGTCTGAAGCGATGGGTTGTCGCCCGTCCTGCAGGTTGTCCTTTTTCTAAAACTATATTACTATAACATCCCATAAATAATATCGAAAAAACTTCTATCCTTAAACAATACTAACTTATGTCCAACATAATCCATTCCAATCTTTAGTCATATCCATAATACTGCAGTCCATTCTCATAACATAGTGAAAACGATTACCAGAGATTTAATACCATCGTTGATCCCCATATATCATAAGATATATCTTGTTGGACACATTCCAAACATTCAAAGGCCTTAATCTTGTACTCTCTTGAATACCCATTGAACCTTAGTGAAAACTTGAATGCAGTTAAAAGTTAACACTTTCCACATACCAAAATCCTCAAAATTCTATATACTCAAACCATGATATCACTTAGTCCTTATATCAATCATGAGCTCATGAATACTATTAAACATTTCATTTTCTCGTCTTCATTATGCGCATATCATCTTATTTCCAAAAAAAATATCTCAATCACTTTGAATACCACATCAATAAATATTGCAATACTCAATGATACAACATTATTTTGGAATCCCATTACATAAACACTTAATCATTCCACCACATCGTTGTCATATTCAACATTGCCAATAGTGATCGCATGTGATTTCCCTTTGTCCTTTTCCTTCAGTGGTTGCTCATGTTGATCATCACTAACCCTTGGATTAGGGAAATTATTAGCATAATTCCCTATTTCCTTGTACTTGAAGCATTGAAGTGTTGGCGGTGCGTTCTCTGCAGTGTTTGCTTTATCCACATCATTAGAAACCCTTTTTCCATTACTTCGACACTCAGCTGCTCGATGACCTTCTTTTCCACACTTAAAACATTTTCTAGTCCCTTTAAGACAATCTCCACCATGCTTCTTTCCACACTTTGTGCATAAGGAAACATTCATCTTTTTTTCACCATTATTCTGAGATTTCTCCTTGAACTCCATCTTTCGTTTCTTATCAAAACCATGAGATGGATATGTAACACCAACTTCCATTTCTACCTTGATATCACAACGCACAATTTCTTCATAGCTACTGAAGTCTCTTATAGCTAATGCCCTTCGAAGACTTGGTTTTAAGCCACTGAAAAATCGATCAACTTTACTTTCAGGTTGGATGATAATTCCAGAAGCATACCTTGGAAGTCTTGTAAAATTTTCTTCATAGGTACCAACAGATTCATCGTCCCTTTGCTTCAGTTCAAGAAACTCTTTCTCCATCTTTGTTCGAAGAATACGAGGGAAGTACTTACTGAAAAACAAGTTCTTGAACTCGTCCCATTCCATGGACTCAATTTCATCTCTTGGCCTCGTATTCTTGATAAGATTACACCATTGATCAGCTTCACCTTCCAAACGATATACTGCTAAGATGACTTTATCATGTTCAGAACATTGAAGAACTGAAAATATCTTTTCAGTAGTACTGATCCATTGTTCAGCCACAAGTGGATCAGAAGACCCACTGAAAGAAGGTGGACGTTGCCTCATGAAGGACTCAATAGAATATTGTTCCCTTCTCTGCTCATTTGGAAGTCCAGAATGATTCATAGCTTGTGTAAGTATAGCAATAAGATTTTGCACTCTATCTCCCATAACATTTGTTTGTTCAGGAGGGCAATCATTGCATTGTCCATTGCATTGATCAACACGGTTCCTTCGGGTTCCAGCCATCGTCTAAAACCCAAAAAGAATAGTGTGAGAGGCAAAAATCATGCGAGGAAAAACAACATAATAAAGGGGGAGTACCTTCAATATCCAACATCTTAGGTTTAATTCTATGATCGTTAGCGTAATTCTATTACTATAACCTATACGTATACTTATCCCTAGGGACATCTCTAGACATACCTTAGAAATATCTCTAGGGATCACACTAACGTTTTCGCATCCTAGTTTCCAAAGGTTGACTAAACCTTTCATCTGATACCAACTGTAGAGACCCGTATCCTGACGTACATGGACATTACATTACTTTTGCGGAATACTTAGTACATTACAAAAACACACACACAAGGACCGTAATAGTTTAGTGTCTTTGGAAACTCGGACTATAATCTTCTAATCGTGGTGAAAGATCTTCAACATCTCCCATAAAGATCTTCCTTTTTTTTACCTAAAACCGTTCTTTATATCCTGGGGAAAAGAAAATATAAAAGGGTGAGCTCAAATGCTCAGTAAGGGTAAACAAAAGAAATATCAATCACATAATTTTCATAAGAACATAATTTTTTTTGGAAATCTTAACCTGCAAAAGAGAGCATAATTTCATAACATGGGATAAATCATAGTAGTGAAATGAAATCATAACTTAAAACATTACTCGTTGTGGCATACACACATAATCATAGAGAATCATTTCTTGTTAGTCAAGACTCATTGCCAAGACTATCTTAGTGGACAAAGTCCCTTTCTGAATCGAGTAATCCTCATTTCAGTCCTGTTTCACTGAACCGGTATAACCTACCATTCCAGCCATGTCTATCTCATGAGATATAAAATCTTTACCCAATGAATTGGAGGGAGATATAGGTCCCACCCATCTCATAATGATACCATTCTTATGTGTGCCACAAAATCATAAACCATACATCATTGCATAACCCATGTAATAAAAATGGGATTCTTAAACAACATGACATCATAAAATCATTCATATAAGATAAAGGAATTAATACACATAATTCCATCACAACATAGTCAAATCATTGTAAAAATATGAGTAGAAACAGAACCCTTTATTATCTTAGATGGAAAATAATTTTGATAAAACACTTGAAATGAATTCTTGAGGAAAATATCCTTTCTTCTTCAAAATCAATTTCTTTTCACAAAACATCATGCAATTTTAAAAGAAAGAGATTTTATTGAAAATAGTCATGAAATCTTTTAGAGGAAGCTTCATGAAAATAAGGCTTTATAAAACAGTATAAATCCGTTCGTGCCGTATAAGTTAAAAAAAAAACATTCTTCGTACTTTTGTCGGAAAAGTCAAAAAGTACCTCGTACGGAAAAACGACAAAAGATTCCTTTCATATTCTTTAATAAAAACTCACCTAAGGGTAAAATTGGATTTAAACTATTGAAAGTGGATGGAAACAATATTACATATTGAGGGAACATGGATGTGTATGATAAAATACACCCCAGTAAATACTTACGAATAAACAATCTCGGATAAAAATGAGATTGTGATATTTCCCTTACCTTAGGTCCGACTTGCTTTGTAAGTGTCCGAACCTCCTGTATAATGATTTAAATCATGTTATTGACTTATTACAGAATCATATTCATTGTTATGATATCATATATGGTTCACTTATGACATTATATTACCCGTTCTTTTGTAAATTCCATGTTAAAGAAGCGTTTTGGGTAAAATCGTTTCATTTATCGTAGGTGTTTTGACTTGTTGTTCTTGACATCATTATTAATTATATCATGATTTACTTACTTCCAGAATATAAAATATGATTTATATATCATATATATTCAGTATATATATATATAATAGGTAGATAAATAAAATGAAAAACACCGTTCATGGAGACGGTAGTCCGTACGTACGCATGAACGCTGTTTTCCTTTCCTTATTGTCTTGAAATGGAAGTAAGTAGATGACTTACATATGTATATATATACATAAATCCAGTAGCTTTATAATGTCATATATTTCATTATTATTTCTTATATATACATTATAATCATTCTTAAATGGTTAACATGGAGAATGAATCTCATCGCGTCGTGGAGACGGTATTCCGTACGTACGCACGAGCGATGATATCATTTCTATAAATATTGAATTGAATTGGAGTGGATTATACAATATATCAGAATCAATATGATGTTATAATAACTATGTATAGTTATTCTTTACACCATTATACCCATCCGTGTAAGGTGGTGGTGGAAAATAGATTACACCACGGCGTGGAGACGGTATTCCGTACGTACGCACGCGCGGTGATTTCTTTTTCCGTAGGATGGATAGATGGTGAAATAGGGTTGTTTCATACTTATAATAACATATCAGTATATGAGTGATACTGATGTTATTACTTCATAATGAAACAACCTAAGAAGAAGAAGTGGAAGAAGAAATAAAGATGAAAGAATTGGTAACGGTAATTACCTCTTCTTTGAAGTGCCTCTTTGAGACCTCCTCTTAGGGCACTAGAATTGGTCTTTGAGGAAGACCAGAACCTCTAGGATGTTTCTAGGGAAGTGGAGAAGAGATTTTGGCAGGGGTTGGCCGAGCTTGAGTGCTCAAATTGGTGTGAGGAGGAGGGGGAGGAGGTGTCCTTTTATAGGGGAGGAGAGGGGCACCTTAGGAATATCTCAAAATATTATTTTATATTAAAGTCAAAATCGGTTTATAATGGTTCCAAAGGGTCTTATTTCGAAGATAAAGTGGGGCTGGGTCGAAATCATATCAACCAATAGAATTTAGACAAGTTTAGGATATTATTTTAACCTTATCAATTAGATTTAACTCTAAGTTAAATAATTTAACATTTACCGTGTCTTTTTGTTTTCTTTCACTATATGGTTAATACACTTACTATAACATGCCAAAAGAACCCCAAATTGTTTATTATTAATATATATATCCTTATCTAAGTCATTTGGCCGAACCATAGATTTTTAGGAATAAAATAACAATTAATAATATAATATTTGATTTAAAAACTATTTTGTGTCAATTTTGACACTATTTGATATATGATTTTTGTGAGAGTCATAACAGAATTAAATGTTCGAACCAAGTTAATTAAATCAACATTAATATATCATAGTAACCTAGAAAATTAGTGGAATTCATAAAAAGTTTCAAATTATATTTATTTTGGTGTTTATAACATCAATTATGTCAATATTTCATTAATAAGATAATTACTGCATCATCGTTGTGTCATAAATAAATTAAATTATTTGATGTCTAAAAATTACAAATAAAATACCATCATGTAGGAAATCTTTTTAGCTTTCTAATTAATATTTACAATCGAATTTATCTTATGTATAACCCCATATTAAAAATGATTTACTTATTAAACTTTGATTTTATCTATTTTAACCCTTCTTTAAATAAATTAATAATAAATGTCCTAATCTAATCCAAGTGGGCCTAAATGGTCATATTTTATTCCTAAGTTTGTTTTTGGTCAAATTACACTTGTCCAATAGAATTAGGACATGTGTTAGGGTAATATTAATATCATATTTACCCTTAGTTACCCTATTTACTATTAACCGCGGTAAAAATAGTAAAAAGTTACTATTCACCAAAAAATTATTTTCATCTCATTGAACCACATTTTAGTCCTTGATATTAACCGTGTCTCTCGGATTTTTGAAATTCCATTCACAGAAGCGGTAAAATTAAGTTTTATGCAAAATTCAGTTTTTAACCTACCACTTAGTGGTTTCACTATTCATCAAAAATTGAAAGTTTTCAGAAAAATACCAAAATTTCACCCTAGGCTAATTTCGATATTCTGAGTCCAAAAATGAAGTCCATTTTGAAAAATAAAATTTATAAAATTTCAAAAAGTGGTTATTACTATTCATAACGGCTAGTTTTAATAGCATATTGTTGTTTAGTGAAACTCGGTATTGCGTACGACGCAAGCTATCGAGGAAGGTCGCGATTGCGTGTAAAGCAAGCCAAGAAAGTGTTGTGTAGAAAAAGATTCCTTTGATGATTTATATAACATAAAAGTCTCGGGTGTTACAATTGTTGTGTTTTTTAAATCATTTAGATGTTTTATTATTCCTTTCTTTACTCTCATAGATCTGTTGTCTTCTTGATTCATGGAGGGAAAGCCTTATTGGTTATGCTGCAACATGTTTGATATTTGAGGAATGTGTTGATCATTCTTCTCCACTGACCATTTTCTTATGGAAATGTGAATCTATGTTTTTGGAGTCATTTTTAGGTTATCATATATATTTATATTATGTTTACTATCCTTATAGTGTGTGGATCCCACTATGGTTACCATGTGACTCAAGTGCGAGGTAGGTGGTTCTGTCTCTAGCCTAAATTTTATTAACCATTAATTATCATGGTTTTCTAAAAGGGTTTCTAAACATTAGTTTTTATGATAATTTAGTTTTTTTATATGTGTGCGTAAATGGAGTTTTGATAGAATATGGTTTTTGTAAGAACCTGGTTCTTATTTTTGAGGTACGGGTTTTTTCTTTTCCCTATCCCTTAAGTATTTTTGAGAAAATATGGAAAATGGGGAAAAATCCCTAATTTTTTGGGTACACACCGTGTACTTTTCCACACGCCATGTACTTTAGCTGTGTGGGATGAGTACACAGGGCGTTTAGGCCTGTCAGTGATGAAGGGTGTAAAAACTGACTACACTTCGTGTACTTTGTATTTACATACTGTGTAATCAGTCGGTAGGTGAATAGTAAGGTGGTGGAGGTAGCCGCCAACAGAGCGACAGTACATGCCATGTATTCAGGAATACATGTTGTGTACTCTTTTCGACGGATGAACAATGCCATGGTGGAAAGAAGCTTCCAGAGGAACAGTTTAAAAAGCGAAAAGTACACATCGTGTACTTGAGAGTACACGCTGTGTAGTTTGTTTTTTTTGTGTGCTTAAAATGGACAGTAGCCTCCTTATTTGGCAGAGGAGGAAATGGGTTTGTTTGGAGTGTGGGAGAGGCAACTGGACCTTGGAAGATCTCCTAACCGCACACCGGGAACCCGATTCCTACGTCGTCGATCTCCGTTGAACCGCATGGGTATGCTCTTCCTTCTTCTAGAGACTTTCATACCAATTCCTTCCCGAAGTAAAGTTATTTTAGTTTGAATTTGGGAATGTTCATCCTAGATCTATGTCATTCTTGGAAGATTTGGGAGGATTTGTTTGTGTATATTGTTCAGCGGCAATCGAGGTAGGTGGTATGGTGTTCATTTCAACTGTTGGGTTGATTTTTGTGTACTGTTATGCTACGAACCCATGTCTGGGGTATCTTATGGCTGAGTCCTTTTCTCATAAGATGTCTAGAATTGTATAGATAATCTAATGATAACTTAAAACTTCGGTTTGGGATCACTTCTTGGATCTAGGGCCACCCTGGGGGTACGTTCCTCTATTTAGCCATTTGGCCTAGATACCTATGGGTATACCATGATTATTACCTGTTTATTGTTTTATTTAGAGGAATTTTGGTACAAAATTTCCTGTTAGGCATTGGGCTTAGCCCGGTTACTTGCACTTGAGGGCAGTGTTTTACTTTAGCCCGAGGGAATGGTTTTGATTAGCCTAAGGGTGTAGTTATATTAGCCTGAGGTCATGGTTATATTAGCATGAGGGCGTGGTTATATTAGCCTGAGGGCATGGTTATATTTATCCTGAGGGCATGACTATATTCGCCTGAGGGAGAGGTCATATTTAGCCTGAGGGAATGAATATATTATCCTAAGGGTGTGGTTATATTATCCTGAGGGCATGGTGATATTTAGCCTGAGGGAATGGGTAAATTTAGCCTGAGGGCGAGGTTCTTATTAGCCCGAGGGAATGGTTCTGATTAGCTCATAATTAAATTATGATGAATCGTTAAAAGAATATTAAAATGGAAATGTAACGGGTGGTGATAGTTACTTTGAGTACTTACTAGTTTACTCTATTTTGTTATTGCACATTGTTGTTGCACATTTTCACTGAATGTTGGGCATGAAGGGCCTTTGGTGGTTGCCTACTAGGATTTATTTCTCAGACCCTGTTTGGGTCATTTATTCAACCCAAATAGAATATAATACTATAGGTTTTGATAGGGGAAAGGGTCCCTATACAGGTACATGATTGTTGTAGAGGAGTAGGAGAGCATGAGACCGAGCTTAGGATTGCGATGTTGCTTAGTTCTTGCTGCACTGTTCTGTTTTGTTTTTCTCGACTTGTACTTTGAGCTGTATTGTATTGTATTGCAGTGTATTCTGTTAGGCTGCTTTTATAGAAATAGTGACATGCTGCTTCATTATATATATAACTGTTGGTGATCTTTTACTTCAGTTGTTCATTTCTAGTTCATATTGTTTACGACTTCCGATATTGTATGTTGTATATTTTTTCCGTTGCGCTACACTTTAACAAATGAGGGCATAGTTTCCCCACTATCAGATCTAGGCCCTTTCTGCTAGTCGGTAGCCTCTGGAATATTTGAAATGCTGTTGAGGTCATGTGACCAGCCTGGTTCGGGGCACCTGTGGTGTGGGTTCTGGATATGGGACGTTATAGTTTAAAAAAAATTATAATGTAAAAGCATTTTAATATCATAGTGAAATGATTTGTGAAAGTAGTTTATAAATCACGACATTGAGTGGAAAATTATTGTTTAGAAATTATTTTTGAAATTTAATAAGCCCTCGAATGTGATTTGACATATGCGACATAATGGATCCTTGGGTATGTATGAGGGGGTTTTATATTAGGACTTTCCCTTTATCATTATAAGTGGGATCAGTTTCTAGGGTGTTCCTCCATTTTTACACCATAGATGAATTATCTCTAAGAATTTTATCTTGACACCATAGGGGGTTCACTTCTAGGGTGTTCCTATATCCCTAGATCATTGATCGATTTGATCTAGGAACTAAATTTCATGAACTAGTCTTGATTTGTATTATGGAACGAGTGACCTTGATAACCCAATCATATGTAATCCCAAGGGTGATCTCAATTGTGCTTTTCCTTATATTGTTTTGTATTTTATGTAATATTATCCATCATTTGATAAATGAAATGTGGTTTATTTGAAATATTCTTTAAAACCAAAGTATCTATATTTTTTTAAAGAATAATGAAAAGGGGTATTAATTTTACCATGCTATATATATATATATATATGTGATATCTTCTAGATCATGCAATATTTTTCTTAAATTTATCATATTGGGATAATTTTATAAAGTATTATTATGGAACAACTAGGTGGGATCCCACTGAGACCATTTAGATCACACCATGCACACTCCCTTGGGGATGTGTAGACCTTGTTTTAATTGATGCAAGAAAGGTAAAGTTTCCATGGTGATGTGGTGAGTTATATGTCAACTATTAACAGATATCTAGATTTGAGATAGCGAGATACTTCCATCATATCAATTGGAATATATTTTGATAGTTTTGGTTATCCTTTTCAGTTATTTTGGGATATGTACCTTGGTTTATCTTACTACATTTGGATGTATCACTACCATTTCTAATTTTTTTATGTGTTAGTTAAATTATGGTTTTATTTCGTTATATGTTTTCCATGTATCTTTTCAATGGTAGAAAAATCATTCCCTCTAGTTTTTTCTCGGTTTCCTTGGTGCTGTTGTCCAACCCACGAGGATTGAGAACACCATTTGGGTCTTTCTACAGTCTAATTCAGAGAATATTTGGATGGGTTTCTCAGCCTAAGGTGTGTTAGGAGGAAGAAATAATATCTCATAACTTAAATATTATAATGGAAATCAGATGGATTTATGTACAAAATCAGAGGAGAAAGGAGGCCGATGAGGGGAGGAGGCATCTCGCGATGGAGAGGAGAGAGGTTAAATAGTGTCACAAAAACTTGAGAGGGGTAAGGGGGAAGGTAATGATCATTAGTGTTTAGGGGTTTAATTAAATGAAATAAAAATAAAATAAAAAACCTAACTTTAAAAACATGGGAAAACCCCACAGCCTGGCTGCACATTATGCCTAATCATAGACCAACCATTTTGCAATACCCATAGGAATGGACTAAATTACATGGTTAAATTAATCATACAAATACCATCCAAACTAGAACTTCCATAACATAGACCCTGTTTTATTGGTTCTCTCATAGTTATCTAACATTAATGCCTTATCATGAAACACCTAGAAAGTTCCTAAATGTTAAAATTTCATGTTATATACTTTCAATAATTTAAATATCTAAAAAATAATACCAAAAAAAATATCAATGAATTTAGGTTTTCACAAATCTCATCATCATGTCTACCCCTATAAGTCCTCATGTCGTATTATGGGATATAAAATTCCATAAGCATCTCCCATGAAATGGAAAACCACTAATCCATAAATAGTTCCTCAAAACCAAATGAAAATCCTTAAACAACACATAAAATAATAAAGAAAGGCAAACCAATCAATGTATAACTATAAATTATGAAATAAAGATACCTAAAATAGGTCTCCTCACTATTTTGAATCAATATAATATGGAAGAATGAAATAAAAACTCTCATAATAAGATAATTCCATCAAGAAAACCAAAACAACCACAAATAATAAAAAATATAGGACGTACCCAAAGAGTAAAAACCTAAAAGAAAAATTTATAACATCTTAAAAGACTATATCATAGAAATTAATAGTATACCTTAATAAGATTCAAACATTATTTAACATCAATACACGTATTTATAATGTTAACTTTCATCAAGGGTCATTAAACACCATCCCTTGATGATCATAATAGGATGACATATCCCGATAATACCCAATGACCAATTAGAATGATAAAAACGCTTGGTTACCAATGAAATAATATTAGGGTTTTCCAATGAACAATCGAATAAGAAATAACAAAAAAATGAGTACACTATGTAAAAACAATAATAAGAAACAAAAAGTGATGAGGCATGAAAATCCAAAAATGGCCATTGATCATCCAACAACAACAAATGTTGTCAACAAAAGAACCCAAATTAAGCTACAAACTTAATCCACCTAAAAAATATCAAATACCTATAATCACAACTAGGTATGAATAAAAAAATATCTAATAACTATAATACAAATTTATATCTTATATCCCTTAAAAAATGACCCCACATTTTCCCCAAGACAAACAGCACCAGACCACTAAACATAAACAATTTCCAGAATACACCACTGATTAAATTATAACCTATGAGATTCTAAGTCATAACACTAGGATATAAGATAATGACTTCCACTTCATTAAAAGTATGTTCTGTGTAAAAACCAAGAGAGTTGAAAGATCTTAATGACTAACAACCCTACCATTACGAAATACCTTTCTGGAAGGCATAACATAAGAAAACAATTCATAGGCCTATCTTAGTCATATCTTCCAAATCACAGCTACCAATGCCAAAACTGAAAGAAAAAAATCCAAAAAGAAAATAGATTAAAAAAATCCAAAATATAATTCAAAAATACATTTTTAAAAAAGATAATCCAAAACCATGTTCAAACAATCCCAAAGTTTAATTCAAAACATCTATGTTCTAGAAAATCTCAAACTACAATCATTATTAAACTAACATTATGGACCAATAACAAAAAAATATGAAACATCATTTTGAAAACCACTTTTTCATCTCAAGATAAAAAACTCACTCTTAAAAATACTTTTTATTTTCAAAATATACCACCCTTAAAAATTTTATTTTCAAAAATTCATATCCATTTCAAAACACCCACCAATCTGGTTTTAAAACCAAAGTGACTTCAAAATATTATAATGAAATCAACCTCTCTTTATATGTGTTCAAAATTCAATTCTCATTTTAAAAACAATCCCTATGCCTTTTAATAACCAAATACCATATTTTATAAAAACACACTATCACATGAATAAAAATAGTAATCCTTAACAACCTAAAAATCAAAACACACCACAAATTAAAACACGTCATAGAAAAAAAACAGAAGGAATATTTCACCACTCATCCAAAACCTGATTCAACTATATCAACACATAATATTTATTTTTATTTTTTTATAAAATAGGGTGGACTCTTTCCTGAGGATTATTTTTTGATACCAGAGAAATATATACGATCTCATCTAGATTGAGAACTCACATCGGGCCTTGTAGAGGGATGGGTTGGGCATTAGGTTGAATGGAAGGATGATATGGTTTATTATTGGATATAATTATAATCAACTGGACTATGAGTGCAGATAAAAACCCATGAGACCAACCCTATCCACAGAACCATTAATCACAAGGGAGAACCTAGAGAATAAAACATGAGACCTCCCTGAGACCACATAGGTACATATACACAAGGATACACCATTTGGGGTTACAAGTGAATCGAGAGGGATAATATTCTACAATCCTAGAACTGAGTTCATTTTGTTTTTTCTAGAGATCAACAATAAAGCTCATCTAGAGTAGTAAACTAGATATTTTGTTGGAGAATATAGTGTTTTAGAAAATCTGTGTTCTTGAAATGTTTTTTACTGAAGTTAGGAATTATTATCAAGATAAGGATACTATATTTTTGTAATTTGATGTTTATGGTGGCTCAATGGAAATTTCAGTTTTCAATTTTTTCTCAACATAATATGAAGACTTTGTATTATTTATAGCTACTATAGTAGATTTGGAGGATTTATTTTTTATATTATATTGATTTTCAAGATGTATATTTAATTTTCATATGGTTATTTTTTTCTTATATAGTTTATATTTGATTAGTTTCTATCCAAGGCCAGTGATGTTTAGTCTATGGTATGATTATGTTTCTAAGAGACCAGATTCATGGTTTGAAGAGCATATTTTAAGATAAATTTGGTGATTTTTAAGAAGGTAATATGGAGTTCAAAAATAATGTTTTTATAAGTACCATTAGTGTGTTTATAATCTTATTTTAAATGATTTTTGGTTGGATATAATTCTTCGGGATGCATGAGATCATTTTTTGTTAGAAGATAATGCTATTGTGATTAAAGATTCTCATAGTTCCCAAGTTAGTGATAGGAGTATGGATGATATAATATAGTAAGAGTAAAAGAATAATAATTTTGAGAATCCTTTTGGATGTGACCATATTGGCCCATGTGACAGAATCAGGTAGGGGTTGTAATAACCAAGACCCTATTATAGAAGGTAAACACTGCATTCCAAAACTATTACAAAAATGTGCAATCTAAATAACTTTTATTAATGAATTTATATAACAAATAAAAATAATATATAATTTATAAAATTTAACTTAATTTTTTGATTTATAATATCTATATTATAAAAAGATGAATTTTGTAGATTTTTTTTAAAGATTAGCGATTTTCGGATGAACAAATAGAAATATAGTTTTTTTACCAAAATGATGACTTTTATTATTTTATCAGTTTATAAGAAGGACCTATAATTTAATTTAATATATTATTCAATAATATATATAGTTAATGGATAATGTTATTAATTTAAAAGTTATTTTTTTAATATTTATAAAATCTATATTTAATATTATAAAACAAAAGTAATATTTTAATTCAAATACAGACTATTTTTGAACTTTTTTTAATTGAGTATTTTAATGGAAACATTTGTTTCCAGCTTTCATTGAAATATATTTAACATTTTTATTTTATAATATATCGATTTATATCATAAAAAATTGATAATGTTGATAATTATGATTTACACATAAGGTTTAATCTTGGAAACACACTTTTCCCAAAATATGCTTTTACGCAATATGTGGTTTCATATTAAAATTAAAATTACAAAATTTAAGAAATTTTTTTTGATAAAATTATTTTCAAATTAGATATTATGTGGTTAAAAATAGGTCATAGTTTTATTTTTAATTTTTTCCATTTAAATTAACCGCTATGATTACAATTTAATTACCCATGTAAAAGTAAAAATGGATAAAATTGATTTACTAAGAGGAAATGTCCCAAAATATGTCAAAAAATTGTTTCCAAATTTTGGGGTTAGGTTTTTATTTATGAAACCTCACTCCCCTTCTTCTTATTTCCCTTTTTGAGCATTTTTCCTTTAATAGTAACATTACATTATGGAAAATATAAATGGTTCTTCCAAAATTGATCCCCTCTTCAGTTGTAAAAGGGCATCCTTCCACCACTTCATGTTACACATTTATATTGGGAATTTAACCCTAAAAATATAAAACAAAATAGTCCTATAAACCTATCCAAATTCATTAATCCTATATTCAACATTAGTTATCTTATGGACTTCACTTAAAAGGACATTTCTATGAAGAAACTAAAGCTCTCGATGTAAGTATTACCTCCTTATTAATCATTTCTTTTTAATATACCTCTACCAAACCTTCTCGGACCAATTCAGACTAATGAAATAATTATAATTAATATATTAATATGTTATTATACTAAATTAAAAACCTTTGTTTATTCATTTCTATCAACTCAAAAAAATAAAGTTACATCGATAGTGCGTACATGTGGACTACCGCCTCCATGAATTGACGCCTTCCGTTTTTCATACAAATTTATCATGGAAGGTTGTAAAGAAGAAATTGATGAATATATATTTAATATAACATATATTTATTATAAAAATAATTAAAATTAATTTTTACTTCCAATCTCTCATATTATTTGAAAAAATAAAAAATTTTCATGCGTATGTGTGAACAACTGCATCAATGATCAACATGTGCCATGTTTCTTAAAAAGCTAATATGTATGGTAATATAAGTGTAATTAATGAAATATTATGATATTTATAACCTTATTTTGGATCTAAAATTATAAAACATTCCATATCTTCCACTATTTCTTTTAATAAATGAAAATGTCTTATATGCGTACATACATGGTACCACAGACACAAAGTAATGTTTTTCATTTTGAATCTTGATTATAAATATTTGACTGAGAAACATAAAACATGGTTAAAAAAATATAATATATAAAAATTAATTATGATATTTTATAATTAAATTATTCTAAAATAAAAAATAATTCCTAACCATACTCACACATCATATTATGGGTTGTTCATGTCTTGGTCAGTTTAACCACCTACAAGAACAATGCTATAAAACTCATTCATGGATGGATATGGGAACATATATAATATTTTTATTATAAGTTAAAAAGAAACTAATTATTGTTTTATGGTTATGTAATAGGTATATTAATTATTTAACTTAATATTAATATATCATATTTTATCACCAAAACTATCGAACTAAACCGACATTGATTCTACTTTCACAGAATATAACTAAAACAATTACCAGATGATATAATAGATTTATAAATAAACATAATATATCTATTATAGTACCATAAATTATATAGAAATGAAGAAATTTTTTAGAATAAAAAATTACAACACAATTACTATGATACTAGTTCAAACTAATCAACATAAATCACAATCGATATTGAAAATAGATAATAACTAACTGATATAAATGTAAATAATAATTATAAATGATTTTTATAAAAAGCATACATATATGAATTATTTTCTAAAATAGGTTGTTAAGAATTTTTTTATCATACATGAGGTTATGTAACATCAAATTATGTGGGATTAATGGTAAGGGTTCTTTATCTCAAATTTCAAATCCTATATACATGATTATGTTATACACATTTTTTTCATTTTATAGTGTAATTACTAACTCATATATAATTTATGTCATGATTATCTCATTATTCAACATTTTTACTATTATTTTTTTAAATTATATCCATCATGTGATTAGTATTATAATGTTACATAGTCCATAATAATGCACAAATATACTAATTTTTTTAATGTAAATTGTGTGTGATTTTTTGGGAAATAACATCCCTTCTTGGATTATTACATGTGGATGATGTTGTAGAAAATACGAACCTTGGGGAAATCATCCTAAAAAGAGTGGTTGAGTTTCAACAAAATCTTCACCCAGTGAACATTGAGTGGGCCTAAGACTACATACCTAGATAGACACTCCTGGTGAATATTATTTGGATAATTCACATGATTATTATGAACATCAATAAAGGATTTTGAAACCATTTTATTGGATTCATGCTACTAAAAAATACTTAACTCAATTATTATCTTTTACTGATAACCCAAAACTTTGAAAGTACCCTATCAACCACCTTATCTTTATTTTCTTGAAAAGTTTACATCATATTACATTGAGAATACCCCATAATTTCTATGTTGATTTTAGAGATATTATATTATATAGACATAATATTCCATTTAAGGGTGAAATATTTGTTTTTTGTATTTTTAAAATGAAAATAACAATTGTTCTATTTTTACTATTTTCTAGTAATAAGTTTCTCAGGAAATGTTATCAAATATATTGTTAACTCATATTATGAATGAATTTAATTTAATTAGAGATTAGTGGGGTCTAGTATAGATATCCACTAGATGCATAAATAGGTATCATGAGACAAACTATCTGGGCTATTAGCATATTCCTTACTAATTTATGTATGATTTCTAAGCACATGACATTGATGGTATGTTTTGAGGTCCAATATTTTTCATTATAATATTAAGATATTAAAAATTATCATCCATGTTTTTATTTATTTTCATGGATATCATATTAAATCATCTTCATTTTATTATGGAATTATTATGAGACTTTATTTTCTTTTATCCATACTATTTATTCCAAGCTTATTTTATGATATCTTACATTGTACACTACTCATTACTGTTCATTTGAGCTCACTCTTATTTTTTTCCTTTACCATGGAAATATAGAAGAGAAATATGTGAAATTTTTAAGGGTCTACTATAAGGGATAATAATTTATTCTTGTAATTTTTATACTATATTTTATGTTCTCTAGTGTAATGTGAATAATTTGTAAGTATCTAGTTTACCAATAGTACTATGTATTTAGATTCTTTTAGAACTCCTATTTTCTTTACTAATAATATTATATAACTATCAACAATTGGTTTATGGATACTATGTTATTATATTCTATATAGGATTATTTTTATTATACACCTTGAAGACTATATTTAGAGGAACCTAGTAAGATGTCACAAATATTATAGAAAACCCTTAAATATCTGAGGAATTGTTTCCTAAAAACCTAATGAGAATTGTATTTTAAAATTAAAAATCTGCACTAATTACATGTAGTAAATTTTTTAAAGATGAATATTAATGGGACTAAAGTGAACAATATTAATAATTATAGTCAATGTAGGGTTTCTCATCATAATAGAGTCAATAAGGTTAGAGTTGGAGATGATTAAATCATTAACATATTAGGGAATTAGACCAAATTTATGATAAATAACCTTTCCCACATATAGTAACCTATAGATAAAAAATGTGGCATGCCTATATTGGAACAATTAATTAAATAACATCCTCACCCATTCAATGGTACTTCTAATACATTAGTATCTAAGAAATGGATCAAGTCCTTAGAAAAGACACTTCTCAGTTTTGGAATTAGTGAAAGGGAAAATGTCTTCGTGGAGGAATATAATAAAAAGTGTGAAGATGATAAATGGTCAAAACTAATTTATAACACTAAAGAGGAAATAAATATAGAGTGCCTGGAATGGATAATTTTTAAGGAAACATTCTATTAATGATACTTTCCCCATAGGAAAAGGGATGAAATGAAAATGAAAATCCTAAATCTCAAATAGAAGGTTGAGTAAAATGTTGCTAAGTAAATGGATAAATTTTCAAGTTCATCTATACAAGCGGTAGAATATATAAATATACCAGAAATAAATATTGAAAATTTCATTTATTAGCCAAAACTGATCCTTCAATTGGAGGTATTCTTATATAAATTTTCAAAATATGATTATATAGTCTCAATTACTATTAAGATGGTAAATTTTTTCTCCAAGTCTTATGTATTTAAAGAAAATATAGAGAAGAAGTGGTATGCTGAGCACCATTGAAAAAATATTTCCATGTGGATGAAAGGAATAGTAGAATTTCCCATCGGTAATAATTATAATAATAAAAAACCAGGGAATTTCTTGAATTGAATGAGAGTTTCAAGTATATATAAAATGTTCATCAATCTCATGAATGAAATTGAAAGTAGAAAGTTACTCATGTTCAATACATTAAGTATAAGGATATGTGTCATTATGTAAACCCATTCCCTAAACATCATGGTAATTTAATTTAGAAAAGGTTGAGGGAGAAATGCCTAGATTATGTGATAACTACATTTGAGGTTGAATTAATAACTGATGTGATAACACATACATTGACCCAAATCATGATGTTAGTGAATTATTTATTTGATTATGTATCTACACACTTCTTTATATCATATATATTTTCTAAGATCATTGAATCATCCCCTAATAATATAAAAAAGGAGTTTTCAGTTAAGACACCTAGTGATATTCTTATTGAAACAATGGTTTTCTGAGAATTAAATATTAAGATGCAAAAATATTCCATGGTAAAAAAATTAATTGTTATACCTACAGTTTATTTTTAATTAGTCTTTTTAATTTTATCTCAATGTATAATGTAATAATTCACTACTAAGAGAAAGATATTACTTTTTGTGAAGGGGTATAAAATAGTTTATTTTCTTTTGAGAGACTTCACCTCCTGGGTCTTTTATTAACCCTCCAATAGAATCTCATCATAATGAAGTTATAGAAGAAGAGGAAGATAAAGAAATATATATTAATTATAAGATCATTCTATGGATAGAGAACATACCCATTGTACAAAAAATGCATTGATATATTTTCATAGGAATTACCTTTCTATCTACCTAGAAATTATGTTATGTTTTCCATTAAACTCATTCGTGATGATAGTCCCATGTACAAATTACCCTATATAATGGAAATAGTGGAGTTAGTAGAATTAGAGAAACAACATCAGGTGTTTTTTTATAAGGGGATTATATTCCCTATTTTTTAAAAATGGGGATCCCCTATTTTATTTACGAAAAATAAGGATGGTTATATGAAATTATTCAAGGATTATATAGAGATCAATGAAATTAAAATAGAGAATAAGTATCATTAACAATGAATTGATGAATTATTTAATAAATATCACCGAGATTAATATTAATAAATTATCAATATTTCCTCTATTTATCATTAGTTAAGGGTGATTAAGGGGGATATATCGAAGATGACATCTCCTACGAGATCTGGAAATTATGATTTTATAGTAATTCCCTTCAGATAGAATAATTAAAATTCCATTTTTATTGATAAAATTAATATATTATTCAAGGATTATCTCAATAAATTCATGTAAGTATACATTGATGATATCATAATATACTAAAAAATCTATGAGCATAATGGGAACAATATTTGAATAATTATTGAGACCCTCATAGAAAATGAATTGTATGGGATATTTAGTAAGTGTGAATTTTGGCTCTATGATGTTTCTTTTATTATCTTAATTTTATATAATGATGTAGTATTCTTTGATCCTTTAATGACAAAGGTAGTAAAAAATTGGCCAAAACTGATGAATATAACTAAGATATGTAGTTTCCTTAGTTTAGAAGGTTATTATCAGTGAGTTTTTAAAAAAATTCTCATTATTAGATATCCCATTACCCTTTTTGATATGTAATGGGACTAAATAAACATGTTCTTGGGAATTAAAATAGTGTTTTTAAGTGATAAAGATGAGATTTTTAATGCACCGCTTCTGAATTTACCATTAGTAAAGGATGTATTTGTAAAATATAATGATGTATCGAAGAAAGGATAAAGTTGTGTCCTTATACAGAATGATAGAGTGGTTTTTGATTAATTAGGAAATTTGAAGATACAAAAATTTTACTTTCCAACCCATTACTTTTATTTGGTAGAAAAAATATTTTTCTTGAAGGTATAAAGGCATTGAATCTATGTACAAAGATGAAACCTTTATACAGACCAAAAAATATCAAAGTATATTTTCAATTAGTTAAAGGGTTACATGAGACAAACATGATGGTTTAAAATAGTCACAAGGAAACCCAATACATGACCTGATGGCCTATAATAAAAAATACATTACGTGTTAGTGTCCAAAAGACTCATTTCTAAAGAAAATTACATTTGAATCTCAATGGTCCTAGCCCTAGGAATTTTCATTCCCGACATGTGGATTGTATCCATACCCATCATCATGAGTGAAATATCATAGTGTAATCCTTCACCCTTTACACTACTCCTATCAATATCTGAGTATTGACCTACATTGTCCTCTATCAACTACGAGTGAACCTACGACCTCCCTCCCTATTCACCTCCCACCGTTATCTATCCCTATCATCCAAGTCAGATCGGTGCCACTACACAGCCACTATCATCCCCAACACCTATTTAAAACACTTCCTTGCAACCATCCATTCAGACTACATCCCTCATTAGTTACATTCCACAATAGTCGATCCCCATCATCCAGTAGTGAGTCAAAACAAGTCCAATATACTATTACTATCATCCCCATCACCTATGCTCGCCCTTTCCTCCCCTTCATCTATCTAGTTTAATGCCCTAAGGCCTATTAACTTGCTTCTATTTCCTTTACAAATGTGATACATATGTGAGGGATGATATCCTTACCCTTAAATAGGGGGACATATATCCCACCCCCAATTTAAATTGGGGAATAGGCAGTTAAGGTTGAACTCCTGACGTGAGTTGCATCGGTCGGTGTCCATTACATTCGAATAAACACCAATTTGTGCTATCATAGATGACTATGAGAACTTAAATAATCATATTTTTATATTTTAATAATAGAATAATGATTATTTTAGTGTTCTATAAAGGTTATATTATGTTTTTGACATATTATTTAATTTTCATCTCTGGACTCTAAAATTACCGAAATAAGCCAACACATATTCCACTTTCACACAACATAACTAAATCAACAATGTGATGAGATAAGATACTTAAAAAAAATAAATTATTTATTATAATACCATAAATTATCTTAGAATGATGATCTTTTATAGAATAATAAATAAAAACTCCCCTATTTAGAAACTAGTTCAAACCGATCAAGATAACTTAAACCCAATATTGAAAATAGATAATAACTAACTAATATATATGAATGAAATAATTATAAATGATGTTTATAAAAGGTTATAAATATTAATACAATTTTGAAATAGGTAATTAATATTTTTTATTTTTTTTATACATAATGTAATTTTACATTTGGCTATGTGGGGTTATAGGCAAGGGTTCTTTGTCTCAAATATAAATTCCTTGAAACATGAATATGTTATACACCATGTTTTATATTGTATAATTTAATTAATACCCCATAAATATCAATATTATGTCATTATTAAATTTATTTAACATTATATTTGAAATAATATCCTTCAATATATTTTGATTTAGATTGTACTTAAGCCTTCATATGTCCCAAAAAATCCTCAATTTTGGAAGGTAAAGTGTGTGTGGTTCTCTAGGAAAATACCTCTCGATCTAGATACTGGAAGATGGATATAGATAAGGAGCATATTCACCAAGGGTTAATCACCCTAAAAATTCTTATTGAGTATGAAATCAATCTTTATTTTTTTCATGATGAGTGGGATTAAGATTGCACACCTATCTACAAACTCCTTTGAGATATTATTTGGTTAATTCACAAGATCTTTATGAAAATTAATGAAGGATATTCATACCATTTCTTTGGTATCCTACCATTGAAAACTATTTAAATCAATTACTATCTTCTACTAAAAACCCAACAATATTAATGTCCCATATGCACATTATTATCTTCACTTATTTGATAAGTGTACAACCTATTACATCGATAATATCCCTTAGTTTCTATGTTTATTTTAATGATATTTTCAAATACAATTACATTATTCAATTGAATACGGAAATATTTTTTCTATTTATCTCCCTTATAAGGATAACAACTACTCTATATTTCCATTTATTTTATAATAAGTTTCTTATGGAATGTTATGAACTATGTAGTTATCTCATATGGTCAATGCATTGGACTTATTAAGTGGCGGCTGATGTCCTATATTTATATATATATCCCCTTTATTCATATATATGTCTCATGAGGTAAACTAGAATGTTTATTCGAATAATATTTACTCATTTCATATGATGAATTGGCTGAAGGCCATAAATTTAATGTCTTGGTGCCCCAGACCACTAATTGGTTCCTAGAACAACTATCACTACTATATCTCAAGAATAACTTCTCATACGCCAGAGGCTTACAATATGTAATTTGAATATAAAGTTTTATAATGGGGAGGATATACTCACATTTCATAGTGAAACAAAATATAAACAATAAAGAAGTCAGATACATCCAGATAAATAATCAATTCTAATGGAATTCAATTTTGTGCTGAAAAATATTCAAAATAGAACATGCTATATCCAAATAAAAATGAATATGACATGCCAAGAAATAAAATAACAATAGTAGTTATTAATTAAATTAGAACCAAAATAAAAAAAACTAGGAATCCCTTATTATAACCATTTTAAAGAACAATGTGCATGCATATGTGATCAAGGTAAATAGTTTAATAAATTAAAATTGTTTAAAAAAATGATAAATATCCACTGATGCCCGAGGTTCATAGTAAACCTAAAGGATTTACATATTTTTGTCTATCATTAGGTCCATAACCCCAATCAACTATATCTACTTCAACAAGCGATGAGATGTCTCTAAGAACATCATGACGACTAGGCCTCCCAATATAAAAGATTAAAGTTTCCCTCATATATAAGACAAGCATCATGGACCTACCCTTTGAGATTTTTCTCTACCAATGAATAATCGAATATATAACACGGTCCACAAATATGTGATTTTTATTAGCTAATAGAATAAGATAATATGTAACATGAACCTAATTTAAAGCATTTTTCTTATCCAAAATCACAACCACACATAAAGGGTGTTTTCTATATAATTACATGACCACCCTAATAGTCATTTTCCATTCCTTTGAATCAAGACCACCCCAATGGTAATATTCATTTCCTTAAAAAAATATTCCAACCCACAAGGTATTTTCATTTAAAAAAAGAAGAATGACCCAATTTTCCTTTTCATTTCCTTTAAAAACAAGACCCCCAAGTAGTGTTTTCCTTAACTTAAAACATTGGAAGACAAATCACTTGTCCTGAAAAAAGTTCACAAAATATATTTTAATTTCTAAACGAATAAAACAAACCAAATAAATTAATATCATTTAAAAAAAATTCAAAACACTTTATCGTGGGCCATTTCATTCTAAAATCCCACTTCTCATTTCAAAAGATCAAACTATGCCCTACCATTTTCCCCAGATGACCATTTGATTTTTTAAAATAAAACACCATAGATTTACTTTAATTCAAAATAAATAAATGAGAAAATATATTTCCATTACATTAATCCCAAACCAATATAAAAATCACAATCATTTTTCAAAATAAATCTTGATATTATTTGGTCTCGAATGAAGGTCAAATCCATTTCATGTTAATTAATGATTGTAAAATTCCATTTAATAAACATTGATTCAAAACATAATCGTACTTAAAAAGAATTATAACATCACTTAAAATTTTAATAAAATATTATTTATTTAAGGTCCTTAATTTATATTATCCATTTTAATTAAGAAAAAACTATAGGTAATATAATTTAATAAATTATAGGTCAACACCTGATAAAAGGTATGAGCGCACAACCAATGAACATGAAAAAATAAGAGAGAACATTAGATAAGATTATAGAATATATACCTTATCCATAGAAGAGTCCACATGCCCAGTATTGGACCATGGTTTAGTCTAAATTGGAGGAAAATGAAGAAGTAAACAAATTCCTTAAAATAGTGTATATTAGTCATAAATATTCAAAGTCAACTTGATAGTGAATTAGATGGATAATAGAAGGTGAAGGAGTCATAGAATCACCATAATCTCTTGATCACACTTGATAGTGGACATAACAGATAGAAGATACATGTTATCTCAACGTAGGAAGAAAGGAGAGGGAGGGGAATCACGTGAGGCTTATTGGTTGAGGGAGAGGATAAAAGAAGGGATATGTGGTTAAAAAATCAAGGTAAAAAAGGTAAAATACCACTTTTATGGGGTGTGAGGTTTAGTTTAATATTTTTACAAACTAGGAACCAACCATACAACTAATTCTATCCCAAAACACCCCACCTGACATGGTTGGTCTATATAGTTTACCAACCATGCATGAACTGTGAAAATCAACTATAGAACCCTATGTAACAAAATTCATTGTTTTCTATAACAATGTGAAAACTATGTTCCAAGTCCCAGATTGAATAAACCCAACATGATTTCCTCTATATTTTACATTTTTCCCTAAACATTGTTGTAACTGCGAAATATAGCATTGAATTATAGAATTTCAACTAAAACCAGTTTTATGTAAGGGTAAACACACAGTTTTCTTTAAATCATGTGGCCCGAACAATGTTCCCTATAAAGAGTTCTCTAAAAACATTTGAAACTCAACCTGAATTTCCCTTGAATTATTCAAGCACCCAAGGTTCCTCTTAGGACTCAAACATTAACAAAAAAACATCCCATTAATTTTTTAAACACTTAGATTCTTGAACCAAATCCCGGTTTAAAAAACAATCCATCCAAAAAAATCAAAAATATAAAATCTCATAGAATTTATAAACTCAAAAATATATGGGTTTTGAAAAACTTTATACCTTCATACATCTCATCCCCGAGAAGTCTCGATGACATTTAACAACCAAAACCTAATAAAAAATAATTTCCAAACTACAAGCAGCATTCCATGTTGCACTCTAGAGGACCAAATTATCTTCTCTTGAATAATCTAAACTAAAAGGTACTCGATTATACAAAAACAAATCCACCAAACAAATCATACTTACTTAAAATTTAAGATGATTCTCCAAATCACATGACTATCATGAGATACCACCCAAGTACCAACTAGTTCATTTCATAACTTATGGTGTTCCCAACAACATGGATATGTCTAAGGGGATAAATCTAATCCATGGTTCCCTCACCATTTTAATTTCATAGAAAAAAACATAAATCCCTAATCAAATGATGTTTCAAATTTATTTTCCATCCCGAAACATCCAACCAAACATAACCCCACCAATCAAGCCTCGCTTGGATGACTCTCGATATAATTCTCAGTCATACTCATTGATGTGTAATTACATCTCTCGATCATGATTCCTTAACTTCTGAGGCATACCATGACTATTCACAAATACAGACTATATCCATATCCTTACTCATGATGTCATCCGATTACTAGTTCCTCAACCAACCAAAACCACTCTCATGATTTACCATGGGCATCGATATGCCACCTAACATTGATTTCTACCCTGAGTAAGATACCAATGCTTAGACCTTAACCAACACTACATCTGAAATCAAAATCTAGTATTATCTATAAAACCAGATAAAACTAGATTCATCTACACACTGGAATCCCATTTTCTTTTTAAACATCCATATACTAGTCTCACTATACCCATAGTCTTATACATATGAAATTACATACTCACAACCAATTTGATACTCCCCACTATAAGATTTCCCCAATTATCTCTATATCAAACCAAAACTCAAGATAAATGGTCCATAATCTATTTATCGTCATATGAATCAACTATTTGTCAACTCCCAACATTCACATGAGTGACAACATGAAGAACCAACCAACACTTATTCCCGAATCACTAGGGATATTATCCACGTAATCCACTAAACTACATTTAGATTGAGGTCCACACACTTACCCACCTAGTGGTGAACTCCCACCTTATTAATTCTATTAACACTCCCTATGTAAAACATTGATGGGTTCTATCACTGGAACATGTGTTTCACTCCTCCCAAGACACACTCATTTATCATGCTAGCTCATAACAAGGTTCTGGCTCAAATTGACCATGCCACAACATAAATACCCATATAAATTCTCTTTCCCACCCTCATAACATTACGAACCTCACCCAAATACTTATTTTAACATTACCACAAGCTCATCATCAACACCACCTCAGTCCAATACCCACAACCATGATTTCATTCTTGTTACTCATCATGGAATATTCTTATGTTCCACTCAAATCACAGGTTAGTGGAATAACATATATAAATGCTATCATACCTCCATGATTCCATGGAATATTAATAACTTTGTAGTATCATGAAAACTAATAATGAAAAACATAATTAATCTCTAATTATTCAAACCTAAAAAAGTAATCTCATACTTTAGATCCACTGGCCATGGCTCCATCACAGACCAGTCTCACCAAGCGATGATCACCCTCATTCCTTTTTATACATAGATGTATCTCTCCAAGAAAAAAACATTAACACAGACACTCATGAGTTGAGTGTCATTCTAAAAAGAAATGAATCTTACCATGCTCTACTCTCCCCAGATCCAGCCATCTTGGATCACATTTGAATATTCCTCACAACCTCACATTAAATCAAGAAGTCTAGGAATGTGAATAAACCCAGCCTTTAAACCCGGTCTCAATAAAAACACCACAAGATATACAAAAGACATTTCTCAAAATCATACAAGGATATCTAGATATAAAGGGAAACACATGTATGAACATTATCAAAGAATCTCATTAGCCTATATTTCAAACTAATAGTACCTTCCATGCATCAATGACAACATGATCATTCTGGCAGGCTACTTGTATCTAAATGAACCCACATCCACATTAAACCCCCTCTATTTGGTTACCCTTGACTATAAAATCATTTAGAATAAGAGGTATCTTGGGTCACACATTCATGGATACTTAGATCTAATACCTAGTTCTATAATAAATTCCTCATATAATCTAAAATTTATAATAATATCCCTTGTTATTATCTTTAGACACATGAAATATAATATTCTAGAACATACTAGCCACTCTCTAAAGCTAAAAAACCATAAGGTTTCAATATACTCACATATTACCACAAACTCTATGTCATATATCAAACCAAAACTGTATCAGTAATGACATTTAACTACCTTATATACCCAATATTATAATGGTATCAAATCTTGGGATCTCTTTATCCCCCTTTTTTTCATTCCTAATCTTAGGACATGCACAAGGTGACCTACCACTTATATTATAGGGATATCATATAACCCCGGGTAACTCAACATCCCCAACTACCAATAAATAGAGTGAATGCCACATTCCCATTAATTAAGCATCACACACATATATATGATTCAAACATTTATAATTTCCATTTTATATTAACCATAATTGTTTTTCCATAAAATGGTCATAATTAAATGAAATGTCAGTCAAAATTTATAAAAGAAAACAAATTATTAGTTGTAATTGGTATTTTATTTATAAGAAACAACATAATAACAAATTAAACTAATCATGTAATATAGTTTTAACCATTTAATAACTACGTCTATGTTAAAGAAAATTCCAATTGCATGTTACAGATGAAAACACTCAATAAGTTGTAATTATAATTTTATTTAATTGATACCTTATAATAATTAATCTAAGTTATCATAGAACATAATTTTATCCATTTAGAGAATTATTTAAGTAAAATTTGACCATACACTTATATAGGGGGACATTATATAAATTGTTATGTATGAATTAAACATACCACAATATAGGTAAACAATCATAATAAATCATGAAATTTACATGTGAATCCTATATGTATGATATGATTCTTGAACAGACATGGAAAGAGTGAAAAAACCCATAAAATACAACATAATAATAATGTGTATCACTCAAGGTTATATTATACTAATATTAAAAGAAAAAAATGAACAAAAATCTCATTCCTCGAAACAGGGACTTTCGCCATACTTGGTGTGACCAGTCCCAAGAATGAGTTACATGCATTGTTATGAAAAAATATTATCCCATTTATACTTATCCAAAACTGTTCAACCAATTAAAGGGGGATCTACTAAAACTTATTAATGTCGTGCTACACTAGACCAATAAGTAGAGACCAGATCGATAATCAATATTGTGTCTTATGTGAGCCGCCCTATATGCGAGAGGATGCTGACTAATAGTGTGGGTCTAAGGTTGTATAATGGAAATAATATACCCACATATAAAAATGATAAAATAGTGGAAATAATAATTCCATTATATACATCAAAATTAAAAAATCATTGAAACAATACCTAGTAATGTGTTAAACAAATATCAAAATAATGAATTATATACCAGACTGAAATTTAAAACTACATGTCAGGTAAATATTGAAAAATATATTTTTCATAATTAAATTATATCCCAAAGAATAAAATAATAAATTAATGAAAAACCATAAATGTGACTAAGTATATTCTTGGTAACAACTTATAATTCTCTATCCTCCTAAGCCAAACATCATGTAATGACTTTTCCCATGCACAGACCTACAATCAAGTAGCATCTCCTCATGTTCCCAAGTGAAATAACTGCTGAGTAGGGGTTGAGTACCACTTAGAAGGCGTTCACCATTGGAATACATATATATAGCCATTATAATGAATAAATATCAGGAAAAAGGGTTCAATATAAACAATTTAATAGATGAAAAATGATTTTATGAAAAAAAATAACAACCACTGATTCCTTAAATTCATGGTGATAACCAAGGATGAAAATACCATTATTGATCCTTAGGTCCTTAGCCCATATCAAACATACCTACTTTAGCCAGTGATTGGTTGTCTCGTAGTATATCGCAATGAAATACATCTCAATATATTAGAGCCAAGTATCCATAGTATAAAGAATAAGTATCACAAACCTCCCCTATAAGAGTTTTCTCACCTATGGAATAAGGCAAGATGTAATGCTTACCTCCCCTAAGAGAGTTTTATTATCTAATTCCGTATGCTAATTTTTGACATGTAACTCCTGTAGGACCCCGGGACACCCTGAGAGGGGAGGGCTGAATCAGGGTGACCACTTTTTCTTTTAAAGTGATGGATCTTGTTCCCACGTTGGTAGGAACTTGTTGAACCTGTATGATGATTATGATTAGAAAGCAAACATTCACATGCACTGAGAAGACACGGTCCTTTTTACTTGGTTCGCCACTAAGGGATACATCCAAGGAGCATACACCGACAGGTTGTCAGTCGTACCTAAATCCACTATGCTTCACTAGCTGTAGATTACAAAGGTTCGGGTACAATCACTCTGTCCCAGGCTCACTGCCATTACAAAGGTTCAGGGATAGCTCACTGCTTCCCTCAGGTCACTCCCGTTGACTCCCCCTGGCTCACTGCCGTTGGTGAAGTCCCACTCAGTTTATAGACATTAAGGTCTCTTTTTCATTATCATAAAAATGCATCCTTTGTTGTATGTGGATGCTCTATTGAAGTCTGATTCTCACCAGAAGAAGAATATCACTTTTCCTCGAATGTATCGGGTAGTCTCTCGGCTTTCATGCAGCTCTAAACAGGCCGGTGGGCTTCAGCAAAACCAGGCGCGCTTCTCCAAGACAGTCGCGCAAGTCCCACTACGACACACAAGTCCAATCTTGCGCGCAAGTGTCATAAACGCACCTGCGCGACGCTTCCTTCCCTGACTTCAAACTTGCGCAGTCCACTTCCTTTCTCTTCCAAACCACCTTGGGCGCACAGCCAACAACCCGCACGCAAGCTCTACTTGCGCGACAAAACTACCACCTGCGCGACTCGACCACCTGCGCGACGAGAGATTGAACAATCTCGAAGTCTTGAGCTCCGTACCAAATGGGAAGGGGTGGTCCAGTATTTATAGGCAAACTGGACCCCCTGCGCGGCGGCGCACAAGTCCCCCTTTTGGTTTGTTGGCAATCAGAATAAATTCAATAGATCTCCAACCATGAGCATACCCAAAACGCAAGAATCAACTCAGCCTACACTCTAAGTCTACGTGAGCAATGCTCGGTGTAGAAAACAAGAGACGAAGCTTGAATTGGGTTTTAGTGTTTTGAAATTCTCCATGAAACCCGATGTTAGCTTCTTAAACTTCTCATCACAATCTTGCCTTGAATTTCTTGCCTTGAATTTATTCCTTTCTCCCCCATTGACAATAAAACCAATGACCGATAAGTTGTTCAACGTTCAGGTCAAGCCATACTACCCCTGGATAGTATCTCCCCCATAAACCTGTATCACAGCCATAAGCAGATAAAAGCAGTTAAAACAAATGGGGAGAGGGGATTTCCGGATCCTCCTTATGCAGTAGGAGGTGGTTGAACACCGAGGTTCAACCGATGCTTCTCAAACACAGCCGCGGACAATGGCTTGGTCAGGATATCAGCCACTTGCTCATCAGTTCCAACATGATCCATTCTAATCACACCTTGTTCAAATTTTTTTTTGATAAAATGATACCGTATTTCAATATGCCTTTTACGAGAATGATGAACCAGATTCTTCATAAGATCAATTGCGCTTTTGTTATCACAGTAAATCACCATTGGATGTTGCACCTTATCACCAATATCTATTAGTTGCTGCTTCATCCAAAGTAGTTGAGTGCATTCTTTTGTGGCAGAGATATACTCAGCCTCAGCAGTACTAAGAGAAGTACTTTCTTGTTTCTTGCTCAACCATCCAACACAATTCTACCCAATATAGAAAGCTCCACCACTAGTGGACTTTCTTTCTACCACATCACCAGCCCAGTCAGCATCAGAAAATGTGGATAATTCACTGTCCCTGCCTGTAGAAAAAAGTAACCCAAAATTATGTGTACCTTTAATGTACCTCATGATTATTTTTACTGCTACCATATGTTCCTCTTTTGGATTACTCTGAAAGCGCGCCGCAAGGCATGTGGCAAAGACAATATCTGACCTTGTCACTGTCAGATACAGTAGACTTCTAATGATCCATCTGTACATGGTGGGATCAACAGATTCCCCATCCTCATGCTTTCCAAGTTTAGTTCCAACTGCAATTGGAGTTGACATTGGTTTGGAGTCTTGCATATTGAACTTCTTCAGTAGCTCTCTTGCATATTTTTCCTGAGAAATTAAAGTGTATTAATTCTTTTGAATCACCTGTAGCACCAAGAAATATGTGAGATCCCCAATCATAGACATTTCAAATTCTGATTTCATGTGATTGGAAAATTCATCCATTGATTTCTGCCTACTGCCACCAAATATGATATCATCAACGTAGACAAGAACCATGAATTGATCTTTTGGAGAATTCTTCACATAGAGATTGTGATCAACTCCTCCTCTTTTGAATTCCAACTTCTTGAGATATGAATCCAGCCGTGAGTACCACGCCCGTGGTGCCTGCTTCAAACCATATAGATCTTTCTTCAGTTTGCAGACCTTTGTTTCATCATTATCCAAAACA
This sequence comes from Viscum album, assembly GCA_963277665.1. NCBI lineage: Eukaryota > Viridiplantae > Streptophyta > Magnoliopsida > Santalales > Viscaceae > Viscum > Viscum album. Next base: position 307,341,604 of record OY728129.1, read on the forward strand.
AAGCCCACTGGTTGTTCAATATAGACTTCCTCTTCGAGTACACCATTCAAGAATGTTGTCTTGACATCCATTTGATATACTTTATATCCTCTTTAGAGTGCCATGGCAAGGAAAATCCTGATTGACTCCAGTCTAGCTACTGGAGAAAAGGTTTCTTCAACACCAATCCCTTCAATCTGAGAGTATCCTTTACATACCATTCTTTCCTTGTTTCTGATGACACTTCCATGCTCATCAAACTTATTTTTGAAGATCCATTTGGTACCAATCACATTGTGACCTTCCGGTCTCTGGACAAGATCCCATGTCTGATTCTTGTCAATCTGATCTAACTCTTCATTCATGGATTTTACCCAGGATTCATCCTTTGCAGCTTCTTCAAATGAGGATGGCTCCAAAACAGAAAGAAATGAATTTTGTGTGTTATTACTCATCCTCCTTGTCTGTGTAGGTGCATTCATGTCTCCAATTATGTTAGATGGATCAATTTCTGCTCTTCGATTTTTCTTATGAGGTTCAGACGCATTCTCACCATCCAAGATTTCTACTTCAGATTCTTCGTCTGAGTCAACATCATGATGTGACCCTTGAGTATTTTGAACACATTCCTCTATTTCTGTATTTGTATTTATTTCATGTTCACATTCATTCTCATCTTCTATTTCATCAGCATAGGTACCATTTGAAGTATTTGGAGTTTTTCCTTCAATTATCTTAACATCATTGCTTTCCACAATCCTCCCCAAGTATTTATTGAAACACTTGTATTCTTTTCTGTTTATTAGATACCCAAGAAAAATTCCTTCATCAGTATTGTCACCATACTTTCCTTGGTTTCCTTCTTTATTCCAGATGAAACATTTGCTTCCGAAAACATGAAATTATTTCAATAAAGGCTTCCTTCCATTCCACAATTCATATGGTGTCTTTATTTCTCCCATATAAAGCCCTGTTCGATTCTGAATGTGCACTGCAGCCTCAACAGCTTCTTTCCAGTAATGGCGTGAGATACCACTCTCAATCAACATAGTCCTAGCCATATTGTTGACCTGTCGATTCTGGCGCCCAACAACTCCATTTTGTTGCGGAGTTCTCACAGCAGCTACATCATGCTGTATTCCATGTTTTTCTAAGTAATTTTCAAACTCAATGGATGTGTATTCCCCTCCATTGTCAGATCGCAGGACTTTTATTGTCCTGCCTGTATCGTTCTCTGCAATCCGTCGATAAGTTTTCATACAATCAAGCACTTGTCGCTTTTGGTGGATAACCATTACACAATCCATTCTATTATAATCATCAATGAAAAGGACGAAGTACCATTTTCCATAGGTTACAGTAAAATTTATTGGGCCACATACGTCTGTATGGATGAGATCAAGAAGATGCGATGCCCTTTTCTTCTTTGGTCGATATGAACTACATACCAGTTTCCCACGAATACAAGCATCACAAGACTTTTCTTGTTCACGTTTTAGAATGGGAATATCCATGACTATCTTTATCTTAGATATCTTTTCCATGTCTTGTTGGTTAATGTGCCCTAGCCTTCGATGCCATAAATTATTTTCTTCTTCAACATACAAATATCAAGAGTTCACTTTGCTGTCAACCTGATATAAATTTCCATCTATTCTACTGCATTTCATAAGAGAATTTCTTGTTTTTCCTTTTATGGTGCAGCCTTTTTGATTGAAGGTTACTATGAGCCCTGAGTCACAGAGTTGACTTACACGGAGGAGATTGTGGCGTAGACCGTCCACGTAAAGAACCTCAGTCTTCTTCAGCACCCCATTAGCGAGAGCAGTATTCCCGCTACCTTTGATCTTCAAAGCACCGTCATTACCAAACTGTACTGTTCCATCAACCTTCTTTTCAATGTTCATCAAAAGGTCAGCATTTCCCATCATATGGGAATAGAATCCACTATCAAGGATCCAGGTGCTTCTGCTTTTTGTAGCTTTGAGTGCTACTTCTGCAATATTGGATTTCTCGATCTTCTTCTTCTCTTTCCACGAGATATTGGATTGAGCATAGGATAATGGTGGCCTTTTAATACATTCTTCTACATAATCTGATTCTTCATACCCATGATATTCTTCCATAGGGGAAAAACTATTTGTGAGAACAACATCATCAGGAGGATGAGCACAGTCCCATCTTTGAGTTTTGTATGAATTCCTCCTGTCGTACCGCTACCAGCAATACATAGCTTTATGGCCAAAGTTAGAACAATTAAAACAGTAACCATAAAATATATTTCTTCTATAAGATGGAGGATATGAAATCGTTCTCCTTTGTTTACTTCCTAGATCTTCTCCATTCATGTAGCTCCTTACTTCTTCGCAATATGTCATGGTATGGCCCAGATAGCCACAGAACTGACACTTCATGTGAGGGAATGTATTCTCACCTGAATTTTTCATCATACCTTCATCCTTGTGAGAGTAGTTTAACTGCCTATCATTTCTGAATGTTTGAGGATAATTGTTAGTTCTCCTTCTAGTTTGGATTGAGGGTTCCTTTTTCCGCACTTCAGGAAATGTTTCGACATGTTCAACCTTTGTTTTGTCTTTCTTTTGGCTCTCATTATTTCCAGCAGTTGATGTATCAGCTTCATAGCCAATTCCACTCTTTACCATGCAGGCTGGTCTTTGAACACTCAAGATTTTTTCAACCCTATCTGAACCACATTTGGCTCTTGCCAGTAACTCTGCATCTGAGAATCTTATAAGAGGTATTTTCTCCCTTGATTCTTTTGAAAATGATTCAGTTTCAAGTTTACTTCTAAGAGTAACAACTTCCTCCTCATGACCCTCAATAGTCTTGGACTTTTCTTCCAGTCTTGACGTGACATCATTGATGACCTTCCCCTGCTCCTCAATTCTCAGTTTTAGATCCACTACATCATCATTGCTTTCAAGGATTTTAGACTGAACTTTCAAAAATTCTTCCAGACATTCAATTTCAGTTTCAAGTTCATCAACATATTATGATGATTCTTTGACCATTTCATTCCACTTATTACATCTCTTACATTTACTCTCAAGCTTGGATAAGGCATCCTTAATTTGAATATTTGGATTACCAATAGTAGTAGTTTGATTATCTCTGTCTTTATTGATTGAGGATTCTGATATTTCAGTGGTAGCCATCATGGAAGCATGGTTTTTGGTTTTAAATTCTGGTTCTTCTTCCTCACAAAATTCAATATCATCATCTTCTTCATCACAGAAAAAACTCTTCCTCTGCTTTTTCTTTCCAGATTAAAAGTCACCCTTTTTGAAAAACCTTTTCTGAGGGTTCTCAATGTCTTCAGCTTCGCTCTCATCATCATCTAACTTTCTTTGGCACTGAGAGGCAATGTTCCCAACTCTTCCACAACGGAAGCATGCAAGAGGTAGCTTACCTCTAAATTTACCTTTTCCCTTTTTTAACTTCTTGGCGATGAGGGAAAGAATTTATTTTTCTTCATCATTTTCACCACCACTAGCTTCTAAAATTTTCAGTTTTTCCATGGCTTTGAATGCCATTTCCTTGCTCATGCGAGTCGTGGCATCTTTAGGTTTGACTCTCATCTCATATGCCACTAAACTACTTAACAAATCGTCCAAAGATAGTTTAGATAGATCTCTTTCTTCGAGTTCTGACACCTTTTCATTGTACATGGGAGGAAGTATTCTCAAGATTTTCTTTACGATATCAATTTCTTTGATTTCTTCTCCAAGACCTCAAATTGCTCCCACTACTTCAGTAATTCGATTAAAAAATGAGTCTGCATTTTCATTGGGGTGCATCTTTAGGTCGTCAAACCTGTTGTGTAAAACTTGAAGTTTTTCCTCCTTTACCTTGCTATCTCCTTCATAAATGTTTTCAAGTTTATCCCACATAGACTTTGCTGAAGTGCAACTCATCACCTTTAGATAGATCTGATCCGAAAGAGCTGTAGTGAGTGCATTTTGTGCTTTAGCATCAGCATCATGAATTTTCCTGTCTGTGTCAGTCATAGCTAAGCCTGTTGGATCAGTGACTTGTATTCCTTGCATAGTAGAAAACAAAACTTCTATTCCAAGAGATCTTAGATGAGATCTCATCCTATTCTTCCAGATCTAAAAATTATTTCCATCGAAGAGAGGGAATCCCCTGACATTGACTGCATTCTCCATGGCAACAAAGGACAGATTCAAACCCAACAACCTTTACCCTTTGATACCACTTGTAGCACCCCAGGACACCCTGAGAGGGGAGGGGTGAATCAGGGTGACCACTTTTTCTTTTAAAGTGATGGATCTTGTTCCCTCGTTGGTAGGAACTTGTTGAACCTGTGTGATGATTATGATTAGAATGAAAACATTCACATGCACTGAGAAGACATGGACCTTTTTACTTGGTTCACCACTAAGGGCTACGTCCAAGGAGCATACGCCGACAGGTTGTCGGTCGTACCTAAATCCACTATGCTTCACTAGCTGTAGATTACAAAGGTTCAGGTACAGTCACTCTGTCCCAGGCTCACTGCCTTTACAAAGGTTCAGGGATAGCTCACTGCTTCCCTCGGGTCACTCCCATTGACTCCCCCTGGCTCACTATCGTTGGTGAAGTCCCACTCAGTTTATAGACATGAAGGTCTCTTCATCATTTTCATAAGAATGCATCCTTTGTTGTATGTAGATTCTCTATTGAAGTCCGATTCTCACTAGAAGAAGAATATCACTTTTCCTCGAATGTATCGGGTAGTCTCTCGGCTTTCGTGCAGCTCTAAATAGGCCGGTGGGCTTCAGCAAAACCAGGCGCGCTTCTCCAAGACAGTCACGCAAGTCCCACTATGGTGCTCAAGTCCAAACTGGCCCGCAAGTGTCATCAACGCACCTGCGCGACGCTTCCTTCCCCGACTTCAAACTTGCGCGGTCCACTTCCTTTCTCTTCCAAACCGCCTTGGGCGCACAGCCAACAACCGGCGCGCAAGCTCTACTTG